>JAJQQW010000021.1:615000-1275000 GCA_025583905.1 Ia io
ATGTGCTGGGCAATTCAGGAAGGCACCCTGGAGGAGTCAAACACTCTCTAAAGGGTCCTTGTGCCAAAGGAAACCAGAAGTTCTGGCCAAAATCAGACCCATAGGCCAGGCGATCCTCGGGTTCAGGCCAAAGGGCCTGGGTCTCTCTGGCTACCCTGTGCCTGCCCCAGCAAGGTGCCATCTCCATCCTGAATCACAGGGCTCTCTTCAGGCGCCACTAGGGGAATGGGACAGCATCTGTCCTTTGATCCTCCCCTTTAGGGCTGCATCCCCCTCTATGCCTGCTGGCTTGCTGAGCCTATGTGAATGTCAAGGTTCCTTGGCAGTTGAGTGGCACCAACCAGCTGTGGGAGCCAGGGAGCGGGTGGCCTGGCCCAGGGTGGGGTCGGGATGGTGTTGGGGCCCTACCTCTCCTGGGTCCCCTCCTGCTCCTCCAGCTCTGGGGTAAACGTGAGGACCACAGTTTTGTGCATGAGGCTGTGGAGAGAAGAGAGGGAGGAGGCAAGAGATTTATGGCATCCCGGCTGCTCCGGATCATTTTGTTTTTGTTTTTTTGTTAATCCTCAGCTGAGGATATTTTTCCATTGATTTTTAGAGTGGAAGGGAGGGTGAGAGACAAAGAGAGAGAAAAACACTGATGTGAGAGAGACACATCAATTGGTTGCCTCCCGTATGCACCAGGTCTGGGACCGGGGATCCAGCCTGAAACCGGGGTACATGCCCTTGACCGGAATCAAACCTGCGACCCTTCAGTCTGCAGGCTGATGCTCTATCCACTGAGCCAAACTGGCCAGGGCCTGGATCATTTTTTAGCCTGACCTGGAGAGACCTCTTAGGTGCCATCCCCCAGCCTCTAGCTGCAGTCACTTCCTCTGACCTCCCCTGACCTCTGAGCTTCGGGGCCTGAAGTCTTTCTTTCACAGATTTCATAAACTATCATCAGCCCTCGTTTCCGGGCACGTCCCTGAGAGGAAACTTCAGTTATGTGGTCTCGGTGGTTTGGGCCTCAGGCTGAAACCCTCCCTTTGCCCACTGGTGGCACCTGAGCTGAGGTTGCTTGCCCAGCAGAGGGAGGTCACTGCCAGGTCAGGGAGGTCACTGCCAGGTTGGGACAGACATTGAGAATCCACAGGAGGCTGTGACTTACAGCCCAGCCTCCCTAACCTCACCTTGCAAACCGAATGTTATGTATATATTTTTCTCATTGCAAAAGTCCCACTTCATCCCTGTGGAGAACTTCGAAAATATAATGAAGTAAAAAGAAAATGAAGAAAAAAATCGCCCACCGTCTCTTCCAGGTGTCAATGACCACTGACTACGTGGTAGAGAGGGCCCTTCAAAGTATTTTGTGTTTTTGTTTTGTTTTGTTTGGTATTTTGTTTTTTAATGCAGTGAATGTTCTTTCTTTTCTTTTTCTTAAAAATGGGATTAAGATGACAAATGTTCTAAAAATCAGGTTTTCAAGGGACAGATGCAGCCGGAGTGGCACGACGTGGATAGTCACTGTCATACCATTCTCCCCGCCTCGGAGTGTGTTTGACAAGCTTTGTTAGAAAAAGGACGAGTTAACATGCTTATGTTTCTGCATGCGGCACTCCATACTAACCCTGCAGCCATATCGCGGTTTTATGAAGTCCCTCTCTCCGGAGGCAACCGGCCCGGGAATGAGGGGAGGAGCCAGAGCTCTGGGCTGGAGGAGGGCGCGGTGACAGGTGTCCACTCCCAGCGCTCACCTGATGTGCAGGTCTGCCAGGTTCCGGCAGGTGCTCACTGCCCTCAGCACCCAGGGCACCCCCGCCACCGAGAGCCCGTTGTCGCTGAGGCTGTGGAGAGGAGGGGGTGGCAGCCATCAGCAGGCGGCCGAAGCCCCCAGCCCCAGACGGCTCCAGCCCCTCCTCCTGGCTCAGCCGCTGGCTGGCTGTCCCTCTTGGGATGTCCCGGGTCCTTAGCGAGGGGCTCTCAAAGGATTCCCGCTCATGTGGATGAGCCGAGAGACGCAGGACCCTGCCCCACTCAGAGAATAAAGTTCTCCAGCTGAGTGATCAGAACCGACTCACAGCTTTCGCCCCTCAGAGCCTCAGTTCCCCGGTGTGTAAAATAAGCACCATTCTAAGCGCATTGAACAAATGGGGAAACTGAGGCTGGGAGACGTTAAATTACCTTCCCAGGGTCACAAAGCTACCAAATGACAGAGCCAGGGTTGCAATACAAAGCCAAGGCTCCAATCAGTCACCCCACCTCAACACCCTCACCCCAGCCCACACTTCACGCTACGACCCAACACAGGCCACCCAAACAGCACCCCCACTTCACCATGCAACAGCGTAGCACGCCCAACAGCTCAATACCCTTTCTTTCCATCCCACCCCCCCACAGCCCATCCCCTCACCCAACACTGTACCTCCACCCTCACACACCACTTCCCACCCCAACACCTCAGCACCCACCCATCCCATACCCCAATGTTGGCTCAATGCAACAATCCATCCCACCTCACCCTACTTCACCCGGGGCTTCTGTAAGGACAAACTAGAATGCAAGCCACTGAGGTACAAGGGACCAATTCTACCAGGGGCTTTCATGATTGGCTCATGTCAGAGGCAAAAGCAGGGCATGGCTGAGCCACCCCGACTTTGCTGGAGTTTGAAGAAGGTGGGGGGCAGTGGGGAGCAGCTCCCTCAGTTACTATAGGCATGGGGATCAGGGGTCGCAGGGACCAGCTGGGACTCTCGGGGCCCTGTTACCAACAGTGAGGTGGGCCACTCACTCCAGCTTCCCGGCGATGCGCAGCTGGGGGGCAGCCTCTGCCATCAGGCGACAGCCTTCATCCTCCAGCTGGTTCCCTGAGAGGCTGAGACAGAGGGGCCCAAGGCCTGTGCTGCTGGGGGACCCTCCACACCCCTCCGCAACCCTCCACATGCACGCTCCCCCTCATGGACTTTAAGCAAAGCATCGTTCCAGCAAATGATCCTTCCTCATAATGAATGTTGAAAGACTGTGTACGACCTGCCAGGCACTGTCCTCGGGGCTTTTGCAATGATTGCATTTTTACTCCCCCTAACAACCCTAGGACGGAGGCGCTATTGTTAGCCCCATCTTCCTGATGAGTACACTGAGGTTCAGACTGGTTAGGGCAGTTGCTCAAAGGCGGACCTGGGATTTGAACCCAGGCAGCCTGACTTCACGGCCCCGCCCTCAACCATTTATTTATGCCGCAACCTACACAATTGCTTTTTGTGATCAACTTCATGATGACAGGGGCCTGTGACCTGGTCTGGGACCAGGGAAGGATTCCCTGATGCTTGAGCTGCGTGCTAGCAAAACTAGTTCAATCGGCAAGGGGTGGGAGAGAGATGGGGTGGCAGGGACAGCACATCAAGGGCACATTTGAGGACCGGAAAGGGAGCCTGTGTGTCTGGATGGAAGAGTGAACAGAGGGCAGGGTCAGGTCGGGTTTGGGGGCTGGGAGCAGGGTTCCGGATCACACGGGGTTTTAGGATTTGGGCTTTATCTGAGCAGCGCGAAGCAGCGAAGGGGACAGGCAGGAGTGAAACACAGACCACACCCTGCCAGGTGGAGGTGGCCAGGTGGAAGCAGGGAGCCCAGTGAGGAGGCTGAGGGGGTCGTCCCGGTGACAGGGGAGAGCGGTTTGGGCTAGGGAGGTGGATGAAAAGCAGATGGTTTGGAGAGCTATGCAGGGGGTAGGTCAACTCAGGATGGACTGGCTATAGGAGGAGGGCGAGGGGGCTGGGAGGTGGCTGGTCTGTGTAACCAGGTGGGTGTGGGGCCCTTACTGCAGGGGACAGCACGGGGGCCAGGCGGGCTGCTGGTGGTAAGGCAGGTGGAAGCAGGTCAGTTTGTAAAAACCACCTTTTCTAATCTTTTCTTGGTTCTCCCAATGGGAGAAGTCAAGGCTTAATTAAGCTTTAGTCAACAAAGCAGCCCTCACCCCATCCATCTCACCTTGGGGTGGGGCCACTCAGGCATTCTGGCATCCCATCACTCCACCCTCACCCCAACAGGACCCCACTCACCCCAAGCCCTCCTCTCAAAGGCTCCGCCCAGGAGCTGAACATTGTGGCAATTTCTCCAGCCAGAAAAGAGCCACCTCCCTCTGGTCTGGGGGGGAAGGCAAGGTGAGGGGACCCTGCGGGCTATGGTTTGGAAGACAGACCCAGGTGTGGTAAGGCTCCTGCATTGCAGGTCTCAATGACAGTGGTCACAAGGAGGAGGCCTGGAGTAAGACTGTCTGAACTTGAACCCTGGCCTGGACTCTTCCTAGCGGTGTGACCTTGAGCACACTTGCCTTTCTGTGACTTCATTTCCTCCTCTATAACATGTGCATGGGAACAGCAATGTCACAGAGATGTGAGGAGTCAATGAGAGGATGTATGCCAATGCACCTGGCACAAGGCGAGCACTAAACTGTGGCAGCTGTTACAATAGCTTCCCCCAGATCCTTAAGGAGGCATCTTCCCCACACTGTCCCCCCACACGGAGGCCTTCCCTCCCCTGCCCTGCCCTCCCCTCCTGTCTTCTGCCCCAGAGCGTCCCAGGTACTCACTCTACTTCCTCCAGGTGGGGGCCTTCCTGGATCTGGGCTATGAGCATCTCCACATCCCTGACGGTTAGCCAGCACTTCTGCAGCCTGGGGTGGCGTAGGGGGCAGAGGGGCTCAGGGCAAGAAGCTGCATGATGCCTCCTCTAGCCCCTGGCCCCGCTGCGAGGCATGGGACCTGGGGGAGCCAGGAGGCTGACAGACCTGGTGTTGAATCCTGGCCCTGCTTCTCAGTCACTGGGTAATTTTGGACAAGGCACTTAGACTATCTGAGACTCAATGTTCTCCTCTGTCAAATGGGAACAATAATGTGGACCTTTTCAAAAGAATAACAATGAGGTAATGGGTATACAATACCACAGTGCCCAGCACACAGCGAGGGCCCATTAAATTACAGTTACTGTTGCTGCTGTTATGCCAGATGCTCCTTGTTCAGGCCAGGGAGGGGTTATTCATGTCCTTTCCCTGCCCCAGCTCTGCTTTCCCCTTTCCCCTCCCCGCCCCTGGGAAGGCACCCTCCACCCACACCACATCCCTCCTCTGAAGGCCATGGACCCCATCGAGGTACCTGAGGGACAAGCTTCTGCGCTGAGCCTCCTTCCGGCTGGCGTCTCCCCGTAGGTCTGGGGATCTGGCAAGAACAAGTCCCACATTGGCCTGGGCTCAGAGTTCAGGCTCTGCTCTTGGCTTCTAGGGACTGAAGACTCCACAGCCTGACCCGCAGGGAATGGGCAGCAAAGCCGGCTGCTTGGAGGTGCTCGCGGCACTATTCAGCGAAGCAGCAGGAGCAAGCGGTTTGGCGTCAAATGGAACCTTTATTCAAATTCTGACTCTGCCTTATACAGCTGTGCGGCCTTGGGCAAGTCGTGTCACCCCTCGGAGCCTCCATTTTCTCTTTTCTGACATGAAATGACAACACCTGACATATAGAGCGACTGAAGGACTGGACGGGGCGACCTATGATCAAGTGCCCACCGCAGGCACAAAAGAGAAGCTCAGTAAAAAGCAGCCGCTGTTGTTCAAGATGCCATGGTTTCCACGTGCAGATGTACCACCCGCGGGTCAGAAGGCCAGCAACAGGGGCCACACGTGAGTCAGGAAAGCCACAGCACCTCCAGGCTCCCTCCCACTGGGCCAGGGGAGGGCTGGGCCTGGACAGACGCTGGGACGGCGTGAGCCAGGTTCACACTGACTTGGAGATCAGGGCCATCCACAGAACTTCCCGGGATAATGGAAAGGTTTTGTATCTGGGCCCCCGGTTGTGGGAGCCACTGGCCTCCTATGGCCAATGAGCACTGAAATGTGGCTGATGTGACTGATGACATGAAATGCCCACTTTACTTCATTTTAATTAATATAAGCTTAAATAGTCACACGTGGCTAGTTGCTACCACATTGGGTACCACCTCTCTGGGCAGTCATGGGGGTGGGGGAAAGGATAGTGGTCCTACTGAGTAACTGCATGGCTGAGGGGAGTGAGGCTCAGAGTCAGAAAAGGACTTGCTCAGGGACATACAATGCCATCTGCTTCAGAGTCTCGCTGGGGGGGGGGGGGGCGCGGGGAAGCACCGTTGGAATGTTCTTTCACAGAAAGGCAACTTCCCTCCCTTTGGCCATCCAGGACTGGCCAAGCTGGGATCCATGCACAGCTGGAACAGCCAGCACTTGAGTGCCAACTAGATGCCAGCGGGGTTCTAAGCATTAATGTATTAATTTGTTTAATTCTCAGGACAACTGTAAGATGTAGGCACCGAAATTGCCTTCCCCCCCTTTTTTTGCAGTTACGAGACATTCCCCCATGTAGTAACGCTAACAGTCTCTTCATGCCTCCCCCACCCTCACCCCCACCTCAAGGGGCTGGCTCACGCTGGACCTCTGAGGATGCTCCCTCCCCACAGCAGCCAGATGTGGTCCAGAGAGGCCAGGAGAATTCGGAAGTCCTTTGCCAACTCTGAGAAGTAGGTCACTTCTCAGGGCAGCAGTACAAGAAGAATACCCATGCCCAGCTCTCCCTCAGCACCCCTGGCCACCTTTCCCCACGACTGCCTGAGCCCAGACCAGCCCCCTCCCTAACTTCTTACCCAGGTTGCTCCGCCGCTGTCTCTGGGGGTGGGGAGAGAAGGATGATGAGGTCCGCCTCCCTGCAGGGCCAGACACCAAGCCATGAAACCCGTGGACTGGAAACCAGCACTTCGCCCCCTACCTGCGCACCCCATGCTGTCCCAACCCGCCAGAGAAAGCAGGTTTGTGATTGACCATCACAACACTGGCTAAGGTGCTCCAAATCAGACATGTAAAATTGTGACGATGTCATTGCTTGACGAATCCAGAGTGTTTCTAAAAGTCAGGAAGACCACTTTTACGAGAGAGATAATAAAAATTAGGAACACAGATTTTTATAGGAGCTCCTGAGTTTAGGATTAAGAGGCGTAACACTTAACCTGCCCGTGACGCAAACAGGCAGCGCTGGTTCAGCACCACGGAGAGCGACACAGAGGGCGGGGCGCCTTATTCCGAGCTTTGCCTATACTTCCTAGATTTCCCCCCCTTTTGTTGATTCATTCCTTCATCTCTCTGTTGGTCCGTCCATCCATCTTTCCATTCATTCACGACTTGTTGAGTACCAGGTACCAGGCCTGAGCAAGGCTCTGGGCACACTGATGTGAGTAAAACAGACTCAAGCATGGACATCTTGCGCACTAGCGGCTTCCTCTTTTTCCTGTCCCCTCCTCTTTTCTCAAGACCCCGAAGGCCAGGCTCCCCCGCCTTCTGCTCACCTGACTTGCAGCATCCTGATAGTCGGGCACGTGACTGCCACCTTGGTCAAGCTGAGCAAGGTCGCCATGGAGACATTGTTGTGGCTCAGGCTGCATGATTGAGGCAAAGGTGTCAGGAGTGAATCCCCTATTTCATGGGCCCCAGACCTTTGCTCTCTAAGGTCGGAGGGCGACTCAGGCAGGTGGAAAGGCCGCTTACTCAAGCTTCCGGAGCCTCGGCAGGCAAGGGAGGACCTCCACGATGTTCAGCAACTCCTGGTTCTCGAGCTGGTTGTCCTGAAAGCTGCAGGGAGACCAAGTCCCTCAGCCCTGGGGTGGGGGCCCCTAGAAGCTCCAGTTGGCAAGGGACAGGCATGGCCACCCTCATGGGGGAGACAATATAGGGTCCCAGAAGGAGTTGGTGACCTGCTCCATGGAATTCAATAGGTCCAGCTGGGAGGAAAGGCCCTCTGCTGGCCTCGATACCGTCCTCATTCAGTCCCTCTGGGGAGTTCCTGCCTGGTGGCCCCAGGGACCCAGCGGGTGGACTGTGAAGGCTTCGTGAGGTGGGATGAAGAGACCCAGCACCCTGCTCTCAGGAAAAAGTCTGGGATGTGCCTGAGTTTCAAGTTCATCAGGGCCTCTTGCCTCCCAGGTGATGAGTGGCCTAGGCTGGGATGCAGGAAATGCTGCTTCCGGCCTCAGCTCTGGCCCTGACTCACCAGAGCCCTGACCTCACATCCCTCATCTATCAAATGGGACCCACAGCCCAGTCCTGCCTGGGTTCCTAGCTGGAGGGACCGAAGAACTGAAGAGTTCACGGTGCCTTTGTGTGTGACCACTCTGGTCAGGAAACATGTTTAGAAATGCTGAACTTGTTGACATTGACTTCTCTAGTTATTGAGGGTGACCTTGATCTTTTCTTCCATCAGGCACAGTGAGCATGCATGGAGATACCCCACAGCGGGGACAGAGCAGAGCTGTGGTCCAGCTAATGCTCCATTAAGCAAGAGGAGCACCCTAGTGCTAGGCTGCACCTGCCGGGATGAGGGGTGCCTTTTCTAAATCTCACAAAGGTGCCAGCTAGCAGCGGGTCCACCAGTGAGCTGCTGAGGAGGCACCCTGGCCCCACCCTTCTCGAGCCACTCATCACGGACACAGGTAGGATACATGTGGATCTAAGTGTGCATGCGTGTGTGTGCTGCACATATGCACACCTTCAAATGGGCATGTATGTGGGGCATGTACTTAAGTGAGCAGACAAGTGCACGCGTGTGTATGTTTCATGCATTTGTGCATGACAGTGAAGGTGTGCATATGATTCATGCATTTATGTGTACCCTCAGTGCCCAGCCTACGTACTGCCATTCCCCTGACAGGGTCACAGAAAGAGGGAAGGGGGCCTCAAAATTCAACCTCCTTCAAAATATTGGATGAGAGGAGCACTTGTCTGGGGTCTTTAGGAGCCTTGAGTTTGGATCCAGCCCCACCCAGCTATTAGACTGATGCCTCCCCTCTCTGAGCCTCATGGAAAACTACCAGTCAGGTCCCACTGAACATGCAAGCCCTGGGCATGACCTTTTCCCTCGGCTGGTGGACCCTCCTGGAGATCACTCACCTGACCTCTTCCAGGAGTGGGCAGCGGGGCAAAGCCTGCACCAGGTGGTAGATGCCTCGGGCAGTGATCTTACTTCCTGCTAGCCTACAGGGTAAGCAAAGATGGACGGGAGAAGTGGGGATGGGAGGGGTAGGCCCTGATCTGCCCTGCATAGGGTTGAGGGAAGGGAGGAGAGTTCCGCCATCCCCAGCGGAGGACCCCTCTCGGTTCCAAGTCCTGGCTCACCCCAGCTTCTTCAGGCTCCCCATTGTCGGCAAGCTCCTGGAGAGGGCTTCTGCAAAGGCGTCCCCACACTTCCTGCTCTTAAAGCTGCCACAGGAAGAGGCAAGATGGCAGGTGATCAATGCTGGGCGGGGCTTAGAGGTCATGCCCATCCCTCCTCCGACAGAAGGAACCGAATGAATACAGTAACGTTAATAGTAGTTGTTGCCCTAGCCAGTCTGGCTCAGTGGATAGAGCATTGGCCTGTGGACCGAAGGGTCCCTGTTTCGATTCTGGTCAAGGGCACATACCTCGGTTGTAGGCTCCTCCCTGGCCCTGGTCCAGGCCCTGGTCAGGGCTCATGCAGGAGGCAACCAATCAATGTGTTTCTCTCACATTGATGTTTCTCTCTATCTTTCCCTCTCTCTTTTCCTCTCCCTAAAAATCAATGGAAAAATATCCTCGGGTGAGGATTAACGGGGCGGGGGAAATGTGGTAATTGTTACTGTTGTTACAATGGTTGTAGTAGTAACAAATACATAATATGGCAGACTGCTAACTGCCCACCGGAGCCCGTCCTCCATGCGTGGAGCTATACCTGGGAAGATGGTTCCTCAGCCGGAATGGCATTTCCCAGCCTCCCTTTCAGCTCAGTGGCCATATGACTATGTTCTCACCACTGGGACGTGACTGGAGCGATGTGCCCTATTTCCAGGAATGAGCTTTACCGCACGGAGTGTGTCTAATCCATGACCTCTCTTTTCCTTCCCCCAAGCCAGAGCACAGATATGCCCGACTCAGCTTTGACCCTGCAGATCAACATGCCCAAGGAGACGATGGAGCAAGAATGGGAGGAACCAGGTCCCTGTGCGACCATGTGGAGCTGAGCAATCCCACTGACCTGGACTCCGAGTCTTCCCGGAGAGTGAAAGAAAATGCTGCAGTATTGAATCCACTATATTTTGGGAGGGTGGGGTGAGGAGTTCTTTGTTACTGCAGCTTAGCCTTTTCTCTAGCTACTACATATATGGAGCCTTGACTGTATGCCGGGAGCTGTGCTAAGAAGTGTTTTTCATGCATCATCTCACCTCACAACAACCCTCTGCGGTAGGTTTTATTACTGATTCATTTGAGGGACGAAGAAACTCAGGCTGAGAGGTTAAATAACACTGAAGTCAAAGAGCCTCAAGCAGCACAGCCCGATCAGCGGCTCCAGCCCATGACTGGGAGAGGGAGACTGACCATCCAGACCCCACGACCAGAGGAGATCAATGGACCCCAGAGGTCCTGGTGAGGCACGGTGCTCCTGACTGTGTCACAGGCTAAGGGACAGGAAGGGCCCACCCTCCCTGGTACCCACAAGTCCTACCCAGTCTCCCGCAGCGGGTCTGCCAGCTTGGTTGCCTCCACTCGCCCAAAAGTCCAGTTCCCTGCACCACCCTTCCTCACCTGAGACTCTCCACCTGCCCACAGCCTGCCAGGGCCTCAGGGCAGCGGGGCTCCAGTGGGCAGCCCTCGAAATCCAGGTGGACGGGGGCCTCCCCATGCCCCAGGACGTTGGTCAGGGCAGCCAGGTCGGCGTAGGTCAGCGGGAAGTTGTGGAAGGGCAGCTGGCAGGGGAGGCTTCGGGCAATGAGGCTGGCCAGCTCCGGCTCCTGCGTCTCGCCCACACAGTGACACAGCTCCACCACCTTAGGCCCCGTGAGCCTGCGCGTGGCCAACTTCCTCAATGCCTGTGTGACTGCGGCCTGCTTGGCGCCCACCCACGCCTCACCCCGCTCTGTCAGGTGGCAGAGGAAGGGACGGCAGGCGGAGGATGCCAGACCCGCCAGGAAGGTGGGGAGGTGGTCCCAGAGGCCCAGTCTAGCTTTGGTCCGCAGCACCCAGCGAGAATTGAGGGTGACGTGGCGGGCGAGTGTGTCTTTGTCCACCTTGGGACTGGCCATCAGATGCAGGGCAGCCAAGAACTCCTGCAGGCTGAGGTGGGTGAAGGTGTAGCCCGTCTCCCGCTGCCGGGGGCCTGTGCAGACGCAGAAGGAGGTCAGCAGGCCCAGGGCAGCCCCGCAGGCCATCGTGGCCGGAGGGATGTCTCCTGCAGAGAAGATCACCTTCCCAGTCTCCAGGCCCCTCAGGGCCACCTCCCCCAGGCCCCTCAGGGCCTCGGCAGTCCGGTACCCGCGGGGGCTGAGGGCGAGCACCATCTGCACGTAGTTCTGAGTCACGGTGGGCAGGAGGGCCGCCGACTGGCCCGGAGAGATGTCCGGGAGCAGGTGGCGGAGGCAGAGGCAGGCGATCCGGCAGAGGGCGGGCACCGCACACATGCTCCGGAGGTGTCTGTTTGCCCGCAGCTCCGCCAGGGCCGCCTCCTGGGCCGGCTGGTTGCTGAAGAAGCGGCCCACGTACTCCTCCACCCGCGGCCCGTCGAAGCCCCACATGTGGATGGTGGCCGCCTCTGTGGGCAGGCAGTCTGGCAGCTTCCCTGGACGGGAGGTGGCCATGACCCTGCAGCCGGGCAGGAGGGTCCCCCGGCACAGGCCAGAGAAGAGGGCGAGGGCTGGGCCTGGCGCCTCAGGGCCTGCGGTCTCCCCGCTGGGACGGGGGTAGAGGGCCTCCTCCAGCCCATCGAAGATGAGCAGGACCCCCTTGGCGTTCCTCTCCAGGTACTGGAGGACGGCGTCAGGGCCCTCCTCGGGGCGGAGGTACAGATCGAAGAGGAGCTGGGGCAGCGTCAGGGCCTCGGCCAGCAGGTTGAGCTGGCGAAACTCAAACCGGAACAGGGCCTGGAAGCGGTCCAGCTGGCCGTCGGCCCACTTCTGGCACAGCCAGCGGGTCAGCGTGGTCTTGCCCATGCCTGCCTTCCCCAGGAGCACCATCACCCGCGGGCCCTTGTCCACCCTGGGGCCGAAGAGGTCCTGGAGGCTCACGTCAGCGCCATCCTCTGCCCTGGGGCTCCCCGGCACGGCCCCCTCCTGAGTGCTGAAGGGTGCTGTGGCCCGGCTCCACTGCAGGATTGGGGGGACGTAGGCCTGGTGGAAGGCGAGGGGCTGCCCTGGCCCCAGGAGCTGGCCGCCATGGCGCTGCTGGGCTGAGGTCTTCAGCCGCTGTAGGTACCTCTTGGCCAGTTCTGCTGGGGGCAGGGCGATGGCATGAGGGCGAGAGGCCTCCCTTCCACCCCAACCTCCTCATCCCAGTCCTGGCTGCCGGGACCCCACAGCCCCAGCTGTGTATATGGGAGGGGGAGGGGCACAAGCACCCAGCAGCTCTTGTGCCCCCCAAGTCCCTAGAAGGAACGGCTCCTGCCGAGGCAGAGACTCTGGCAGCTGTTTAACCAGGTGGGGAAGTGGGGATCATGGCTCTCTTTGTTTTGCAACAGCATGGGGGTGGCGTAGAGTTTTCAATAAGATGGGGAAAGGGGAGAGGGCACTTCCTTTGCAACTTCTTTCTTTTCTTTCTTTTTTTTTTTTTTTGCAACTTCTTATCAGAACAACCTCTTCCTGCAATATCTGAGGAATCTGGGCCCCTCCCCACCATTTCAGTTCTGTAATGCCCGGGGCGGGGGAGGGCGGGGGAGGGCGGGTGCTAACGACCTGTAGGTCCAGCACTGACCAATCAGAACTGTGGGAACTGGGCCCCCACGGTGCCAGGTACTGACTTTAGACTGGGGCCACTGTTGGGGGCCAGCAGTCTATTTTATTTCCGATGTGCCCCTAGGGGGTTGCATTTCCCAGCTGGTGGGACAGCGGGTGGGGAACAGGACTCAATGCACAACTGGTGGAAAAGAGGGAAGTGCTGTCTCTCCTAGTCCCCTGGCCAGTCCTCAGCGCCCCCATGCCTCCTCCCCATGTGCCTCAGGGCTTCTGCTTTGGGGGAGTTCTCCCTGGTATCCTGTTTACCTCTAAACTGGCCAACGAGAGCCCAGGCCTCAGGTTATGATGGTCACTTCCCTGGGGCCCCTCAACCCTGAGGACATGGGGTGTCCCTGGAAGCAGCTAAATGATAAAGCTGCAACCTGTTGGGCTGCTTCCCGCTCCTTCAGCTGAGCCATCTCTGGAGAAGCCCCCAGGTGGCCTGTTGGGGAGGCCCCTCCTGGCCAGACTCCGCCCTCTCCTCTGCCCACCCAGGACCTTCAATCCTTCTTTCATGGAAGCCTGGACTACAAAGAGCCGCTCAGCCTCTGGAGGCTCGTCGGCAGGGGACAGAGTCCAGGATCTGTGTCCTGGCCCCAATGCAACCCAATCCCTATGTTCAGGTCCCTCCCCACCTTGGCACCCACCGAGCTGCTGCCTCCTGAACTGCTTCCGGCGGGGTGAGGACCCGCAGCTCTGATGAGGCCGCTTGAGGCCTGAAAAAATGAAGGAAAGCTTAAGGGGTGAGGTTTCGGGGCTGAGGAGGTAGGTACCCAATACTTTGGGGAGCTCCATTCCACAAACAGGAGGCAGGCAGACAAGTGGATCCAAACTCAGGAACTGAGTGAAGGCAGCTCAGTGATCAGGGCCAGGAGGGACCAGGGACCAGGGCAAACAGTCTGGATTTGTGGGGGAGCTGGGATGATGGGTGAGATGTTTCCTGTTAGAGCTTGATGTTACTGCCATGTACGCCTCTAAGTAAAAAGTCCTCCCATCTATAGAAATAAAGGTTCTGAACCCACTGTGAACATCATAGTCTGTGGTGAAAGACCAAAAGCTTTTCCTCTAAGATCAGGAACAAGACAAGGATGCCCGCTTTCACCAACTCTGTTCTACACAGTCCTGGAACTACTAGCCAGAGCAATGAGGCAAGAAAAACAAATAAAAGGCATCCCGATTGGAAAGGGGCCGGGGACATGTGCAGGTAGATCAGGGGCTGAGGAGGACGGTTTATGGGAAATGGCTGGGACCAGCCAGTGGCCTCCTCTGGGTTTGACATGGGAACCGAGCATGCTCACCACCCCGCTCCTGCTCCCAAACCCCAGGCCTCACCCTGGTGGAGCTGAGGTTCAGGTTGGCTTTCTGCACCAGTTTCCGAAGGACCGGGAAACCCTGAGAGAGAGGGGGGAGAATATAATACACATGGGATGTGCTGGGACCAGCTCTGACGTCTGGCTCAGGGTTCACCTCAAAGGGTGGGTCCCCAGCAAGGGAGAAATCAAGTTTACAATCAGCGATCTGTGGAGGGCACAACTTGGTGATGAGCCGAGAATGCAGCCGGGGACAGAAATGTGTGTGTATATGTATGTTTGTTTGTGCATGGCCGGGTATGTGTGTGCGCACATGTATGTATGCATGCATGCAGACGTGTGCATGTGTGTGTGCACATGGTGAACCCCCTGCATTTCCTGCACGCTGCCTTGTGGTGGAGGTACGGAGTGAGTTCTCACTATCTCCCCACAGTGCTGTAAAAACAGAAGGTGCCCAAGAAATGCACCTCCCCCCACCGGACCTGAACAGGTTCAATGTGCAACCAGCAGTGCAGGTCAGCGGGCTCTCCCTGCCCTGCTTCTGACCTCCTTGCAAGAAGAAAGCCCTGGGGCATTATGGGCTATTTGGCATTTCCTGGCTGCAGGGAGTCACCCAATTCTTTCTCTCCTTGCATCCTGCCTCCCTGGACAACTGGAATGGTACAAGGTGGAAGGTCCCCAGCTGATGTGGTAGCAGTAGGGAATTTGCTCTAGGAAGTGTCCAGAAACATGGAGTTGTGTTTCTGGCCTGAGTCAACTGTGTGACTCAAGTGGGGCCGCGTCTTCCCTGGACCCCTCTGCACCCCTCTGCACCCCTTACCGTCTCCATGGCCCCACGTGCTCAGCAGCTGCACCTCCAGCTCCAGGGGCACCTCCAGCTCCATGCACACACAGTGGATGAACGCCTGCCAGGTGGCCAGGCCTTGGGCGTGCAGCTTCCTGAGTTGTAGGAGGACCCTCTGTGTGGGGTCTGGGGCCTCGTTCCTGGACCCCAGGTCTATGTTGGGGAGGAAGAACTTCACCTTGGCACTCAGCCATTCTGGGTCATTGCTGAGCAGTCTCACGAGGCAACCCCACTGGTTCTTGGTGCCCAGCTTGAAGCTAATGGGGTCCATGAGGAGCTGGCCCTGCAGGGACAGGGTAGGCAGGTGAGCTGGGGAACAAGTGAGCTGGGGAACAAGTGATCTGGGGAGCAGGTGAGCTGGGGAGACAGGTAACCTGGGGAGTAGGTGAGCTGGGGGCCAGGTGAGCTGGGGAGGTGAGCTGGGGGGACAGGTGAACTGGGGGACAGAGAAGCTGAGGGACAAGTGAACTGGGGTGGGGATAGGTGAGCTGGGGAGCAGGTGAGCTGGGGGGACGGGTGAACTGGGGGAAAGATGAGCTGGGAGACAAGTGAACCGGGGCGGGGGGGTAGGTGAGCTGGGGGCCAGGTGAGCTGGGGGCCAGGTAAACTGGGGGACAGATGAGCTGGGGGACAAAGTGAACTGGGGGGGGGGTAGGTGAGCTGGGGGCCAGGTGAGCTGGGGGGCCAGGTGAACAGGGGATAGGTGAGCAAGGGGATAAGGCAGCTGGGGGGAAGCCAACTGTGCCTGTGTCCTGGCTCTGAAATGGCCTCGTTCATTCCCTGTAGATGGTGCCCTGGGAATGCTTTATTCATCATGTTCCCATGGACCCCTTCGTGATGCTCTCTGACTGAGTTAAGCACTTGTCTCCCAAAATTGGTTCTCCCCTTCTCCCTCAGTACTAGAACCCCTGAATATCCCTTCATCATCTGGAATAGACTCTATTTCCAGCCTTGCAGTCAGATGCAGCCATGCAATTAAGTGTTGGCCAAAGGGATGTAGGTGGAAGTGTTGTGTATCCTTCTTTGCTTCTTCCTGTGGCTGGAATGATGATGTGATGGCTGAGCCTTGGGCAGCCATATTGGGTCATGAGGTGGACCTGAACAGGTTCAATCTGCAACCACAGGGACTGGAAGTACTCCAGGTTGTGGCTGCTGTTTTAGACAGGGCCCAGGAAAGAGGACAATGTGGAGCAGAGGTCCCAGGTGACTCATAATAGACAAGAACTAGGAGCAGGAAATAAACATTTGTTCTCATAAGACACTGGGACTTTGTAGGTTGTTTGTTACGCAGCATAAACAAGCCCATCCTGGCCGACACACACTCACAATCAACCTTCAGCAAGTCCCTCCCCTATCTGGACCTGTTATACCATCTGTAACAGAGGCAGGTGAGATGCTCTCTTAGGCCCTTGCTGACTTTGTGTACATTGATGTTCGCTCTCGTGAATGGTGGCTAAATGTAGGTTTGTTGTATTGCGGACAGGCCCCGTGGGGCCAATCTGGGGAGGGAGCTGGGGGCAGGGAGATGGCATGTCCTGGCAGTGGGTGGGCGAGTAAAGGAGTGAATGGGAGGAACAGAGAGGAGGCAAAGGGGAAAGGTCACCTACTTGACTTCCTGGTTCATCCTAGATGCTCTAGGCCAGTGATGGGCAACCTTTTGAGCTTGGTGTGTCAAACTTCGCCAAAAAACTGAGCATAACTCAGGTAGTGTGTCACTTTGAGGAAAAAACTAACTCCAAGACTCTAGTCGCAAATGTTTCATCCTCAGGGGCAGCAAATGTTTCATCCTTGGCATGCAGCCGCGTGTCATCAGAAATGGCTACGTGTGTCAGTGCTGACATGCGTGTCATAGGTTCGCCATCACTGCTCTAGGGTGTCCGTGGAGAGTCTCCTGGGTGCCTGGGCCAGTCCTGTGCCTGGAGCTGGATTTGCTGGTTGTTTCCACGGGGCAAGCTCCTAAGGAGAGAGAGACAGTGCTGTCCGCAGTATCCCAGAATGCAAGGGGAGCGCCGTGGAGAAGGCGCCAGCCCTTAGCCCTGCCCTCGGAGACACTCTGAGGACGTCTGACCTGAAACAGTGCCCGCACCTTCTGCACAGACCCTGCTCTTCTTGTCCCTGGACTGGCACTGCTCACCTCCGGGGTCGCCTCCTGCACGCCTGGCCCAGAGGAGGTTCCTTTTCCTCCTCCCACTCGGACACCCACCTGACAGTGACTCGTGGTGCCTCAGTGAGCCCTTCAAACACAGCCGAACTGACTGCAGCCCATGATTGGGAGGAAAATGGAATAATCCTTACCTCAGATGCCGGCTGCCTTTCCCAATAAAATTCCGAAAAGGTCAGGATTTGCCCTCTCTTTCTTATTACATCAGGAAGTAGTTTTATTCATTATTATTATTTTTTAAATCCTCACCCAAAGATATTTTTCCATCAATTTTTAGAGAGAGTGGAAGAGAGAGGGAAAGACAGAGAGAAACATCGATGTGAGAGAAACACATCAATTGGTTACCTCCTGCACGAGCCCCAACCAGGAATGGGGCCGAGGAGGAGCCTGAAACCAAGGTACATGCCCTTGACCAGAATCAAACCCGGGACCCTTTGGTCCGCAGGCCAACGCTCTATCCACTGAGCCCAACTGGCTAGGGCAGGAAGTAGTTAAACAATTGAGAGTAGCCCTAGCTGGTTTGGTTCAGTGGCTAGAGCATCGGCCTGTGAACTGAAAGGTCCCAGGTTCGATTCCGGTCAAGGGCATATACCCGGGTTGTGGGCTCCATCCCGAGTGGGGGACTTGCAGGAGGCAGCTGATCCATGATTCTCTGTCATCATGGATCTTTCTATCTCTCTCTCCCTCTTCCTTCTTCCCTGAAATCAATAAAAATATATTTAAAAACAAACAAACAATTGAAAGTTAACATTCTATTCAATGAGAAAACCTGGAGGCATAGGTCACTCTCACCCGGAGCAGTAAATTGACGCAATGGCACAAATGTGTACCGAATACAACTGTAGGGATTTTGCCTGACAAGTGGGGATGGACAAGAGAAAAGATGATGAAAAAGTAGGTGGAAGACACAGGAAGGAAAAGGACCAGTCTGTGCGCTGATCGTCTGTGAAACGTGAGGAAGGTAACTACAAGTCCCAGAACTTTAGATAAAGCCACACAAACAGGGCATGTTCTCATATAACAGAGGTCAGTACTGCGGTTAGAAATAAGGGGGTGGGGGGAAATAACCATAGCCAGTTGCTCAGTGGTTAGAGCGTCAGCTCTCGGACTGAAGGGTTCGATTCCGGTCAAGAGCACCTACCTCGGTTGCAGACTCGATC
Source organism: Ia io (assembly GCA_025583905.1). Lineage (NCBI taxonomy): Eukaryota > Metazoa > Chordata > Mammalia > Chiroptera > Vespertilionidae > Ia > Ia io. The sequence continues at coordinate 633,235 of JAJQQW010000021.1, forward strand.
TCCGGCCCCAGTCAGGGCATGTGCACGAGACAGCCAGTCAATGTGTCTCTCTCACGTAGATGTTTCTCTCTGTCTCTCCCCCTCCCTTCCACTCACTCTAAAAATCAATGGGAAAAAAAGACAGAAAATTAGAGGTACTGGGGGTACTAATGACATTTCTTTAAACAATTGTCAAATTCTAACAGAAGAAATGGAGAGGGGCAAGAGCTAATCGAGAGAAGGCCTTGCTTACCTCCCCATCTCAGGAGATCCGCTAGCCCACCCTGACTCCTGGTAGCCCCACCCTCTGGAGTCTTAGGAGCTCTGCCCTGCTGAGGTCTGGGCAGAATCCTGGGCAACTGAGTTGTGTGGCTCTGGAGTGGAAGACGGGGCACACCCCCACATCTCCCCAAGACTGACTGGCACCTCCCCTTCTCCTGACTCCCGGGCCCCCGCCCTGCTGAGCCTGGGCTCCTGGCAGACTGGGACAGACTGACTTGTGTGGCTCCAGGACGGGGCCCTTTCCCCATGCACCCCACTGGTGCAGAGCCCTCCCTCACACGGCCAAACCTTGGTCTGCTTGGGCCTGATACACCCTCTGGCCTCACCCTGGTGACTCCCTGAGACCCTGCCCCACCACAAAGGTGTGCAAGCACCCAGCTAGACTTGGTGCACCGTGGACCTTTGCTGAGCTCCCCCGGGACCCGTGCTCGTACTAGTAAAAGCCAGGCTTGGTGCGTAGCTTGGTTCTCCCCACACACACCCAGGCCCAGCCGAGGCACCACACACTGCGGGCCGCTCTGTGGTTCCAAACAGGTTGCCCAGGGCCAGTCACAGGTAGAGTCTGACCTTGGCCTGCACCAGTGTCCCTCCCAAGCGGCCCAGAACCAACATACCCAGTGGTCAGCTTCAGACAACATCCGAGAAGGGTCCAATTAGCTTCGCCAGTGGCATGTCCGATTGGAGGCACGGCACCCTGCTGACGGCTTTTCCAGTGGCCCTCAGGGCTCACTCCAACAGAGGGCTCCGAGGCTCAAGATGTGACCTTGAGCCTGCCCATGACTCAGGCCCGCACTCTGTCTTCCACTGCCTCCGGGGCTGCTGATTATCTGGGGGAAGGTAGGTCTGTGAAGAGGAGAGGGAGCGCTCTATTTCTGCAGGTTGGATTTAGAACGAAATTTAAGCCCTGGCTGCTTTGGCTCAGTGAATAGAGCGTCAGCCCCCAGACTGAAGGGTCCCAGGTTCGATTCCAGTCAAGGGCATGCACCTCGGTTGTAGGCCCAATCCCTGGCCCTGGTCGGGATGTGTGTGGGAGGCAACCAATCGCTGTGTCTCTCTCACATGGATGTTTCTCTCTCTGTGTCTCTCCCCCTCCCTTCCACTCCCTCTAAAAATCAGTGGAAAAATATCCTTGGGTGAGGATTAAGAAACAAAAAAAGAGGTAATTGAAAGAAAGCAAGAAAGAAAGAAAGAAAGAGAGAGAGAGAGAGAGAGAGAGGGAGGGAGGGAGGGAGGAAGGGAGGGAGGGAGGGAGGGAGGGAGGGAGGAAGGGAGGAAGGGAGGGAGGAAGGGAGGGAGGGAGGGAGGGAGGGAGGAAGGGAGGGAGGGAGGGAGGGAGGGAGGAAGGAAGGGAGGGAGGAAGGGAGGAAGGAAGGGAGGAAGGGAGGGAGGAAGGGAGGGAGGAAGGGAGGGAGGAAGGAAGGGAGGATAAAACTAAGTTTAATGCAAGTCATAAGGAACTCTCGGTTCAGCGGATCTACACATGGGATATTATTCAGCAATAGGGGTGAGCCACAAAAACATCAAGCCCCCATGCGTATTAGTAAGTAAATTCAAATTTTAAAAGCTGCACACGTGTATGTTTTAAATGTGTGTGTGTGTCCTTGCATACACAGAGACTAGCTCTTAGGCTACGTGAGAAATGTGACAGGATTATCTGGGGAGGGGCCTGCAGGACATAGGCCAAGGAGAGCCCTTTATACCATACTCTTGGACCACTTTGTACCATTTGAGCTTTTTAAAAGGTATGTTTTTATTTAATATACATATATGGCCCAGCCGACATGGCTCAATGGTTGAACGTTGACCTATGAACCAGGAAGTCACAGTTCGATTCCCAGTCAGGACACATGCCCGGGTTGCAGGCTGGATCCCCAGTGTGGGGTGTGCAGGAGGCAGCCGATCCGTGATTCTCTCTCCTCGTTGATGGTTCTCTCTCTCTCTCCCTCTCCCTTCCTCTCTGAAATCAATATATATATATATATATATATATATATGGGCTATTTACACTAAAAACTAGAACAGACATTTCCTCAATATGTGAGGAAGAGAAATACACGATGATGATTAAGCACAGAAATCACCAGCAATGCCTAAGGGAAATGAAAGCTCCCACACAACTCGAATAACTAAACGGACTTCAACAAATGAGGATAAATATCTGCATCAAGTATGACAAACAGAGGATGAGAATTCCAATAAAAAAGTAATTTCTACATCTTGAGGATATATTTTATTCTACTTTTTAGTTTAATATTTTATGTGTGTTTAAGGGACAAAACTACATTTTCACTAGATCTGCAGTCTCACAAGTTGAACATTTGTAATGAGTATTTGCTAAGTGCCCAGCATGTGCTTTAGTTAGCCCTTCTATTTTAATTCTCACAACTACTACTCTTGGATGACTCGTGTGCATTTAAAAATATTCTGGGTCTACCCGACCGGTGTGGCTCAGTGGTTGAGCTTCAACCAATGAACCAGGAGGTCATGGTTCAATTCCTGGTTGGGCACAATCCCCAGTGGCGGGGGGGCGGGGGGGGGGGCGCGGGGAGGGCCCATACAGAAGGCAGCCGATCCATGATTCTCTCTCCTCATTAATGTTTCTATCTCTCTCTTCCTTTCCCTTCCTCTCTGAAATCTATAAAAATATTTTTAAATAAACAAAATATTCCATGAACATTTAAAAACATATTCTTTTTCAATAAAGAGGGATTTTTGTCTCACAAATTATACCAAAATAAAGTTTAGATGGGGCCAGATTTAAATGTAAAAAAGTTAAACCATGAAAGTATTACAAGAATATAATCACTTTACAATTCATAAAGCTGTATCTTTCATTTTTGCATGTTTCCTGCATTATATTTTACAACTAAAAAGTTAAAATTTTTTAAAAGCTGAAAAAGAACATGCGGAAAAGTCTTAAAAATAATGCAGAGTAGAGAGGACCTAGCCAAGCATGACACAAAACTCAGAGATCAAACAGAAAACCTGGATGAAATTGACCAGATATAAATCAGCATTTTCGTATTGACAAAGAACACCACAAATGAAGTGAAAAGACAGATGACAGACTGGAAAATAATATCTGCTAGTTATGCCACAAAGGTGTAATGTTTTAACATATCAAGACGCACTACAAGTCAATAAGGGAAAAAGCAACAACCTGGTAGAAAAGTGGGCAAAGAACATGGACTGTTTACCAAAAAGGTATAGCATTTTTCAGCCCGTAGGCTGGCAAGGATACTCCATGGCAAGGCTGTGAATTAATTGGCATTTTGAGGCATTGCTGTAGGAGTGTAAACAGATACAACCTTTACCTTCCAACAGATCCCACATAACCACACCTAGCAATTCCATGCCCCGGTATTTAGCCCATAGGTATTTTCATAATGCGGATAGTCACGTATGCTCAAGTATATTTGATATGGCCTTAGTTATAATAGGAAAAGACTGGAAAAAACCTACCTAAATGGCCATCAATTATGGTGCGTTTATACACTGAAATCCTACGCAGCCCTGAAAAGCAAGCAGCAGAACTAAGTGGAATGGCGTGGATCAATGTCCAACATATATTACATTTTTTAAAAAAAGAACCAGGGCAGAACAGGGTATAGAGTAAGCTGCATTTGTTTAAGAAAAAAATAACTGTGCATGTTTCTAAATACATGATGATTCCTGAAAGAAACAAAAAAGTAATTACCCCTGGGGAGAAAAGCTTTAGTATTTTTTAAAAAATATATTTTTTTATTGATTTCAGAGAGGAAGGGAGAGGGAGAGATAGAAACATCAATGATGAGGGAGAATCATGGATGGGCTGCCTCCTGCACGCCCCACACTGGGGATCAATCCAGAAACCTGGGCATGTGCCCTGACCAGGAATCAAACTGTGACCTCCTGGTTCATAGGTTGATGCTCAACCATTGAGCCACGCCGGCTGTTAGAATTTCGTACTATATGCATGTATTATCTGATCAAATTCATTTAAAAATTGCACATATCTATTACCTTGCCTTTACTGATTGTCATGCACATCTCCAGTGTTTGTATTTATTTGGGTCGGGGTATCCATCAAGGAACGAGAGAGACATTTCCAGTCGCTGTGCTTCTATCACTCTCTCCACCTGTGGCTAGCAGTTTTTGATTTACACGTGAACTTGGAGGTTCGTCTTACTCAAATGTATACATTTTTATTAAAAAACAAGAGTGCAAAAAAAAAAAAAAAAAAAAAAAAAAAAAAAAAAAAAAAAAAAAACAAGAGTGCAGAGCTGCTGCCGACGGAACAAAGAAAATAAAACCTAATAAACCTCAAGCCTTCATCTTTGCATTTTAGCACAGGGTCCCCTGGCCTTCGGCCCAAAGGGTTACCTCTAAGAATCACCAGTGCATCCGCGGGAGCTCAGACATGGGCTCAGGAGAGGCCCAGGGTCACTCAGCCAGCGCCCAAAGGGAACCCAGGCTTGCAGATCTGCAGGCCAGTGGTCTTGGCACTCCAGGTCCTGACTGCAGAGGGAAGAGGGCAGGGGGCGTGCCTGGAGGCCTTGTCAGGGTGCTGGTCTCACTGAGGGGTCTCTGTGGGAGTGTCACTCTACCCAGGCTTCAACCTGACAGCAGACAACCCCCTCCATTGCCCCCATGGCTGTGCTCCTGGAGCCTCCTTCCTGCTATCCCAGAAGTCCTTGCAGGTAGAGGTTAGAGGAAGGAGTGGAGAACTCAGGCCACTTCCCTCACTGCAGCCCCAGGGCGTTTGTGCTGGCTGCTCCCTTTGTCTGGAGAGCCCCACCTCCAGTCCACACACATGCACATGCGCACCCCGCACACATAAGAACACATGCACGCACACATGTGCACACAAGAACACATGTGCGCACACACACACACACACACACACACACACACACACACACACGTCTGGCTCGAGTTATCTCTAAGACTCCACTCTAGTCTCGCCTTTTCTCTCTCTCACCTCCTCTCAGCTTCCCCCACCTCCCAGGGAAAGTCGTGCCATGTTCTTATGACTTCCACAAGCAGGTGTCCGAGAAAGGCTCAAAGGATGCATATAAGATGGGCCCTTGCCCGCTGGTTCCAGGCCCCTGCTGGCCCGCACACACCGTGACAACACCCACAGCCCCACCTCCGGTCCTCTTTCCCAACACCCTGCCTTGCACATTCTCTTCCTCCACCTCGAACGCCCTTCCCTTTTCTCCCACCTTGCAAACTCCTCCATCTCCTTCCAGACCCAGTCCCCTCTCCCTTCTCAGGGAGGTCTTCCTGGCTGCCCTCCCTGCCAAGCCAGGCTCGCCCCTGGGCTTCCCTCCGTAGCGCTCCCTCCTGTCCCTTCCACGGCAGGTCTTGCCACTCTGCGGGCCATTGCCTCTGGGCAGGCAGCTTCCCCCTCAGCAGGCTGGGGACACCGAGAGGGCAGGGCAGTACCGGATTCTGGATCAGAGCAAACACCTTGGCCCCAGGGCCTGGGTTTGAGTCTCTCCTAGTTGCCGCTGTGGAACTTTGGTCAGGTTACTTCATCGCTTGGCACCTCAGTGTCCTCATCTGTAGAATGGGGATGCTCTAGGTCAGGCTTCTAGAAGTGGAGCCCAAGACAAATGTCTATAAAAGTGATTTACTGAAGAGTAAGGGAGGCAGAATAGGGTGGAGAGAGAAGCTACACAAGAATGTGGTTTCAGGAACGGCTGGTTCCAGCCTGACCCGTGAGTGGGGAGCTCTGGAGTGTGAGCCACAGGACTCTCCACCCAAGACCCTCTAGGGTTTCCAGACGCACCCTTCTCAGGGCCCAGGGGTCCCCAGAGCCGCAGGTGGCCAGGCAGTGGCCTGTCGCACTCAAGAGTTTGTCCTGCCAAGCAGCAGGGGACTGGCCCATTACACCCCTTATCTGCCAATCTGCCAGTCACTGGCTATGGATGTTGCCCTGTGGGTGGGGGAGGGAGGGGTTACAGCCAGAGGCAGTCAGTAATGGGAAATCCATTGGGGAAAGGGTACAGCCGTTATGGTCCACACCCATGGGCGGGGCAGGGGGGGAAGGGGAGGGCACTGCTGATTACGGGACCCAGCAGAGGCAAGAGGGAGCAGGCACTAACCATCTCATCTCTAGCTGGCAAGGTTGTTGGGAGATAAGGAGGCAAAACCCCTCAAGGCCCTGGCACAGGAGGAAGGCTCAATACCTGTCAGCTATTATTATCAGTGGCGTTATTATTTCCAAGGAAGCCCCAACACGGGTGAGGAAGGAAGGGAGGGCTGGAGGGGAGGATATGACTGGACTCACAGACTCCTGGCCATTGTTCCTTTGACCCTTTTCCTCTTCCTGACTCCCCAGGCTTGGATTAAGGGGGAGCCCCCATGAGGCTGTGTGGTAAGGACAGACAGGTGCTAGCAGGTCCCAGGTTTGTGGGGACCCGTGTCCTTCCTACAAGGGGTGCATCCCCTGCTTTACCTGTTCTGGGTAAGGGTCTGGGGGGGGGGGGGGCGGTCAGGCTGAGGAGAAGGGCCTTGGGAGCCTGGAAGCCTGGTCCCCAGGGCAGACCCCGAACTCAGCCCCTGGCTCCTGGGCCAGGGTGACAGAAGGGAGGACAGAAGAGGGCAATGGAGGACAGGCATTGGGAGGGGAGGGGCAGAGTAAGGCGGCTGCGAGTGCTGACCTCAGGGTTGGGAAGTGTGTGGTTGGTTGGAGGGATGGTAAGAAAGGCACCCCAGGCCATGGCCGCTGCGGTAAACACTTGGACAGAAATATCTCAGATGAGAAAGTGCCATCGAAGTTGGTTTCTAGGGGCCAAGGGAGCAGGCCAGGCTGGGGACCTGGGCTGGGCCAGCGCCCACAAAGGCACCCCACCCCGTCCTCTCCGAATCCCCCGTGTCAAGGCCTGCAGGGCCACCATGGAGAAGCCAGGGCTCTGCCTGCCAGAGGCTCGCTAACCAGGGCCTGAGGCTGTGCAGGGTGAGCCAGGTGGGAAGGGACAGAGCTGGAAGCATCCGACAGCAGGGGCCATGCCAGGCCCGTTTTATAGATGGGGAAACTGAGGCCCTGCGAGGGAAGACCTTTCTGGCATTCTCAGCAGATGAGAAGCAACGGCAGGGCCAGACTGACCCAGAGGCCTCTTTCTGGGAGGCAGACACAGCCTCAGACGTCACCCTCCGCTCATGGGCCCATGGGCACCTTCAGGGAACTGCGAGCGGCCATCGCCTCCCTCACCACCGGGGCTGACAGCAGGCGGGGGGCCTTTGACAGCCCGTTTCCATGGGGGGTGACGACGTGATGAGCACCGTCATCTTTCCTGTCCCTCACAATGACAGGGTCCTGCAGGTGACAAGAGCTGAATGGTCACAGGCCTTACCCGACGCAGACACCGAGGCTCCCGCGGCAAGGGGACCTGCCCGAGTCGCCAGCCGCGAGTCACAGAGCTGGAAGTTGAACAAACATCTCCTCACTTCGGAGACGTCTGGGAGTGAAAGGCGCTCCGAAGAGGGAGCCCTCTGGGCCTCAGGCCTGGGCCTGGGCGGCCCCTGTTCCAAGTCCAACAAGGCCTTTTCTTTTGTCCCGGGACCTGGGAGTCGGGGTCCCCGCCTCCTCCCCTTCCCTGCTGGGAAGCCTAGGCCTTTCTACCAAAGGAGCCTCTAGGATTGCCAGACTCACCCTCCTCTGGGTCCAGGGAGCCCTGGGGCCAGCCCTGGCCTGGCTGGGACAGCAGGTGGCCAGACAGTGGCCTTGTCTCCCCGCTCAGGCCTGGCAGCTTGGGCGCAGCACCCACAGGGAGGACTGCTGAGTCCTCCACCGTGAGGCTCCCGCCCAGCACGGCTCTGGGCCTGCGGAGGCCTCTCCCTGGACCCGCCAGGCCCCTTCTTCCCAAGCTCCTCTGCACATTCCAATCATCCGGGGTCTTGAGAAAATGCCAATTGGCCACTCCCCTGACCAATCACAGCTCCACCGCTGAGTGTGGAGCACAGATGTCTGTACGTCTGGAAACTCCCCGCGTGATCGCGAGGCCGTGGCTCCGCCTCTCCACGCCCCGGGGGAGAGGCTGGCTCCGTGCTCCCTGCCCCGGGAGCCAGGCCTCTCCACAAACCGGAGCCCAGTGATTCTCAGCGTCAGGGGGCCCGGCCTTCTGGTCATTCACTTAAAAAACAAAAAAGGGGTTCATGTTCAACCACACGAGTAATATGTGACTAAATTCCCTTAGCAAAAAGCTAAACACCTTTGCATAAAACATTAAAAATCTCCGTTACTCAGCCCGGCTGGCGTGGCTCAGGGGTTGAGCATCGACCTATGAACCAGGAGGTCCCAGTTCGATTCCCGGTCAGGGCACGGGCCCAGGTTGCAGGCTCGATCCCCAGTGGGGGGCGTGCAGGAGGCAGCTGATCAATGATTCTCTCTCATCATTGATGTTCCTGTCTCTCTCTGTCTCCCTTCCTCTCTGAAATTAAAAAACAAAACAAAACAACTTCATTGCTCACGGTGGCCATATATAGATGAGATCCTGGGGATGTTTCTCGATGACTAGCCCTCGCGCTGCACCCTCGCTGAGTTTGAAGTCCACCCCGCCTCTGGCCGGTTCGGGCACCCTATGTCCCGTCCCGTGGCTCTGCCAAGTCCTCAAACAAAGGCCCCGGCTCAGCACAGCCACCAAACCGAAAATGAAGCTCAGGGCTGGAAGTCCCCTCTTTACCTCCCACACAGTTGACCAGTTAGTCGACAAGGATCCCAGATCTTGGGTTCGTTTTCAAGTTCAGGGGGACAGAATGGGGCGGGGGATGGAAGAAGCCTTGAGATCTAAAGGAGAGAAGTTGGACCCTGAATTCAGACTCACAGCCTGGAAATGCGTCTGCCCACCTCGGAGGGCCAATTAGCCCAGACTTCGAACACTTAAAGGCAACCACGCTTTGATCCCACAAACAAACCGCTCACTGGTCAGAGAGCCCAGAGAGAGTCGCATGAGTCACCGGACAAGGCGATCCTGTCGCCGTCCTTGAACAATCCACAGGCCAACAACGCTAGGTGGAACCACACCGCTGTTATGGGCGTGAAGGCCATGGATTGTGTTAGCACAGCTGGCTCCTCGGGACGTGCTGTTAACTAAACAAGCCACGTGGTGTCATGATCTGCACAGTATGATATCATTTGCCTTAAAAACACACGTGAACTAAAACCCAGGTCTATCATAACCTGTTTTTGTAGCTTAGAGGTTAAGAGCATGTGTTTTGGAGCGAGACTGTCTAGGTTTGGGACGAATCTTTCCACCATTTACAGGCTGTGTGGCCTCAGGCAAGTCGTGTGGCCTCAGGCATGTCGTGTAGCCTCTCTGGGCCTCAATATTCTCATGTGTAAAATGAGGATAGTGACAGCACCTACCTCCCACGGTTGTTGTGGAGCTTAAATGAGGTGCTGCAGGTAACACGCTCGACACAGGGCCTGGCAGTGAGCAGGCCCAATGTAAGGATGCTTTTTATTACGGGAAGGTTTAAAGTTCCCAAAGGCAACACACCAAACCGGTTACCAAACTGGGAAAGGACCGACCTGGGGCGGGAGGAGCGAGGAACGTTATACTATATAAGGTGGTTAGCTTTTTGCAAAGGGGATTTCGTCATGTATCACTTGCGTGGTTTAAAATGAATACTTTTTTTTTTAAATGTGGACGAAGACAGAAGATCAATGACCAGAAGGCTGAGCCCTCTGAAGTCGAGAAGAGGAATTTTGTTTCTGGGGTGCATCACCTGAACCAATCCCATGGCAGCCGACAGTGCCCAGACACACAAAACAGGGACAGGAGAAAGGCCTGGGGGATTGGTAGGCTGGAGCCTCGACTCTGAGCCCCACTAACCCAAAATTGCTGGGTGACACCAGGCAAGTCCCTGCCCTCTCTGAGCCATGGTTCACTTGTACGTCAAGCAAGCCTCACTCCCAGGGATCCATGGAGCTGACAAAAGAGCCCGAGGGTTCAGGAGGCTTGGGTCCCAATCCTGATTCAACATTTAATGCTGTGCAACCTAAGGCAAGTGTCTTAACCTCTCTGTACCAGTCTCCTCATTGGCAAATGGGGGTGATATTCTGCACGTACTTCCCAGGGTCCCTATGGGAACTGGAGACGTTACTACATACGGAGTGCAGAGCGCCGCGAGGGGACAGGGGGGCCTGCAGAGGATGCTGGCGAGCTCCCCCGCATGCAGTTATGAGCACAGGCTGGGCACCGTGCTGTACGTCGCACCTGCACTTCCTCCGTGGATCCTCAATCACCTTTCCGGGCAGGTGCTTCCTCCTTTTCGCAGAGGAATGAACGGACTCTGCAAAGTCCAGAAGCAAAGCATTGGATTTTAAACCTAACTGAGCCAGCCAGCATGGCTCAGTGGTTGAACATCCACCCATGAACCAGGAGGTCACAGTTCGATTCCCGGTCAAGATACATGCCTGGGCTGCAATCAATGATTCTCTCTCATCATTAATGTTTCTATCTCTCTCTCCCTCCCTTCCTCTCTGAAATCAATAAAAATGTGTGTGTGTGTGGTGTTTTTTTTTTAAATTTTAAAACCTAACTGAATCCAGAGGCTCTTTCCATCCTACTGTCAGCAAATGGTCTTCTTTCCAAACGGAATGGTCATCCCCAGGGAGGCTTATCTTTCTGCTTATAAAATATCTCCTTGGCCCCTCTGGATAGTTCTAAACATGGCAGAGACACCTAACCTAAAGGTTTCACAATCACCCCCTTCAGGGAGAGGTGTGTGATTTCCAAACCTTTTCCCCATGTCTGAGAATATTTTTGCCTGATCTGAGCAGCAGGGTATCATTGCCTCAGAATTTTTCTAAAAGTCATTTCCCCTTTCATGTTGCTTTCTACAGTATCCTTCACCGCGCACGTAAAGTCACTCCCACGGAGAACAAAACCAAAATGATGCTGTTGAGCTGGAGTCCGGTAACGCTGCCTCCCCGGGACTCGAACTGGGAGCCTGGCTCCCACGGCTGAAACAGAGATCTAGAGCGTGCGAGGCACCCTGGCCAGTTTAGCTCAGTGGATAGAGCGTCTGCCTGCGGACTGAAGGGTCCCAGGTTTGATTCCGGTCTGGCTGCAGGCTCAATCCCCGGTGGTCGGGGCTCGTGTGGGAGGCAACCCATCAATGTGTCTCTCTCACATCGATGTTTCTCTTCTCTGTCTCTCCCCCTCCCTCCCACGCTCTCTAACAATCAATGGGAAAGTGTCCTCGGGTGAGGATGAACAAGAAAAAGGAAAACAGAGTGTGTGTGAAGTGTTGCCGATACCAGCACTTTCTCCTTGACTGACCAGGAGGATGACACAGAATGAAAGAGACAACGGACTTACTCAATTTCAGTGGCCGCTCTGGCCACAGGACTCCCAAGTCACACAAACTAGCAAGCTAATTCGTCAAACAAGACGCCGAGACGCCGCCCGACCGCCTCCGAGTACCGGTTCCCCAAAGTTTGAATGTTCCCTCCATTTCACCGCAGGGACAGAAGGCATTGCCAAGGCCAAGGGCTGGTGGGGGCTCGGGGTCTGGTGCTGGTCCAGGCTCCATCCTTCCCCCAGGAGGTGGATGATGGGGAATCAGGATGCTGCCCAGCTGCCTGCAGTCTCTACATCTGGCCAATCCCCTAGGCCAGTGGTCGGCAAACTCATTCGTCAACAGAGCCAAATATCAACAGGACGATTGAAATTCCTTTGGAGAGCCACATTTTTTACACTTAAACTTCTTCTAACGCCACTTCTTCAAAATAGACTCTCCCAGGCCGTGGTATTTTGTGGAAGAGCCACACTCAAGGGGCCAAAGAGCCGCATGTGGCTCGCGAGCCGCAGTTTGCCGACCACGGCTCTAAGAGATTAATTTAACAACATGGTCTCAAACACCTTATAAAACGGAGTGTCCAGGAGAGGATTCTGGGAAGATGGGGGAGTAGAAAGTACCAGTAATCTACCTCCCCACTTGGACAATGACGTCACGGGCAGCATCTCTCTGGTCCAGCCGTGTGGGAACGCCGGAGTCAGCTCCCGGGGAGGGCTTGGTCTGTACCTGTGATTAATTCCAGTTCTTGGTACAGTAGCAGCTACCCATCCCCCACCCATCAGCCGAGGGTCAGGGGGCCGGGCACGTGTTTCTGGAGCAGCTTGCGCATGGCTTGGAGGAGCCAGGGTGGGTCGAGAGATGGGCGACTTGTGCTCTGATGGCGGCTTGCTGCCTCGGATCTTCCTCAGAGGGGCAGGCAAAGAGGCAGGAGGTCACTGCTGGCACACCGCCCTCCATTGTTGCAAGCGCCTCCCCCTTGAGCTAAAGTGACTTCCAGGACATTAAAAAGGGCCTGTGCCTGTCCCGCTCCCCGCTTCACGTCTCCCTTTTCCCTCTCAGGAGCCAGGCATTAAACGCCAGGACACTCACAAACTGCGCCTATGGGAACACGAGAAAGTGACTGCACGTAGGAGACACTCAGAGATTTAAAGACAAAAACTGGTTCACTGTGTGCCCCAGGAGGACTGCAGAGATCAAGATGGTACCTGAGCCATTGTGCTCCAGGGAGAGAATGTCTGCCGCGCAGGAGGCGGGTAAAGAATCACTGGACAGCCCTATCCGGTTTGGCTCAGTGGACAGAGCGTTGGTCTGGGGACTGAAGGGTGTGTAGTTTGATTTCAGTCAAGGGCACATGAGCGGGTTGTGGGCTTGATCCCCAGTAGGGGGCATGCAGGAGGCAGCCAATCAATGATTCTCTCTTATCATTGATGTTTCTTTCTTTCTTTTTTTTTTTTTTAATATATTTTATTGATTTTTACAGAGAGGAAGGGAGAGGGACAGAGAGTTAGAAACATCGATGAGAGGGAAACATCGATCAGCTGCCTCCTGCACACCTCCTACTGGGGATGTGCCCCTAACCAAGGCATATGCCCTTGACCGGAATCGAACCTGGGACCCTTCAGTCCGCAGGCCGATGCTTTATCCACTGAGCCAAACCAGTTAGGGCTCATCACTGATGTTTCAATCTCTCCCTTCCTCTCTCTGAAATCAATAAAAATATATTAAAAAAAAAAAAAAAAGAATCACTAGACAGCAGATGAATGGATGCTACGAAGGAAAATCGAGGGACTGCAGCTTTGCTCTGATTGACCCTTTTCCCCGAATTCCAAACTCTTACCTACTTTCCTTCTGAACTCCAAACTCTTTATCTATACTTTTCTTCTCCTTATAAAAAAGGTCAGTTGCGATGAGATGTAAGGCGGTCTTTAGGGAACGTAACCCGCCACTTCTCATATCTCTGCCATCTGAATAAAGTGTCTATAATCCAACCCTTGTCTGTCCTTATTGATTCTGGTGGTGACAGGTAGCACAAACACCAGCATTTCCGGTTTCAGTATGTTTCTTCATATAAAACAGTTGAAAAAAGAAAAGAATGGAAAAAAGATATTCCATGCAAATAACAACCAAAAGAGAGCAGGAGTGTGTCTATACTAATATCAGACAAAATACAGTGTAACTCAAAAAGGTTTCTAAGACAAGGGATATTATATGGTAAAATAAAAGGTTCAATACAGCAATAATATATACCAATTATAAACATTTATAAGTCTAATGACAGACCAGCAAAATATATGAAGCAAAAACTGACAAAATGGAAGGGAGAAAGACAGTTTTACAATAATAGTTGGAGACTTCAATACTGACTCGCAATAATGGATGAACAACCAAACAGAAGACACGTGAGGAAAGTGAGGGCTCAGTGCAATAAACCGCTCAGATCTAACAGACATATACAGGGTATTTCCCCCAACAATGACCGCATGCGTATTCTTCCCAAGGGCACCTGGGGCTTTTTCTGGGACAGATCATATGTGAGGCCACAAATTAAGTCTCAATAGATCCTAAAAGATAGATATCATACTAAGTATGTTCTCTGAACACCATGGGATACAGTTAGAAATCAATAACGTAAAGAAAACTGGAAAATTACAAAATTGTAGAAATTAAAAAACACTTTTAAACCACCAATAGATCAAAGATGAAATCACAAGGAAAAAATAAAAAACTTATAGAGGTGAATGAAAACAAACACAACATACCAAACTCTATGGGACACAATGAAAGCAATGCTAAAGGAAAAAGTATTCAGCTATAAATGATTACATTAACAAACAGATCGACAACCTAACTTTACAACTTAAGGAACTGGAAAAGAAGAACTAACTACATCCAAAGCTAACTGAAGGAAGGAAATAAGGATTAGAGGTATATGAAATGGACAATATAAAAATAGAGAAAATCAATGAAACAAAATCTGGTTCTTCAAAACATCAATGAAACTGACAAACCTTTAGCTAGAGGAGCTAAGAAAAAAGAAAGAACTCAAATTACTAAAATCAGAAATAGAAGTGGGGACATTACTATCGATTCTACCGAAATAAAAAAGGATTATAAAAACAGAGCGCTATGGCCCTGGCCGGTGTGGCTCAGTGGGCAGAGCGTCGGCCTGCGGACTGAAGGGTCCCAGGTTCGATTCCGGCCAAGGGCACATGCCTGGGTTGCGGGCTCGATCCTTAGAAGGGGGCGTGTAGGAGGCAGTTGATCAATGATTCTCATCATTGATGTTTCTATCTCTCTATCCCTCTCCCTTCCTCTCTAAAATCAATAAAAATATTTTTGAAAAAAGGAGTGCTATGAACAATTGTGAGCCAACAAATTCAATAACCTAGATGAAATGGACAAAATCCTAGAAACACAAAACCTACCATCACTAGATCACAAAGAAGAAAATCTCAATAGACCTGCAACTAGTAAGGAGATAAATCAGCAACGAAAAAGCTCCTGACACCTGATGGCTTCACTGGTAAATTCTACCAAACATTTAAAACAGAACTGATACCAATCCTCCTTAAAATGTTCCAAAATCAAAGAGAACAAACAATTCCTAACTCATTCTAGGCCAGCATTACATTACCCTGATACCAAAACCAGACAAAGCCATTACAAGAAAACTACAGACCAACATCCTGTATATCTTCGTTGAAAAAAAAAAAAAATCTTCAACGATATACTAGTAAAATAAAGCCAGCAGCCTGTTAAAAAAATTACATACCATGACTCCTGGAATGCAAAAATGTTTCAACATATGAAAACTGGTCAATGTAATACATCACATCAACAAAATGAAGGGGAAATACTACACAATCATCTCAATCGAGGCAGAAGAAAGCATTAGACAAAAGTCAACACACTTTCATGATAAAAAAATAGCCAACAAACTAGAGCTAAAAGGAAACTACTTCCACGTAAGAAAAGCCTGATATGAAAACCCACAGCAAACCTACTCACTGGTGTGGGCCTGCACGCTTTGCCTCTGAGATGAGTCCAGTAAACAAGGCAAGGAGCCTGCTCTCACCACCTCTGCTCAGCAGAGTACCGGAAGTTCTAGCCAGAGCGTTAGGCAAGAGAAAGAAATATTCCCAAATCTGTACAAGTGATGCTTGAACAAAGGTATTCTTTTTAAAAATATATACATTTTGATTGATTTTACTGATTTCAGAGATGAAGGGAGAGGGAGAGAAAGAGAGAAACATCAATGATGAGAGAGAGTCACCGATCAGCTACCTCCTGAATGCCTCCCACCGGGGATCGAGCTAGCAACCTGGGCATTTGCCCTTGACCAGAATCGAACCCGGAATCGAACCCGGAACCCTTCAGTCTGCAGGCAGACGCTTTATCCACTGAGCCAAACCAGCCAGGGCAAGGATATTCTTTACGGCACTGTTTAGAATAGCGAGAGGCAGGAAACAACCGAAATACACCACAATAATTAAATCAAGTATGGACTAACCAGACAGTGCAATACTATGTCGCTATTAAAAAGCAAAGAGCCCTGGCTGGGTGGCTCAGTTGGTTGGAACCTCATCCCAAACACCAAAAGGCATCCAAGACAATCTATCTTTGCCATGTCAAAGTAAGGCCCTTTTTCAGACCCCTCAGAGCCAGGGACCGGAGCACAGACCACACCACACGTCATTGTCGCCCTGTCCCCCAGCCCCATCTCCATGTGTGTACATGTTAACTGTTAACGTCCCGTGGCCACCAACGTAAAAGAAGCCTGCGTTTTACTTCTTATCCAATCCCAGAAATTTCCCCCTTTGCTTTCTCCCGCCTCCCTCATCGACCACCAGTGCATCTCATGGAACCCTCCTTATGTCTCCTCCTTTGATTCGAGTGTATAAAATAAGCTGCAACTGCTACTCTCAGGACCATTTTCTCAATTCACTGAGATGTCGCTTCTGGCCATTGTTGTCAGTTTGGCTCACATACACTTGTAAAAATTCTGGGCAGGTCTAGACGTTTCTGACATCGACATCTTGCAGACCGAGTTTCAGCCAAGGTAAACTTTGGGCTACCAGCCAGCACTCAAAAAATAAATCCGGTAAAGAAAACCAGTAGCCCACATCCTCAGGACACCTACAGAAAGTTTTTTACGAAGTCTTTGCACTGATGTTAGCTTGCTTAGTCACTAGGACAGCTCTGTGTGGAAGGCAGCGGAGAGGTTCTGGGGGGGAACTGGTGTCCTAGCGTTGTTACAGCTGTGACAAAGGGCCATTATCTGGGTGGATTAAAATGACAGAACTGTATTCCCTCACTTTCTGGAGGCCAGAAGTCTGAAATCAAGGTGTCAGCAGGGCCCTAGCCGGTTTGGCTCAGTGGCTAGAGTGTCCGCCTGCAGACCGAAGGGTCCCAGGTTCGATTCCTGGTCAAGGGCATGTACCTTGGCTGCAGGGTCCTCCCCAGCCTTGGCCCTGGTAGGGGCGTGTGCAGGAGGCAACAAATCGGTGTGTTTCTCTCACATCGAGATTTCTCTCTGTCTTTCCCTCTCTCTTCCACTCTCCCTAAAGATCAATGGAAAAATATCCTCAGAGGAAGATTAAAAAAAACAATAACAACAACAGGTTCAAGGGAAGAACCTCCCTCTCCTCTCCCAGCTTTTGATGGTTGCCAACAATTCTTGGAATTCCTTGACTTGTTGACTCATTATTCCAATCTCTGCCTCTGGTGTCACATAACATTCTTCCTGGATGTCTGTCTTTACATTCATCTCTTCTTTTGTAAGGACACCAGCCATACTGAATGAAGGGCCCACCCACCGACTCCAGGATGATCTCATCTTAGCAAATGACATCTGCTCTAAACCTAGTTCCAAATAAAGCCACATTCTGAGGTTCCAAGGGTTAGGACGTCAACAGAACTCTTTTAGGGACACAAGTTTAATCCACAACAGATGGGAAAAGGCATACTAAGACGTTTTGTGCATCTTCCTCAGAGGGGAGGGAGTATGTGTTGGGATGTGAGGAGGGTCACCTGGCCCTGCACCCACAGTCACCTCTGCTCTGGCTGAGGAGCATCTCCCTTCTGGTGTCTGCCTTCATCACGAGTTCATGCTCAGGCAGTGCGTAAGGCTGACCGTGCATGCGGCAGACCTCACACTCATCTCATCCAACCCATGAAACACGCTCTGAAGGACATATTATCATCCCCATTTTACAGATGAGAAAGAGAGGTCCTGACAGATGAAATACAGGCATGCGTTATTGTACTGCACTTCATTTTTACTGCCCTTCACAGATATCTTATTGTCATCAACAGCAAGGAAGACCCCTCACCAGCAAAAAGTTAACGACTCGCTGAGGGCTCAGATGATGGTTAGCGTTTTTAGCAATCAAGTACTTTTTAATTAAGGTATGTACATTGTTTTTTGTGTTGGTTTTTTTTAATGTTTTCATTGATATTTTATCTTTTTTAAAAAATATATTTTATTGATTTTTTACAGAGAGTAAGGGAGAAGGATAGAGAGCCAGAAACATCGATGAGGGAGAAACATCAACCAGCTGCCTCTTGCACACCCCCTACTGAGGATGTGCCCGCAACCAAGGTACATGCCCTTGACTGTAATCGAACCCGGGACCCTTCAGTCCGCAGGCCGAAGCTCTATCCACTGAGCCAGACCGATCAGGGCTCATTGATATCTTAGAGAGAGGAAGGGAGAGGGATAGAGAGATAGAAACATTGATCAGCTGCCTCCTGCACACCCCCCACTGGGGATTCAGCCCGAAACCCGGGCATGTGCCCTGACCGGGAATCGAACCAGGGACCTCTTTGTTCATGGGTTGATGCTCAACCCCTGAGCCATGCCGGCCGGGCTGTCCATTGTTTTTAAAGACATAATACTATTGCACATTTAGTAGACTATGGCGTAGTGTAAACGTAAGTTTTATAGGCACGGGGAAACCGAAAACGGGGTGTGACTTGCTTTATTGAGACGGTTGCTTTATTGCGGTAGTCTGGAGCCGGCCCGTAGTTAGTCCACAGTAACCAGCAAATACAAGGGCTGAGGCCCGGGTCTACCTGCCTACCACGCAGGCAGTGGAGCTGGCGCCACATCTGGAGACAAACCAGGTGGGCATAATCCCTGGCTAGAGGCGCTGTAGGTCAGTCAGGTTTGGGGAAGGCACGCTGGATGGGGAACCTGGATGTACCTTCCCATCATCAGCTTTACATCCCCCCCTCCCCCCCCCCCTCCCGTTCTCCAGCGGGAGACCCAGTCTAATGCTTTTCTGGGCTCATGGCTTCTTAGAGAGAAGGAGAATCTGAAGGTGTTAGTGGGGGTACACCCCACCCCACCTCCTGCCACGCCCAGGTTTGTGAGACTGGGAAGCGCTGGTTTTCAAACAGCTTTTTAAGACGGCAGAGCCCAGCCGGCTCCGTGGCTGAGCGTTGACCTGTGAACCAGGAGGTCACGGTTTGATTCCCGGTCAGGGCACATGCCCGGGTTGGGGGCTCCATCCCCAGTGCGGGGTGGGGGAGGGGCCTACAGGAGGCAGCCAATCGATGATTCTCTCTCATCATTGATGCTGCTCTCTCTCTCCTTCTCCCTTCTTCTCTGAAATCAATAAAAATGTATTTTCAAAAAAGACTGCAGAACCTCCAATCATTCAAAGAGGAAAAGTAAGAACCCAACCTATAAAATGAATGAAAATGGTGCTGAAGGTGGGGGGCCTCCCCAAATGGCCACCCCAGCAAATTCTCTCCCCAGAGAGAAAAATGACTAAAAGTGACATGGAAATGCAAAAAGCAAGTAAGAAAAGGACACCCATGGATTCACCTATTACTTATGAGGTTCAAATGTTCATTAGAAATAGTCTGGAGAGTTTGACATTAAGGAATTATTGTTAAAATGTTTAAAGTATGCCAAAACCGGTTTGGCCCAGTGGATAGAGCGTCGGCCTGCGGACTGAAAGGTCCCAGGTTTGATTCCGGTCAAGGGCACGTACCTTGGATGCGGGCACATCCCTGGTAGGGGGTGTGCAGGAGGCAGCTGGTCGATGTTTCTCTCTCATCGATGTTTCTAACTCTCTATCTCTCTCCCTTCCTCTCTGTAAAAAATCAATAAAATATATTAAAATAAATAAATAAATAAAATAAAATGTTTAAAGTATGCTGGTGGTATTGTTTTGTGTGTGTTTTTAAACTCGTTCTGAATTATTTCGATTGGGATGCTATGGTGTCTGTCAAACATTTCTTTAAGAATGAAGTGTGGCCCTGGCCGGTTGGCTCAGGCGATAGAGTGTCCACCCACGGACTGAAGGGTCCCGGGTTCAATTCCAGTCAGGGCACATGCCCGGGTTGCGGGCTCGATCCCCAGTAGGGGGCATGCAGGAGGCAGCCAAGCAATGATTCTCTCTCATCATTGATGTTTCTATCTCTCTCTCCCGTTCCCTTCCTCTCTGAAATCAATAAAAATATATTTAAACAAAAGAAAAGAATGAAGTGTGTATGCCCTAGCCGGTTTGGCTCAGTGGATAGAGCGTGGGCCTGCAGACTGAAAGGTCCTGAGTTCGATTCTGGTCAAGGGCACCCACCTCCCGCACCTCGGTTGCAACCAATTGATGTATCTCTCTCACATTGATGTTTCTCCCTCTCTGTCGCTCTCCCTCCCTCCCTCCCTCCCTCCCTCTCTCTCTCTCTCTCTCTCTCTCTCTATATATATATATATATATAGAGAGAGAGAGAGAGAGAGAGAGAGAGGGGAATGAGGTGTGGTGGAGACACTGCGCTGGCCCTGGCCTGGTGATGATTGAAGGTGCTGGTAGTTACGCGGGCCTTCATTCTATCAGACCCAGCAAGTCCATGTGGTCCCACCAATTTCTGTTCCTTCACTTTTGTATTCGCTTGGAATTGTCCATCATAAAGCTTTTCTTTCCCGGCTAAGGGTCTGCATTGTGCCCGTGAGCAGCGCGGCCCGGCAGCTCCTGACAGGCCGCACAGACGACAGGTGCTTTCCCAGGTGGGAGCGCGGGGTGCACCGAGGGCGCAGCGCGGCTGGCTCTCCACCCAGCGACCGTGTTCCCCTGCGGCTCGCAACTCAACCCCAAACTCCGCCCGGTAGCAGGCTGCGCCCCGCTGCAGCCACGGGCGCCCCATCTGCCCATCCGGTCACCAGTCCACCCGCCCCGTCCACCCTGCCATCCACCCGATGGACACCAGGACCTCCCGCTCCAGAGCCCCCTGGCATCTCCAGAGCCCCCTGGCATCTCCAGAGCCCCCTGGCATCTCCAGAACCCCTGGCATCCCCGCATCCCCACTCTGTTCGGCATTCGCACCCGAATGTGCGGGGCGACTCGCCCCCTCCCAGGGGCCCAGGGGCCCGCGGGCCGCAGCCCCGCAGCGCACTCACCCTCCGCGCTCCGCACACCTCCGCGCTCCGCACGAAACTGAAACCAGGCGCCAGAGCCGCTCCAGCCGAGCCGCGGCCGCTGCTAGGAAATCACGTGGGTTCTAGGTGCCAGCCCTGCGAGGGTGGGGGTGCGGGTGCCCGCCAGCGCGCCTTCGCCCAGCCTCTGAGCTTCCCCGCGTTTGGCAACTTGTGCGGGACCGCGATAGCCCCCAAGGGCGGGTGAGTGCGAACCTGAGGCAGGGGGAGGGTCAGCTTTTAGGGGCAGAAATGGAATCGCGGGGGCAGCTATAACGACAAGAACCATGAATCATGCTGCTAGCCGCGATGGCTCTGCTCTGAATGGAGAAAGCGCACTCTAGCCTGGCGGACGGTTGTAGGCTCAGGACAGGCGAGTTAACCCCTGGAACGCGGTCGCGCCTCCTTTCCCTGAACTGCCTATCCTTGGGGAAAGATTGGCAACCGTGTACACCTGAATCTATCTATCCTGAGGCAGTCTGATCCCGGAGGTGCCTGCAACTGACCACCCCAGCCTGCACTGCCTGTGGCCATTACACGTGCCTACTTTCCATGCCTGAATTCCTACTTTCCCATGGAATCTTTGTCCTTCTACCCAGTATAAGCAGCTGCCTTAGGGGGCGGGGTGGGGGGGAGGGTAAGAGCAGATTTTTGTGGATGATCTGCTGTTCTCCCATGCTGCCAGAATAAACGTTCACAGAAGATTCAATCTTGTCTCTGCTTAATTGCCTCAAGTAGTGACAGGCAGCAGGATGGATGGGTTGCCAGGTTTCAGACCCACCTGGATGCGCCTGTGGGCGGGGTCAGTGGCTGCAGGGGACCTGGGCTGAGTTCCACTCTCCCTGTCTCCTAAGGAGGGATGGGACAGGATGGGAGGGCGGAGATGCTGGCTGTGCAGGAGGAGGGGATTGAGAACCTGTCCTGTCCTGGGGTGCTCTCTACAGAGAAAGGGGGGACAACGATGGGTCTTGATGACGGAGTTCTCGGCCCTCTAACCGGTGCTAAACATGCTCCACAAATTCATCTCATCTAATCCTCAGAATAACCCTAAAAATGCAGGTGCAAGCATTACCCCACTTTGCAGATGCGTAAACTGAGGCCCAGAGAGGAGAAAGGTGAAGGAACTTGCCCAAATCACACAAGGATACAAGCAGAGCTGAGGAAGAGAGATGGATCGAAGGAGGGCCGGGGGGCTGGGTGAAAAAGGTGAAGGGCTGGAGAAGTACAGATTGATACTTACAGAATAGCCACAGGGAGTAAAGTACTAGTACAGCGCAGGGAATATAGTCAGTTACATTGTACTAACTAGGAAAGGGGCCAGGTAGGTACTTGAAATATGAGGGGGATCACTTCATAAATTATATGTGTCTAACCACTATACTGTACACCTGAATCTAATCTATCCTATACAATAAGAGAGGAATATGCTAATTATCCATTACGCCCTGAGGCATAACGACCAACTGTGTAACAACCTGATCACGGATCTGCAGGAGGGTGGGGCATCGAACTACAAGCGGAGGCGGAGAGCTACAGGAGCGGGCAGGGCAGCAAGCTATGAAGGGGGGGCAGGGGTTGCTACAGGAGGGTGGGGCAGCAGGCAGAGAGCTACAGGAGGGCGGCAGCAACCTACTGGCGCATGGATTCGTGTGCAGGGCTACTAGTATCCTATATAATAAAGCGGTAATATGCAAATTGACCCTCATGTCACAAGATGGCCACCCCCATGTCGTCACAAGATGGCCACCCCAAGATGGCCACGCCCCACATCATCACAAGATGGCTGGCAGGGGAGGGCAGTTGGGGGTGATGGGGCCAGCAGAGGAGCAGTTAGATGTCAATCAGGCTGGCAGGGGAGCAGTTAGGGGGTGATCAGGCTGGCAGGCAGAGTGGTTAGGAGCAATCAGGCATCGAGGCAGGCAAGTGGTTAGGAGGCAGCAGTCCCAGATTGTGAGAGGGATGTCTGACTGCTGGACAACCCCCGAGGGGTCCCATATTGGAGAGGGTGCAGGCTGGGCTGAGGGACACCCCTCCAGTTCATGAATTTTGTGCACCAGGCCTCTAGTATATATATAAAAGGCTAATATGCAAAGTGTCCCCTCAGGAGTTTGACCAGGAGACTGGGAGTTCGATCACTTGCTATAACGTGCACTGACCACTAGGGGGTGGCACAGAACAAAGGAAGGCCCTGGCTGGCAGCCAGAAGGCCCCAGTCAGCCCTGATCGCCGGCCTGGCCTAGGGACCCTACCCGTGCACGAATTTTGTGTACTGGGCCTCTAGTATAAAATAATATTTAATGTCAACTGTAAATGAAAAATAAAATTTAAAAAGAGAGAGATAAGAACTTGGCCTGGTATTGTTCCCCCAACCTCGAGAAAAGAAATTCTAGGAACGATTCTAAGTGCTTCTCTCTAATATCTAAGGCTCTCCATTAGAGAGCCCCTCTGGCCTGGCTGGTGTGGCTCAGTGGTTGAGCATCAGCCCATGAACCAGGAGGTTCCCGGTCAGGGCATGTGCGGGGATTGCTGGCTCAACCCCCAGTAGGGGGTGTGCAGGAGGCAGCCAATCAATAATTCTCTCTCATCATTGATGTTCTATCTCTCTATCCCTCTCCCTTCTACTTTCTAAAATCAATTTAAAAATATTTTTTTAAAAAAGAGAGAGAGAAAAAACCCTCTAAGCACTCTCTTGAGATCTGCCATTGAGATCTGCCATTGAGGGGCCAGGCCTTTGCTCAGGCAGCCCTTCCTCCGGCTATGCCCTCCCTCCATCCTTCCTGCTGTGTCTCCCTCCTCACTAAGACTCTAGGTAGGGTCTTGTGTCCCCAGCAGTCAGAGCCTAAGTCCTAGAGGGAAGGAGCCACATTTCCCTGCCAACAGCCTGTGCCTGATACCAGAGGGTCCAGGGAGCGATCTGCTCAGCCAACCACCCGCTCCGGTCTCTGTGGCACATCCCGGAATCCCAGAGGCTTAGGAAGAGCCTCTCCTTGGAATAGGAGGCCTGGATGGCAGCGACGATGGTATCCCG
This sequence comes from Ia io, assembly GCA_025583905.1. Taxonomy (NCBI): domain Eukaryota; kingdom Metazoa; phylum Chordata; class Mammalia; order Chiroptera; family Vespertilionidae; genus Ia; species Ia io. The sequence continues at coordinate 657,234 of JAJQQW010000021.1, forward strand.
GGATGCTGCTCAAAGCACAAAGCAACCCTCTTCTCTCCTCTCCTGCTGAGTGGGAAGCAAGGGGTCCCCAGGGGTCCTGGAGTCAGGTCTAGACATTGGTCCTCTGAAACCCTGGGAAGTTCCCCAGCACCTGTGGCTTTGGGGTCACGGGACACTTTCTCTTCTGGATTCTATTTACACACACCCCCAACAACCTCCTCCTGGTGGGTTAAAAGCAGTGTCCACCAGGACTTTCCCAATTGCTCACTTCCTCCCCCTCCAAAGCGAAACCAACACAGGACGTCATCTGCCATCCGGGCCAGTTGCGTTTATCTGCACCTTGACATCCGGGAGACCAATCACAGCGCTACCCCAAGTGTGGGCCCTCGACCAGCAGCATCGGCCCCTGCCAGGAGGTAACTTGGTTCAAAGGTCTGGGGTGGGCCAGGAATCTGCTGACACGCTGCCTGATTCTGACGCATGCCCCGGTTTGAGGCCTCCGGCTCTAGGTAACTTCCGAATCGCTTCCTGAGTGTGAGTTCTGAGTTGTAGATGCACCTCCCCTGACCACCCCACCCGTTTTTCTCCCTGGCTCCGGGCACACTCAGTGATTATGTAGCCTTTTGTTTGGCTAGTGGTTGCCCACCTCTGCCCATTAGACGCTACGCTTTATGAAGTCAGAAACCATAGTCCTGGCCCAGAGTAAGAACTCAGCAGATGTTCTTTGGTGAAGATGAGTTTTTTGGGGCCAGCAGGGGAGCAGTTAGGGGGTGATCAGGCTGGCAGGCAGAGTGGTTAGGCAGGCGTAGAAAATATTGACTCTGTTATGAATGTGACATGTGACCCTGAACAAGGGTCCTGGTTCTCAGCCTCTGGAACTCCCTCTCTACTGTGAAGGGGTGGGCCCAGCTGACCCCTGAGGGCCGGTCCCACCCTCTGCCATTTCAGTAGGGGCTCAATTTAAGGCCCGCCCCCAATCCAGCCATCCCACACCAGTGCCAACTATGGCATCTCCTCCCACCCCCACCCCAGGGCCTTCTGTAGCTGCCACTGCCTCCTTCTGGCCTTTAAGCGTCTATGACACAGTCTCAACCTACCTCCTGGCCTGATCTGCAGCAACTTCACCCCAACAGCCCCTCTGCTCAGCCTCGCTGGCTTCCGCTGCTCAGCCCCTAAGCGTTCTTCCCTGGCCCAGGACCCCTCCATGGCTCTCCCCCTGCCCCGGAGCGGAGGCCCAGGCACACTGCCGGCTGGCAGCCTCCTACACACAGCAGTCTTGGTGGGCCGGCTCCTAAACGTGTTTCCGTCCACGGCCAGGCTCAAAGCAAGAAGGCAGGGCCTCAGGAGCCAGGAACAAGGGGGCTCCTGGAAGCCAGGGGCGGGGGGACCAAGCAGGACATCCGGGGTGGGGGGGTCCACAGGTGTTTCTTAGGTCGTCCGAGCTTTTTGGATTCCTAGATAACGAAAAGGAAGCCAATGAAAGAATCCAAACATTTCAGAGCATTTTAAAAGGCTAAATGCAATGTGCTATCCTGGATCCTGGCGCCCTCCCCCCCTCCCCCCCCAAAAAAAAAGTCAGGGGAAAACTGGTGACATTTAAACAAAGTTTGGAGTTTGGTTAACAGCGCAGGAGTGTAATCTCTCAGTTATGACAAGTGAACCGTGGTTCCGAGAGATGCAGGTTTTTTCTTTACACGTTTCTCTATTTTCCTTGCATTATGTTTGCCTTTGGTTTTCACTATTAAGAAACATTGAGCCCGGCTGGCATGACTCAGTGGTTGAGCGTGGACCTATGAACAAGGAGGTTGAGGTTGATTCCGGTCAGGGCACATGCGTGGGCTGTGGACTCCATCCCCAGTGCAGGGCGTGCAGGAGGCAGCCGGTCAATGCTGCTCTCTCGTCACGGATGCTTCCAACCCTCTCTCTCCTTCCCCTCCTCTCTCAAGTCGACCAACAATTTTTTTAAACGTGCGCCACAAAAAGTAGCGTGGCCGGGCGTGGGGTGAGAAATGATATCCTGCGGGGGACTGGGCGGTGACAGGCGGTGGGACAGGACATCCGAGGCTCCGAGGCTGTGGTCAGGACCTGGGTCGGTGGGTGAGAAAGCCCTGGGAAAGCGTGGGGGCATGGGGTGGGGCGACCCAAGGCCAGGGCAGGGACCCGCCGGAACGGTGGCCACTGCCCCGGAGATTGGAGGGACGGAGCCAAGCCGGCGGCGCCAGGGCGGGGAACGAGGCGGCAGCGCTGAGGCCTGAGCCCGGGGCCCGGCCTGCCCTCCTCTCCGCGACCGGGCATGACGCTGGCCCCTCCGGCCTTGGTTTTCTCGGCTGTGCCACTGGAGCGACCGCTTGGCCGGCGAGGGCGCCCGCCTTCGGCACCCGCCCGCCCGGCGGGGCAGTAACGGCCGCCTGGTGGCGCGCTGCTGCCGGTGAGGCCGCGCGAAGCCTGGGTGGGGCCCGCCGCCTGGCCGACCGCCACAGGCGGCGCTGTTGCGTCTACGTGAGGCTGTTCGTGCAGCAGCGGTGCTTCCGCCCGGGCGGGGGAGGGCAGGGGCCGCCCGGGGGAGGGGGGGGGCCGCCCGGGGGAGGGGGCGCCGGGGCGGGGGAGGGCAGGGGCCGCCGGGGCGGGGGAGGGCAGGGGCCGCCCGGGGGAGGGGGCGCCGGGGCGGGGAGGGGCCGCCGGGGCGGGGGAGGGGCCGCCCGGGGGAGGGGGCGCCGGGGCGGGGAGGGGCCGCCCAGGGGAGGGCGGGGCCGCCGGGGCGGGGGGCATGGGGCTCTGCCTGAGGGGCCGCGTCTCCCAGGGTCCCGGGGAGGGCGGCCAGACGCGCGCCGGGGGTGGTCTGAGAGCCCGGAGAGGGCACCTGACCTCGTTGCGGGGCGGGGCGGGAGGCTGGGCCCAGGAGGAATCCGATGGGGGAAGGGAGAGGGACAATATTCTGGGCTTGTGCAAAGGCCCTGCGGAAGGAGCGTGGCCGGAACGGGAAACGGGGGAGGGCTGGGGGGGCTGGGGGGGGGGGGGGGGGGGGCCGGGGGGGGGGGGGGCTCTGCCTGAGGAAGCCGCGTCTCCCGGGTAGTCCCGCTGACACGGAGGGCGCTTGACGGAGCCAGACGCGCGCCGGGCGGTGGTCTGAGAGCCCGGAGAGGGCACCTGACCTCGTTGCGGGGCGGGGGGGGGGGGGCGGGGGACCCCAGGGCTGAATCCGATGGGGGGGCGGGGGGGGGGGGGATTCTGGGCTTGTGCAAAGGCCCTGCGGGGGAGCGTGGCCGGGGGGGCAGGGGGGCGGGCTGGGGGGGGCGGGGGGGGGGGGGGGCGGGCGGGGGGCTGCGGGGGGCGGGGGGCGGGGGGGGGGCTGCGGGGGCTGCGGGGGGCGGGGGACGGGCTGGGGGGGGCGGGGGGCGGGCGGCGGGGGCGAAGGAGTCGTCTGAGGACCCCTGTGGGTGAAGCGAGCGGGGAGAAGCCGGGTGCGGCCTGGCCCCCTCTCCTGCCCTCCCCCGCGGCCTGCTGGGCCGAGGGCCAGCCTCCTGAAGGCGGACCAAGAGGAGCCTTGGAAAGCACCCAGCCCGAGTTCGGATGGGGAAACGGAGGGAGAGCGGCACTCGGAACCAGAGGCTCCTCCCAGCTGGCCTTTCATCCACTCGGCAGGCATTTCCCGAGGGCCTGCCACGTCCCAGCCACTGTGTGGGGTGAACCCGACAGACAGACGTGGCGCCAACCCTCACAGGCTTATCTCCCAGGAAAGACATCAGCCAGACCATCTGGTGACCTCGCCTCCTCCCGCCCTGGCCGCCTGCCTGCCCCGCACCTGCAGGGGGCAGCAGGGGGGCCCAGAGATGTGTACTTACTCACCCACCCCTGGAGATAGGGAGGGGGCAGCCAGGGCCGTCGGCTTCCACTCTGCCAGTCACCGGCTGCGGAGTCCCCCGCCACCACAAGAGGGCAGCCTTGGCCTCCAGGCAGTGCCCACGTGTGGCCCGGGCCAGCCAGGCGCTCTGCCAGCTCTGGGCTCCCTCGCCCCCACCACATGCCAGATTGAGCCTCCTTTGTGCCCTTAGATCCCTCTGTCAGCAGGGCCTTCCCTCTCTGCTGAGACCAATGCCAGGAGTCTGGCCTCCCTGCTGTGTGTTGATCTGAAGGTCAACGGAGGAGTTGATCTCAAAGTCGACAGACTGATGATCAAAGCTCAACGTGCAGAGTCCAAGATCCGGGACCTTCGTCCTGCCCTCAGCCCAGAGAGGGCCGGGGAGAGGCAGGTCAGCAGAGTGGGGACGCTTGCCAGCAGGCGCCCCAGGTCTCCTTGGAGATCACAGACTGTCGAATGGAGACATCCATGGACTTGTCTCCCACCCACTCCTCCTGGCGCTGGCGATGGACAGGTGGCTGCTCTGGATGTGGGAGAACCAGTGGAGTACGGAAGGGCGTGGGGGGCCTTTCCGCAGGAGAGGGTGCCACACCCTGGGGTGGTGGTCTTCTCCTTGAGCTCCTGTAACTCCCATCCTGCGATGTACCGTTAACCGTTATTAATTCATCTTAGGTTAAATGGTAAGAAAATATAAAACATTTGCTTTCAATATTTGTATGTAAACATACATGTTTGTTGACTATACAAGCACGCATAACCAACAAGGAAGAAATGTGCATGACAATGACAGCCCTCAATTCTGCTACCGGTCACATGGTGGTCATGGGGTTTTATAGCTGTCCTCTTCCACTGCCCAGCCCATGCCCTCAGCACACATCTCAGCGGGTCATGGCTCCCTACCTGGTGGGATTACCCCAGCCTTCCTTCCTGAGACATCTGGGCCCAGTCACCTGCCTTAATTGGCTCCTTGTAGTTTCCCACTGACTGTCATCACAGGATATGGTAGTGTGGGATCTCCTGCATTTCAGACATCCTCTTCCTTCTCTTCATTGAATAGTAGCAGCCCAATTTCCTCCTGATTATCACCCCAGCCAATAGAGTATGCTCTCCTTTGTGGAGAAGTTCAGAGTAGCCAGACAGCAGTCTGTATATATATATATATATATATATATATATATATATATATATATATATATATACATATATATGTATATATATATATGTGTGTGTACATATATATATATATATATATATATATATATATATGTGTATGTGTATATATATATATATATATATATATATATGAATTGATTTCAGAGAGGAAGAGTGAGCTCCACACCCGGGCATGCGCCCTGACCAGGAATTGGATTGTGACCTGGTTCATAGGTTGACGCAACCACTGAGCCACGCCGGTTGGGCTGGGTGGCAATCTTAGCTTCCTGTTCAATGGCATCATGGTTGTCTCCGGTTAAATCCGTGGTCGGCAAACTGCGGCTCGAGAGCCACATGCGGCTCTTTGGCCCCTTGAGTGTGGCTCTTCCACAAAATACCATGGCCTGGGCGAGTCTGTTTTGAAGAAGTGGCGTTAGAAGAAGTTTAAGTTTAAAAGATTTGGCTCTCAAAAGAAATTTCAATCGTTGTACTGTTGATATTTGGCTCTGTTGACTAATGAGTTTGCCGACCACTGGGTTAAATCATTTCTCCCTGTTGTGCATTGAATTTGTGTTCCGAAAAACTCATGTCCATCCAGAACCTCGGAATGTGACCGTACTTGGAAATGAAATATTAGCGGTTGTAAATCAAATGACTGGCGTCTTATAAGAAGATCATGTGAAGACACAGGGAAGGCGGCCAGGGAAGGTGGAGCAGAAACTGGAGTGATGCTGAACAAGCCAAGGCAGGCCCAGGATTGCTGGCAAACAGCAGCAGCTGGCTGAGTGTATGAACATCCAGTCATTCTCCAAAACCCATCTGTCTCCCGCACAGGACAAACAGGAGAGCTGAATGGAGACTGGGAACCACCACCCCTGCCCCTTTCAAGTTCTGGCTGGTGACACTCTCTCTGCAGCCCCTCCAGGGATGTGGCATCGCTTTTTATTGGCCATTTTCTATGTAGAGGCAGTTCTAGTGACTTCCACGTGGACTTCTATACCCCGATACCCCTCACTCAACAGGTCAAGGAACCAACGTGGGGAGTCTGCCAGTTGCTGGGGACACACCTACCTCTAGGATGTGTTCAGGGACCCACTGGACTCACTGAGATCGACCTGAGCTAAAATGCCATTGACCACCTGACCTCCCCAGGTTTCTACCCTGACCGGTGAACCGCAATGATGCTTTGCATCTCCTAGATTTAATGTCAATTTAGGGCCAGTGTCGAGTAATCCCTGGAAGTCTGGTCATTTTCTTTCCCCAGGGCAATCCCCGGGGAAGCCTGGGAGATACATGACGGTATTTGCTTGTTTTCAGTGTTTCAGGGTCCTTCCTCAAGGGGACCCAGCCCCCTTCATTCAAGGAGTTCTGAGTCTGTAAACTGGCTTAAGCCTGGGGTTGATTGAGGGGCCATAATTCTGTTTTGGTGATTCCAGAGAGACTTGCATTCACTCGACCTAGGACTCTTCTGCTTATCCCGATCAAATAGGAATTGAGTAGAATATCCACTTCTTTCTTCCCAAGGGAATACCATGACCAACTAGCCAAAGCCATAGCTGTGCGAGTCAAACCATCTGACTTCTGTGCTGCCTCTGCTGCCCATGATGCTAACCCCAGCCAGCTTGTCTTTGACCGTTAAGTGACACCACCTGGTCCCTGCCACTCTGGAACTGTTACCCCATTGTATTCAGGAATGCCAGTCAAGTGGCACTATTTCCCACTGTCATTTCTGACCTGTAGCGATGTGTGACCAGAGCTCTGCAGTGAGGCGGGCTCCCCCTCCCTAATGTATTTCTCTCCATCATGATGAAAGTTGTGTCTCCTGGAGCCTCGCAGGGTGGATGAGCAGATCTCACATGATACATCCATTCTAACATTCCAGCGTCCCTAAGCCTTTACATGTCTTCCTCTACAGTGTGCCAAGGCAGTTCCTGCACGTCACCTTCATTCAGTGTAGATAGACCACCATTTAAAAATACACACATATAGCCGAAACTGGATTGGCTCAGTGGATAGAGCATTGGCCTGCAGACTGAAGGGTCCCAGGTTCGATTCCAGTCAAGGGCATGTACCTTGGTTGCGGGCACATCCCTGGTAGGGGGTGTGCAGGAGGCAGCTGGTCAATGTTTCTCTCTCATCAATGTTTCTAGCTCTCTGTCCCTCTCCCTTCCTCTCTGTAAAAAATCAATAAAATATATATTTTTTTAAAAAGTTTGTAAAAAATAAAAAAAAATACACACACATATATTGATTTCAGAGGAAGGGTGAGGGGGAGAAACATCAATGATGAGAGAAAAATCATTGATCAGCCGCCTCCTGCACACCCCCTACCAGGGATCGAGCCCACAACCCGGGCATGTGCCCTGACCAGGAATCGGACTATGACCTCCTGGTTCATAGGCCGACACTCAACCACTGAGCCACGCCGGCCCAGCAGATAAACCACCCTGTCATCTGTCTCAGCCAACCACCGAGCAGTGTTCTAGCCCTTTCTAACTCCGCATGCTTAGTCCATCATTCCAGAACCTCTGCTCCCTGGGCCTGTACGAACACATTCAGCCTAATCCAACTCTCTGTTCTGTTCCTTCCACCAGTTTCCCACACCCTCATATCCACTCCCATGCACACCCGTCCCCCGCCTCCCCCCCCCCCGATTTTTGTCTGTATGAACTTGAAAAACCACGTCATTCTTTTCGTGTCCCTGTATGGTACAACTCCTCACACCTCACCCTTTGAGGCCTGCTGCGACTCCAGTCAGGTTATAGGACTAGAAACAAAGAGGGGTGGGGTGGGAGTAGGCCGTGAGAATTAGTGTCTTTAGAGGTAGGTACCGGGGGAGCCGGTTACGGTTCTTCATACACAGTGTCAAATAGCTTCCTTAGAAAGAGGGGTCAGGCTGCTCCTAAGGCAGACTCCTGGAAGCTCTCCCCTGTCAGGCTGTGGACAGGTGTGGCTTCTCGCTTCCCTTGTGGCTACAGACAGAATATTTATCTCCATTGTTATTACGTAAAATGTCATTCTAACCGAGTACCTGCTTGCTACTTAGAATGCCAGCGGAGGATCTACTAGTCACTGCCTGCATTTTCCCAGGGCCCTTCACAGGAAGGAGGCTGCGGCCCGGCCACACGCCCCCTTCAGGCCCATCATGCATATTAAAGGCCCAGAAGACACAGGGAAGAAGCCTATGAACTTGGCCGAACCCGAGGCTTCCAAATGTATGTGACCATGAGCTCATTCTGGGGAGTGTTTCTTCTGTAGAACTAGATTACCAGTAAAACCAACAAACATCTTGGGAACGGCAAACTTAATAAGCTGCTACATTGGCCTGAGCTCAAATCTGGGAGCTTTTGGTACATTCTTAGCTATTTAATAATGAAGATCCAGCCCTGAGTGGAGTGGCTCAGTTGGTTAGAGCCGTGGTCGGCAAACTGCGGCTCACGAGCCACATGCGGCTCTTTGGCCCTTTGAGTGTGGCTCTTCCACAAAATACCACGGCCTAGGCGAGTCTATTTTGAAGAAGTGGCGTTAGAAGAAGTTTAAGTTTAAAAAATTTGGCTCTCAAAAGAAATTTCAATCGTTGTCCTGTTGATATTTGGCTCTGTTGACGAATGAGTTTGCCGACCACTGGGTTAGAGCATCGTCCTGTGCTCTGGAAGGTTGCTGGTTCAATACCTGGTCAGGGCACATACCCAGGTTGTGGGTGTGAGCCCTGCTCAGGGTATACAGGCAACCCAGTCAATGTTTCTCTCTCTCTCTTCCTCAATAAGTAAAAAAAAAAAAAAATTATATATATATATATATATATATATATATAAAGTATCTTTACCTATGAAAAATAATGAAGATCGAAACCAATCATTTTCTAAGTATTAACAGAACGTAGTGCGTTATTATTCTACATTTAGTAACTATTGAGGAAGCGCTGACATTTCTGCGACATCCCCCACCTGTCAGCTGCCTTAAGCTTAATTGTTGTCTGGTTTCCCCCCTGTCCTAGTGGGGCTTAGGCCAATCTGAACACTTGTCAGCTGTTCTCAGAAGCACCTTCCTGGAACTATTTTGGGTCCCTGGAATCTGGAGTTTAATCCTCACAACCTGACACCACGGGGAGAAGCCCACTCCTTTAGCAGGAAGAAATGGGTGCCACCATTGTCTCGGGTTCCAGGCCCCTCACAAAATGGTGATACCCCTCCTTCGAAATGAATTACTTTTCCATCCAAGACTTAAAAAGGGGCTTGGCAAGGTATGAGCTATGGAGATGTGTTTTTGCTAAGGGAAGGAAATCATTTTGTCCTGATCATTCTGAGGGGGCGAGAGAAGGAGAGTGTGTACTACAGAACTGCCAAGAGGGAAGATACCTAATGCCACCAACGTAAGGTTTGGGGAATGAAGCTTCGATGGGTTACTATGTAAATCCAGGAATGTGGGCAAACACAAGTATATTCTTAGTAAATTAAGACCTTCATAGCCTTACTTTATCATTTCTCATCAGTGCCAACAGCCCTTTTATAAAAAGAAGCAAAACATTCAGGTTACTTAAAAAATCAGCATTTCAACTGTTGACCATCCAGTGGCCCCGGGCACGGAGTAAACTGCTAAGACTCTCTGCCAGGATCAGTCATAGCAAAACTTTATTGAACAGAAAACCCAGCAAAGGTTTCCACCTCTGCACAGTTGCCCGTGGTTTGAAGGAAAGCAATGCATTTAAAAAGCAATTATACAGAATTCTCTCCTAGAAAAGTCCTGCTAAAACATGTCTAGCAATTCATTGATTATATAAAGTAGTACACTTAGTGTAATTTAAACATTCCAACAGGAATCAAATCGCACCAGCAGAACCATTTCTGCCTCTATGACATCTATGTACAAACACACATGCAGACACACATATCTGGAAAAGGTCCTCAGGCATAAACATGCGACGCTAACGCCTTCTATGTACAATGCCTATAAACTACATACAATAGGTAGTAAAGCTCTTCAGAATAAAGACATAAGAAGCCTTGGGCATTTTTTGTTCATCAATTTGTATCATGGCTTCACGTCTTACTTTCGGCTTTTGCTTGATCACAAAAGCACATCCTCCTCCTTGTTGGTTCTTTACCAATTCTGTGCCAATCCTTGTCCAGGTGAGGAAATCTAGCTGGAGTCAATGGTCCAGTCCATGCCTCCCCAGGCCGCCAGCAGCCAGCGGGCAAACCGCATCAGTTTGCTATGGCCGGGGGCCCTTCGGGAAGGAGCGAGGCAAAGAAAGTCTTGAAGACCAGCCAAGCTGTGCTCACGAAGGAAGGGCTGGTCTGCTCGCCACCCACTCCGTTCCTGTCTGGGGGGAGGCGGCTGGGGTCTCCCATTTCAGCCTCAGGGCCTTCCTATGGGAATGAAACAGTGAGAAAGCAGTGAGGACCGGGCTCCACACCAGATCATGCTGGGCAGTGGCAGAGGTAACCCCTGGCCCCTCGCGCCGTACGGGAAGCGCCAGGTGGGCAGGGCCCCGGGAACGACGTCCTGGCTGGCTTGTTCTCCGGTCTCCATGGCACAGCTGAGCTGGTGACATTCTCATCGTTTCAGATATTCTCAGCAGCAAGTATCAAAACAGGTGTAGCAACTAGATCTCCTACCACTGCTAACCAAGTGATCAAGTCACCCCTCATTAAATATGGACAGTCTAATGTCGGCGATGCTGTGAGTCTAAAGAATTGAAATGCAAACCCAGGGTTCTAAAAGCAGATAGTAGGGTGCCAGTTTATATAATTTAAAACTATCCTTTAGGAGTAGGCATTAAAATGCCTTATAAAAATTCTATTTGTGTGTTATTTTTCAGGAAATCTATTCTGTGAGATGCTTATGCTCTTAACCTTTTGCACTCGGATGTCGAGTGTGACTCGACACGGTTAGCATTAGAATAAAGGAATCGAGAAAAAAGCAAGCGAGTGCAAAGGGTTAATCCTTAATTAACTATCCATTAGCTGTTTCCATGACATAACACATGGTTGCAGACCACTGAACACTCAAAATAGTGAACTTAAAAAAAAAAATTATTTAAATATGCCAAAATGCAAATTGCCATACGACAAAAATACCTGATAGATGCTGTGACATGTTTAATGTTTTCAAAATAGCTACCGTTAAGAACAAACAGGAGCCTGGCCGGCGTGGCTCAGTGGTTGAGCATCAACCTATGAACCAGGAAGTCATGGCTCGATTCCAGCCAAGGGCACATGCCCAGGTTTCAGGCTCGATCCCCAGTAGGGGGTGTGCAGGAGACAGTCGATCAAAGATTCTCTCTCATCATTGATGTTTCTCTCTCTCTCTCTCTCTCCCTCCTTTCCTCTTTCTGAAATCAATAAAAATATATTTTAAAAAAGAAGAAGAAACAGGAAGAAATCTTGAGCTATCGAGCCTAATAAAATGGTAAACCAGGACATGGGATATTTAAAGGCTGAGGGTTTGAGCACCTGCACCTCACACCACGCTCACCGGCTCGCGGAAGCTCCATACCTGCAAGTTATTGTTGGGGTCCTGGTTTACAGCTTCTGGAAGACGACCGTCATTTGGGAAGTGCTGAACCGGCCTCTGTCTAAATGGAAACCACCCAACGTGATGCCTTCAAAGGAAGCACATAAAAGCCCATCTTAGTCAAGAGCACAGTGAGATTTACTCAACAACAGAAGGGGCTCCTAGCGGGTAAGGTCCCCCTCCCGCCCCTCCGCTAAGCAGAGCGGCACCCCAGTTGGAAGCTGCAAAGACCTTCTATCCCACCACCTCCCAGGCTCTCACTGGCCTGTCAGGTTCTTAAAGGGGCGGCATGTTTAGTCACCAATCTACACTCACAACATAAACAGCACTTGGCACACAGGACATGCTCAGGAAGTGCCGGAGTGGCCGTAAAGTGTGATTTGCACTGAGGGGGCAAAGGAAAGTGATCATCTGCTTACAGGTACATAACCACGGTGGCCCCCATGACCATGAGGAATCTGCTCAGGGAGGAGTAGAAGTAGAGGATGCTGAGGAAAACGGAAAACGTAGCTGCTGAATATGTCCAGTCCAACCAATCACGATTTATCTCGTCATCTTCTTCCACAATAGGGCCACCTTGAGCATTCATCCGTAGGTTTTGATTGGCCCCGGGATTAACCACCACTTGAGGAGCAGCGTTCTGATTGGCTGGCTGGTTTTCCGCTGGAAACTGGTTGTGAATAGGGGCTGGAGCAGGTGCGGAGACCCCGGGTATCTCTTGGGCACTTGGTGAGGGAACAAAAGTCCCCGATGCAGCAGTGGCCGCTAAACTGAAATAGAAACGACAGAGGCAGATACTGTTCAGAGCAAAGCACCGTGAAATCTGTGGTCGTCACCTTATTTACGCAGGGGATTTTACTGTGAAGAACGATAAGTAGGTACATACAAACTTAATTTTTTCTTTAACGTAGTGAAGAACTTTTTTTAAAAAATATGTTTTGAGAGAGAGAGAGGAAGGGAGAAGGATACAGAGATAGAAACATCAATGAGAGAGAAACATCATGGATTGGCTGCCTCCTGCACGCCCTCTACTGGGGATCGAACTCACAACCCGGGCATGTGCCCCGACCAGGAATCAAACCAGTGACCTCTTGGTTCCCAGGTCAATCCTCAACCACTGAGCCCTACTGCCTGGGCAGCGAAGAACGTCTTTACCAACAATCCTACTTATACATGCCTTTTCCACTCCTAGGAGCAGCAACAAGGTATTTCGTCTAGAATGAAGCATCCAGGCCACTTTAAGAGTGTGGTGCAGTAACCAATTAAATTTTCACAAAGCTTTAAAGATACAGATTGAAAAGGAAGGAACATAAGTGAAGTCAGGAAAGCATGTATCAGACACTAGCACCCCTACATCGGGGCATCGATACACAAGTTAGCTGGCAGTTATCCTTCACACTGCACTTCACCCACAGAACCACGGGTGACCTTCCCTAGCTGGTTAGGTAACAGGATGGGACTTCCCTCCGCCCCGGCCCCGGCCACCCATGCACATCAGAGAAGGACTCACTACTGCATGTAGTACTGCCGCGCGTAGATCTGCTGGAACCAGGAGAGCTGCAGCCACCCATAGGTCGTGTAGCCTGAGAAGCCAGGCCCCAGGCCTTGGAATGCCGGCTGGGCAGCTTCAGGCCTAGGAAAGATGGTTTTAAATGCACATTTTGAGTTGGTTTAGTCCAAATAAGTAAAAACTGAGTTTAAACGACAATTAGGAATTCAAATCAGAGAGACTGAAGAATGGGCGTTACGACAGTTACTCGTAGGTGACTGTAACGCAAGCACAGAAAGCACTGATGACACGCTCCCCCCCGGGTCCAGACCTCTCAGCACGGGTTCTCATTGTGCCATCACTATGGCACACAAACAACTGTCCCATCCCAGGCCGTGGGCTCCCACTCCCACTTAGGACTTGCCGAGTCTCACTGCAGGTCTCACCCCTGTTCTCCTTCAGGAAGCAGCTCCGAGAAACCACACTCCTCCCAAAGCCTTTCCTGAAGGAAACTTCCCTCTCCCAGTACCCACCTCTCCCTCCTCTAGGTCGGGATCTGTGCCGGGGCCAGCGATGCGTGCATGTGGCATCACCCATGCTTGCTCACTGGCCACTTGTGCACCGGACAGGCTGCTGGGCATTATCTGACCGGATCCCCAACAGCCTTGTGGGAAGGCAGCTCCCCCATTTCACGGGGAAGCCCCCAGTGCAGCTCAGGAGAGATGAGGTTGATTTGCACAGGGTCACTGAGCTAATAAAGAGTGGGGCTGGATTTGAGAGTGGTTTGTTTGACACCAAACACACTCATTTTTCCATCATGCCACACAGTCTGACACTGCCTAGCACAGGGTGCGGGGGTCATCAGTGGCTGTGTGAGCTGCACACAGTGAACTCCACAAGATGGAAACGAATGGAATTGTGGGAGATCAGGAGTTGGTTACATGCTCATCTCCATTGGGTTGAACTCATTTCTTAAAGTTATATGCACTGGCTGCTCAGTAAATAGTTGAATGCAATCATCGAGTTTTATTACCGTGAAATTCACAGCTGTCAGGGCCTCAGTTCTCAAGTTGCACAGCCCAAACGAGGGAAGCAGTTTTAAGTGTTTCTATCCAACAGGGAATCCAACTCACATGCTGACAGTCTCTTTTAACCGAATTCCATACCCAGAGTGTTTTAACCTTTTGCACTTGGATGTCGAGTATGACTCGACACGGTTAGCATTAAATCCCGAGCAGAATAAAGGAATCGAGAAAAAAGCAAGCGAGTGCAAAGGGTTAAAGCAGTATTTCAGTACAAACAGGCCTCGGTGTGACTCATTTAAAAAATTACAGTGCATGAAAATTAGAGGATAAAGGTGCTCGCTGGCTCCGATGATGGCACTGCAGATATGCAAGAAAACTAAAAGGTTTTTACAGTTACATACCGTGTACGTAGGGGTGAAATGATATCATGTCCGGGCATTACTTTTAAATCTTCAGAAAAAAAATAAGGGAATGAGGAATAGATGAAAGGAGTATGGCGACACTTTGTCATTACTGGGCCAGGTGATGGTTACGTGGGGATTCATCATACAGTTCCCTCCACTCTGTGTATGCTTGAAATTACCTCCTATTAAGAAACACCACAAACTCCTCAATCCTCAAACACCTGGCGCTCAGTCATCACGTACTAAAAGAGCGACCGTCTCCTCTGGCTTTGGCTCTGAAGGAAAGGGCTCCCGTTGCTCCACAGAAAATGGCCCTTGTTCCTGGCACCATCCACAGTCCATAGCAGAACATTTCTTAAAACAGGCTCCTCACTTTGTCACCCAATGTCACGGCAGGCTGCTCAGCAGAGCAGCTGCATGGCGCTTCCAACAGCTGTTTTTTCTGCAGCAGCACTGACCTCCCACCATGAGGTCAGCACATGCAGAGCACAGCCATGCATGCAGGAGGGGCGATGCCTTTCGATACATATTTCTCCACATTTTATATGGAGGTGATTTAGTACAAATAAGTGAGAACTGCGTTTAAATGATAAAAAGGCTGTGTAGTGAGAAAAGTTAAATTCATAAAAGATCTTTCTAGTGAAACGCTTATAAAGCAGCAGTCTGTCCATTTTAAAGTTCTGTAAGCAGACAGTGTAAACACACCTTATTCTTAAATGGATGCAAACGGGCCCGCTCATGTTGCATAAACCCAGTTCTTTATTGGAACACTCACCTCGAGATGCTCTCCCATCCAGAGGGAGAAAGGTTCCGAAAAGGCTCCCTTGGCCTCACACCATCACTTGAGGAATCCCCAGGGTACTGTCCCTGAGTGGGGCCAGCGGGCTGCTCTGTGGATTCAGCAACCTAGGTAAGTGCAAGGTGATCATGAGACAAAGGGCCTGATGCAACCAGCTGAAATCAAGCTGAAAGAATGATTTCACTGGGAATGGCTTATGTCCCCCACCCCGACCTGTGAATTTAACAAAATTAAATAGATACAATGTTATATAAAAAACATTCTGAAATTTGTTTAACACAATTTCAAAATATAGATGTACGTGTGGGTATAAATACACACACACACACACACTGAGTGGCCATATTATTATGATCTCTGAACACATAATAATCTGGCCTGTGTGTGTGTGTGTGTGTGTGTGTGTGTGTGTGTGTGTGTGTGTGTGTGTGTGTGTGTGTGTATCCTACCTAATAAAAGAGTAATATGCAAATTGACCCTAACTCAGCTACACCCACAAGTCACGCCCACAAGCCAAGCCCACCAGCCAACCAGGAGCAAATATGTAAATAAACCCAAACAAGACGGCTACAGCCAGAGAGCAGGAAGGAGGCTCGGGTTTCCCCGGTAACAAAGGAAGCCAAGCTTTCCACCTGCCCTTGGCGGCCTAAGCCTCCACTCAAGGCTACAAAGTTTCAATTATAGAAGGTAAACAAATCCAAACAGAAATGGCGGCAGCCACTGAGTGGAAAGAGCAGGAGGCAAGGGTTGCCCCCGGCAATGGAGGAAGCAAAGCTTCTGCAGCCCTGGCTGGCCTAGGCCTCCGCTCCAGGCTACAAAGTTTCAATTATAGAAGATACACAAACCCCAAAAGAAATGGCTGCCGGCCACGGAGCAAGCAGGAGGCTTGGCTCCGCTCCAGGCTACAAAGTTTCAATTGTAAAAGATACATAAATCCCCGATACCAGGGCCTCTGCTTGGGTTGCCAGGGGGCATGGCCAGCCTGCAAACCACCACAGGCCCCTCACCCAGGCCGCCCCACACCCCAAGGGAACCCCCACCCGGATCCGGGATACCCTTCAGGGCAAACCAGCTGGCCCCCACCCATGCACCAGGCCTCTATCCTATCTAATAAAAGAGTAATATGCAGATTGACCATCACTCCAACACACAAGATGGCCGCCCCCATGTGGACACAAGATGGCCGCAACAAGATGGCCAGCAGGGGAGGGCAGTTGGGAGGGACCAGGCCTGCAAGGGAGGGCAGTTAGGGGCAATCAAGCCTGCAGGGGAGGGCAGTTAGGGGTGACCAGGCCTAAAGGGGAGGGCAGTTAGGGGCAAACACGCTGGCAGGGGAGCAGTTAGGCATCAATCAGGCTGGCAGGGGAGTGGTTAGGGGGTGATCAGGCTGGCAGGCAGAAGCAGTTAGGGGCAATCAGGAAGGCAGGCAGGCAGGCGAGCAGTTGGGAGCCAGCAGTCCTGGATTGTGAGAGGGATGTCCGACTGCCCGTTTAGACCCGATCCTGGCAGTCGGACATCCCTCGAGGGGTCCCAGATTGGAGAGGGTGCAGGCTGGCCTGAGGGACACCCTCCACCCCCCTCACCCCGTGCACGAATTTCATGCACTGGGCCTCTATATATATATTAGAAGCCTGGTGCATGAATTCGTGCATGGGTGGGGTCCGGCCAACCTGGCCAGGGGGAGAGGACATGGGCAGTTGGCTGGCCTGCCTGCTGGTCGAACTCCTGGTCGAGGGGGCAATTTGCATATTAGCCTTTTATTATATAGGATATACACTGAGTGGCCAGATTACTATGCGTTCAGAGATCATAATAATCTGGCCACTCAGTGTGTGTGTGTGTGTATTTCACTGATACAAGTAACTATGTTATAGTTTCATTAAAACCTTCCAATCATGTTATCATTGGTGAGAAAGCTTCTTGGTAATGCACTGTATCTCTATGGCTACATTTACTAAACCAAGAAATTAAATTTGGCCAACACAATTTATAAATACAGCCCAGCCAGCAACCAAAGGAGAGACTTGCCTTTGCTGTGTTCAGCTGTTTCAGGAAATAGCGATATAATGCCGATTTAGAGTGTGTCACTGCATGTATTAATACACACTGTGAAATGAAACATAATTTTGACTGCCAAATATGTCTTTAAAGATCATGTGATAGAAACGGGCCTCTTCCTATCCAACTAACTAATCACAATGAAATTTTCCAAAGAAAATGTATTCACTTTTTTACTCTTTATAAAAATTAACAGTTCCTTAGAAGAAACATATGTGCCCAAGTCAACGAAAACCCACTGTGGAGAGCCTTGTTAGTTTCAGTGATCTGCACCCGCAGCCTCTGCGGGTCAACTCACATCCCAGAGACAGTGGTTGGAACGCCTCTTTCGCGCCACAACAGTAACGGCACTGACGGCCACTGCTGTAGCAAACTCTCGCTTGTATTGATAAGTGTCTAATTCCTAATGCTCACCGGGGACAAAACAAAATATGACGATAAAAAGATCATAAAATCTCCCTGAAGAGTTTTACCCAATGTGTTTCTTCCTCCCGTGAGAATCTGAAGGACACAGGGTGTCCACTCGGACCTACCTTTGCGCTGGTTTCTGGCATTTTGGACGGACTTTTCACATTGCACACCAAGTGTAGAACATGCCGGATTTCCTGCTAAAAGAAATATGGAGGCACTTTAGCACCTGAACTCAACCTGGCAAAAACATGAAAACATTCCTAAGTTAATATATAAACGATGTACCTTTGGCAGCAAGTCCCTGAGATACTGGTTATCCAACAGCAGCTTCCCAGAATAAATTAACCTCTGGTCCTCTGGACGCTTATCATGGAAAGAAAGACAACAGAGTCAGCCTTTAACCCCCTGTTCCCAACCGCAGAAGACACTGCTTCGTACACGCAATTAATTAATTTATTTATTTAATATTTCTTTGTTGATTTCAGAGAGGAAGGGAGAGGGAGAGAGAGAGAGAGAGAAACATCAATGATGAGAATCATTGATCGGCTGCCTCCAGCACGTCCCCTACTGGGGATCGAGCCCGCAACCCAGGCATGTGCCCTTGGCCGGACTCGAACCCGGGACCCTTCAGTCCGCAGGCCAACGCTCTACCCACTGAGCCAAACCAGCTAGGGCCTTACACGTAATTTAAATATGCGTTTCTTCCCAGCACATCACAGGAAAACATTTCTTCAAAGGCCCCATGTACAAAACTTTTATTTAAGAAAGTGCTTTAAGTTTAAACTGGTCTCTAACATATAAATAAATTTAGGATGGCAAATGATCTCCAGTCCACAAAACCTACAGCAACCTACTTAACTCAGGGAAATTGCTTTCTGCCACTGGAAACACACATTTGATTTGGGGCTCCTATAGCAGCTTACTTCAAAACTTGGGTTTAGTTTCAGAGAAAACTCAAAGTGCTCCCAAAGTTGGCCCCCACCAAACCCACCTAGCATTGTCCCAAAAGAACATGAAGCAACTCTAAGCTCCAGCCCTGGAAGAGACATTTCCGGACACACAAATGTAGTCAGGAGGAGACGGAGTGTGGGTAACATTCCTACACCTGTGAGATGAGCACTCCTGTTTTAAGGCGGAAAGTCTGAAATTGACTTGTGGCAGGTCACTACCTCCTCGAGTCTGGATGCCATCCCCTTATCCATTCCAGTGACTGAAGACCACAGGGACTCCACCCGCTTCCTACAAATCTCACTTTTAAAACCTGTTTTTAGTTCCTTTCAGAATTGTACTTAAGAATAATGGCCTCAAACGCCAGTCAGTACACTGGCGACGGCCAACCTGTCAACCTACTCTGGCCAGAAAAACCTATTACGCAACACTTGGAACAGATTGTTTCTGCCAAGCAGCCCGAGATGATAAAACAAGTGGTTTAAAACAAACAAAACAATAACCGCATCAATCCGGATTTTTACAAACTGTGCAACAAAAACAAGTCCAGAGACTACGCTGTTGGGTGCCGTGTTCACCACCGCTCTCACCGACTGGCTTTATCAGCAGTTCGATGCACGTGGTTTTGCGAAGCGCTATGCAGAGGTGGGTCCTCCGAGAGAAAGTTCCACACTGGAAAAGCTTTGCAACCACAGCTGCCTGCCATTTAAATTACTTCCCCACTAAAGGCCTGCACTGACGCTGTGTTTTTACCGAGGAGGCTGATTGGACAATTAAACATGTTAAGCCAACAACTATCATAAAGTAAGGCTTCACCCCTTAGAAAGCAGATGGGCACTCGCCAGCTCGGAGTTCTAAGCCCGCACCTGGTATCCGGGAGGCCTTGCATCTACGCCTTCTGGGCCTCGGGCTGCATGGGGTGGTGCTCCCCCCCAGGAGGCCCTCAGGAAAGCTCTCCCCCCACACCCGGCCCTGCACCAAAGGATGCCACTAGAGACTGCACCTGCTTCACCCATGTGTCCCCAACAGCCACTGGCTCGGCAGCACGGCCCCTTGGCGAAACCCCAGAGCCCGGGTGAATGCAAACAAACAGCTCAGGAAGAAAACTCACTTCACGTTGGACAAATACGGAAGGAAACCACCTCCAGCGTGAGCTGCCGCACACACTGCCACTCGGCGAGCGGACGGAGCGATCCCGCCTCCTCCCGCCCCACGCCCTCCCCGGTGTGGCCCAGGGCTGCGCGGCGGGCAGCCAGGGCACTGCCCACACTCACTAGCAGCAGGGTGGACAGTCAGCCTCGGCCGCCATCACGTGGGAGGGAGGGAGGGAGCGAGGAGGGCGGGACCAGGGTGATAGTGACAGGGGTGTCACCACAACAAAGCGAGGAAGTCTCGGAGACTGCGGGACCCGGGCCGGCAAACCCGGACTCAAGCAGCCTCCTCCCGCCTGTGTGCGTCGCTTCCCCCTCTCCCTCCTCCAGCAACGCGCCGGCTCCTCCCGGGACCCAGCGGAGGCCGGCGGGGTGGAGCGTGGCAGGGAGGGGCCGGGAGGAGGCCGGGCGGGGAGAGCCACGTCCGGCCCGGGGTGCGGGCCCTCAGTCACCCCGCCCGGGCGAGCGCCGGTGTCCGCAGCCGTGGCCTGGGGTCGGCCCCGCCCCGCGCGCCCCGTCAGCCCCGCCCGCCCGCAGACCCCGCCCGCAGACCCCGCCCGCAGACCCCGGCTACATCGGAAAACTCCTTCTGCAACATCTCTGTTTCCTCATTTCCCTCCGGGGATGCAGTCTTAATGAGGAGCACTTAAGTCGCCCGGTCGCTGGGGGAAACTGAGGCTTGAGGGTGAACGGCCTCACCCAAGGTCACGCTGCGGTTTCAGCGGCTCGGCTCGGGCTAGAACCAGATCTAGGGGCGGGGCCTGGGGGGGCAGCAGGGCGACTGCCGTGGGGACCGGGGACACGGAGGAGCGCGGACGGCGGAAGGCAGCCCGTCGGGAAGGCGGGGCGATGGCGGCCTGGGACCAGGAAGTGGCAGCCGCCGGGCCGGGAGAGGGGGTGCCTCCGGAGGTAGGGCAGGGAGGGGAGACCCCGGCCCTGGGGAGGTGACGGGGTGAGCACCCAAGACCGGGGAGACTGGAGAAGGGAGAAGCTGTAGGGAAAGGGGAGGCGGACGTGGCATTCCTAGGGGGCGCACGGAGGGCTGGGGCGCGGCGGGGCGGCTCACCGGGCGCTCGGGGTAGACGAGGCTCAGGTGCGCCTTGAGGCGGCCCACGCTCCAGCCGCGGTCGCCGCTCAGCTCCAGGTCGCGGTGGCGCTGGTTGGGGCTCTTCACCAGCAGCGTGACGGGCTCGGGCTCGGCCTCCATGTCGGCTGCGCCGCGGGCTCCTCCGTCCGCACTCCGAGGGGCCGGGCAGGCGGCGTCCCGGCCGCCCGCAAGCTCCGCAACGACTGTTCGCGTCTCCGGGGCGCGCGCCCCCGCCTCGGGCCCCTTTTATAGGCTCCCCGCGCCCGGCTCCGCGCTCGGAACCCTGTGTGGCCGCCGCCCGTTGGCTAAGGCCGAGGCCACGGCCCCGACGTGGACCAATCGCAGGCAGGCTCGCTGGGCAGGGGGCGGGCCGAGCGCGTGGGCGCGGCTGATGCAACCCGCCGCGGTGGCGTCACCCAGCGTCTGGGCTGCGGCCCGGGGGCCGGGGTTCGGAGGCCATCTCGGGGTGCGCTCTGTCCCGAGGACACTGGGTCGCTCCCTAGCTCCGGGCGCCCACGGCGCCGTAGGGAGGGTCAGCCCGGTCCACCGCGGCTGGGCAGCCGCTGCAGATTGTGTGCTCACAAAGCGGCACCCCGCCCTTTTGGACCCCAGGCGTCCAGGCCCTTCTCCTTGGAGGGACGTCAGGCCCTGCACCCCGACCCACAGGGGAGGTCTCCCCACATCTCCCCCGTTGGCGAGCCCACCCAGAAGGGCGCCCCGTGCGCATTAGAAAGGCAAGGAAGAAGCAGGGCGGTCCTTCCTGGGTGGGAGGGCGGAGGCATCTGATCCCAGGTGGCCAGTTCCCATGTGGCCTCCGCCTTGACCCACGTTACCCCCTGGAGGGTGGGACATCACCCTGGGAATGGCAAGCAGGCCGCGCGCAGCTTGCACCTGGAGACGCTGGAGAAGGGACCCACGTTACAGGCAGCTGACAGGTGCTGTTTTCGAAATTGGGGCTGAGACCCGGAGGGCAGAGCTCTCAAGTTTTCTAACATGTGACCCACAAAGGCCGCTCTCAAGGCAACACGCCCTCCTTCCCAACTGTAGGGAAAAGGTCTTGAAAACAAAACTGACATTGTGCTGGCCCATCCCTGCTCCAGTCCTGTTGGGACATGTGTTTTTCCAGGTGTGTCATGTGGCCGACAAGGGGCCACACACTAAACCTGGGGAGACCTGCCTGGCGGCCTTAGAAACTCAGAGACCCGAGTAACCACATGGGACCGTCAGAAACTAAAACTTTTTGTTGTCAGTCCTCACCTGAAGATATAGTTTCCATTGATTTTCGGACAGACTTGGAAGGGAGGGGGAGAGACAAACCTCCATGTGAGAGAGACACATCGATTAATTGCCTCCCACTTGCGCCCCAGTCAGGGTCAGGGATCGAGCCTGCAACGGAAGTACCTTGACCAGAATCGAACCCTGGACCCTTCAGTCCGCCGGCTGACATTCCAACCACTGAGCAAAACCAGCTCCGGCTGAAATTAACACTCTTTATAACCAAAGGCTAAAGGTGGGAAGTCATGTCTTAAGGCAGTATTTTTTCCTATCAAAGGTCAACCTTTGCCTTAACCTGATTTAATGCTCTGCTGTCAACATCTGAAAATTCAGAATAAAAGTTTGAAGAAGTCTAAGTTTTATAAGATTAAAAAGAAAAAGTTTGAAGAAGAGCCCTATGTTTTCACTTTTCGCTGGGTCCCACGAATTATGTAGCTTTTCATGTGTCAGGATGGAAGAAAATGACTGATTATGACCCGGTAGTCTTGCAACTAGCTAGACGCTGACAGTGGGGCCAGGCCAGATCAAACAAGCAGAGGCCTTACAGGGGCAGCCAGGCGGGAGAGGACGGCCACTGGGAAATTAAGAATGCCACGTGGCACGGTGTCCTCTAGCTGCAGTGATGAGCATCAGGGCCCCTCCGGTGGCCCCATTTCCAGTCGTAATAAGAGGGTAAAGGGGTGTTCTCCCCCCTAGGGAAACGGCAATCCAATGCCTGTGATTCCTGAGGGTTATGTCCCAAAGAGCGAGCAGCCCCTTTTAAAGCTCTTTCGTGCTTTTGCCTATAGCACCTTTAGACAAACACAAGATTCAAGTCAACAAGCGTGCCAGGAATAGAAGGGTAAACACGAGTGACCCTGGGCTCGGTGACCTTACAGAAATAATGGGGGTGATAAGACTGTACAAAAATATACAAAAATAAAAGACAACTCCAAACTCGCCTTACATTTCTGAAGGACTTATGATTCCATCAAGAAGAGGGGTGAGACAGAGGAAACTGGATGGAAGAGGTGAAATTTGAACCCTGAAGGAATAGCAATAATAATGGCAGCAATGACGACTAAGCCCCGAAGGTACCTGTACTCAGAACTGGTGTGGGCTCAGTGCTTAAGCTCCTGGACCCAGAGCCAGACTGCCTGTCTCCAAACCCAGCTTCTGCCACGTAGGAGCCGTGTGACCTTAAGCAAGTTACTTAAGCTCTGCACCCAATTTCCTCATCTTTAAAACAGGAAGAGGAAGAATGGAATTGACTTCATACAGTGGTCAGGCTTAAACGATACAACGTTGTTAAAGGTCCTGGGACGGATACAGACACGTGGGAAGTGCTTCAGAAATGTTAACCATTAGTATTTAGGGAACTACGAGTCCAAGACACGCGCTCCCGAGGAACTTTTTTTAAAAATTGATTTCAGAGAGGAAGGGAGAGGGGGAGAGAGATAGAAACATCAATGATGAGAGAGACTCATGGATCGACTGCCTCCTGCACATCCCACAACAGGGATCTATCCCGAAACCCAGGCTTTTGCCCTGACCTGGAATCGAACCATGACCTCCTGGTTCATAGGTCAATGCTCAACCACTGAGCCACACTGGCCAGGTAGGAACTCTTTTTTTTTTTTTTAATATATTTTATTGATTTTTTACAGAGAGGAAGGGAGAGGGATAGAGAGCTAGAAACATCGATGAGAGAGAAACATCGATCAGCTGCCTCTTGCACACCCCCCACTGGGGATGTGCCCGCAACCAAGGTACATGCCCTTGACCGGAATCAAACCTGGGACCCTTCAGTCCGCAGGCCGACGCTCTATCCACTGAGCCAAACCGGTTTCGGCTAGGAACTCTTTTTTAAAGTGAATTTCTGCAACACCAAGTATTGGTGAAGATGTGGAGCTATCAGAGCTCTCCTAGGTGGCCGGTAGCAGTGTAAAATAGAACCCCTGTGGACATGGTCTAGAAGTTTCTCATAAAGTTAAACACCCACTCACCCTACAAAGCCATTGCACTTACAGGGATTTACCCAAAAGAAATTAGAGGCTTGCATGGGAATGCTGATGGCAACTTTATTCACCATAGCACCGGTGGCTGGGAACCGTCAGGTGTCAATCACCAGGAGGCTGGATAAGAAAACGATGGTGATCCACACAGTGGCTGAACTCTGAGGCCCAGGTAACCTCAGCGGCCCACATTTCCCGTCAGAGCTACCTGTCCTCCCTCATCTGATTGCAGCCCGGCATTTCACTTTCAAGAGAAAAGAAAAAAAGAGTGCATTTCCTTTAAGTTTCATAGCATCTTTTCACGCACACAGATTCTTTCCCGGACTGGTAAGGGGAATTTTTATCGTGTGTCTGTTTGTTTCTTCCCTAGCAAAACACCCAGCTTCCCCAAGCTGGTTGCAGGCGAGGCCCAGCACGTAGGCAAAGATGCGGGAGAGAGACTACAGACATCATTTACAGCAGGGGTCCTCAAACTTTTTAAACAGGGGCCAGTTCACTGTCCCTCAGACCGTTGGAGGGCCGGACTATAGTTTAAAAAAACTATGAACAAATTCCTATGCACACTGCACATATCTTATTTTGAAGTAAAAAAACAAAACGGCAAAAACACCCGGCCCGTCCTCGGCGGGCCGCATGTGGCCCGCGGGCCTTAGTTTGAGGACGCCTGATTTACAGGAACAGCCTTGTTAAAGTGGTGGGACTTTTTAATCTCCTCCAGGAACTCAGTTCTGCTTGCTCACCCCTCCTATTCAACTCGGTCAGTTTTCCTCTTTATCAGCCACTCCACTCACCCCTCCAACCCTCTTCATTGCCAACCTGGTTGGGCCAGCCTTGCCCCCACCAAACCACACCAATCATGCAGATCTGGAAGGGCTGGCCCCAGCTCTGGTTCTTTGTGGGCAGGCTCTTGGCCTTGTTTCCCAAACCTCCTCACTCTCACCAGCCCCACCTTTCTCCAGGACGGGACCCCTGAGCATCTCCCGTTCCCTTTTGTGACTCTGGTGTGAAAACCACTGTCCTTCCTTGCTGCTGCCTGGCATCCGTGTGGCATTCTGCTGCCTGGCCTCCCCGCCAGGGGTTTCTCTGCAAAGCCCTGCCCACACGGTGCTTTTAGAAACGGAATGTGTTGTGGTTCCCTCTCAGGAGAGACGCTCCTGCCACGCGTGAGTTAACCCTCACTTTACCCTCACTTTGCATGGGGAATGGATTACCAATGAAGCCCCTGGCTGGGCTTTCCTGGGCCCCGTGTCTGTGAACACTTTTGAAGTAAGCAGCATTTTTTTTTTTTTTTTTTTTTTTTGGACACCCTGAGTTATATACAGCTACAAGCAAAGCCTGTCTGTTTTGCATGTGCTTGGGGGCCACTCAGCCAGGTGGTTCTTCTGGAACATTCTGCGGACAGGTGTGGGCAGGAACTGAAGGAGGATATGAAATCTGAAGGGGAAATTGAGAGCTGACTGGGCAGCAGATTGGGGGTGGGGGTGGGGAGAGAGATAAGAGAGGAGTCCCTGCTCTGGTGGCGGGTGTGGCTGCAGGCTGGGGCCTGCCCTGAGGGTCAGGCTTCCCATGCACACACAATGGGAGGACCACAGGGGAAACACACACACACACACACACATGCACACACTGAAACTCACTAACGTGGAACACTTTACATCCAAGGCAGAGAGAGGCCTCTGTGGACTGAAATGTCTCACCTTCCCAATGCCCTGAGGCCCAACAGTGACCTGGACAGCCTTCGAGGGCTCCTGATCACTAGCAGGGCAGAGGGAGTGGGGGGGCCTCGGGTGGGGCACTGAAGAATGCGTTCTCCACCCCACCCCCCGGCAGCCACGACATTGACCCACCAAGTATGGGCCAAACCATAGTCATCAGCAGGCCAGCTGGCTAGTGACACCTGGTCTGGGCCAGTTCTCTCCTTTCACAGACTGAGGCCCAGAGAGATCAAGGGGTGTATCGAGGTCACACAGCCAGTTTTGGGGGGAAATGGAAACTCAAATCCACTTCCCCTGGTGGCCACCCTGTGGCTCTTCCCACGCCACCCCTCCAGCCTTGGTTTGAGGCAAGATGAAAAGTCCTGGGAGACTCTTCTAACACGGAAGGAAACAGGTTCCCAGTGAGTCTGCAGACGCACATAAGGGAAGCGAAGGGCTAATGTCTCCAGAAAACACTCAGGCAGCAATCTGGCCACGTGACCGTAGACCCGTGGAAGCTCCGAAAAGTTCAATCCAGGGCTGAGAAAACAAGACACTCAGCAGAGCTGAGAAACAGTGTGTTCCCAAACAAGTCTGTCCACTTCCCCGCCCTCACCCCCCCCCCCCCCCCCTCGCCCCCGTGAATGTATTTTTATCCATTTCATTGTTTTGACCTCACTGTTAACTCAAGGTTTTCATTCCCCCCAACCCCCCCAGCTATTATCATTGTTAAAAATTCAGTCTCCCACCAGAGTGAAGTTTTGCTTTTTGTATTTAATGCCTGAAGCCAAAGCATTTTCTGTTCCTGGATCCGGGTCTCCCTGAGGTCTGGAGAGGGCGTGTCCATTTGCCAGGAAATAGTTTTCCATGTGGCTCTGGACTGTATTCCCTGATTGCGGTTTTAACTTATCTGGAGTTGGGGGAGGGTGGTCCCTGGTCCACTGAATGGCTGAGGCAGGTGCCCTCCCGAGGCCCCCAGGGAGCAGGGGCTCTGTCCCCACTCAGTCAGCTCAGCCAGGCGCTGGGTCGGTCACTCTAGGAGTCCTGCTGAGCGAAAGGCCAGTGGGACTGGTAACAGCCTGAGACCTGAGAAGTGCCAATGTCCTTTGGTCCTAACCCTTCACAACTGAGTGGGTGCATCAGGGGGCTGGGAGGGGGCTGAGCAGACCCAAAGACGCCTTGCTCCTCCGCCACCCCGTCTACTGGAAAAGGCCCAGCCAGGTGCGTCCGGCCAGCAGCTCACTTCACGCTACACACGTTCGCCCAGACCGAGATGCCTTGCGGGAGCCTCACTCACCCGCACTGGAGTCTCTACATGTTCATTCTGCTCCTGCATCCAAGCTTGGTTGGTGCAAGCATTCTGGGGGTGTTCAATCCTGGGACCCAATACCTGTGCATGAACAAGGCCCATCTTCCCCAGGTTCTCAACTCTGACCCCATTCTACGACCACCCGCAATGCACGGGCCCTACCTCTTACCAGTGGCTCCTCCTCCCATCCTTCCACCCGACCTGGGCCGCACTAGCACCTTTCTGATCCTTTGTCCAATCTTGCACCCCCCAGCTCTGCTTCTCCGTTCCTGACCTCCCATACCTGCATCCCTAACCAACCATCATCCTCCATCCCCAACCAAATCTAAAGCTGAACACCCTGGTACCAGACTCCCTAAATCCCTCCCCCCTGGGGGGTGAGGACGGGAAGGCCAGCGAGGCCCATCAGGACCTTTCTCATATCAGCTTTTGTCGAAAAACCTCAGGGCACAAAGGAAGGTCTATGCTGTTTTTCAAACCGGGGTCACCCCCAGTAGTGGGTCCCACACTCATGAGTGGATGGCAGCCAATAGTCAAAGGAGAAGAAGAATTAGAGCAGCAAATATCGGTGTGTCACCTGAGTGCAGATAAGTGAGTAAATTATCCACGGCTTGAAGTAAAATATATTCCCCACTGTGGGCTGCAGCCCTTAACAGTTTGAAAGTCCCTGGTCTCCCAGAGAAGCAGGCAAAACACCGAAGACACATTATTATTGAAAGCGCAGGGGGTGAGAGGTGGTTAAAGAAATCTGCATTATTATGGAGGTTCCAGGAGCCCTGCATCCCTCCGGTGAGGCCTCAGGTGTGTGTATGGGGAGCGCCCCTTCTCCTGACCTTGGAGGAGGCAGGCATGGAAACGTCTGCACAAACAGCCAACACTCTGACTCAAACTTGTCTATAAATAAAAGATGAAATCTTAATTTGCTGTCATCAAAATCAAAAGAACTTAAAAGGACGATGGATCCACCAGAGAAATTTCCCCCAGCTTCAAAGGCTCCTTCTCCAACCCATAAAACAAAGCCCGGAGGCCAGGTCCTATGGGAGCGGGGTCCGGCCAGAGTTGGGAAATCTGCAGCTTCTTCAGTCAGATCCTTGGGTGGGCGGAGCACGGGCCTCGTCCCGTGGAGAGGTGGGTGTCCCAGGCACCCTCAGCCTCGGGCAGGCGTGGCCACACTGGGAGTTACTGGCAGTAAAAGGTGAGCACGTTTTCCTGGTTCCCTCGGATCAGGATGACGGGAGGGCGGAGGTCCTGGGACAGCGTCTCCAGCCAGGCCATGTACAGCGAGCTCGGGCACTTCCCCTTCCTCCCGATGGGCAAGGTGCTGAGGGGCAGGGGAAAGGCAGGCAAGGAGTGAGCCCGGGCCTTCCGCACAGCCCAGCTCGCGGTTGGCTTTCTGAACGGCAACTCTGTTTAGTGACTCCTTCCACCCCCTTCTTCCCAGCCAACCCCAGAATGACCTGTCACCTCCCTACAAGCACGACTCTAAGTGTACTTCTGGCCGTGGAGGATTTCTGAGCGAAGCCATGGCCTGTAAGGCACCATGGTCTGGTCCCCACCAGCCTCCCGGATCTTACCTCCTCCTACCCTCAGCCTTGCTCACAGCCTTAGAACACAGCGGCTTTCTTATCACCCCTGGAAAAAATACTCCTGCCCCAGGGCCTTTGCACCTGCTGCTCTCTCCACCTGGCAGGCAGCGCCCCCAGCTCTTTATCGGGTTGACTCCTTTGAATCATTTAGATCCTGGCTCAAGTGCACCTGCTTCCCTGGTAACCCCCCTCCCCTGCCCCCCTACAGAGCAGCTCTCCCATCTCTATCACATCACCCTGTGTCATTGTCTCCACAGCACTTCCCACTCTCAAAACCCTCTTTTCATTCATTCATTCATTCATTCATTCATTCATTCATTCATTGTCTCCCCGCACTAGAATGGATGTTTACTCATGAGCAGGCAGGCCTGTCCTATTCACTACCCTTTCTCCTGCGCCTAGAACATGGTCCGATCAGTTGGGATGTTAAGTGGGTGATCCCACCCCTCAGGCCACTCCAATTAGGCCAGCCTTGTCTCTCCAGCCACACACCCACCTGCGGCCACAACATGACACCTTCACACGAGTGTCCTTGACTTGCCCTATAGGTAAGGCCCTGGGAGCAGGTCTCCGCCCTCGCCCTGGGAGGGCCCCTGGTCCAAACTGCAATGCTGCGCAGATAACTCGCTGCCCAGGAGGCTGCTCAGCCATATTCTTATGGCTGTTTCAGGCAGGGACTTCTTTACCGTCTTGAGATTCCAAAAAGCATCCTGATGCCACAGCTGCCCTGCTCTCGGCGCTGGGAGAAGCCAGCGGCTCACAGAGCCAGCCGGGGGCTGCACATCTGCAGGTTTTGTTTCAGCTGAACCTCAAAACAACCCGGGGGGAGAAAGCAGGGCCCAAAGCTGGGGACGCCGGGCAGAAAGGATGGTGCTCGTGACGCTGGCGTCAGAGAAGCCTTCTGAGTCGGGGCGTTGTCACGCCATCAGCCGTGTGGCTTTCACAGATGGCTCGCTGCCCGAGCCGCGTTCTCTGCCCTCGAGCGAGGACACACATAGCTCCCGCCTGGGATGTTTGTGAGCCCCGAGGAAGACGAGCACTCGGAGGGCACCTCGCCAGCGTTCATCCCATCAGCAGCTGTTCTCATCACTTGTTATTACGGACCAAGCTGGTGAGTGGCGGAGCTGGGACTTGATCCAAGGTCCTGGGACTGCCCACCCCAGCTGCCTCTGCTCCCTGCAACCCCCACTTCAGCTGAGAAGGGAATCGAGGCCTCTACACAGCTGCTCCTTATTTAAAATTCCACCCTCAAAGGCTTCACTTGGGCCTGGCTGGCGTGGCTCAGTGGTTGAGCATCAACCTATAAACCAGGAGGTCCTGGTTCAACTCCCAGTCAGGGCAACTGCCCAGGTTGCGGGCCAATCCCCTGTGTGGGGCGTGCAGGAGGCGGCCTACCAATGATTGTCTCTCATCATTAATGATTCTCTCTCATCATTGATGTTTCTCTCTCTCTCTCTCTCTCTCTCCCTTCCTCTCTGAAATCAATAAAAAAATAAAGCTTCACTTGGGACACTACCCGCTTTTAAAAAGCAAGGTCCCAGGACTGGGGAAGGCAGGGGGCACAAGGACATGTAGTTAGCTGAGTGTCACCTTAGTTGGGATGAGTTTGTGACCGGTGACTCTCTGGGGAAAGGGAAGTGGGCATATTGAAACCGAACTTCCTGATTTACGTTATGCCAAAGGCTGAAAATGCCCTCTGGAGGCGATCACATCATTTTCAGGCACTAAATTCAGAAACCTCCCAGGTCACGAGGGAACCGGTGGCTGCATCTCAGGGCGGGGGACACCCCTCACTCCTGCGGGGGCCAGCGCCGGTCGCTGACAGGCTAGTCTAGCTCACAGGAGGTGTGCGCGTTAAGCTACTAATCTTTAGAAAAAAAGCCACTCGGGGCAAGGGACTTTTTGTTCAGAATTGCATCTCTTAGCCACAAAGAAAGGCCACCTTAGATCTAACCTACATGCAAAACCGGTGACCCTGCTCAGAGCTGCTGTCACAGCTTCAAAGCCCAACCCCGCTGCACAGCTGTGAGGCCCCAGGCAAGTTGCTTAACTTCTCTGAGGCTCAACTCTTCATCTCCAAAGTGTGGGCGTGTGTGTGCGTGTGTCTGTGTGCATGCGTCTGTGTGCGTGCGTGTGTCTGTGTGCGTGTCTGTGTGTGTCTGTGTTGTGTCTGTGTGCGTGCGTGTCTGTGTGCGTGCGTGTGTCTGTGCGTGTGTCTGTGTGCGTGTGTCTCTGTGTGTGTCTGTGTGCGTGTCTGTGTGCATGTGTGTGTCTGTGTGTCTGTGTGTGCGTGTGTCTGTGTGTGTGCATGTGTGTGCACATGTGTGCGCGCGTGTGATTGAGCCTGTCAGACACTCAAGGTATCGGGCCTGTGTGTGGCGGGCGGTTAAAATAGAGCTACTTCATAGAGTTTTGAAAATTAATCAGGCCCAATACCTTGAGTGTCTGACAGGCTCAATCAATGCATGCTGCTTGTTATTTTGATTATCACTATTTGGCTTTGAGGAGGGAGTCTTTATAGGAAAAAGAAGGGTCCAGACCCCCAAATTAGACCAGAAATAAGGTTGTCGATCCGGGCAGAGCTTGCTGGGCTGGTTGTAGGCTGGTTCCGCACAGGTTAAGCGGAACTGAAACCGGCCATAATCAGATAAACGACTGACGTGTAGGCAGCAAACAACCAAATTCTGCCTCAGCCCTGCTCTGGAGCATGGCCCCAGGGGTCTGAAGATGCTGGGAAATGGGATTCCGTCGTGTTACTGAGGCTTGGGGGAATTTCTGTTTCCTCAGAATTTCTGGGGAATGCAGGTTTCTGGAAGGAATGGAGGAATTTGCCATTTTCCAGGCCCCTGAAGGTGGGGCGGCAGTCTGGGTTGGAGATTAGTGATGCAAAAAAAATGCAGCTACGTGCTGTCCCAGAGGAGCTGGCCTGGCAGCCGACAGCCGGCCCCTGTGGGCAGCAGCTGGAGCTGCCACCTGCCGTGGGGTGGGACGCTGTGTGCAGGCGGCTGCTCTAAGGCCACTGGACTCCATGTTCTTTGTATCGGCTAATCCCACAAAGGCTGGTGGGCAGGGCATGGCTTTCCCCGTGGGGTCTGGCGGGTGAGGGAGGAGTAGGAGGGGAGCGGTGCCAGCAGGTGGCAAATTAACCTAGAACCATCACAGGCCTGAGTGGAAGAGAACCTTGGAAGTTATTTCGTGTAACTCTTTTCTAAAATCGGGAAAACTGAGGCTCAGAGAAGGGCTGCGTGCCCTAGGCCACACAGTGGGCCAATTGCAGAGACAAGTACAACCCTGCTTCTCTGAACAGAGGTGGCAGTCAGCGGGAGGGGGGCATGCCCATGCACCCCAGCTGGCACACACCAGCTACCACACCCAAGGAGACGCCGGGGAGCCGTCCCAGCATGAAGCCAGTCCCACCGCCTTGCACTGAGGCTTCACCCAGGCCAACCCTGCCCTGGGACATTCTCTGGGGACCTGCTGGCCAGAGGCTTGGAGATAAAACCAGCATTTTTCCTCACTAAAGGAAGCATCTTCTTTGTACAAAAAAATCCATCTCCCTAAGAGCCCCAGGAAGTGTCAGGCGAGCCAGTTTCCCGGGCCTGCAAACTGCACCCTTGCACAACCTGTGCTTCGAAGGGTCTCATGCGGGGTTTAACGCCCGCTGACCCCATTCTGAGATTCCAAATCGGTTTTGAACAGAGGGCCCCCACATTGTCATTTTGCATCAGGCCTCACACATTGAGCCCCTGATCCTGGTTTCAGGTAGGAAAACAGGTTCCACAGGCTGCTGGCTGGCCTGCGGGATTCCCAGGGGGCTACCCCCAGGAAATGCAAGAAAGACCGGTATCCGCCTCTGAGCTGGGCCTCGGGGGTGGGGGGTGGGGCTTTGGTGGCATCGCTGGCCACGTCGTCCTCCGAGCGAGTCAAGCCACCGGGAGACCCTCTCTGTGCCGCTGTCACCTCCCACTTACTCAGCCCTGGCCACTACCCACCGGAGGTGGCGCATTACTGGACACGGGCAGTGGCCACGGCAGCCTGAGGGCTGACCGGCTCGGAGCCTGGGCAGTGAGCTGGGGCGGCCTCTGCTCCCGCTGCCCAGACTTGGCACCGACATCAGTTGGGGGCGGCCGGAGGCCAAGAGGGCTGGGTGATTCCCAAACAAGCAGGGATCGATTTCCCTCGAATGACCCGGGTCCCCTTTGCCAAGACGAGTTTGGCAGGAAAAGGCGACAGAGAAGGGAAAAGCAGTGGTGGGGGGGGTGTCAGGGAGGCCTGGGGCGGGTGAGGCCTATGGCTGGGCCAGCTGGCACGGACTGTCCTGAGCTGTGGGCTGCCCCAAAGTAAAGGACAGCAGGCCAGAGGGGGAAGGAGGAGATAAGAGGGGTGGGTCGGTTAACAACTGCCGGGCAAAACCAACAGGAGCCGGCACACCCTGCGTGTGTGTGTGTGTGTGTGTGTGTGTGTGTGTGTGTGTGTGTGTGTGAGAACATCCGCTAACTGCCAGGTGGCAGGTCCCCATTTACCTAAAAGGGGGAGCGGCCAGGCACCACCAACACCAGGAGCCTCTGCTTATTCACAGGTGGACTCTCCCGTCTCTGCCCACGGCCAGCCCCAGGCGGACACCTCGCTGCTGTCAGAGCCACCCAGAGCTCTTCCCCTCTATTTGGTGTATAAGACGCTCAGCTCCAGGAGCGGACACGCTGGCTTTTCTGCCAGACACAGCCGCGGGGTTTAGACTCCCTGCCCCTGGACCTGGCTCTTCCTCCCTCCCCCCTTCCTTCCTTCCTTTCTTTCCAGTACCTGGTTCTTTCTCCCTTTCTTCCTTTCTCCCTTCCTTATTTTTTAAAGTATATTTTTATTGATTTCAGAGAGGAAGGGAGAGGGAGGGAGAGGCGGAAATATCAACCATGAGAGAGAATCATGGATCCGCTGCCTCCTGCACGCCCCACACTGGGGATTGAGCCTGCAACCCGGGCACGTGCCCTGACCGGGAATTGAACTGTGACCTCCTGGTTCAGAGGTCAACGCTCAACCACTGAGCCACGCCAGCCGGGCTTCTGCTTTTTTTTTTTTTGCTAGCAATGGCCCAATAACCGCTTAAAAAAAAAAAGACTTCAGCCCTGTGAAGTAAGACTTCTGTTTAAGGGCACTCGGGTGAGACTGTGGGGCAGACACGGCCCTGCCTCACGGGGGAAGAAGGCTCAGGTCCCCAGCAGGGCCACCCTCCCAAAGCCGCCACTCTCTGCTACTCACATGACCACGAGCGCAGCGTCTCGGGAGTAATCCAGCAGGATCTCATTCAGCCGCACCTGCCGCAGGGACTGGGCGAGGGAAAGCCAGCGGTCACGTCCCAGGTCCTCAGGGGCATCCCCACCCAGCCCGGGGGCCTCTTCAATGATTCAGACAGGACCGGGCCTCGTCCCTAACCATGATCCATCTCCTGCCTCCAGCAGGAAGCCGCCCTGCTGCGAGAAGCCTCCTGGGTTTCTCCTTGCCTGACCTCATGACCACGGGGGAGGGGGGAGGGGAGGGGGAGTTACGGGGGGACCACCTTACGTGGTGCTGGGACAGCAGAGAGTTCAGCTAGAGAGGACTGAGCAAGGCGCTGACGCCCTGGGCTCCACGGTCTGTGAAATGCTATGAGGCCCACCCGGGGCGCTGGGGGAGATGGAGCGACCTGGGCACCTGATACGGCGCACCGAGCAGGGGTGGGACCATCCTCCATCACAGGGTTGGCGAGAACCTCGTTTGGACTCTCAGCTTTTCCCCAGGAGCTGGGAGCTGTGTGTGCCTCTGGCAGGGCCTCTGGCTGATGGGCCAGGGGATCCCCAAAGCTTATGTGGGGCCGGGGTGTGGGGGAGACTCCCGCCCAGCCCAAGCCTGTCTCCAAACTGTTCAGAAGTGATTGGCACCTGAGTCTGGTAGCAGACGGACACCCATTTGAGAGAATGGAAAATTGAGGGTCGTGAATGAACCTAGTCAAGGCTCCTGGGCCTCACACTACCGACATGAGGGGAGGAGGCATTCCTGTGGGCGCTGCCCTGTGGCCTGAAGGATGTTTAGCGTCATCCCAGCCCTCCGCTCACCACGTGACAGCAGCAATCCCACCCCCCGGGGTGACACACTGTGATCCCCGAGCCCCTAACCTCAGAACAGCCCCGGTGGCCGCCCCGCTCCTTCAGCCCTCTGAAAGTCCTGAGGGTGCTGTCTGGGGAGGGGGTGGCCACGGCTGTGGCTGCATCTGGGGCGGGGCCTACAGGCCAAGGGGAGGAGCCAGGCAGCTTCCTGGGCTGCACAACTCCCCTGGCCTCCACACCTATCTCACTGCCCACCAGGCACAGAGGTTCGGGGAAGAGCGGGAGACGGACTCCGGGCCGTCCATCGCCATGGCGAGGGGGCGTCAAAGTGGGCAGGAAGACCAGGACCAGCCCAGGATGGCTGTGAGTTCCACAACCCACAACCGGTTACCCTTCAGCGCACCCCAGTGACTGTGGCTTGAGGATGCCTCCAAGGCTGGGTGTGAGGGGGAGGGGAGCAGGGCTGGGGGCAAGGGGAGGGCGCTAAGGAAGCCTGGGCCCAGGGTCCTGACCCGGGAAAACACCTGACACCGCTCCCCCAGCAAGGCCCTTCTCCCTCTGCACCTTGACTCTATTCTTGTTCATCTCCTCGTCCGAGATCTTCCAGGGGCAGTCCCGCCGCATCTCGGCCACGGTGGCCTCGTCCTTGAAGCCGTCGTTCAGGCGGAAGGGCGCAATCATGTCCTCAAAGCGCTTGGTGCTGGGACAGAGCGAGCAGGGAGACCCGGTAAGAGGGCCTGGTTTCCATGCACCAGTAAGAGCTCAAAGAACAGTCGGGGCACCTGCTAGAGGCAACCAATGTGTTTCTCTCACTTCGATATTTCTCCTTTCCCTCTCTCTTCCACTCTCTCTAAAAATCAATGGAAAAATATCCTTGGGTGAGAAGTAACAACAACAATAAAAACACAAAAAAACACTGGCTCTGAGAAAAGCACCAGCGGCAGCTTTCGGTGCCTCCGCCCAGGTGGCCTCGGCCGGTGAGCTTCTGGCAGAGACCAGAGCTCTGATATGCAAAGGAAGGAGCCAAACCGGAAAATGAACACCTGCAAACTCCCACCATCTGTGTTCCACGAGCCCGGGCTAGGCGGGGAGGACACCGCCCCTGCCCTTGGCTCACGGGAGAGAAAGGGGCGATTGCAACGGGGCCACAGGGCATAAGCCGGCCCTTCTGCCTGGACCCCGCCCCGCCCCCCCCCCCCACTCCCTGCCCCCAGAGGACTCACTGCTCAGCCCTCGGCTTCTGGTTGATGTCTGGAAGGATGTGAACTTCCTGGAATCCCAGTCGGAACTTGCTCAGAAGAGAAATGATTCTGGAAGATGGAGATTTTAAAGATATATATTTCTTTTTACTGATTTCAGAGAGGAAGGGAGATGGAGAGAAAGAGAAACATCCATGATGAGAATCATCGATCGGCTGCTTCCTGCACACCCCACACAGGGGATGGAGCCGGCAACCCCAGCATGTGCTCTGACCAGAAATCGAACTGTGACCTCTCGGTTCATAGGTCGCTGCTCGACCACTGAGCCACGCCCGGGCAAGATGCAGATTTTTTTAAATATAGAAATATTTTTTAATGTATCTATTCATTCCACAAATTTCTATTGCTTGCCCACTGAGGACACAGCAGTGAGCAAAACAACGCAAATTCTGCCCTCATGGAGTTTACATTCTAACCTGAGCTGGGGGTGGGAGAGCGGGTGGGGGGGCAGACAATAAATAAATTCTGATAAGGCAGGTCAGCTGACGACGAGTGACATGGAAAAGTAATTGAGCAGTACCTGTGACCAGCTCTGGGCTAGCACACCTCACATTTTAATGCGTCTACACATCTGATCAAAGAGGTGACCAATAAAACCCAGTGTCACCAAATTCTGGCTGGATGCCAGCGCCTGCCAAGCCCCCAGCCACGCCCGCCCTCTCGGACTTAGGGAGGAGATAAGCATGGGTCCCCGAGCAGAGGGCCCTTCCGCAGAGTCAGCCACAAAGTCGGAGGAGAACTGTCGCTATTCCATAGAATTTGCTGCCCCATCTCCTGGCCACTGCAGTCACTCGTAGCCTGGCTGTGGTGGCTCAGGGGTTGAGCGTGGACCTATGAACCAGGAGGTCACCGTTTGATTCCTGGTCAGGGCACATGCCCAGGTTGCAGGCACAATCCCCAGTGGGGTGAGTGTGGGAGGCAGCCGATCAATGGTTCTCTCCCATCATTGATGTTCCTATCTCTCTCTCCCTCTCCCTTCCTCTCTGAAATCAATAAAAATAGATTTAAAGTCACCTCTTGTCTCACTAGTGATGGCAACCCAAGCGTGGCGGGGACATGGCCCTGTGGATTCTAAGCTCTGCCTCATTTCCCAGGAGGAGGGGTCTTTTCCAGCCTTCATTTCACCAGGTTCCTCCTTGAGCAGATGTGCATTTTAAAATGTAACATCCCTCCCTGTCATGGCCGGGAGTGGGGTTTCTGCATCTTATCAAGGGGACACAGCCCACTCCCCACTTACGCCTTTCTCTCCTGGTCCATCCTGTTGATCTGGCCGCCCACGAACACTCGGATCCTACATTTGCTCCATCTCTTCTTGCGGCCCAGGAGGTAGGGGATGAGGAGGGTGAGGCCTGGCAAGGAGGGTCCCGGGAATCAAGAGGAAAATGCTCTCAGGGTGGAGCTCTCTCTGGGTTCTCACCAATTCCCATCTCCAGACCTCAGTTTGCCCATCTGT
Organism: Ia io; assembly: GCA_025583905.1. Classification (NCBI taxonomy): domain Eukaryota; kingdom Metazoa; phylum Chordata; class Mammalia; order Chiroptera; family Vespertilionidae; genus Ia; species Ia io. The sequence continues at coordinate 694,759 of JAJQQW010000021.1, forward strand.
ATAATGGGCATGCTGGAGTAAACCAGAGTGGCACACAGGACTCTGTGGGCTCAGGTTTATTTGGCCTGCACTATGTTTTCAAATAAGTGAGCTGGCATGTAATAATTGAGGGATTTCACTTAAAATCAGAATATTGGGCATTTCTTGAAGATTGAAAATTTGACCAGTGGGTGGGGGCCCTCAGACCTCCCTGTCATCTCTCCACAGAAGGCCAAGGACCGTCTGTCACTTGTGACTGCGTAACCTTGGACAAATTATTTCACCACTCTGGGCCTCTCTTCCCTTATCTGTAAAGGAGGTTAATAATAGTTCCTACCAGGGGGCTGTCTTAGGTGAGGTAAGTGCTCAGTCAAGGTGGCTGTCACTCATAGAACATAGTCTATTAGAGCAGAAACATCAGAGGGTGGGCCGACAGAGCTGAGTCATGGGTTTTAAGAAAAATGGGAGAGAGTGTATTTCTGTGGGAAGTCAATATTCCTGAGCTTTCCTGGGCACCAGCCCCCTTTCCCACTTAGGTCGTGTGCTGCGACCCCTGAGCCCATCGAGCCTGAAGGTTCCAGCTCACGTTGACATGGTTCCTCCCTGTAAGTCCCATTTGACAGCTGAAAAGCTGGGGACCAACAGAGGAGCCCAATGAGGCTCCCCCAAACCCAGAGGTGAGTCCAGGGGCCCCGGTCCTCCCTTTGCAGGGCTCTGAGGTCCCACCAGAGGTCGTGTCAAGAGCGGCCAGGAAGGGCAGGCCAAGAGACAGAGGGCTGCGGAGGGAAGACGGCTGGGGAGAACACGTGTGTGTGTGTGTGTGTGTGTGTGTGTGTGTGTGTGTGTGTGTGTGTGCAGGGGCGCTGACCTCCATCGTCGAACAGCCAGTAGATGTCGATGGTCTTCTTGCCCTGCTCCGACTGGAAGATGGTGCTGGCCTGCTCCTCCCGCACCAGGGCCTCGGGGTCCACTGAGGAGCGGAGCAGAAGGGCAGTCACCCAGGGGCAGCTCATTCACACCCGCATCTGCCTGCGACAGCCAGCTGGGACTGGCTGTCCCGGGGGCTGTGCACCCTGCTGAGGGCATGCCTGGGGGAGGGGGTGACTCAGAGCACCCCCAGTGGCCCCTCGCAGATGCCCACAGGATGCCCCAGCTCCTGCCCTGTGGGTTCCCCTGCCTCCCAGAGTGGTGTGGGGGTGTGAGTCGGGGGGAGGAAAGACTGAGGGAGAACCAAGCCCCTCCCCTGACATGTGAGCATGGCCAGAGAGCCTTGAGTGGGTGGGACACAGGCCCCAGAGCCTGCTGGGTGGGTTCCCACGATGCCCAGATGCCCAGACAGGTCTGCAATCATCAATACTGCCCAGCCACCCCACCCCCACAGTTACCGACCCCACAGGTCTCAGGGGCCCCTTGCCCTTGGCCAAGCTCCCCTGCGGCCCCCACTCGCTGCCACCCAGTGGGGAGCCCTGAGCCTGAGCGGCTGGGGACTGACGTGTGCCAGGGACAGACGGCCGGGCCCTGCTGGCGCTGGCTGCCTTGCCGTCCTCGGCCGGGTCAAACACGGGGTTAACTGCAAGAGAGGGACCGCACTGTGTTCCAGACTGTCCTCGCCTGGAACCCCCGGTTCTTTCTCCCCCTTTTGCAAGGAAGCAAGTCCTGACACCCCACCTTCCATGGATCTGACCTGACTCTTCCCGCCCCCGCCCCACCCGCTTGCTCTGTCCCTCAGGCAGGCCCCCCTCCCCGCAGCCCTGGTGGTGGGTGCCCCGTAACCAGGAGCGCCTTCCCCCAGGGCCCCTGCTCAGCAGAAGGCCCCCTGCTCAGAGAGGCTGCTGGGCCCCGCCTGTGGTGGTGACACTGACTGACGTGGGTCCCCTGCGTCTCCCAACAGCACGTCTGCTCCCCAAGGACCGACTTAGTTTTGCTCCCTCCGCACCCCCAGCGCCTGGACCAGCGCCTGGAGCCTGGCTGCCGCTCTGCGCTAATGCTCACTGAGTGCCCGGGCCGCGTGCCGGCCGGCCTGGCCTCGGTGAAGGCCCCAGGCCCTGCCTGCGAGAAAGCGGCCACCCCTTCCGCTCCCTGGCCCACAGCCCCTGTTTGTTTTCATGCATGTCGTTTCTTTCGCATGAACTGAGTCTGCACATTCATACGTGACTTTAAACGCTAAACACATCCCTACTCCGTGCCCAGCGATGGCCTTGGCGACCAAAACGTCCAGTTTCCATGGCCTCGTGTGTGTTTCCTATTCCAGTGTCACCTGGGCACGCCTCTCCCTGCCCGGGTCCCCTCGGTCAGGTCCTCCTTAGCCCATCGGGCCACTGAAGCACTGACCGGGCTCAGGCAGCTCAGAGGCCTGCTCTGCCCACAGCGGGAAGCGTGACCTTGAATGGAACACGCCCGCTCTCTGGGCCTCAGTTTCTTCATTTGGAAACCTGATGAACTCTAAGGGACCACGAAAAGCCGACGTGCCGGGAGCCTGTGGCCTTCGTTCCTAGCTCACTTTCCCCTCTCCCCACTCCCGCTTAAGAGAAAGTGGGTTCTAGAGCTCTCTGGGGCCCTGTTCCGGTGTTGGCAGGGTGCCGAGCAGCGGGGCGTGTACTCACTGTGTGCCTGCATCACCTCTGAGACGTTGAGCCCCTCGCGCATCCTCATGACGCACACTCCGTAGTTGAAATCAAAGGCGTCGCTGCGAAGAGAGGAGGTGGGGTTAGGCTCCTGCAGCCCCGGCCCCCAGCCCCCCAAAAACCGGAGGTGTGGAGCTGGCCTGCCTCCCACCATCCCTTTCTCCTCTCTGGGCCTCAGTCTCCCCATCTGTGCAATGTGCAGGCAGCATGGAGGGTCCCCAGGACCCTCTGGCTCTGCGGTTCGTGCACTGTGGATCCCAAGGACCCTGAACTCAGGGGGAAACGGAGTCAGACCAGTCTTCGAGCCACGCCCTGTCCTCCTGATACATTTGGCAACAGAGGTGGGGGGTGGGTTATCTCATTTCACAGCCACAAAAGCCGAGTTTTGGGGAGTAACCTGCGCATGCTCACACACTAAAGAAGGGGTTGTCCATATGGATCATGTACACCTAGTGCAGGTGGACACAGGGCCCAGGGCCCCCCTTTAGCGCTGATCTAACAGGCTAAGCCCCGCCCTCTCTGGACTCCTCTGATTGCAGTCTCTGGGACAGGGACCTTTCAGGGGTTGGACTCATGGAATGTTGGAGCTGGGGGAGCGGAGAGCAGGTGTCCCCGCCTCCTGCTGTAACTCTGAGAGGCAGCTGAGAGGCCCGGCTCAGTCTGCAGCTGGCTCTGAGCAGACCTGGGACTCAGGCCGCCCCAAGACTGCACACTGCCTCTCGGCACCACATCAGTGCAGAAGAGCCACTCAGACGGGCATTTCCTGGGCCCTGCACAGCAAGAGCTCAATGAGGAAGGGTGTGGCGTTAACCCCCCATCCATTCCCCACGCTGCCGCCTCCACAGAGGCCTGGTTTCACCGCCTGCTCCGGGGTGCTAGCCTCAAGCTGGCTCCCGGGCAGGCACAGGGTTTTCACCTGAATACCCACAGCTTCAGCTTCTCCATGAAACTGGGAGGTCTGGCCACGCCGGCCGTGTTTCTTCCTGGGCACACCGCCTGGAGCCGAGAGGCTGTCTCCAGCTAGCCAGTCCCCACTGCTCCTGGAGTCCCACGCCTGGGCCGCTTTGCTCTCTGTGTTCCCTGCTTAACCCCTTTCTCAGCTTTGAACCAGTGACTCAGCGTCTTACGTCACCACTGCTCCCCTCCACTTCCCAAGGCCCAGAAACCCCACGGGCCCAAAGGGACAGACCCCGGGCCCCGCCGCCCCGCGAGCCCTCACTCACTGCAGGATGCCGATGTAGTCCTCCACCGTGGCCGGGTGAGCCGACTGCCAGTTCGTCTTGAACCCGACCACCAGGATGTTGGGCTTCATCCTCCCCAGACCCACGGCCTGCGGCGGGGAGGGACGAGGCGGGGAGTCAGGTCTCACACCCCCGGGGCCCTGGTCTGTGACTAGGGTGGGGCTCTGGGCCCGGCTGCTCTCTCCACCACGTGGCAAAGGACCCAGGAAATACACTCCCTGGTCCAGGGTCCTGTCTGCCTGGACACACCCTGAGAAAGGCAAAGCGGCCGCCACAGCCATCCCTGCGGCCTGTCCATGCCTGGCTGGCGGCTGGACTGTCCCATTTGTCCTGGATCATCCCAGCGCCCGTTTCTCTCCCCAATTATTTCTCATAATAAGGGACTTGAACTAGGATGTCAAGCTTGGCATACTCCTGGGTCATCTAATCCATGGGTCTTTGATAGTTCCCTGTTTTTGTTTTTTTATGTTTAAAATATTTTATAATATTTCGAGGTGAAATTCAGGTAACAAAGTTAATCATTTTAAAGTGTATAATTTGGTGGCATAACCCCAAAAGGAGATCCTACATGTTCTTTTTTTTTTTTAGTTTTGAGAAATCTTTAAAACGATGAAAAGGGATTTCCATATATTGAGCCAGAATTAACACCTGTCATTTATTTATGCAGCCCATTTCACAGATGAGAAAACCGAGCAGTAAAATGACTGGCCCAGGGGAATGTTCTCGACCTTGATCTGCGTGGTGGTTTCCTACCACTGAGTAGTGTCTGCATATGAAAACATTTATCAAACTCTACACTTAACATTTTTTTTCACTTTGCTGTTGGTAAATTATATCTTTAAAAAAACACTCAAGAGGATCCCAAGGCAAGAAAGGTGGGGCTCCTGTTGCAGCAACGGGGTCTTCAGCCAGCCCCCGGGACGTCCTGCCTCCGGCCACACCGAGCCCGCACCTGCATGAGAACCTGGACCCCACTGCGCAGGTCCTCGGCGATGACGTCCGAGTAGAAGGCCTTGATCTTCCTCTTGTTCAGCCACTTGGTGTGCCCGTTGGCGATGGCCCGGAGCTCAGGCATCCTCTGTTTGCGGGGTCCCTGGGGGGGGGGGAGGGGGGGAGGTGACATCAGGAACTGCCTTTGCCTCTGGCCTGAAACTCAGCCCCTCTCCTGCCCTGGAGGCTGCCCGCTGGGCTGGACGTAGGGGAGGGAGGATGGAGGGGGGAGGGGGTGTCCCGTGGGTGGACACCTCGCCCCAGGCCCCTGAGGAGCACAGCCCCACCCCAGCCCACCTCCAGGGGGCACTCACGATGAGCACGTGCCCGCAGACCATCAGGCTGAGGTTCCGCGTGAAGGTGCCCACAAAGTCCACCAGGGCCGGGCGGAAGTTAGGGGGCCCCGTGAGCACCAGGCACTGGGGGCTGAGGAGGGGAAGGGAAAAGGGATGAGCCATCCGGACAGAGCTCACGGGGGTCTGGATGCCAATGCCGGGGCCCGGATTCCCACCGCCTGCTGGCCTCCCTGCCTAGAACCACTGCGAGGCCTCCGGGAGGCCCCTGCACAGCAGACCTCACCTTCCCGCCCGTGACCCAAGGGTGGCTTTCGGGCCCTGACAGATTTCGTGGTGGCCGCCACACTGGGTCTCCTTTGTCCTTCCTTCCTGCTCCGGCCACCAAACGCTCCACTTGGCAAACCACCCTTGTTACTACTCCCCCCACCCCGGTGCTCCTGCCGAGCCCAGCGTGGTGGGGGGAGAGTAAAGATGGAGTGGGGAGGCCTGTCACGTACCAGCTCCCTGTGTCAGCACCTGGGTGGGTGGCTCAGCCTCTGAGTCTAGAGGCAGCCCAGGGTCATGGTCAAGGGCCACTACCAGACTCAGTCAGACAAAACTGGCCACTCCGCTGTGTGACCTGGGGCCAGTTGCCTAACCACCCTGTGCCTCCCATTCTCGTCCGTGCATGGGGTTAGTCATTCCACACGCCTCAGAGGCTGTGTGGGACAGCGTAGGGCACTTGTGCAGTGAAGCAACATAATAGAACCGATCGTTAGCATGACGATAGCATGACGATCTGGTGGGAAGTGGGTGGGGACTGGGGCCCTGGGGCAGGATGCTCCTCACTGAGGAGGGAACCAGCTTTGAAGAGGCTCTGCAGTCAGCCTCTGGGACCCTGAGTGGACATTCCCCCGCCTGTCGCCCTGATGGAGCCCTCTGCACCGCAGAGCATCTTCGGAGATACAGAAAGGTCACCCCTCTCACTAGGTCCCCTTGGTTGGCAATGTCAACCCCGTCCCCTGACCCCCAGGGGGGCACCTCTGTTCCCTCTCTGGCGGGGGCTGTGCCCACCCTGCGTCTGCCCTCGTCGGCGGACAGGTCTCGGCCTGGAGCTTCCCAGGCAGGGCACATGGCCGGGTCCCGGGCGCCCGACACGGTGCTCACCGGTAGTTCTTGATGTGCTCCTCCACCTCGCTGAGGCCCACGGAGTAGCTCAGGGCCATGTTGTAGGAGCCGGCCTGCACGGAGGAGCCCCAGTTCACCTCTGGGGGGGGGGGGAGTGAGGTCAGAACCAGGGGAGAGGCATACACGGGGGGGGGGGGAGTGAGGTCAGAACCACGGGAGAGGCAGACACGGGGGGGGGGGAGTGAGGTCAGAACCACGGGAGAGGCAGACACGGGGGGGGGAGTGAGGTCAGAACCACGGGAGAGGCAGACACGTGGGGGGGAGCGTGAGGTCAGAACCACGGGAGAGGCAGACACGGGGGGGAGCGTGAGGTCAGAACCACGGGAGAGGCAGACACGGGGGGGGGAGTGAGGTCAGAACCACGGGAGAGGCAGACACGGGGGGGGAGCGTGAGGTCAGAACCACGGGAGAGGCAGACACGGGGGGGGGAGTGAGGTCAGAACCACGGGAGAGGCAGACACGGGGGGGGAGGGTGGCATTCTTTAGGACCCAGCACCCAGGGCAGCAGGGCCGCCTGGCACCTGTTCTTAAGCTTTGCACATGCCGTACGGCTACCTGCTGTACATCAAGTATTGACTCTGCCGAACGGTGCCCTCCCTTGACAAACAGGCCTTGGCAACGGCCTGAAGGCCACGTTCAGATGCAGAACTTAGGTTTTCCTGGAGCTCTGCGCCCGCCCCCAGGTGGCTGTCAGTCAGCATCCCTGCCGCACGCACACAGACACCCCTGCACACGGGCCACGCCGTGCCCCCTGCCCTACAGTCAGCCAGCCCTCGGCCACCCTCAGGCCTAGTGTGTAACCAGGGCCCACTCCCAGGAGGACGGGCCTGGCCAGGCGGGGTCCTGGGTGCCCAGGGGAAGGTCCAGAAGCGAGGTGTGGGCTTTCAGTGGGCACAGGCCCGTAGGCCCCTCCCGCCACGGGGCGCCCGGAGCCCGGCGCAGGGCCCTGAGCTGGGCTGAAGGGCCGGACGGCCTGCTGGGTGGCCTCGGGGGAGTGGGGGGCTCGGGCCCTCGCAGCCCGACGCCGCACCTGGCTTCTTGTAGACGACGTAGAGCAGGAGGGAGAGGACCACGCCGATGGCGATGAGAGCCGCCCACCAGGTGAGGAGGAACATGATGACCACGGAGATGACCGCCCCAAACAGCGCCGCCCACTTGCTGTAGTATCGGAAGGAGGGCCGCCACCCTGAGCGGGGACGCAGGTCAGTGGGCACGCTCGGCACCGCTGGGCAGGCCTGGGTGGCAATGCCAACAGGGCCCAGAGCCGGGGTCCCAGCCTGTGCCCACCCTCCCACCCTGCCTCCTGGGGCTGGGCCTGGAGGGCCCAGGAGGACCCTCTGCCGGTCTTGGCTGGTGTTCTGCCACGTCAGTAGGCGACACCGAGGAGGCAGCCAGCTCCGGCCACAGACGGCCACGAGACATCAGCGTCAGCAAGAGCACGGCTCCCGCGGGGGTGGGCCGAGCCAGTGAGGTGGAGGGCAGGGATGTGCTCTGCCCCGCTCCACACCGCAGCCCACCCAGGGCCACCGCGGGCGACAGCCGCCTGGCACCACGCTGGGGCACCAGGCCCAGGGCCTATAGAAAAGGCCGCCCCGCGACCAGCCCACCAGCAAAGTGGGGCTAATTAGCCAAAGTCTTCCTCGAGACTCTTGACTGCCATCTGCCAGAAAATGTTCATCATAAACACTCAAACCGGTGACACCTGCGCGTGGTGCCCCCTGGAGTTGTGCAACGTGCAACCTGCAGCAACCCCGACTGTGGCCAGGGCCAATTCCCTTCTTTTTCTGGGGATCAGACTGGGAATCTGGTAAGACTGGCTGTTCATTCACCCAGGACAGTGCACACTGTGAGGCTTGGTAAAGGGCGGCTACTATTATTCTGTAAATGGTGCCTTTCATTGGTTTGGATTTGAGAGGTGACCTTGGTCTGCCCACCTGCATTCAGGACTCCTATCCCCTCCCCCCACCCAATCCCAGAGCCCCAGGTGCCGCCTCCGCTGGAGGGTGAGGGGCTGCTCACCGGGTGAGTTGGTGATGGAGGCGTGGAAGCAGCTGAAGTTGATGAGGGCGTAGGAGCACAGGAAGAAGTTGGAGATGATGGGGGCGATGGTGTTAAGCTCGGCTTCAGGGACCCAGGGAGAGAGGACAGCCTGTGGGCAACTCTGCCAAGGAGCCACCTGGCACCACCCTCCAAGTGTGGGGCACCCCAGACAGGCCTCTGAGGCTCAGCGAGTCTCAACCTTCTCATCTGTGGAATGGGCCCAGCCTTTGGTGAAGCTCAAAGGGCCAATGTTTTGTAAACTGTCAAGTGCCAGCTTTTAAGGAGATAGAGAGCGACGTGAGAGTAGACCCCATCCTGAGATGGGACGACCGAGGACAGGGGCCGTCACCGTTGTGTGACCACAAATTACGGTAAGAAATACATTTCACAGCGAGACCCAAGACACACGTCGTCTTTGATCTGAAACCCTGAGGCCGTATCACGGTCCCCCTACCGTGGGAGCCGCTCAAGACCCGCCCCCTGCACCCCCGGACACACTGGGAATCCTCGTCTCGGGGCCTGCTTCTGGGGACCCCCAAACAAGACAAGCACCCTGTCTGCATCGGGTCCCACTGATGGCCACATGAGCCCCACCCAGAGCTTCTGAGGTCACGTCCTCAGTCTGAGGTCCTCTCAGACCCCCCAGATCAAAGGACATCAAATCCCAATCAGGGTGGGCTGCAGGGGGACCCCTCAGGGCACAGCTAATGCACCGATGTTTCTTACGCGGACACCTGCCAGGCCGGCTGGGCGCTGGGCACACGGGTGAGCAGCAGGGGAAGGAGCCCAGCCCCGTGGCCCGCGGACCCCGGGCAGCCGCTCACCAATGATGATGAAGGCCACGGCGATGGCGTAGGCCAGCAGGTAGCCGCGGATCGGCTCCTTGTTCTTGCCGTAGCCCTTGCCGAAGAAGCCGATCAGAGGGTACAGCTGGTCCTCGCACAGGCACTGTGGGCACAGGACACGCGCTCAGCCTGCGGCCGGGACCCCTCCTTCCTTCCTCTCCCCGCCTCTCCCCTGCAGCCGCCTGGACACAGTGCTGCTTGCTCCCTCCGGACGTGGCTTCTGTTAAAGGAGTGACCCCCGCCCTCCCCGCACCCCAGGAAGACAGTGAAAGGGAAAAGGAGAGGGTGGGTGGCATGCGGCGAAGCCTGATGGTGGATGGCAGACAGGGTGCCAGGCTGCACAAGGGAGAGTTTTATGTCTCGCCAACCCTTTACTCCAGTCTAGACGCCTGTCACCTGTCACCTCCCGGCCTCTGTGGCATCACCCGGGGACCCCTGCACCTGGGCCTCCTGGGTACCGACCAGCCCCCCTTCCGCAGCCTCACCTGGAAGACTTTGGCGGCCGAGACGAGGCAGGCCAGGGCAGAGGAGAGGGTGGCCCCGAAGATGCCGGCTGTGATCAGGGGTGCGAAGCCGGATACCATGCTCATAGTCTGCAGGGACACGGGGTTCAGGGCAGGCATGGTCGGGGGACAGGCCCGGAGCCCCCACCTGGACACTCCAGTCACCTCTTCTCACAAGGGCTGGGTCCTGACGCCTCCATCTGAGTCCACAGCCATCCCCCGGGATCCCAGTGGCCACCCAGGCAGGGACTGAGCCCAAACCTCTTCCCCCCATTCCTGGGCCCAGCCCCCCAAACCACGTCTATCCTCGCCAGCCCCCGGGTCCCGTGGGGCTGACCTCCTGGCCGGCCCGGGTACCTGGTAGTAGTTGATGAGGCCATAGTGGCAGCTGTGCTGCTGGGCGCACTCGGTGAAGTTCCAGCCGTAGCCGCAGGCCAGCCCCTCGCAGGCGCCCAGGCCCGGGGTCACCGTGTCATTCAGGTTCCCGGAGGCATCACGAACCACGCAGGAGCCTGAGGAGGAAGGAGGGCCTGGGAGGTCTGCTCCCTTCCCTTTGCTCTCCTCTGTCCCACCCCCAAAATGCTGGCCACTTCTGCCGAGAGGGAGATGCTGCCGATGTGATATGACGATGTAATAACAATAATAGCAATAATAATAATAATAATAATAGTGAAGACACTGATACTTGCTAACACACAGGAGCACCTACTGTGTGCCAGGCACAGGCCTGGGAAGCAGGTGTTACTAGTACTTTTATTGTCTCGCTCCAGAGGCACAGTGCGCTCGGGTGACCTCTCTGAGGTCCCAATGTCCTCCTTAAAGCGGAGGCCCGGGCCTCAGACCTGCCTGGCTGTGACCTGGCCCGTGTCCCTTGGTCATCGGTGAGTAGCTTCCCTCACAAGGAGCAAGAACCCCCGTGGGGGTCTCGGGGAGAGGCAGGTGACAGCAGCTCGGGCCTGGGGCGAGCCCGGCTCTACCGCTTCCTGTTTCTGCTGCGGCCAACACCTTCTCGCTCACTTTCCTACGCTTTGTCTCTCCATTGAAGTCTTCCCTCAAGAGGACAAGAACCGTCACCTCGCCGCTAACATGATTGCTATTCCCGCCGTCGGAACGTGGTTTCCACACCCGGGGATCTGTAACCTCGGACTTGAAGGAACTGAAGGGCCTGGTCTGACCCTCCCCGCCCCCCATGGAGATGTTCTGGTCACCACAGGTGCCATCAAAAGAAGGTCCATTCCAGGCCGGCGTGGCTCAGTGGTTGAGGGTCGACCTATGAACCAGGAGGTCATGGTTCCATTCCCGGTCAGGGCACAGGCCCCGGTTGCGGGCTGGATCCCCCGTGTGGGGCGTGCAGGAGGCAGCCGATCCATGATTCTCTCTCATCATTGATGTTTCTGTCTCTCCCTCTCCCTTCCTCTCTGAAATCAATAAAAATATATTTTAAAAAAATAAAATAAAAATAAGGTCTAAGCCTCTACTTCTTGGGGTTGCAAAGTCCTCCCAGCCCAGCTGTCGCTGTTAGAGATCTGAACCCCACGCTGTAACCCCCCGCCCCCACGACCCCAGCGCTCCGGGCGCTACTTACCGATGGTGGCCGAGATGGCCAGGTAGGAGACGGTGGTCCAGAAAATGGCCATGAGTGTCCCCTTGGGGATGGCGATGGCAGGGTCCTGGGAGGGAGGCAGAGCGGCATCAGCGATCCCAGCCCCGGCCCTTGTCTGAGGCTCGGGATGGGAGCAGAGGAGCAGGGACTTTGCAGTTGGGGGCTTACAGGAGGACAGGCCACAACCAAGGTCACAGCGCTGAGACCGCATACAGGCCCCGGGAGCCCAAGGCGGGGAGAGGACTCCAGTCGCTCCAGGCCGGTCCGTTTTATGTCGGCTGTCGCCACAGGCCCCGGCGGGAGGCAGGTGCGCAGGAAATACCCGCTCCCGGCTCTCGTGTGCTACGTCCCCACTCACCGCTCCACACACGTACTGAGCGCCTTGTGTGTGTCTGAGCCTCAGCCGGACAGAGACGCAGCGGTAGGCCTGTCCTCCCGAGACAATAAGGCCCTGACATCATTACTCTAGGGCAGTGGTCGGCAAACTGTGGCTCACGAGCCACATGCGGCTTGCGAGCCGCGGTTTGCTGCTCTGTTGACGAATGAGTTTGCCGACCACTGGGATAGGGGCTTAATCACAAGAACAACAACAGCCTGTAATTATTGGAATGGAGAATCTAGGTCAGTGGTTGGCAAACCCGAGCCGCATGTGGCTTGTGAGCCGCAGTTTGCCAACCACTGGTCTAGGACCATGTGCTGACGTCGGCTCTGGGACAGATATAAGGATGGAGGTGTTATTTGAAAGAGGAACAGACTGGCCCTAGCTGGTGTGGCTCAGTGGAGAGAACGTCGGCCTGCGGACTGAAGGGTCCTGGGTTCGATTCTGGTCAAGGGCACGTACATCAGTTACCGGCTCGATCTCCGGCCCTGGTCAGTGTGCGTGCAGGAGGCAACCAATCGAAGCGTCTCTCTCATCATTGATGTTTCTATCTCTCCCTCTCCCTTCCTCTCAGAAATCAATAAAAAATATTTTTTTGGAAAATGAAAGAGGAACAGACTTTGTGAGGTAAAGAAACAAGGGTAGGGAGTCTAAGAGGGCAGGGGCAAAGGTGAGGGGGGGACAGGGCAACACGGCAAAGCAACAGATCCTGGGCTGGGGCGGGGTCATGGCGGTGGCGACATTGACCTTGAACACCAAGCTGAGGAGCCTGCCTACATCTGGACAGCGGAGGGCCCTGGGAGGGCGTCAGCCCAGCAAAGCTCTGTGGGATCCGGCCTGAGTTTTGGAAGGTCAGGCTGGGTCCGTCTTCCCCTTAGGCTGACTCCCAGGAGCGAGGGAGGACACTAGCCCATTTTGGGGTTGGCCCTTAAGGCCTAGAGGGTCATTGATGCCAACCGACAGCCTGAGAACTGAGCGGAGTGAGTGGCATTGACTTGGACTGAGTTGTGTTGGGCTGGACTGGAGTTTGGAAGGTCTGCCCCGTGTGCCAAGCTCAGTGCCCAGGGGGAGACGCTGGGAGGCAGGGCCAGGAAGAGGGAGGGGCGGGCATGCTGTTCACCTTGAGGTCCCCGGAGATGTTGGCCCCCGCCAGGATGCCTGTGGCCGAGGGGAAGAAGATGGAGAACATCCCGAAGAAGCTGCCGTCCGGGCCCCGCCAGTCGGGCACCAAGTTCTGGACAAAAATGTCCCCTAGGAGCCCAGGGCCTGAGTCAGGGCTTCGCCCCCTCACTGGCCCGCCGGGAAGGAGGGCATTCCGGTGTCCGGTGGCAGCTCCTGGCATGGAGTCGGGGATCCCATCCTCCCGGTGCCCACAGAAGAGGCCAGCTGGGTGGGCAGACTGTCCCTGTCCCCATGGGCAGGGGCCCCAACCTGCACGTACCCCGGTAGCTGAAGAAGCCCCTGGAGGCCTTGTCCTCGGACGGGGGGATCAGCGTCCCCACCAAGTAGTTGGCAAAAGAGACCATGATGACCATGAAGAAGAGCACCTGGGCCTGGGGGCAAAGGACCCAGAGGTCAGATGGCCTGGCCCCCCCTCTTGAGGGCACCCCAGCAGGGAAGAGCCTGCTCAAGGTCGCTCTCGCTCTCGCTCGCTCACTCACTCACTCACTCACTCACTCACTCACTCACATCGTGCTGCAGGCTCTCTTCTAAGACTTGATGCCCACACAAGGCCCTCGTCTTGCTGAGAGAGAGAACATGAATCTAGAGTGAGAACAGGGCTGTGGCGGGGCCAGGTTCGGGAGCTACTTGAGCAGGGTGGCCTGGAGAGGGGTCTTTGAGGGTCCTAAGGAGAGGGTGATGGGGCAAAGCTTGGTGCACTCAAGGGGCGGCGAGGAGGCCAGTGTAGTTGGAGGTCAGAGCGAGGGGGAGAGAGGAGAGAAGGTGGGGGCCAGGTCTGGCCAGGCCTGCCAGCTGTAGCCCAACATCTGTCCTCCCCCCATTTCCCAGTGCTAACCCTCTGACTGCTGGCTGGAGAGGGGTTTAAATGAAGACCATGTTCCCCCAGAGCCCCTGCCGCTAGGGGTGGCCATGAGTCCAAGTTCTGGCTGGTGGGATACGAGGGGAAGGGGTATTTCCTTTCCTGCTGCCTGGACTGTGGACGTGGTGGTGGGGTCCTCATGGACCATGGATGAAGGTCACACCCCAGGGGTGGAGAGGCCACAGGAGGGAGGGAATCTGGGTACCTGAGCCCCAAGAACCAGGGACGCCTGGGCTGTTAGAAGAGAGAAATGAACGCCTCTTGTTTAAGGCCCCTTGCAGAGGGTCTGTCACAGCGGCAGATCGTAAAGCCTTGCTAACACAGATAAGAAGGGGTAGGCCCAGATGGCGTGGCTCAGTGGTTGAGCATCGACCTATGAACCAGGAGGTCATGGTTTGATTCCCAGTCAAGGGCAATGCCCGGGTTGCAGGCTCGATCATGCAGGACACAGCCCATCAATGATCGTCTCGCATCATTGATGTTTCTATCTCTCTCCCTCTCCCTCTCCCTTCCCCTCTCTGAAATCAATAAAAACATATATTATAAAAAAAAAGAAGAAGAAGAAGAGGCAGAACCAGGAGCAGGACCGGTTCCCTGCTCCCACGACTCCCACGTGACACCCCAGGTCCCCTCTCCAACACCCAGGCCTCACCTTGGACTCCCACTCCATGCCAGCCAGGGAGATGGCCAGCAGCACGGTGACAGTGACCACACCGATGATTCGGATGTCGTTGACGGGGTCCACGATGGGCGAGCCGTACTCCTGGGGGAGGGGACAGGCCGGCCACGTGCTGCCCTTGAGCACCCCGCCCAGACTCCTCCACCGGAGTCACCTCATTCTGGGTGACCTCTCCCAGGAAGACACCGACCCAAACACCTTCCCTGCCAATAGACCCCCCAGAACAGCTGCTGAGGGCCTGGGCAAGTGGCCCTCAAGGCTGCACACAGCCCCGAAGGGGACTTATGGGGATGGCCTTTCTTCGATGGGATTGTCACGGTCACCCACAGCCATCCGACTGTGGCCTTGGTCCCTGATGGGCAAACTGGGCCAAGGAGGGCCCAGCCCGCTGGGGTGAAGGAGACGGAGAGGCGGGGGCTCCCTCTGCCCGGGGTCAGCGCTGGCCTCACCTGGAGCAGGTCCCGAACAGTCTCTGCGAAGCCCACCGTGTGCATGGCCACGCCCACAGCGTTGGCGAAAGCAAAAATGAGGCCGATGGAGCCCCCGAGCTCCGGGCCAAGGCTCCGGGAGATGAGGAAGTAGGTGCCACCTATGGGGGACAGAGCCAGGAGCCATGAACCCAGCGGAGTCAGCTAGCTGGGGTGGCAGAAGCGGAGGCTGGGAGAGGGGACCACGGGCTCCGGGGGACCACGGCGCAGGAACTAGCCCAGGCCATCCTGTGGGTGTGCGGAGCTTGCCCAAACCCCTCCCCCGGGAGCCCGAAGGAGCAGCCTCGGGTGCCCCAGTTGAGGTTGGGGGGTGGGGAGTGGTTCAGAGACCATTCCCAGGGTGAAGACTGGGGGATCTACAAGAGGAGGTGGGGTGGGGAAAGGTAGTAGTGGGGTGGGGGGCCCACCTGACTTGACCTTGCCATTGGTGGAGATGGCCGAGATGGAGAGGCCCGTGATGGAGGTCACCGTGACTGACAGCAGGATGATGATCCAGGTCAGGACTGTGGGGGTGGGCGGGGACGTGGTCACCCCAAAACTCAGTCGGGGCATTTCCCAGGTAAAGGAGCCATGTGAGAAACCCGAGTCAGCCAACTGATTTGCCATGTAACTGAAATCACTTCCCTTCTCTGAGCCTCTGTTTACTCACCTGGAAAATGGGTCTCTGCCTACCTCTCTGGTCTATCAGGGAGCTACTGAGCCAATATGTAAAGGATCATTAGGTATGGGAGGGAAGGTACCTTCCTTTAATAATAAAAAATAAGGTAATAGTTACCATTTGATGAGCACCTCTGGGTGCCCAGTCCTGTGCTGTTCACGTGCACCATAGAAACCCCACAATAGATCTGTGAGGTAGAGACACTTACCACCCCCCTTTTACTGATGAGGAAACTGAGGCTCAGAGAGGTTAAGAAACTTGTCCAAGGTCACACAGCATGGCACAGAGCTAGCATCTGAACCTGTTCTGTGCAGAGTTTGAGCTTCTAACCCGGATGCTCTGTAGTAGAATTTGGCTCCAAGAGGTTAAGAGACTTGCTGAGGGGAAGAGCCCTGGGCTTGCTGACTCCGTGTCCCGTGCCCCTCTACCACACCACCCTGCCCTCTGTCCCTGCAGGGGACCAGGGTCTCTGCAGCCCACGTTCACGCTCACCTTCCCCTCCCGCCAGGGGCACTCACCAATGCCCGCCTGCGCCGTAATCCACGGGAGCCGCAGGTAGAGGATCACACCCCAGATATTGAGCATGCAACGGATCTGGGAGGAGAAGGGGGATCAGAGGCCACGGGGGTGGGGGTGGGGGGCGCAGAGACCCCAAGGCCAAACACACAAGTCCCTGTCCCCAGTCATGGCACGGCATCAGGCACCTGGGCCTGGGGGACATGGGTCCCTTCTTTGCTTTAACCACTTCAGTGCCCTTCTGGTTTTGTGGGGCAGGGAGGGTGGGCTGCCCACCCACTTTCCTGCCTTCTCATTGGGGCCTGAGGATGGGCCGCAGCATCACCACCCTCCCCTACTCCAAGCCCAGGATCCTGTGTCTGGCAGTGACAGCCATGGCCCCAAGGGCCAGCTGTTGGTGAGGGTCTAGCATTTAGGGGGAGATTAGCCAATGCTAGCTGCGCCAATGCCCCACACACAGGCAGAAATCGGGCCTCGAGTTGCTGTGACTTCAGCTTCCAAATTTAAAACAGCCAGAGGCCTTGGCTGGGGCTGAGACTCCCAGCGGAAAGCACCGCCCCGGCCAAGCCTTGGGTTGGGACAAGGGCACGTGGGAGAGCTCGGAGCTGCTGAACGGGCCGGGCTGGGCCGCGTGGGGTTCTGTTCTCCACGGACTCCACAGTCCGGAGGGAGATCCAGAATCTCCATACGTGCCTCTGGGGGTGCTCACGGGTCCGACGGAGAAACAGGGCACAGCCAGCAGGCAGCTTGGCAGAGTTAAGGTCAGAACCCAGGCCCACTGCCTCCCAGAACAAGACTAGAGCTTTGTCTTACATCTCATGCCACCCCCTCCATATGGTCCCCTAGTGTCTTCCAAAGCCAAGTTCACGTGTTCCTTTGCTGTCTGGAGACTTCCTGGTGCTCTACACTACAGCAAACCTGCCCCTTCCCATCATGGAAAATGAGAAAAACACGTTTGTGGATTTGTGTGTTCGGTGCTGCCCTCTGGTGGCCTTTTGGCGGAAATGCCATTTCTTCTACTATCTCCCAGGCCGGCACTGCTCCAAACACTTTACATCCATTAACAGGTTTAATGCTAATTATTTCACAAATAAGGAAACGGAGACACGGGTTAAGTAATGTGTCCAAGGTCACAGGACAAGTAAATAGCTAAAAAGAGATCTGCCCCAGGGCCAGGTCTCCTTCCGGGGAGTAAATGGAGGTCAGGAAGCACAAAACCAGAGAAAATGGGCTGGGAGAAATATGCAGATGGGGAAACCGAGGCATGGGATGGGCTTGGGGTCTGCCCCGACGCTAAGGCCTGAGGGTCAGAGCTGAGGCTGGGTGGAGCTCCATCTCCCCACCCTCGTTCCTGGACACCCTGTTTACAGCCCACTCACCATCACCCCCTTGGCCCACCCTCGCCCCCGGACACCCTATTTACAGCCCACTCACCATCACCCCCTTGGCCCACCCTCGCCCCCGGACACCCTGTTTACAGCCCACTCACCATCACCCCCTTGGCCCACCCTCGCCCCCGGACACCCTGTTTACAGCCCACTCACCATCACCCCCTTGGCCCACCCTCGCCCCCGGACACCCTGTTTACAGCCCACTCACCATCACCCCCTTGGCCCACCCTCGCCCCCGGACACCCTGTTTACAGCCCACTCACCATCACCCCCTTGGCCCACCCTTGTTCCCGGACACCCTGTTTACAGCCCACTCACCATCACCCCCTTGGCCCACCCTCGTTCCCGGACACCCTGTTTACAGCCCACTCACCATCACCCCCTTGGCCCACCCTCGTTCCCGGACACCCTGTTTACAGCCCACTCACCATCACCCCCTTGGCCCACCCTCGTTCCCGGACACCCTGTTTACAGCCCACTCACCATCACCCCCTTGGCCCACCCTCGTTCCCGGACACCCTGTTTACAGCCCACTCACCATCACCCCCTTGGCCCAGCCAAAGCGCACGGGCTCCGGGCTGTTCTCGCTGCTGGCGCCCGCCTCATCCTCCACCAGCCCGTCCGTCATCTCAGGGCTGGGCCGGCTGTCGAGGGCCAGGGCGTGCAGGTGGCTGCCTTCCTGCTGGGAGCCCAGAGACCTCAGTGAGGCAGGCAGGGGTCACGAACAATGCAGCTCCCACCCTCCGCCCTCCCAGGCAGCAAACCCAGCAAGGCTCTTCTCCGCTGCAGACCTTCCCTCTCTCCTCTCTCCTCTCTCCATCTCTTTCAGGTGTGTGCAACCTCTACTTGCATGCTTCCACAGACGGGGAGCTCATCACCTCTCTAGGCAGCCCTCATCTGCGTAATTGGGTTGCCGAGGACCGGGCAACGCACATTATAGGTACCCAGACCTTCCCACTCCCATGTCCACGGTTCATTTGGGCCTCTCGACCCCTGAGGAAGACACTAATCCTCATGGCATAGGTGACAGAGCTGAGGCTCAGAGAGGGTAGGTAACTGGGTCAGGTCACACAGCAGGGAAGCGGCCAGTCTTCTGAGGCGATGCTTACCTTCAGGAAGGAGTGCAGGTCAGCCAGTGTGGGCCGGACCTTCCGGGGCTGGCCGGGCAGGGCGCTGTGGGCATAGTGCTCGTAGGCCGGCACCACATCCATGGTGTTGTAGCCAAAGGTTCGCATGTACAAGGTGCTGCCGTGGGTCAGGTGGCTGGGGTGGCTGCTGTCGTAGGCAGCCGGCGGTGGGGACTCATCGCTCCCCAACAGCGTGCTAATGGTGAAGCGCCCACTGCACAGAGTGGGGTCCCCCGGCGTCTCCGACCCCGGCAGCTCTGCCATGGTGGCTCTGGGTGGCAGGGGCGGGGCCAGGGTCGGTGGGGACACGCAGGGTGGCTTTATAGGCCGGGCCTGCAGCGGGAGAGGCAGGGAGGTTGGCCTAAACCGCCCACGGCTGGCGAGCAGGGTCCCTGGACTGGGTGGGAGGCAGAGCACGTGCCCACTCTGTCCTGCCCACCACGTGATCTGGGAGGTAGCGCCCCGCCTGGGCCCCGAGGGCTGGGTGTGAAGGCCTAACGCCCCACCCCTGCGAGGAAGGCCCACCCAGCCCCCCAGCTCCCAGCTGCAGGCCTGAGGCTTTGGGTCTACACAGCAGCCCCCTCCGCCCTGCTGAGCCTGCTTCCTTCCCTTCTCCCAGAGGTCCCGACCCCAGAGCCCCCTGGGGGAGCCCTGCGCACTCACTCTGTGTCCGTTTGCATCCCGGGCTCACAGAAAACCACGGATCTGCCGTCACCCCTGCTGGGGTTTGCCCCTTTCGGCCATTCACCCAACCAACCTTTAAAGCCCACCCACCCCGCCACGGGGGACAGGAGCCGGGAGCATGGGCGGCGGGCATTGGGCCTGTGCTCACGGCGGCGCCACCGCGTCGGGGGAAATGGAAACTGACCAGGCGGGCTGTGCGGGGAGGGCGCCGCAGGAGAGAGCACCCGGACCCGGGTCAGGAGATGAACAGGGGCCTCAAGGCCACCACCAGCTCCAGGCCTCTGAGCTGGGCTGAGGCTCAGGCTCGGCCATCCTTGGGAGGGACATGGAGGGACACACTTTCTCTCTGACGTTGCCTCTCAGACCTGGGTTCTCAGAGGTCACAGAGGTCATGGAGGACCAGCCCTGAGATGCCCAGCGTCCCTGGGATGCCACGGCTCCGGCAGCAAGTGGGCACTGTGGACTGAGGACCTGCAGAGGGCCCGCGGGCTCCCCTTCGCCCCTCGCTCCCGGCCAGAGGGCCAGCGCAGCTGTGCCAGCTGCGAGCCAGGACAGGTGCCGGTGGCAGTGCTCAGGCTGTTAGAGCAGCAGCTGTGTTAGGGCGTCGCCCTCCAAGGCGAGATGTCTAAACTGGAGCCCGGGAGCCCCACAAAATTGTGGGCACGTTTTTATACCCAAGGGCCTTTTTCTGGGATTTCATCCAACGTGCTAGAAGGCTGCCCTCAGGGGCGCAGATCTGGGCCTGTCACGTTCACGGATGACCCCAAGCAACTAAAGAGCACTGAGTAGGTCCTCAAAAAACGCCTGTTGAGTGAACAACAGAGGGGACCAGGCCACAGCGGGCAGAGAGCAGCGGCCGCCACAGGAGCCCTTGGCGGACAGAATCACCCCAAGAGGGGCAGTGCCAGGGGCAGCTCCTTGCGGTCGCCTTCAGCCGGGCGTGGGGATCGCAGGACATGGTCACTGGGAATCTGTTTGCGGTTTGTATATTTACCGTATGTGTTAATTTTTTAGAGACTTCTCAGGGGCTCCTCTTCGTGACCCCCCGCTTGCCTACCCCCTTCCCTGGAGTCCCCGCCCCTCCTCCGGGAGGCCTCCGCCGGAGTGTGTCCCCAACCACGTGACAGCTGCCGCTGGGGCCAGGACCCCAATCACGGTCAATGTTCCACCTTTCCGCCCACCCAGTCTGGTGGGGGAGGTACTCATTCCCCCTGGGCCTCGGGGCAGATCTTATCACCCCCTCGCTCTGAAACTCGCAGCTGCCCAGCACCATTCCTCCACACCTGGGCCGCAGACGCTGTGGAAAATTCCCGATTAGGATCTGAGGAGGGGGGCGGACGGCCAGGCCGGTCTCCGGCAGAGGGGGCCGTGGGCAGAGCGAGGGCAGATTTGCTGGGGCCCCTGGTGGCCTCTTCCTCCCTCCGCGGTGCTCAGGCCGCGCTCCAAGGTCCCTTCGAGCCCAGGGGGGCGCGTGTGCTGCTTCAAGGGGCCCTCCCTGCCCCCCCGCACCCCACCCGGCGGGAAGGGGCCTGAGCGGGACCCCGCCAGGGCTTCTCAATAGAACAAGCTGGTGGGACTGTAGGAACCCCTGTGCCAAACCAAGACCCCAGGAAAGGGGGTTCCTGCATGTGGTGTAATCTCATTCATTGGAGACCTGCTCACAGACCCACTTTCTTTTAAATTTTATTTTTATTCGTTTCAGAGAGGAACGGAGAGAGAGACAGAGGAGAGAAAGGCAGAAACATCAGTGACGGGAGAGAATCATTGAGCGGCTGCCCCCTGCACACCCCCCACTGGGGATCAAGCTCGCAACCCGAGCATGTGCCCTGACCGGGAATCGAACCTGGTTCATAGGTTGATGCTCAACCACTGAGCCACACTGGCCAGGCTTTTTTTTTCTTTCCCCAGACCCTCTTTTTGATGGGGACACAGTGCTGAGTCAGACGCAAGTCCCAGGACTTCAGCTGCCAGGGGCCCCCAGAGCCCTCCGGTCTGGGACCCGGGACCCGGAACCAATGCGCCTGGCTGAGCAAAGCTGTGACGGGGCCGTGGGGGGTCTCAGGCTCCATCTCAGCTCTCAGTCTTACCTGACCCCAGGGGGCTTGGCTTTCTCAGCAGCAAAATGGAAATGCCACCCACACCTGTCCGCTAGGGCTCACCTGTCCAGGGGTCACCTGCCCCTGGCCGAGCGGCGAGGGTCCCTCACCACCTCCCGATTCTCAGCAAAGGGACTGAAGAGCCTCATGATCAGGACCCCAGAAGCGAACACCCTCGACCCAGGGCTCTGGCGTGTGAGCGTGGAGGGCCGGGGCCCTGCTGCCGCCTCTGAATCCCAGCGCCCCAGAGGCACCTAAGCATTGGTTGTGCCCCTCCTGTATACCAGGCCCTGGGACTCACAGCCTAGCCTGGCAGGCAAACCGGCAGAGGAGGGCAGCGCCCTGGAGAGAGAGGGGAGCTGGGAGGGGAGAGGCTGGGCACCGATGGAGAGGATTCTGGGGCACGGGGTTCGGGAAAGGCGTGGTCAGTGCCAGGGAAGAGGTGGTGGGGAGGGAGAGGAGGGACGACATGGTGGGAGCTGAGGCTGGAAGGGGTCCAATCGCTTCTTCATTGACACACGTTTATTGAGTGCTTACTGCATACCGTGCACAGCCTGTGCTGGGCAGCAGAGGCCCCGGGGGAGCGAGACACAGGCCCTGCCGGCGTGGAGCTCACATTCTGTGGGAGACACCGGCAGACAAAGGAGCGATCCTTGTGACACAGTCAGCGAGTAAGTGCTACGAAGAAAACAAAGCTTGCTTTTGTTTTTGCTTTTAGAGGAGGGGCATTTAGGCCCCGCTTAGAATGAGAAATTTGAGCTGAGCTCCAACAATGAGAAGCCACCCACATGCCAGCAGGTCTGAGCACAAGGGTTTGGGATGGAGAAAGGGCATGTGCAAAGGCCCTGGGGCAGAAGTGTGGTGTGGGTGGGGCTCCTGTCGCTGAAGCAGAGGGATGGAGGAGATGGGTCTGAGACACGGAAGGGGGAGCATTGGGTCTTCCAGCCAGCATTAGAAGTTCCATGTTCTCTTGTGTGATGGTCAGATTTATATTTTTCAAAGATCCCTTTGGCCATTGTGTGGGGAATGGACTGAGGGAGATAGGGTCAAGGCAAGACTAGTCGGGAGCCAGGGAGGGTGAGCAATGGTGCCGTCGGCCAGGGGGCAGCTGTGGGTGGCAGTCGCTGAGAAGTGGTGAGGCGGCGGAGCCCACAGAGCCAGCCCATGGATTCGTGTAGGGCGGGGCTCTGGAGACGAAGGGAGTGGGGAGGACGCCACGGGCAAGCAACGGTCTCATGATGGTCTCACTTCTGGGTAGGGAACCGGAGGGAAGGGCCGTGAATGCCGAGGCCGGAGCCCGCCCTGGCCCTGGGGTGTGGGATCCCTTCTGTTCCCAGAAGCTGCTGGGGTCAGCGGTGGTGTGGCGAGCAGGGCAAGGCAGACAGAACTGGCCAGGGAGGGCCGGAGGGGCTAGGCAACAGGCAGCAAGGACAACAGCCTCGTCGGGGAGCCTGGGGCTCAGCCCTGACTGCACACGGTCTGAGCTTCATGGGGGCCACCCCCCAAATGCTGGTTCCCCGGCCCGGCGGGAGCTCCTATGGGCCTGGGCGGAGGAGGGCGGAGGGACCACGTCAGCATTTTGGGAAGCTCCCCCGCGGACACTCACCGAAAGGACGCTCTGTCACACAGACTCCCCAGCCCACCCCGTCCCCAGGTCCGAGTCCTGGTCCCACGAGGCTCCCTGGAGAGGATGGGTATGATGCAACCCTGGTGTCGTGAAATAGCCGGGTAAGAGGAAGCGCTGCTCGTCGGCCTGATTCACAACACCAGCTGCAGCAACCATACCAGAACTCCGCGGCTTCCTCCTCCGGACGAGGCTTCGTGGCTTCGAGACAGCGGCGGCTGGGCAGACATCTCCCCCGACCCCGACCCCACCGAGGCCTGCCCTGGACCCGCACGGCGCCAGGGCCCGCGGTGAGCGACGACGGCTGGGTCCCTGCCCACGGGGGGCTCACAGACTTGCTGGCTCCGGGAAGAGAGGAGCAGACACAAACCGGGGCAGGGCAGCAGCAGGGCAGGGTCACACGGGAGGAGCCAGGCCCTGGGAAGGCCTGGGGAGCCGGAGGCTGGATTGCAACCTCCCCAGCAACCAGGACCAGGACACGGGCTTCTCCTGAGCCTCGCCGACCACGGAAGTGTGTCTACGGCATTCCCGGTCCTCCCACCTGGACAGGTTGGACACTGAAGGTCCTTAAAGCTACTGGCAGCCAAAGCCAAAGGTTTGGGGCCGGGCCTGATGAGTTAACACATTTTCATTGTTAACGGAAGGACCCCCGTGGTGTGTTTTTCTCTCTCCCTTCATGGTCAGACTTGCTTTTTAAAACCTATTTACCAACCTTCACTCCACAAGTAAATGCAGGCATTCATCACGGAGTGGGCGGTTCCGGGGCACACAGAGGGCAAGGAGTGCTCCCTCCCTCCCCTCAGGAGCACCTAGTTCATCGGAGGTGGCAGAGCCAGCAAGAGCCACCGCCCAAGGCGTAAAGGCACAGGTTCCGGGTAAGATGCTACCCGGGTTCAGAGAAGGGGTAGGTTCCTCTGGCCGGGGCAATGGTAGAATGGGGTGGTAGAATAAAGGCAAAAAGGAATAAGCATTCATTTCATGAGGGAAGTGGCCAAATGTTAGCTTGGAGCTTCCTGGCAGCCAAGGCAAAAAGTAGATTCATGATCAGTGGTCACTCTCTGATAAAAGAGTGAGGTTTCACTTTTTCCCCTTCTTACTCTTCTGATAAAGAAATCTCCACCACACCTTCATCCCTCCATTCCAGCTGAGAAAACATTTTAAAATTATTATTATTTAATATATTTTTACTGATTCCAGAGAGTAAGGGAGAGGGAGATAGAAACATCAATGATGAGAGAGAATCATTGATCGCCTGCCTCCTGCACATCCCACATTGGGGATGGAGCCTGCAACCCGGGCGTGTGCCCTGACTGGGAATCAAACCGTGACCTCCTGGGTCATAGGTGGATGCTCAACCAGAGCCACACCGGCCGGGCCAATCTGGTCCCAGCTCTTTAGCTACCAGAAAAGGTGGGAGGACACCACTGTTTAAGACAATGCTTTCTGTTAGGGGCAGGTGCTAACATTTATTAAAAACAAACAAAGAGCTGGGGTGTGGGAGCAGAGGGGGAGGAGCTGCTCAGGAGCGGAAAGCAGAGAGACCCCTAGAGAGAGCTGGCCTTGGCCCCGTGCAGTCATCAGAGCGCGGGCTTTTACAGAAACCCACCTTCAGAGGGTCCTAGCAGCTCAGAGGGGCTTTCCCACATCACCTGCTGACCTCATCAACATCCCAACGCAGAACTGCAGGGGACCTCCTGCTGGTGGCCGCCCAGAATCCCAGGGTTTATTTTATTATTATTATTTTAATATATTTTACTGATTTTTACAGAGAGGAAGGGAGAGGAATAGCGAATTAGAAACATCAATGAGAGAGAAACATCGACCAGCTGCCTCCTGCACACCCCCTACTGGGGATGTGCCTGCAACCAAGGTACATGCCCTTGACCGGAATCGAACCTGGGACCCTTCAGTCCGCAGGCCGACGCTCTATCCACCGAGCCACACTGGTTAGGGCGCTGGACTGAACCACCCAAGGTCGTTGGGTGGTTCACAGATGCATCCCAGGGTTTAGCTGCAAGATGACACTTGCCATTCGGCTGCATTTGTGCTAAAGTGGGGGAGAGGGGTGGGTCCAAGGGGAGTCTCCCCTCCAGACGGGGTTGCTTGGCTGGGGGTGCAGGTCCCACAGGGCAGGAAGTTTGAGGAGTGGAAGTCGGGTTCTTACCCCAGGGGAGCTCCGCTAGCAGCAGCACTGAGCACTGGAGAGGCTCCGGACAAGCCCTCAGGGCACGTGGCCAATGGTGGGCACAGGGAGGCGGGCGGTTGGACGCAAGGAAAGAACGTCCTAGATGAGGGGCCAGGGACTCCCCCATAGTTGTCAGAGGTCATTCACTTGTGATTTCCTGGGGAAGGTGACACTAACCCCCCAACATACACACAGTGGTGCTCTTCAACTAGAGCCATTTTTACTAGTTAACCAGCTACATCGAGGACCGTGCGGGATGACCGGCTGTGACCTGGGTGGGGGCACAATGGGCAAGCTGACGCAGTGGGCCTAGGCATGGTGCCTGCTCTTCCTAACCAGTTAGAATCTTCATCTTGCTGTTTAATGCACCTCAGACACTGCGACTGTGTGACAACCCGCATAGGGGAGTGGGGAGGGGGTTGGCACTTAGAGAGGCCCAAGGCCTACCCGACTTCCCACTCTGGTCAGAACAAGGGCTCCTAACTCTGTTCTTGACTCAGGGCATGAAAGGTCACCTGGGGAGCTTCAAAAAAAATGTTAATGCCAATTAAGCCAGAAGCTCAGGGGGTAAGGGCTTGGCAATCAGTTTGTTTGGTTTTTTAATATGTTTTTATTGATTTCAGAGAGAGGAAGGAAGAGGGAGAGAGATAGAAACATCAGTGATGAGAATCACTGATCTGCCGCCTCCTGCACGCCCCCTACTGGGAACCAAGCCTGCAACCCGGGCATGTGCCCTGACCGGGAATCAAACCGTGACCTCCTGGTTCACAGGTCGACGCTCCACCACGGAGCCACGCCAGGTGGAAATGGTATTTTTTCAGAGCTCCCAGGGCTGAGAACGAGCTCTGAGCCGGAGGGAAGATGCACTGACTGAGGCTGCGCACAGCAGTCCGGCTTCTTCATAAAGGCAGTGCTGACTTAGCGTTTCTTAAACGTTACCTCCCACGCTGTGAAAGGATTTTAAAGGAGCTCATTTCGCCTGGGGAGACATAAATTCATACCTGGCCACCAGCCCTTTGTGCTGGATTCCTTGCCCAAGGCCCACAGGCAGCCTTATAGACCCCCAGATCGGACCTCCCCTCCTTTCTCTGCCTTATGGACCACACCTCCCCGGGTGTACCCCACGCCACACACTCGCCTCTTGAGCAAAGGTGGATACCCTGTTACGGTCAGGCTTCTGTGTGACCCCTGGCAGGTCCCCACCTGGCTCCAGGGGCCCTGCACTCACCTGAGTCCTGCTGTCTCTCCTGCTTCAAGGTCGTTGGCTGGACACCGCTGGGGCCAGGCCAGGAGCGGAGCTGGGCTCCCGGTACGGGCTGCGGAGACGGCCACACCCACACCATGCCCCGAGCTGCAGGTCTGAATCCCTCACTCTTTCATGGCTCCCTCACCCCGCCCCCGCCTCCACATCTGCCCTTCTCACTCATTTCTTACGGCTTCCTAGTTTATGATGGTTTGTGTGTGTGCCTGTGCACACACCTGCTTCTCTCTCTTCCCCAACCACACCTGAGCTTAGGAAAGCAGGGGCTGCGCTCAGTCTCAGGAGCACCCAGAGCTCTTAGCCCTGCGGGCCCTGGCGGTTCCAGACAGCGCCGCTCTCCCGCCAGCCTGTGGACAGACGCACTTCCACAGGCAGAGGCCGTGGCTGCCCACTCTCACCAGGAAGTGTACGCTCCCGAGGGCAGGGGGCTGCCTCACTTCACCGCTGTCCCAGTGCCTGGCACAGGGCAGATGCTCAAACCCGTGCTGCACTGCGTTCTCCACCTGGCGTCACGGAATCAACAGGAACCCCAACCGAATCTGACGTGTCCATATCTGTCCCCTAATGGTAAATTTTTAGCCTCACTTCCTTGACCTCATTTTGTCCCGAGGGGAAAAAAGCCAAACCTGGGGTAGGGGGTCACTGATGCCGCTCTGTCCCCATGGGAGGGGCCTACTGTGAAGGACAGGAGCTGGTGGAGGACACACCTCTACAAAGCTCGGAGCAGGGCGGCCCGAAGTGACCTTTCCTGAGGGCTTGCGGGGTGACAGGTAATGCGGGGGGGGAGCGATTTTAGAAATGGACTTAATCTTCCCAGTTGGCTGCTGGACTAGGAACTGGCACCCTGCTTTATACCTGAGCTAACCGGCTCAGCGAGGGCACTTAACTTGCCCTCAGTCCCAGGATTCCAGGGGATTCTCACCCCAGCCCAGCCCAGCCCAGCCCAGCCCCGCGTTGGTGGCTGTCTCTTGCTGCTGCCCGCTCATTCCACTCCGGGCTCTGCTCTGAGAGCCTCAGGTCTCAGCTGGTCCCCACTCTTCCTCCCCCACCCCCATTGGTGCTGAATTCTTTCCTTTCAGAATTTAGTCTCCAAATCCTTGTCGGTCCTGTGCTTACGACCCCTGGGCCCGCCACCAGAGGGCCACCTCTCAACCGGCTGGGCTGTATGGGAGGGATCCAAGTGCCCTTTTTGGTTTAATGTTTTTTTTAAACGCAAGGCAGCTGATCCATCAGGCTGCCCAGCACAGAGGCTCAGCCCAGGGACCCACACTGTGGCAGGAAGGCCCGCTGGGTGCGAGGGTGACGGATGCCTCCGGGCGGGGGCACGGGGGACGGAGGCCTCTGCAACAACCGAGGAAAGCATTTCCGGCCGAGCTCCTGGGGCCTCCTCTCCTGGGAATGTCCTTGCACAGCTGAGCCCCTGGGAGGGCGCAGTGCCTCGCTGCCCACCATCCGTCTTCCCGGGTACCTCTGGGAACCTGGCCTTTCCTAGGGGACCACTGGGTACCCCTCGTGTTGGGGTGACCACCTGGCTGGCATTTTAAAAGGTTTAGCTGAGGACACCTCCGAGAGGCCTCCGAGAGTTTGGAGAGCTGGATAAACCGCCACACTTGGCCACCGCGCCACCGCCCCTGCCCCTCAGTGGTTTCCTCTCTGGCCACAGGCTCGCCAGTCCCTGCCCCGAAGGCACTGCCATCTCAGAAGAGACAGTGAGACCATACCACAGGGGGTGGGGCACTTGTAGGAGGCCCCAATTCCCAGGTGACTCACCAGGAAATGGCCTTGCCTGGGCCCCAGCTGAGGACTGAAGTGCAAAGGGAATGGGATGAAACGCTTCCAGCCGCTCACTCAGGCCACCTGGTCACCTCAGCCCTCCTCAGTAGGGCCAGGTCCCCCAGGGGAGAGAAATGGACACCCCTTCCTGCTCAGCCATCAGCATGTCCCCAAGCAGGATCCCATGCCCAGACCCTGAGGACGCCTCCACAGGTCAGAAACAGGCAGAGACGGTCCAAGACAGCAAGAGGCATCTGTCCTGTGATCAGGCCACGTCTCTCCCACCATTGGATCAAAGCAGTCCCCCAATCCAGAGGCTTTCCAACCCAGGCGGCGTGGCTCAGTGGTTGAGCATCGGCCTATGAACCAGGAGGTCACGGTTCGATTCCCAGTCAGGGCACATGCCCAGGTTGCGGGCTCCATCCCCAATAGGGGTTGTGTAGGAGACAGCCGATCAGTGATTCTCTCTCATCATTGATGTTTCTCTCTCTCTCTCTCTTCCCCTCCCTTCCTCTCTGAAATCATAAAAATATAAATAAATTAAAAAAAATAATATGCTTTCCAGTGAGTGTCCAAAATACATGCTCACAGACTGCACCCTGCTGCAGCCTGGGGTGGATGCCACATGCTGGGTTATCGCCAAAATGCTCCGCCACCCTCCAGCTGGGCCTGGCTCTCCCAGCCCTCCGCAGGGGACTGGCTTCCCGGCTGGTGGGGGCAGAGCGAGCCTTGGGGGCCGGGTTGGGAATCCTGTACTTACAGAGACCTGTGGGCACTTCGCAGACCCGGGCACGGGCAGGCCTGAGCCTTCCTTGCAGGGAGCGGAGAAGGGCCTGGCACAGGCACCAGAGGCTGGGAAGAGGCACTTCTGCTGCCCTCGGAGGAGCCCGGGCTGTGCTAAGGACATTCCCAGGAGAGGAGGCCCGAGAGGTTTCTGCTCCATGGAAGGACTGAACAAAGGGACACATGGCATTTTGGGAGAACGTTCCAGAAATTTACTGGCTACAGACAGGGGTGCTGGTGAAGGAACCATCCTAAACAGAGTAAATGCAGAAGTTACTGTACAGGAAGGAACAGGCAGACGCGTACACCGACTCTCCTCCCCCCTCCCCACACCGTCCGTGCTCCCCACGAACACCACACGGAGCGACAAGGTCAGAAAAGCAAAGACATGAAGAAAACAATCGGTCAACTGAACAAAGCAAAGACCGCTCCCCACTGCGTTCCTAATAAAGTTGCTGCTCAAGGGGGAGGAGGCTGTACTCGGCACATTTGAAATCCCTGATGGAAAAACCCCGGGGGATGACAGCAGCCGAGGTCGGCTGGGGCCGCCTGGCTCTTGGACCCGGGTTCCAGGTGCTGCCCTCTCCCAAGTGACTGCCCATCTCGCTGTCATTGCCGCAAACCAGGGCGATCCAATTCAGCCGGACAGCCCCTCGCAGCCGGGGCCAAGCCTGAAGCCGCTGGCAGCCAGCGCCAGCAGAGGCAGGCTGCACTGGGGAGCCAGGTAAAACGGAGACATGCTCATCCGGAAAACTCACTCGTGGTTTATCTGAAAGTCCCATTTATCTCGTGTCCTATATCTATATTTTTAAATATATTTTATTGATTTTTTTACAGAGAGGAAGGGAGAGGGATAGAGAGTCAGAAGTCAGAAACATCGATCAGAGAGAAACATCCATCAGCTGCCTCCTGCACACCCCCTACTGGGGATGTGCCTGCAACCAAGGTACATGCCCTTGACCGGAATCGAACCCGGGACCCTTCAGTCCGAAGGCCGACGCTCCATCCACTGAGCCAAACTGGGTAGGGTGTCGTGTCCTGTATTTTTGTTTGCTGAATCTGGCCGATGAAGGAGCCTTCGCTGCAGCCCTGGGTGTCACCTGACAGCTTGTCTGGGCCAGCTCTGCTGGGGCCACCAAAGGGGCTCGGGTGTGTCTGTTTCTCTGCTAGAAGCCTCCGCGGGGATCACTGGCTCCCCAACTTCCTCCTCTGAAGCAAACTCTTTTCCCTCCTGATCCCTGAGAAACAGACTCTCAAAGGACCCCGAGGGCAAAGGCCACAGGGGGACAGAGGATGCCCGGGCAATGTTGGCCTTCCGCCAGCCCTCCTTGCACCCAGTTTTTTAAAGATCTGGTCTTTATTACAGTAAATCACATTTCCACCCCTTCCTCGAGTCATCTCCCTGCAGATGGTGCAGCTAAGTTTCCTTCTTGCAAGAACCCGCCCTGTTTTATGGACCCCAAGAGACACTCCTCCTCTCCTCCCTTCACACACGTGCCTCTTAAGGACCCCAGGCTGAGAGTCTGAATCTACGCATGGACCTGGCACAGAGGGCGTGGGGAGCTGGCACAGAGGGCGTGGGGTAGCTGGCACAGAGGGCGTGGGGAGCTGGCACAGAGGGCTGGGCACAGAGGGCGTGGGGTGGCTGGCACAGAGGGCGTGGGGAGCTGGCACAGAGGGCGTGGGGAGCTGGCACAGAGGGCGTGGGGTGGCTGGCACAGAGGGCGTGGGGAGCTGGCACAGAGGGTGTGGGGTGGCTGGCACAGAGGGCATGGGGAGCTGGCACAGAGGGCGTGGGGTGGCTGGCACAGGCCAAAGCAAAGAACCTGCTCATTCAATCACTGGCTGAATGTCCACTGTGGGCTAGACAAAAGCTATTTAAAAAATCAAAGTTAGGACAGAAAATTCTTTCTAATTCTCCTTAGCCAAGTGGCACCACCAGTACTTCCACTGAGGCGATCCGGGCAGACAGAGGACTGGAAGAAAGCCCACTTTTTTGACTTATGCCCAACTCTGGGGTGGGGACCTGATGACCTGGCTGTCTCCAGCTACTGCCCTGGGCTGTGCAGCGGCCGAACTGAACTTGGGCTGGCACACCAGCGGGGCCTGGGCTGTCAGGCCCTGGACGGCCACCAGCAGGTAGATGCAGAACAAGGCAAGGAGAAGGGCAGATCATTTGTCACTTCTTTTCAAAATGTTTTAGTTGGTGGTTTTCAGCTTTTCCCTACCAACCTGTGCAGTAAGAAACGAGTGGCAGGAAGACAGGCTGACTGCCCGCGCCTCCCCACTGTGCGAGGTACGAGAGCACTACCAGTCAGGAGACTGCTGGAGGCCTGGGACTTCTGAATTCAGCCCAGGAGGATGAAGGATGGGGGTCATTCAGGACCCCGAAAACGGCCTCATTTTGCAGACCTCTGACAGTCCTGAAATGTAGGCATAAAGGCTGTATTTTACTGGTGGAGTAATGGCATAAATTGCACGTCCATTAGAAATTTCATAGGTAAAGCCTCCCATCTTGCTGGACACAGGGTGCAACCTCCGTGGCTGACTAGGCTCTCCGGTGGGAACCCTGTCTCCATGTGCCCCGATTCCACGGGGCGGACTGGACTCATCCCTGGAGCATGAAGGTCCCTCGGGGCCACGGTCTCGGTTTCTCTGGGTAAAAGGTAAGATCATGGACCAATGTCGAGGGACAAGATTTAGTTCCCCAAACAGGTGAGCTGCGGATGATGTTGAAGCTAATAACCTGCCACAGGATCATGCCTCTGGGCTCACAGCGTCACCTTGGGGACACAGAAGCCCTGCACCCTCAGCCTGTCTCTCCGCATCCTAGACCAGCCACCCACTGAGGAGCAAGCACGCGTCCCATTCCCTCTGCAGTACTGCCCAGGCCTTCAGGACTGGGGCAGGAGAAAGCCACTGCTGAGGGACAACCTCTGCTCAGGGACCACATGCCCACAGTGACAATGCCCAATGGGACTTGTGAACGTGCCCAGCCAATCGGCTTCATTATCCAAACGAGGTACTGACCACCAGAGAAGGAAATAAGGGGCTCAAAGTCCTCCGGAGGGGATCACAAGGCCACCTCCAGTGGGACTGCAAGAGAACAGCCTGCAGTTAATCCTGGAATCGGAGCAAACGATGTGGAGGGTGGTCTTAGGTCACCTGGACCCCAAGCCACACCTGAGAAGAGAGGGAACCCGGAGTGCCCGGTGATCACTGATCTCAACTCCCCCAAGGCGAGGCTGGCTTTCCCAAATAAAAATGTGAAAAACAAACCGGGACCCCATTATATGAAATATTATATCTAAATAAAAGTAATGGCCAAAGCCTTCATTTCCTTGCTCATATTGGGTTAATTTTTAATCATTTCAGGTCGACCTGACCCAAATCACAGACACCTATGGCTACATAAGCCTGTCATTCTCTGGCCCAACACTACTGAAGACATCTCCTCTCATACAAATAAAAACTTAAAGAAAATTTCAAAGGAAAAAAAGAAAAGAAAAGAATGTGAAAAGAAATACAAATCAAAGAAATTTATTGGTGTTGACAAAAAAATACATAATACAAAAAACAAAACAAAACACGACAGAAACAAAACCAGAAACCCCACCCCGTGGCCCAGGCGCCCGAGGTACTGACAGCGTGCATCCGGAGCCTGCAGAGCCCGCACTTAATTCATGAGGACCTCCATCTGCACCAGCCTTGCGTTGGTGTCCCCGGACGTCCGGTAGGGTATCATCCCAGCAAAGGTAATCAGGGCCCGGGCTTGACTTCGGAGTTGCTGAGAAAGGGAAGACGAGAAAGCCGTTACCTTTAAGTTGGGTGCTGTGCCGGGACTACCAGCAGGGTCTACCATTTTCTACCCGCTGGTACCAGGGGCAGGTTCCAGGGGCGAGGAGGGGGGAGGAGAGGGAGGAGAGACAACCACGTTCTTCCGCAAGGTACAGAGTTAGCACAGCCTGTCCCAGGGCCCAGCTCCAAGCTCTCCTAAGCCAAGGCCAGCTGGGTCTGCCAGGCCAGCTGCCTCACCTGACAGGTGACCAGCTGGGACACAGGCCTGCACTGTAGACCCTGCTCCACTGGCCCGGCCTCTCCCCTGGGTGGTGCCTGCTGCTTCCCTGGGGAGCACAGACAATGCAGCCCCAGGCCAGCTCTCTCTCTCTCTCCCTCCCCCTTTCTCTTTCCTCCAACTCCTTCCTTCCTGACATAAGTGCTTGGCCCTCGTTCCCTTGGCAACAATATTATGGGATTCCATGGATTGTTCCAGGAGGGGAAAGATTTTAACTCAGGTGTCTCTAAAACAGTAGAAAGACAGCCGTCTCTGACTTCTGACAGATGATTAATACAGAAACTTTGGAGAACAGCTTTGTGTGGCCCCAGTGACATACATGAGATACTTGTAGCAGCGAGAAAGGAAACCGCCCGGAAAGAGAACGGGAGAGTCCACAGACATCCTCTGCCCAGTAACTGGACTCTTACGGAAACTCAAGGGTCACTTCCTAGGCTCCTCAAGGGCCATCCAAGAAGGAAACTGAAGGCAAGTGCTTACCTGACACGTACAATAAACTGGAGAATATGTGTCCTAATGTCCAAATCTAAAGAAAAGGTTATTTTATGATGAGAGTACCTGTGAAACTTTCTTTCAACGTGCATACAAGTGCCCGGGCCCGCACGGCTGACTGTAAGCTACTCTGCATGAGCCCAGGGGTGTGCGGGCAAAGGGCCGGGCCCCTGGCTGGGCAGCACTGCACATGAACCATGAGGCCACGGCCTGGGCAGGCAGCGTGTACACCTCAGTCTACTCTGTCTGTCTCTACCCCTAAAAAAGAAGAGTGATGGGCAGGAGGAAGACAGCAGAATGGCTTTACTCATGACATGCAAAAACTAAGTGCCTAAAACAGAGAGATTAAAACACAGAATGTGTTCCGCCCACCAGGCTAGCAGCCCCACAGGTGGGCAGGGCCTCCGCTGACCTGGAGGCAGCACCCAGTGCACCGGGAACGTCCGCCTCCGCCCTGGACCCACAGCAGCCTGCTCTGGGTCTTCCGTCACACACACAGACGGCTGCGCAGGCCCGCGCACGAGCCGCCACTGGCACACCCCCTGACATCACTCCTGAGGCTGCGCAGTTCTCGCTGCCCAAGAGCAGACAGCGGCCAGCAGCTGCCTTGGTGCACACACGACGGCCTACATGTCAGCGCACCCTTCCCCTGCACTGCTCCCTGCGCGGCCGAAGGGGAAACGCCCACCGGCGCTCACAGGGCAGGTCTGTCAGCGACAGAGCCCACAGACGTCCTCGGAGGCAGAAGACAGCATTTCTAAAGCTCTAGTTTCTTGACTGTCAAAATCAGGTATGGCTGTTACACACCATACTGAGTCTCATCAAACACTGGGTGGAGAAGTGAAGGGAAAGGTAATTTTCAACACTAACAGTTTTGATGGTGTAACTGGGTCAAATACTTCTGCCCTTTTGTCAAGTCAACTGGACATCACGCACTGCATGAGTCCTAGGATTCTATCGGCCTGGGCTCTGCCCGACCCGCAGAACACTGAGACCCCACAGCAGCGGAAAGGCATGGCTCGGGCGTCAGACCGATGGCTCCTTCCCTACCTCCTGAGGGGCCCACAAAAGCAAGTGGCTTCCCGACTCCAGGCCTCGGTTCCCTCTGCTGTGAACCGGTAACAGTGCCTGCCCCCGTCCCTGGGTCACCGTGAGGCTCCGACGAGCAGAAGCAACGGCCTGCATCAAGGTAATGTGCTGACCAAAAGTGAGGACGGTCTGATGACAGTGCTGAGCTGACACTCACGAAGTAACCTGATATTTTAAAATGAGCTCAGGAAGTTCTTACGGAATCACTACAAATTAGCCTTCTATTTTGGATTTTTAAAAAGGTGATATTCGCAGACTT
The DNA here is from genome assembly GCA_025583905.1 of Ia io. NCBI lineage: Eukaryota > Metazoa > Chordata > Mammalia > Chiroptera > Vespertilionidae > Ia > Ia io. Next base: position 729,647 of record JAJQQW010000021.1, read on the forward strand.
GGCACAACTTTTTTGTTTGGTTGTCTGCTGGTCTGTTTTTAGCTGGAGAAGAACAGCAATCCCATTGATGAGTGATTCCTTCCTGGAGCCTCCTGACCCAGTTCACCCAGATTTGCCCGGCTGCCGGGTGGAACGGGGCAGGGCAGCCTGGGCTCATGAGCATGGGCTCATGCGGCACGATGGGCGGCAAACCAGAAAGGCGGCTCTCCGCCATGGCTCCGGCCCACGCGGGGATCTTACAGAGTCGTGGTCCTCGATGACTCGCTGGGGCCTGGAAGCCGAGGAGGGACTCGTCCCCTTGAGCCGCTTAAACTGTGTGAAGAGGATGTTCATGGTGGCGAGAAGCACTTCTGAGAGGTTGTGCCTGATCTGCAGAGAAACACAGGAAGTCAGAAGAGGAACCCAGCCGGGGCCAGCAACGGGAGCGGGGTCTCCGGGCAGGCCTGGGCACACACATGCCCACAGCTGCTGGGTGGGGAGTGAGTCACCAAAAGGTAGCCCACGGCACTGAAATGTCAAGTGTGAGAGCGAAGCCCATTTGGCGCTGCTCAGAAGGTGGGTCCCTCCTGCTGCCTCCTTTATGCCACGGCTCCTGGGCAGGCAGCGAGCCAAAGCAGGCTGAGCACATCTGACCAGCGTGTGGGCTTGGACTGGCCGGCAGTGTGGTCACCAAGGAAAGTGTGGATTTGAACGTCAGAGGTGGGACACTTCCGTCCCAGACTCATCAGGCTGTCCCCTCAGCCCCAGCAGAGCCCTGGGGGCATCTAGAGGCAGACACTGGTGCACTACGTCACCCACGACACAATGAGCGACGCGTCCAGAGAGGGCACGAAACAACAAAGGCCAAGTGGCTTGCGGGGAGAGGGCGGGGAATGACAGCAGCAATGAAGGGAAGGCTGCGAGTGGCAAGACCTCAGCTGTGTGGACCACAGCAGGCAACCGCCCCACCACATGTGCAGAAGCCGGCCCTCCTTCCTCTGCAACAGAAACTGTTTTTATGAGGGATCTGTTTCGAGTACCAGTTCTAATGGAAGCTATTGGTGACACCCGGGACAGGCGGCTCTAGAGAAGACTCCTAGCCCGGCTGCACATGGAATGAGGGGAGTTCTGGGCTGCAGCCTAGACCAGGGGAACTGGAGTTTCAGGGCGCAGGGCCTGGGCATGAAGACTCTTAAAGCTCTCCTAGCAATCCCAGTGTGCAGACGAGCTGAGTGCCCTGGGCTAGATGGTGGCAATGTGCCAGAAATGCTGCAGAGACAGTGGCTCTGGGGCCCCAAGGCCGAGAACTGGTCCATGGCCTCTGCACCTGCTTCTCAAGACAAAACAGGTCCGAGAGGCCGGGAGGAAGTGGGCCGCGATGCATGTGCTATGCACCCAATGGAACTACTTAGAGAGGATCCCAGAGAAGCACCAACACACCTTCTAGAACAAGTGGATAACAGAGAACTACCCCAGACCTCACAGGGTCAACCAGAGACCTGTTTCTCCCAAGAACATGTCTGATCACTGACGTGACTGTATTTTCTGAGTCAGAAACTATCTGATGGAGGCATGTACTCACAGAAAAACCAGCCCAGGATGTGGGAAGCTGAGCTCCTCTCAGAAAACCCAGTCTGGGCAGTGACGTCCTCAGACTTAGTCACCAGCTACACCGAAACAACAGCTCTTGGGGGAGTGGGAGCAGAAGGCAGGGCTCAGCAAGAGGCCTCACCTCGTCACTGAAGTTTCTGAAGGCGGCCACTCTCTCTTCCACACTGTCCTGATTCAGGGGCACCAGCTTCAAGCGATCAATGATCTGTTTAAAACAAAAACCCACCAGCCCGTATGACACACGCATCACCGTCGTGTCAGCTCCTGAAACACAGCATCCAGCACGCTCACCAAGGGCTTCTGAGAAAACGCCACCCCTCCCACCCAAAGGCTTTGCTTCCAACTTGCTGACTAACTCATTCCGATCCTCATTGCCTGAGGCCATTTTAAAACTCAGATTTCAAATTACTCCGAGAGCTCTCTGTTTTCAGACTAAAGGGGAAAGGAATAGAAAAAAGAAAAAGGAAGCAAAAGCAACACAGAAATCCCCTTGAAATTCCCGGTTTCACACTTGTCCTTCAATAGCAGGCAGACTGGTGACACCTCCTTAGTTCTCAGCGACTCCCATGAAGTGTTCTGAATTTTTCAAGGGCATATATTAACCTGCACTTCAAACACCCCTCCTGACACTCACATCAAAGGCTCTGTCAATGTGGCCACTGTGATATTCATCGAAAAAGGTAATCAAATCCAGCAGAAGATAGAATGTGGAGTCCACAAATTTATTTGCACTGACCCCCTGAGCCCTGTACCTGAAAGAGAGAGGGAAGGGGTCAGGGCATATTATGAATTCCCGTGCAATCTGTAACTTTAGGACAGCATCTGAGAACCGTCAGAACCTCCTGAACTCTCTATGTGAGGTGAACGGAGGAGTGGAACATGGTGTTTTCTTTTTGAAATGGCCGAGCTTTTGATGGTGGATTTGATATGAATCCTCCTACAAATAATCTGCATGAAGCAATGCTCTCTAGCTTCAGCCACCATCTCTGCACCCACATATCCAGGAAGGATGGGGGGCCCTGATGGGCCAAAAGCCCAGCGGCCGTCCCTGGGGGCGGTGGCCAAGTGGAGATTTCTCACTGGCCAAGAACGTCCTCCTGCGCTGCCCCAGGAAGCACCGCTAGCTCAGCTTTCTCTGGGCCCTTTGTCAGGAGCACCTGCAGAGGCTCAGCGACGCCTCTGCTCAGCCTGGGAGATACCTCATCAGTCCGGCAACTCTGTTAAATCCCAGGGGAAGGTGGCTTCTGAAGCGCTGGCCACTCCCCTCTAAGAACTGCCCCATCTGGCCATCACTAGCTTTGCTCCCAAATGCCTTTGAGATGGCTGACAATAGTAGAGAGTGCGGGATTAAAATGCTGGGATACCCTTTCATACCCTTCTCTCTGGGAATAATGTTAAGTCTGCCAGTGCCCAGTGCTGGTGATGGTGCGGGAAACAGGAGCCTGAGGTGCTGTTGGAATGTGAGTCGGGGCTGCTCGGGGAACTGCTGTTACTAGATTTGGTGGCTCTGGTCCTGGGCCTGGCACCGGCGTTGGCCTTACCGTTCCGCGATGGAGAGGGCCATGTTCTTCAGCCTCTCCTTGTTGGACTGCGGGGCGCTGATCTGGGGCACGACGGGGCTCAGCAGTTTGTTCATCAGCTCCAGCACCTTATCAGCATTCTGTTCGATGTTTTAAGGTAAGGAAGGAATCAGATGACCAATAGAAGGCACTAAGTAACCACACAAAAGAGGAGACGTTCTGGGGTGGTGAGTGGACATGCTCTGAATCTTGATCTGGGGGTGGTTACACCTACAGAACCATCCACACTGGGCTACATCTTAATTAGACCTCAATCAAAACATCTTTAAATTAAAAAAGAAATGAAGTATAACCCTCTTTTTGTCCACTCTTCTGTTGATGAAAGGAGATAGTATCATCTTTTCTAGGCCACACCATCAGCAGCAGCCATCATGCGTTCTGAAGTGGAAACCCTTATTCCCGCTCTCGGAACGCCTCAGCTGCCACCCTGCTCCCCACCGCGCCTTGATCACAGCGTGTCTGCGCTGCCCTAAGGGTAGGCACCAAAGCATTTTCACCAGCAGCTTCGCCATCAAAATGTGACAGTTGCCAAGTGAGACTACAGCTCAATGCCTGCAGGACATCCTTATAATACGCCACTCTTCCTTGGCCAGAAAAACGTCACGGGCAGAAATAATTCTGTAGAGCAGAATCTCACCCTGATGGGACCACTGACGCCTAAGCGCCAGGGAGTATGCCTCGGCAGGGGGCGAGCACCACCCCCACATCCCTGAATGTCTGTGCGTGTAACGCCCAGCAGCGACAGATCCAGTAAGTGCAGGAGGAGGAAGGGCGCGCTGTACCTTGGCAAGGTCGTAAAGCTTCGCAGCTTCCTCAAACAGTCCTTTATTTTCGGCCACGGAAGCAACTTTGTTGATAATAGGCTTCGTGTCATTAGTAAACTTATCTATGACTCCAGGCTGACAAGACAGTTGATGGACGGGGAGGGAGAGAGAGAGATGGGTGCATGGAACTGTTACTGTAAAAGCAGAGAAGCAACTGGGATCTGAAAACGACTTTCACTGAAAATGCTTGCCCTGGGCAATACACATATTTCATCGGCTGGGCTCTGGCTTTCTGGAAACATAAGGGCTTGTTAAACATATGAAAGGGACCAAGGAAACTGCGCAAGGAGAGGGAGCACAGAGGAGTCAGCAGGAAGACTCTGGGCTCTCTAATCTTCCAAAACGACCCGGAGTGTGGGTGACATCGCCGATGACTTTAACTTTGCTGACGAGTAGGCTCCATGGGAGGGGAATCAGGAAACTCAGGAAAAATATCCGAGTTTTAGATTTGCTTTCTAAGACAGATGGCAAAAGAAACGCAGTGCTCAAAATATACCCGGCAAGGGGTATCATAATTTTTTTTTTTAATTTTAAATGTTCAAATCACCATCATCACTCGACAGCAACCAGATGGTCAGGAGAGCATGAGAGAGGCCTTAGGAGCCACAGAAAGCCAGGGCGGATCTCGTGACGTCCGACTGGCCGTTCTGATTCTCCATCAGCACTGGACCAAGTCAGGGGACCTGCACTTGCCACCCTAGAGGCAGCACAGATCAGGGAAGAGCAGGAGCTCTGGGGTTCAAATTCTAGCCCCACTTCTTACTACCTGTGTGATCTTGAGGAAGACAGCCAACTGTGCTGAGTCACTGTGGCAATTAGATTGTTAAAAAACCCGACACACACAGCACAGTGCCTGGCAATCGTCCTGCTTGGGCAGCATGGCCATCGCCATCAGCCTGCCGCTGGCCTCCCTTCTCAGCTGGACGGTGTGAGCACTGTGGGCTCACCTTGAGATCTCTGGGTCTTAGCCACCATTTTACAGGTGAGAAAAGTGAGTCCCCGGGAGAGGCAAGTGGGAGTATGCTCGAGCGGGGTGAGGACTGGACTCCAATGCAGGGCCTCTGTCCCTGCTCCTGAGCCACCCAATGGTTACGACGGGTCTCAGGGAATCGCTGAGGCTCACGGGAGCAGCTGCACCTCGGGGTAAGTGGGGTGCTGAGCCCTCAGAAGTACCTTCTGAGAGAGGTCAAGTGTATTTCTAACTTTTCCATCTGGGGAGAGTAGGTGCAGTAATCAATCTTTTTTCTTGCATATTTTCTGAGCCAAGAATAACAATAAAGTAGTCTTCTCAGCTCCTAAGTGGCAGACGTGAACAGATGAGTACTTTGAACATACTAAAAAGCTACCTAGTCACCAATTTACATAATTTAAGGAGAAACAAATGTGTGTAAAATCAAGGTCATCATTTGGGGCCTGTAACAGTCATTCTTTGTGTTTTGAACTAAGCAACTCCATTCATATCTACACCTTTATTTAATACCTTGAAACCTAGTCTAACTGTAATCTTTGGACAATTACAAACCTCAACTGCAAACTAGCACATCTCTAGAGGTGTGTCTAACCCACCTTTCTACTCCCATCATTCTCCAGTTTCCCAAGGATCATGTCGAACTGCGGAGACAAAAATGTTTACTCAATTTACTGGACAAGATATACCCATAATCCGTAATTCTTCGGGGACAAAAGAGGGGAGGTGGGAGAAGGCTTACATTAACTTGGAAACAGTGGGACTGAATCAACATTTTCATTGTCAGAAACGAAAGACAATGAAAAAACCCTGGGTCTTCTCCATCGGAACCATGCTAAGGGTACCCGGTCAGCGAGACTGTACCCTGACAAGCGTGGGTGAGAGCGGGGAGGAACCAACGCACCTCTCGGCTTTCTACCGCAAGCTCGCTCACACAGCGTAGAAACATGTTTTCTCCTTGACTGTCTTTCTCGTCCCTGTATGGGGGCAAAGGCAACATGGCTTCTAGTTTGGACTCGAGGGCACAACCAGCTGAAGTGAAGGGTCAAGAGCAAGTTTTACCTGAGGAAGTAGAAGTACTGGAGGGCCTCCCTCGGGTCCGTGGACTCAAACTTCCGGGTGTAGAGCATGAGGAGGCGCACGAAATTCAGCCGCCGCATGCAGGGGGCGTCGCCAGGCTCGTGGCTGACTGCACCGGGGGGGACAGAACTGGTCACAACCACGCTGCCCCTCTGACCCAGGCAACGATGGACTGTGGGGGCTGAGTCCAAGGACCCAGCAGCACCTAGTCCTGCAGCCCAGCGAATGCCGGCCAGCTTTGGCCAACCCCGTCACCACCTGTCCTCAATTTCTTCCCGAGCGCAGAATGGAGACAATGGGACCCAGACTCATGACTCTAGGACCTGCTTCTCCTGCCTTTCCTCCGGGCAACCTGCCGGACCAGCCACTAAACCAGCACTGTGCACGGCACTGTCATCATGGTTGGTACCATCTGCCCCATCCTCGTTGGCTGCAGGGACGTGTCCACTGCCACCCAATGGGGGATGGTTATGCTGCTGCCAACAAATACTCACGGAGCTGCGCACTCTGTCCCGAGGACTTCAAAAGCAGCTTCAGCTCAAAGAGCACGAGGGCCACGTGGACGGCATGGCAGCGCAGCCGCTCCATGCGGAAGAGAAAGGCGACGGCCGCCTCGAACTGCGCAGTCAGGAACAGCACTTGGAAGTAGAGGAAGGGCTGCTGGTTCACTGTGAAGTGGGACTCGCCTGTGGGGGGAAATGCAGCCCACTCAGAGGGAGTCAGCCTCCACAGCCGACCCCACGCAGAAGCCTGTGCGCTTAAAGGACCTCTGGTGGGTGGAGGGGTCCTGGACACAGAGCACTGCCACGTGAACCCAACCTGGTTCCATGACCTTCTCTAGACCCTACAACACACTGGCAAGTAGGGATCGTGTTGTGAAACCCAAGCTGCTTGCAGTAGGTGGGAGAGAAACAGAGTTCAAGACCTTAAAAAGAAATGCAAAAGGGCTGCTGATCTCCTTATCCTGATTAAGTCCCTCAACAAGGAGAGGAATGAAGATTGCAAAGGGGCTTCAGATCACTCAGATTCGCAGTAACTGAATTCAACAACTACTGACCACTAGCTGGATTCTTTTCTTCCAGGATTCTTAAACAATGTGTGTGGGGGGGTGGAGGGTGGAGAGTGGGGAATTATCCCGCATTTGTGCTCTGATACAGCCACTGCAAGATCTATGAGAAAGCAATAGGCAAGTCTTCTTTACGCCTCTCCCTGAGCAAATGTCGATCGGAGCAGTTCGAGGAAAACAGCTACTGTATAGACCAGTGGTCAGCAAATCACGGCTCGCAAGCCACATGCTGCTCTTTGGCCCCTTGAGTGTGGCTCTTCCACAAAATACCACGGCCTGGACGAGTCTATTTTGAAGAAGTGGCGTTAGAAGAAGTTTAAGTTTAAAAAATTTGGCTCTCAAAAGAAATTTCAATCGCTGTGCTGTTTACATTTGGCTCTGTTGACTAATGAGTTTGCCGACCATTGGTATAGACCGTAAGTCACAACACTGCTGAAGGTCACATGGCCTCGACTGCGATTTGAAATCGTTGTGCTGGGCTGTGTTTTGAAGATCTATGGGGTCTGGAGGAGACAGAGCTCAGAGGTGAAGGGTTTTCCCAGAAGAAAGTAAGCAGTGACCGTGGGTGAGCACGGGAAGGAGGTCAGGCTCAGGGTATCTTACCGTAGTCTTCCAACAACTGTTTCTGGAGCTGCGAGAGAGTGAGCCTGTCTTGTGGGGAGCTGGTGCCGTCATCATCGAAACACACCTGGTTCAACTAAACCCCCAAGAGAAACAGGTGCATTGGTACGGAGTATGCCCTGAGCCAGGCGTGCAGCTGCAGCTATAAGTGCTCAGGCGCTGTGCTAGTGGAATGGTTACTGGTTGGGAATTACACAATGAAAATGGAGCCAGGAGACAGGAAATCCACTAGCCCGGTCGCCTTATTGGGTCATACATCAAGCAGGTAAAATCTGCTGGTAGAACTCGAGCAGAGGGAAGGGGCTTGGGCAAGAAAAGCAGCGCCTGCCTTTAACCACAGGTAGTCCTCAGTTTTGTCGGCCACTTCGCTCTGATTGTCGGTGACATCACATCTGCCAATGATACAGTACACGGCCCGCTTGTAGGGGTCTGTGTTGTTCCTGAGGGCCCGGCGGTAATGCAGGCGGAGCTTGTTCTCTGTAGCTGGGGACAATCTAAAGACACAAGGGAACAGACAGAAACAGAGTCACTAAGATCCTCAAGGGCATCTGAAAGCACCTGGTCCCAATGGAGTAACAGAGTTAGAAACTCTTCCTTTAGCGCAGGTCACAGACACTGTCCTGCCACCCCCTGGGTCCCATCACTTTAATCTGAAGGGTGACCACCTGCCAGCTTCCTCCAGTAGAGGCCTCAGGGCGGGGCAGAAACGCTGGGAGTGAATACTCCTCCCCACTCTCCATGGCCCTCCAGCAGTAATGGACAACCAGGAGTCCCTTATCCACGTGGGATCGCATCCCAGATAAACACCTGCATGCAAATCCTTGCCTCTGGGTCTCCCTCTGGGGGAAACTCAAGGACATTAACCCTACTTTACTCTCTGATACAAACAAGACAGGGGTTTATGGCTTAAAACAATCTCTGAACAAGGCATTATTAACATTGCCAAACAAATTCTTCTACATAATGTCCATATATTTAAACTAACTTCTAATTCTAGCCTTTGAGCTATGGAGTGCATGACAACATACTGGGCTAACCAGAAAAGCACTAAGTGCTAATCAGTTAATCATTTTGTAAGCACCCCGCTGTGCCTGGGATTTGCAGAATAAGTCAAATCATGCTCCCACCACAGCCTCTCCCGCACTGGAACAGAAAATTCCTCAAACACAGACGCATGAACATCTAGAAATGAGAACCGCAACGGGGCTGGCTCTTCTAAGGTTTTCAATTGTTACTCTCCAGAGACTCCTACTCGCCCTCTACTCGTTACTTTTCCGGAGTAGAAACCCAGTGTGAGCCGTGCAGGGGAGAGGAGAGCACTGCTGCTGGCAGCGCCATCCGTCGCCGTACCTTCTGTCCTTGCTGTTCATGTACTCCTGGAACCAGGCTTTAAACTCTCCCAGCTGGTGCTGGGCCAGGTTAACCACCTGGGAGGCAGCGAGCAGGTCTCCGCAGCGCATGCAGTAATAAATTAACGCCCACACAGGATGGCCTTCCACCTCTCCATCCTGAAAAAAGAACGATGCTCAAATAAACACACAACAAAAGCCTACCGACAGCTTTCTGACATGCTGACCCTCAGCTAAGTCCTCTCCTGTATTGGGTCCCTTAATATGGACCACCCCATTAGGCTGGCACCATTCATGGCCTCCTCTTCCTCCCTGTTTTACAAACAAACAAAATGAAGTGTGGCAACGTGAAGTATTTGCTCAGGGTGAGCTGACAAGTGCCAGTCTGGTTCTGAAGCTCTTCCTCTAGATCACTATGTGCCCCACGCGATTCAGAGGCAGCCAGCGGTTTCTCCACGGAACCCAGTAGCCTCAGAAAGCAGGTAACATGTTCTGTGACAACTTAGACCTGCACTCCTACAACCCCCACAAAGAGGGCTAAAGACGTTCACTGACCAATAAGAGACCATCTTTTTCATTCTGAGTTTATAAAACTCCTCCAGAGAGATGAGCCACAGACCTCCTTTCTGGCTTCTCCATCCACCCCTGCAGGACTCTTTCTAAAAGCCAGATCTTATCGTATCACTTCCCCACCTAAACTCCTTTGAGCTGTTTATATCCGAAATGCTTACTTAGCCTGGCACTCAAGGTCTTCACTAGCCAGCTGCAAGCTTGCCACGCCTAGCACACAGCCAATACTCCAGATACTCTTTCCTGCCGCCATGCATCTGTTCATACTGTTCCCTCCGTGTGGAATATTCTTTTCCACGCCCCAGCTGGTGAGCCTGTTTATCAAGCACAAGTGTGAATCTCACCTCCTTTATGAAGCCAGCCTCCTGTGTCCCCAACACTCAGCAGCACTTTCACACAGTATGATAAATGGTAAGGTAATTCCCCCAACGGGATTGCGAGCTGAGCAGAGGCCACATCCTAAGAACCATATCAAACTACATTCTTCTAGCTGTCAGAGCCAACAATCTCAGAAGTCATCCCTGACTCTGCCTCCCACACCCACTTCCACGTTCTTCAAGTCCTACTGGCTCTGCTTTCGAAACACACCCGGACCCAGGACAGCCTACGCCCCGGTCCCACACACACTGAGCTGAGCGAGTGCCATCATCAACCTGGCTCCGCACCACTAGCCGCCCAAGGCCTCCTGGCTTCTCTCCCCTCCCTTCTGGTCTCTTTTCTGCATGTAACTCCATCTTAACGGAGAACTCTGGAGGTGTAGATGATCACACAGAGAAAACTGCCAATACCTGAAGTCCAGGCAAAGGAGCTGGCAGTTTAATGTTCAGGAAACTCCGAACCAACTGGTAAGTCCCAGGCACGCCGCCCAGCTGGGCCTGATGCAAATTTCCAAAGACAGTCACGAGGGTGTAATTCTTATAACTGGAAAAATTAAAGGAAAAAACTAAGGAGGCTGAAACCCCTATTACACACATCTGTGTCCATATCCATGGCAGTAGATAGACTGTGAACTCTGCAGGGCGGGGCCTGGACTTCAAGCCTGACACGGAAGAGGAAATGGTGCATATGTAATGAAGCAAACCGCATTACTTATGCAGTGGGCAGCAGATCGTTCCAACTATTTCTCATCACTGCAGATACTCAACAGAATCCCTGGAGGAACATAACTATGGACTTCAAATGTATTAGGGCTAATGTGCAGAATAATATTTGCTGCCGCTCACAGCCTAATGTTCTAGTGAGTTCTTTTTAAACTTTTTCTTTGGAAAAATGTCAACCTACAAAAATTTAAAAGAATAGCACCAGCAAAAATACTTTAAAAGTGAATATAATTATTCTAAAATATTCTTTTTATCAACAGGTGACATTGACTCCTTTAAAAGAATGCCAGCAGGGAACAATGCCACCAGAGTGAAAAAGAACATAGTTCCAATAATGTGGATAGGAAACTCCCAAATAGCTCCAAGCACTGCTAAAGGAATTACTGGGACAAGATAATTCTAAAAAAATAAATGAAAATGGTAATAATAATAATAATAATATTAATAAAGGGGCGGGGGGATGTTGCTTACCAGATATAAAACCAAAGAACACAGCCTGGTACCACGGGTGAAGGCAATCACCAGTGTTAATGGAGGCCAGTGAGTTCAATGTGTCTCATGGTGTTCATTTCGTGTAGCTACTGTACAACACAGGATCTGGTATAAAAACCTATTCTCTGCTGACCAAGTCTGAATTACCTCAGTTACACCAGGAAGCCTGGTGAGTCCCTAATGAAGTATTATTCTGTTGATTAAGGGGACCCACTGCCAGGCCACAGGCAGCTGCACAGGCCCCGTGGCAAGGAGCAGTGTATTCAGCGTGGCTTTTCTCCTCGAGCCAGCAGAGCCCAGCACCCTGTCTCTGAAACAAACAGGGTCTGTTGCACACTCATGACGACCCCTGCTGGCCAATTCAGAACTGGAAGGAGTGTCCACAGGGAGGGATGAATAATACCCCTTTGTTGGTTGGCACCAGCCCTACCAACAAAGAGGTATTACAATAGTTAGGGCACAAGGGCACAGCCACAGCCCCCTCAGTGACCAAGTCCAATTAGTGAGGGGGTGGCAAAGAAATCCAGGCACAAATCCCAGGCACCAGCAGCTGGGAAGGACGGGACTCAAAGGGTCAACCGACTAGAACCAGAAGGAAAAGGAAGGATCAAGGGGCCTTCCTAAGGTCTAAAGGTGGCAAGACTGCCGGGTGTGAAAATTAAAATGCTGAGCAAAAACAAAGGAGCCTAAGGAGTCATTGCTGAGCCGCACAGGGAACAGGGTCCCGACCTAAGGCACCTGGGTCTAATAATCATGTTATCTCCATACTGAGGGGCAGCGAGAGGAGAAAGAGAAAAAGAGAAGTGTAACAGTGCCCCCACCTACCACGCTTTTACATCGTTGCAGAACTAGTCCTGAGAGAGAAATGCTTCTGAAAACAGGATTATTCCCCTTGGACATGCTCAACTTGTTTAAACTGTACCAGCTACAGAGCACTTGGCATAAGGACTACTTGACACGGGAGAAGCGAGGGACTTCCGGGCACTTTACAGCCAGCCCCCTGTGCTGCCGCCGCCTTACCTCTGCTCCAGGTACCCCAGGGCCTGCCTGACCAACTCCATGCGCACTTCCACGCTGCTGCGGCTCTTCAGGGCATCCATCGCCGGTGCCAACAGCACGTCTGTCATCTGCTTCACCATGGTCCACAGGTCAGAGACGTTCTGCACATAAATAAGACGGCACGTGACAATGCTGTGGGGCTGGAGACAGTGCCTGGCTCTTGCTCGCACTGACCTGCTCACCACAGGCAGGCAGGACGTGGAGGGGGAGAGGCTGACGTCTCTCCTGTCTGAGGCCCCCTGCTACGCCCAGCACAGAAGATGCACCTCTGCCCCGCCACCTGCCAGGCTTTCACCTTCCAACAAGCAGCCTGTCCCAAGCTGGCTTCAGATCAATGACTATCCCAGGCCTGACAGAACCACCCACATACTTAAGATCACACAGAACTAACAACATTGAATCTCAGTGGGTTATTCCTTAAGAGAGAGTGAATACTTTTATTTTCGTCCAACACGCTAGGAGTTTGAACTCAAGTAGCTGCATTTCAGTCATTACAAGGTCGTTTTAGTTTTTTTAAGACTTCAAATTAAAGCTTAACCTAAACAATGTTTTGTCCTCCAGAGACTCCCCAAGGCCACTGCTCTTACCCCATTTTGGGAGTGTCACAGCCTCCCCTTTTCCTTCCCACTCAGTCCCTTCAGAAGGCGCCTCCCGCGACAGGAGCAGGGGGACAGGAGCGGGCGTTCTCGCCCTTATTCCCACCACACAGCTGGGACTCCCTCTCACAGAACCCGCCTAGCTGTACATCCCTCCTGGGAAATGTGTTCCCTGAACCTCTGAACTATTATAAAGTTAAGAATCCTTGGACGAGTAGAGAAAAGCAGGTTAACACTTTTCCAAAGGAAAAAAGAAAACCCCGTTTTCATTGTCCTCTCCAAAATTAAAACTGTAGAAAATCCACCCAAATGGGACTCTTCCTAGCTGGTGACATGGTAGGTGAATTGCGTACTTTCTTCTTTAGATGTTTGTAGTGCCTTATATTTTACTATTTTTTAAAAAGCAAAGTTGGATGCATTTTTGAAAAAAAAAAAAAATCTGTGTATGCCTGCTTACTTCCATTATATCCTTCCTCTTTCCCCCTTCCTCCTGGACCCCTACCAATCCAATCATTCACGTAATTTATTTTCCCCCTGGGGGATAAAATTGGCCAGGGATAAGAACTGAGGAATGGGAATAAAGAGGAGGAGGCAGAGAGCAAGGGAACCGGCAGCATATGAAGAGATGAAGAATGTTCATAAAGACCCCACCAGAATCACGTTCAAGAGGCTCACGGGTGTGAAAACCACATACATCATCTATACAACTCAGCCCCCATCAGTCTGCCTACGGAGGGAAACCAGTGAGGGAGGAGTTAAGGCCCAACAGGACTTCAAAGCAAACACAGCTCAAGAACTCCTGTGGCCAAGGATTGATCCTGGCTGAACCTTCTGAAGATGCATTAAAAATACATGTATTTTTATACCATCATCAAAAAACCAACCCAAGACCTAGCCGGTTTGGCTCAGTGGATAGGGCATCAGCCTGCACACTGAAAGGTCCCAGGTTCGATTCCAGTCAGAGCACATGCCCGCGTTGCAGGCTCGATCCCCAGTAGGGGGCGTGCAGGAGGCAGCTGATTCATGATTCTCTCTCATCATTGATGTTTCTATCTCTTTCTCCCTTTCCTTTTCTCTCTGAAATCATTGAAATGTATATATATATTTAAATTATTTACAATACAACTCTGAGGAACAATTAACATTTTATCCCATGGAACAGTGTTTCTTCAGCCCATTTCTGCCAAGTCAGCAAGCTGCTAATCCCCTCTGAACACCGGCCCCCAGGTTCCTGCTTGGGCCAGCTCTGGGCCCTACCTTATCGTCCAGCTCTGCAACGGAAGCGCAGAGGTCCACGAGGTTAGGCTGCAGGTGTCCGTTTACAATCTTCTCGTTATAGATATAAATCTGAAATAAGGAAAAGCAAAGGCACATTTCTATTTTCATCTCTTCTTTTTAAAACCTCTTGAAACAGTGCTTAAGTCAGCTCCTGCCCCACAGTCAGCAAAGCTTTGGCCAACCTGTCCTTCTGCCTGTCCGTCCTGCCCAGTGGGCAAGGCCACAGCCCTCTTCCCAGGTGTGTGGTTGAGCAACAGCATCCACACACAAGAGCTAACTGCTCCCCCACCCTTCCTGAGACCTGAGAACTGGGAGCAGGGTGGTCCTGGGGGGAGTACTGCAGGCCATTCTGTGCCTCTCTGCCCAGCAGACCCTCAGTCCCAGGGAGCAAGGACCACAGGGAGAGATGGACAATGGAAGGACTCCCGCAGCTGCTCCCTAAGAACCCGAGGCAAAGTTTGGTAATCTTTCAGCAAAAGGACGGAATGGGCCAGGCCCAAGGCTCGGGGACTGAGTGGGGAGGGTGTGACCGCAAACCTCCCCAGGTCAGAAAAGCAGCTGTTTGGAGTGCCCTTTCTCCTTAGCAAATGTTCCCAAGGAAAAGGAATTATGTGATCTTTAAGGTATGGAGAAATCACTATTACTTTTAATTATATTTTAAAAGAACTAAAATAACAATTGTAAAAACTAGCAAACTCTAGTCTTTACATCTGAAGTCCTTGCTCTACCAGGAACCGAACAAGATAGTGATGTTAGACAAACCAGGAACCCACTGAACCTAACTTCCCTCTACCATAAATGGGGGGGTGCTACCACATAGCCTCTGGGGGCGTTGCAAAGATTTAAAATGGGTTTTAAACTATAAGGTGGTGTTTATTCACTCAATGAGCATAGGGGCCATCCCCGCTTTGCAAGGTACTATGTTCAACCTGGGATGTAAAGATTCACTCCCCACCGGAAGGCACAGGCACTGAACAGCTACCTGACACTGTGGTGTCCTTAGTGCTGGGAATGTTAGCTCTATGAACCCCGGTCTTCACAGATACAGAAGACTCAGGTTCTCTCTTCAGAAGCTTACTTGTTAGGCCTGAACTCTGGTGGTGGCTGGGGCAATGGAAGGAGTCAGCCAAACAATGAAGATGAAATTTAAAGGATGTAGATGTAGGGGGGAGGGATCTTAAACTGGAGCGGAGGAAAAGAAATGAGGGTCAAGTAGTAAATAAAAGCTGAGGGATTTGGAAGGAGGGGGCTGGCTTTGGCTGCCTGGTTAGAAGTGGCCACGGTATACTGAGACTTTAAAAAACTATTTAGAGCTCTTCTCACCAAAGGGTGTAAGAGGGATGGAAGTCTGCCACCCTCGATTCAGGAAACAATTTCCCCTTTTGATACTTTGTGCGAGGAAGCAGCAAATTGGAATAAAACATACAGGTGGCCAGCAGTGCTTTATTCAAAAAGTCAGTTCCAGCCCTAGCCGGTTTGGCTCAGTGGATAGAACATCAGCCTGCAGACTGAAGGGCCCCCAGTTCAATTTTGGTCAAGGGCACATGCCTGGGTTGTAGGCTTGACCCCCCGTAGGGGGCTTGCAGGAGGCAGCCAATCAATGATTCTCTCTCATCACTGATGTTTCTATCTCTCTCTCCCTCTCCCTTCCTCTTGAAAATCAATAAAAATATATATTTTTTAAAAAGTCAGTTCCAGGTACATAGTGTCCTCAGGGCCTTTTCAGTCCAATGAGTCCTTGTGATCCCCACACCCGCAAAGTTACCTCAATCCACACCCATACGATTACATGGTCATGATACACAACTGGACCACGGTCCCACAATAGTGTGAGCTTGTCCAGGACAACATTAGAAAGTGGTGAGTACACAATGCTTATGAAGCAGAAAAGCATTTAGAAAATTTCTCAGCACAAGAGTGAAGAAGGATTTCCCATAATACCATCAGCCTACCAGGTAATTCAGTTAATAGAGAACTCCATTTGCTAAGCAGTGCAGTTACCCAAGGCTTTACTGTGCATGGGCTACTGCCAAATGCAAAATGAGATGCCTTGGCCATACAGAAGCAGAGTTCAATTTCCCTAAATCAAATCGGAGTAAGTCAATTAGCCAATCTGATAGAATTCTCCAGTGGCCTAGATGGTAAAATATTAACCAGTCCTCTGAATGAGGCTTCAGGGTTTGACTTTCACATGAAGTCTTTGCTCTCTTTTACTCCCCAGGGGGCCCACATTTTCCTGGACTCCGTCTTCCTTGAGAGTGTGCTCACCTGCCGGGCATAGGCCATCTCGATGCTGTCCAGAGAGCTCCGACCAGGGGGTCCCACATCGCTGATGTAACTTGGCTGTAGACGAACACACATTCAAAACTGGTTAAGAACAGCATTCAGTCATATAAACAAACAAACAAACAAAAATTATATAAACACATGCCTGTCTTTTTAAAATGTTTTTATTTGAGAGAAAGGAAGGAAGGGAGAGAAACATCTATGAGAGAGAAATATCAACTGGGCGTCTCCTGCACGCCCCCTACTGGGGAACTGACGACCTCTTGGTAACCATATGTTTGCCTTTAACAAAGTTATGAAGAGTCTGTTTCCTAGTCAGACTTCCTCCAAATGATGATTTTAGGGGTTTCATTAGAAAGCAACTTTTTTACCATGAACATGAGAAGAGGGCGGCCATGGGACTCAATTAACTAAAAAATAATGGGAGGTGGGATAAGTATGGATATCTCAGTGACCGTTCCTGGAAATGTACATTTTCCCAAATTCAGTTTCAATACCAAGCCCCCTCTCCACTTCATCGCCCCTCTCCATGGCTGCAGGGCAGCGAGGCCATCGTTGTTGTGAGTGGGCCTCCTGTTTCCATCAATCATCTCACACGGCTGAGGGAATGGAGTTTACAGGGTTCAACACTTCCAGTCCACAGTCCACACTAAGACAACGGCTGCTGATGAGTTTCCTGCGTCTGGAGATACGAAGCCAGTCTAGGCTGGGCAGTCCTTCAGCCATTCAGTGAGCATCCCCACTAAGTGCCTGCCTGCCTTGTGCACCGCTGTGTGCACATCGGCCCCCACATGGATGACAGCAAGCCAGGCTGCAGATCCTGCCCTCAAAGACCTTACTGTCTGCTGGGGAGAGTTAGACACAAATATATGGAAAAGAGTAGAAGTATTTAAAAAGGAGAGACTAACATTAATCTTTAGCTAAGCTTACTCCCTACTGGAAACAAATATGGATCAAAATTAGGTGTATCCTATAGGTATATTCAACTTCCAATACTTTGGTTTGTACCGTGCTGTTGCAGAAACAAAATTTTTTATACACTTCTCTCATTTAAAAAGAAATAAGTGCTCTATTCTCTAAATCTAAAGCAAAGCAGTTTAAAGTAGGCTTCCCAGGAAGCCAGGGGAAGAGAGCAGCAATACCTCCTAGCACTAGCAAAACTGGTCAACGGAAGACGCATGTGAGCTTGCCCTGGGAGTTGGGTAGAGGAGAGAGGGCTGGAGGTGGAAAGGTGGGCTGTACACACTCAGGTTCTGGAGAATGAACTGGACTGTCAGAACACCTGGGTTCCAGGAAGGCCACTTTCTCCCTGGCTTTGGGGACTGGCACATTCTCTGCTTCCCATTAGCTGAGTGAAGGGGCTGTCCCAGACAATCTCAAGAGGTCCTCCTCAGCGCTGACCTTCTACAGTCACTGATATTAAAAGAGCTTTAAACACTTCACCTACCTTGGTGGAAGCTGGCTGACCCAATGACTATTCCAAATCCCTACCTCTTATCTTCGCCTCCTGCTACCTTTCAGTCTGGCACATGTAGTTAAACATACACCCAATGGCCATTCCTATCTGAGTCACGCAATTACTGAAAACTACGAGGTTACAGTAACTATACTCCCTGAGCACCTACTAAGTGCCAAGCACTGTCTTAATGTCCATGTATTCACTCCGCAACCCTATGAGATATGTACCTTCACCATATCAATTTTACACATGGAGACACCAAAGCACACAGAAAGCAACTTGCCCAAGGTCACTTCTATAGGAACAGTGGAACCATGGTTTGCATCCAAAGTTGGCACCACACTGCCGGCCAAGGCAGCTTGGCACAACTTTCCAAGGACAGCCACTGAACAACAAGAGTGTTTAGAAATGCTAACTCCACCACTCACTAGCGTGTGACCTGGATTGAGTATATTGCTTCTTTTAGCTATAAAACAGGAGCAGGGATGACATGCATCTCATAGGTCTGTGAAGATTAAGTGGGGAGAAAAGCAGTATTCACAACCATTGTTGTGAAGAATAAGTAGAATCAGCACAGTGCCCAACACTCAGCCAATAAATGCTAGCTGTTATCATGTTTTAAACAAAAAATAAACACAGAAATAAATCCCACACTGAACAATAGACAGATATGGACACTACAGAAACATAACTTAAAATGTTTTACTTTGAGTTGCCTGGAAATTCTCTTCTGGTCTTTTTATAATGAACACATTCCTGTATGAACAGAAGCCCCAGCAGCTCGTTTTCGACATCTGGACTAATTGTGAGTGTTCCCAGTAATAGAGTTGAGGGCTGTTCGATAAGACCACCGTTCTGGAACAGCAAGTCTTTTTAAAGAACAGAGCTCTATGCCTGTTAATCCCAGTGACCTGTGGAGGAATGAGGCGGGGATGACAGGGGAGCAGCACTAAAATATTTTTGCAAGGAAACAGCTGTTTCAGCTAAATACACATAAATAGCCCTGAGAAACATTATCCAGTACTAAAAACCCAATTTTTAAAATTATCCATTTAAAAAGTAGTTGGTTTTCAGGCTTCAGATTTCCATTTAAATTAATTTTGCTTAATGCTCTTGTTTTCAAAAGCACCTTTTCCTTCATTTGCCCTTGGCCCAGCCTCTATGTCACCACACATAAAGTCAATTATCCGTCCACAGGATGTGTACGTGCACATTCCTGAGCCAAGGAACCAGCAAATGCTTGTTGGAATTTCAAAGCCAGGGGCTGCTTGAGGCTGGGAAACCAGTATACTCTGTGGGAATAACACTGCAAACTCCCCGTACTTATGGGTTTCTCTCCACGGGGCCCTGATTGAACACAGTGGGGTGACAGGAACAGGAACCAGAGATCAGAAAGGCAGGGAGGGAAGATGGAAGGCAGGGCCAGAGAAGGGGCTCACCCAGGAGTCTAGAGGTATATGGAGAAACAGCCACTTCTGGGAGCACAGCCACGAGGCGGGTCCTTTCAGAGCAGATGGTGTTCCCAAAACAGTCATTCTAAGAGAGCATCCCAGAACAGGTGATGTGTGGCTGGAGAGTGGCAGGAGGGAATTACAAAGTTTTACTGAGCATCTACTTTTGTTCAAAGCGTATCCAGGGATGAATCAAACTTTTCCCAAAGAGGATACATTCCAGTCAGGGAGAAAAGCATGGGAACTAACACTCCTAGAAAAACAAGTACAGAATAAAGAGGAAATATGGCGATACTACCGAAGAAAGGGAATTGGCTTTATGTGAGCACAATGGGACCAAAGTGATGAATTTACAACACTGGCTATGAAATCCGTACACAGAAACCAGTACTACTAGTGCAACTCAACACTGAATTTAAGACATCCTGATTTCAGAAATGTTAAAATGTGGGAAATATACACATATCTTTCTTGGACTTGATGAAATATGGCACTAAGTCAGTTATCAAAATCAGACACTATGTCCATTTACGCTGTTCACACATCACCGTGTGGAATGTGACCATCATTATCTATAACTATTAAGCTACAGCTCGCTTCTCTACTGAGCCTATTAGTGGCTAGGCTAAGTCCTATTCCAAACAATATGTTAAGGACCATCCATTGACTATGTCTAATTCCAACACAGCCACTGGACCCCACTAAGGTTAGATAAATTTACCTTTAAGTGCTGTTTTTAAAGTTGGCTAAGATACATCGATTCCCAACACTGCTCATACCCCACATGCTATCAGGTCAGCAGCGCCACACGGACCAGAGGCAGGAAGGACTAGGTAGGGTACAAGGGCTCTTTGCCAGGAGCCTCTTTCTTGCTGCAAAGTATATCCTTCTCATTCAGCCCAACTTGAAAAGTTATTAACAATCTTCCAATCTCTACCTTCCTTTAAAAAGTAGACCTCTTTCTTCAATGATATCCTAAGGAGATTAACTTCCCAAACTGAATTTATGCCACTGAAGCACCAGTTCCCTTACTGGAACTTGCCAGGAACAGACATGAGCAATGTGTCACACGGCTCTTCTATTATCAGACGGCTTCGGAGGAAATTTCTCAGGAACCACCATATCCTAGTTCATTTTTGCTTAAAAAAAAAAATAGCCTCAAGCCTCTCTCTATATTACATTACCCAAATTTGAACATTTTCCTCCAAATGTAAGGTCAGCTCAAGACTGGAAGTCTCCTTTCTAACTAATGACTCTGTGGATTCCAACAACCTTTTCCCTGACAATAAACACTTAAAAAAGAGCAGGTCCTATTAAAATGATTAAAATAAACTTAATAGTGTAGAGCTCACCAATTAATAACTAGGGCTTTATACATGCCCTACGTTCCTTCCAACAGTTAGTTCTTCAAGAGAGAACCTGGATTTCAAATGCTGTCTCTGGCTTCCCACTATGTGGTTTCCTATAAGAGGGTAGAGAAAATGCCTGCCCAAGTGAAGATAATATTACCTTTCCATTGCTTTGAAGAAAATTATATGGAAAAAGCCTGTAAAAACACATGGTTCCACATATCCACCAGAATGGTTAAATTTAAAAGGACAAAATGTTCACAACAGCGCTATTTATAAAAGCCCCAAACTGGGAACTATCCAAATGTCCATCAACACCAGAATGGATACACAGATTGCAGTTACACTGTTCAGCCATGAGAATGAATGGCCTACAATGATATACAGAATGTTAAGCAGAAACAGGAGTACATATTGTATGACTCCATTTACATAAAGTTCAAAAATAAGCTATATATATATATGCGCCTAATAAGCAAATTGTCCCCAAGGGAGTTTGGCCAGGAAACCAATTGCTCACTATGATGTGTACTGACCACCAAGGGGCAGTGTGGAATGAAGGGAGGCCCTGGCTGGCAGCCAGAAGGCCCTGATCGGCCCTGATCGCCCGGCCAGGCCTAGGGACTCTATCTGTGCACCAATTTCGTGCACTGGGCCTCTAGTTAATCTGTGATGTTAGAAGTCACAGCAGTGGTTCCCCTGCTGGAGGCAGTGGGGGTAGTAACTGAAAAGGCATATAAACGAGGAGGACTCTTGGGTGCTAGTAATGTCCTGTTTCTCCATCTGGGTGTGTTCCATTTGTGATCATTCACTGAGTTGTATTCTTAGGATGTGGGCTTTTCTGGACACGTTGTACTTTAGGAAAAAAGTTCAAAACAACAGCAACAAACAATAAAACCCATAGGGGTTCATAAAGTGGCAATTTTCTGGATAACCTGGAGAGAAAGCCACTACACCATTCACAGGCTTTTACAGCCAACCCACCCACTCTGCTAGGTGTCACAGAGAACAGCAAGTGCTGGTAACTCCCTTCCCAAGGGGACTCGAGGTCAGGGAAGAAGAGTCTGCTAAATAGACTAGTCTATTTTTAAGAGAAGAATAATCAAGAAAGAACATCTCATTAACAGCTTATAATTACTTCCAAATCCCAATACAGACCACAACCTATTAACACTATTTTAAAAAATGAAGTTTATAAAACCACGAGCTATTCTATTTATCTGCCCAGGCTCCCAAGAAATTGAGAAAGAACATTAGGCTGATCAAGAGCTTTGGACATTAGTTCTTCCTTCCAAAGACTCTGATCAGAGTCTTGACGTCTCCGAGTCTAAGGTATGTGAACAGAACCCTAGGGAGTAATTCCCTAAGACGAATGACTTCAGCGCCTTTTTATTTGGGGGCTGACTTAATAGAAAAACTGGTTTTTAAATCAGGAGTACATCTGTAGATATGGGGTGTGTGAAGTTATCCTGCAGGCATGACAAACTGTCAAGCTACCCACCCTCGACCCAGACTTCAACAGAACATGGTGTAGAAGGAGACAATCCTGGGTCTCACCAGAATATTACACATCTCTCTGAGCCCCAGCTATCCTAGCTCTTGTGGGAGAAGAATGCTAGCTAACCATAAAACAACTTCGGGAAAAATAACTTATCGAGAAGCATTGGTAAAAATATTTGAAATGTCTAACACTATAATTTTCATAACATTATAATTTTTAATCTGCACCTCTAAATTATCTGAAACTGCTTTTTACAAAATATAGTATGGGATGGCCATTATGGGTCAGGTTATCATTAATCTTCCCAATAATCACATTTCACCAGTGAAGACACTGAAGGTCTGCAGGGTTAAATAACTTGGTTAAATAACTTGGACAAGGTCAGTGGTGAAGCTAGAATTTGAACCCAGGGCTGTGCTCTCCCCACAACAGAGCAGCAAATGTGTGGCAAGCCACAGCTTCTCAGCACAGGGCAGACATCACTAATCAAGGAACAGTGTCCCAGCACAGGGCAGACATCACTAATCAAGCCACAGTGTCCCAGCACAGGGCAGACATCACTAATCAAGCCACAGTGTCCCAGCACAGGGCAGACATCACTAATCAAGCCACAGTGTCCCAGCACAGGGCAGACATCACTAATCAAGCCACAGTGTCCCAGCACAGGGCAGACATCACTAATCAAGCAAGACGTTCTTCCTACTGATCCCAACATACAGCCGCAAAATCCATCTCAGGAAAGGTCTCTAGAATATATTAAGAGAAACAAGAAAGATACAGAACAGAGCATACAGTAAGCTAACTTTTGTGTAAGAAGGAGGAGGGGATAAGATATATAGTCTCATATACTTGTCCTCTCTAATAAAATGGTAATATGCAAATTAACCATCACTCAGCTACATAAGCCACGCCCACCAGCCAAGCCACGCCCACCGGCCAATCAGGGCGAGTATGCAAATTAACCCCAGCCAAGATGGCTACAGCCACAGAGAGCAAGGTTTCCCAGGTAACAGTGCAAGACAAGCTTTCCATAGCCGTTGCAGGCCTAAGCCTCCACTCAAGCTACAAAGTTTCAATTATAGAAGGTAAACAAATTCAAACTA
The DNA here is from genome assembly GCA_025583905.1 of Ia io. Lineage (NCBI taxonomy): Eukaryota > Metazoa > Chordata > Mammalia > Chiroptera > Vespertilionidae > Ia > Ia io. The sequence continues at coordinate 752,968 of JAJQQW010000021.1, forward strand.
ATGGCGGCAGAATGGAGCTTGAGAGAGCAGGCTAGGGTTGCCGGCGGCAACAGGGGAAGCAAAGCTTTCCACACACCCTGGCGGGGCTCACCCGCTTAAGGCTACAAAGTTTCAATTGTAGAAGGTGAATTAACTGCCACAGAAATGGCTGCTGCCCCGGAGGGAGCAGCAGGCTTAGCTCCGCTCCAGGCTACAAAGTTTCAATTGTAGAAGGAAAATAAATTCCAGATACCAAGGCCTCCGCTTGGGTTGCCAGGGGGTGTGGCCGGCCTGCAAACCACCACAGGCCCCTTGCTCAGGCCACCCCACGCCCCAAGGGAACCCCACCCTGATCTGGGACACCCTTCAGGGCAAACCAGCTGCCCCCCACCCGTGCACCAGGCCTCTATCCCATCTAATAAAAGAGTAATATGCACATTGACCATCACTCCAATACACAATATGTCTGCCCCCATGTGGACACAAGATGGCCACCACAAGATGGCCAGCAGGAGAGGGCAGTTGGGAGGCACCCGGCCTGCAAGGGAGGGCAGTTGTGAGGGACCAGGCCTGCAAGGGAGGGCAGTTGAGAGGGACCAGGCTTGCAAGGGAGGGCAGTTGGAGGTGATCAACCCTGCAGGAGAGAGCAGTTAGGGGTGACCAGGCCGGCAGAGGAGGGAAGCTGGGGGCAAACAGGCTGGCAGGGGAGCAGTTAAGCATCAACCAGGCTGGCAGCGGAGTGGTTAGGGGGTGATCAGGCTGGCAGGCAGAAGCGGTTAGGGGCAATCAGGAAGGCAGGCAGGCAAGCAGTTGGGAGCCAGCAGTCCTGGATTGTGAGAGGGATGTCCGACTGCCCTTTTAGATCGGGCCTAAACGGGCAGTCGGACATCCCTCCAGGAGTCCCAGATTGGAGAGGGTACAGGCTGGGCTGAGGGACAACCCCCCTCCGTGCACGAATTTTGTGCACCGGGCTTCTAGTATTTTATAAAGAAACATTGGAAAGATGCACAAGAAAGTATTAATAGTGACTGCCTCTGGAAGAGGCAAAAAGGGAGGGAACAGGCTTTTGGGAACAGGATACTTCAGTTCTTGAATCATAAAAATATACACACACACACACACACACACACACACACACACACACACTGCTTTCAGACAGGAAAGAAGAGAAAGAGAGGTAGAAACATCCATGATGAGAGAGAATCATTGACTAGCTGCCTCCTGCACGCCCCCTACTGGGGATGGAGCCAGCAACCTGGGCATATGCCCTGACTGGGAATCGAACGGTGACCTCCTGGTTCATAGGTTGATGCTCAACCACTGAGCCATGCCAGTTGGGCTACATTGCCATTTTTAAAAATTAGATTTTCAAGAAGAGAAAACCCTCAACCTAGTACTACCATCCATCAATACATCCTAAGGAGAGAAATAGACAACAAGCAATGAAAAAGACATAAAACATATACAATGGTATATGGGAGGAAGTGCTAAAAAGAAAAATAAAGCAAGACAGGGGACTTAGGAGGTGCTGAATGCAAGAGCTTGGCTTGGGTTCCAGACAATAAGACCTTGGAAGGCCCCAGTGAAAGGGCACTGGGTAAATATTTGAAGGAAAACTATTAGAGGGAGACAGCCATGCAGCTATCTGGGGGAAGAGCATCCTGGGCAGAAGCAACAGGAAGCACAAAGGCTCCGAGGCAGGAGCAAGCCTGCCAGGTTTGTTCAGGGACCTGTAAGGAGCTCATGTGGCTGGAGCAGCGAGAGCAATGGGGAGAGTAGCAGAAGGGGAGCTTGGAGAGACAACAAGACTGAGTCTGGCAGGGACTTACAGGCCATGGTGAAGATGCTGGCTTTCACTCCAAGTGAGCAGAGGAGTGACGCAAGCTAACCTGTGTTTTAATAGCGTTACTCTGGCTGCCGTGTTGAGATTATGCAGGGGAAAAAGTGGGGAGACCAGTGTGGTTGCCAACCTCTAAGATGGTCCCCAATAATCACCACCTCCTGGGACTCCAGCCCTTGTATAATCCTCTCCCCTTGACTAGATTTAGGCCAGGTTTAGTGACTGACTTTGAACAGAGGGGATAGATAGGATATCACTTTCAAGATTAAGATATATGAAGACTGGTTTTTGTATTGGGGACATTTTAGCTCTCCCTCAGATCCCTCACTCTTGCTCTAAGGAAAGTGAGTTATGTCGTGAGCAGTACAACTGAGAGACCTATATGACAGGAAACTGATGTCCCTAAGCCAGGAGCTGGAGAGGACCTGAGGCTTGCCAAGAGCCACGTGAGTGAGGTTGGGAGTGGATCTGTCCTGAACTGAATCTTGAAATGAGTGTAGCCTCAGCCAATACCTTGCAGCAGCCTCAAGAGATCCTGAGCCAGAAATACCCAGCTAAGCTAAATGCTTGTTTTCAGCCTCTATGGGTTGGAGTGCTTTGTTACCTGGCAATAGCTAACTGTAACAACCAGTTAGGCAAGTTCAATAATTTGAGCAGGAGCTGGCAGGGGTCTGAATCACAGTGCTAACAGTGGAGGTGGTTGGATTCTGAGTATGTTTTAAAGTAGTGTTAACCGCATTTACCAACATGTGCGAGAGACAAGGTGGAAGGAGAGGACAAAAGTCAATCTGTGGTTTTTGATCAGAGCAAGTGAAAAACTGGAATTGCCATTTATAAAGATGATAAACTCTGAGAAGAGAGGCTGGTGCTGGGAGGGACATGGGGCGGTTGCTATCTTGACTCAATTCTGTACATGTGTAGCCTGAGATGGCTCGGAGACTTCCATGTACAGCCAAGAAGTCATCAGATAAATGAGTCTAGGGCTTGAGGCTACGATGCATATTTGAGTCTTCAGCAGATAATAATTATTTGTTTATTTATTAATATGCTTTTATTGATTTCAGAGAGAGGAAGGGGGGAGAGAGATGCAATTAATGATGAGAGAGAATCATGGATCAGCTGCCTCCTACATGCCCCCCACTAGGGATTGAGCCCACAACCCAGGCATGTGCCCTGACCGTAAATCGAACCATGACCTCCTGGTTCATGAGTCAATGCTCGACCACTGAGCCATACCAGAAGAGCTACCTCCCATTTTTATTAACAGTGTTTCATCTTCTGGGCCCAACCTACCTCACTTTCTTGAGTAAAGTCCAGGGCATCTTCTCCTGATGCCAGCAGTGTGTGGAGAATTCGCTGTTTCACTTGTTCCCACTCGACCAGCATTGACTCTCGATGGTACTCCTCAGCCATGCCAAAGGTCTGTCAGAGACGAGCAGGGAGAGGCGGCCCAAATGAAAAAAGCAAGGAATATGGTTTCCATTAAGCCCCCCCCCGCCCCCCAGATCTACCATCTGTCCATAAGTAGAGATAAAGCAATTAACTTTAAAAATTACCCTTAAAGAGTTCACTGACACGCGTTTGCAATATACCATTTTATCAAATCTAACACAATAAAAATTTTTAATTGTGATAAAACACACATAACAAAATTTACCACCCTAACCATTTTTGAGCATAGTCAGTGTACTGAGTACATTCACACTGCTGTGCAACCAACACCACACCCATCTCCAGAACTCTTTTCATCTTGCAAAACTGAAATTCTGCACCCACTAAACCGTAACTTTCCATTCCTTCTTCTCCCTAGCCCCTGGCAACCACCATTCTACTTTCTGTCTCTATGACTCTGACTACTCTAGGCACCTCACAGAAATGGAATCATACAATATTTGCCTTTTTGTGACTGGCTTATTTCATTCAGCATAATGTCTTCAAGATTCATCCATTTTGTAGCATGTGTCAGAATTCCCTTCCTTTTTCAGGCCAAATAATAATATTCCCTTGTATGTGGATACCATAATGTGTTTATCCACTTATCTGTTCATAGGCAATTGAGTCGCTTGTTTCTACCTTTAGGTTATTATGAATAATGCTGCTATGAACATAGGTATACAAATATCTCAAGTTCTTGCTTTCAATTCTTTAGGGTATATACCCAGAGTGGAAATGCTAGATCACATGGTAATTCTGTTTTAATTTTTTTGAGGGATTGTTTCCATCAAGGCTGTACCATTTCACAATCCTATCAATAGTGCACAGAGTAGAGTTCTAATTTCTTTACATCCTTGTCAATACTTACTATTGTGTTTTTTTTTATAGTAGCCACCCTAAATGGGTGTTTGGTGATATCTCATGGTTTTAATTTGCATTTCCCTGATGATTAATGATGCTGAATATCTTTTCATGTGCTTATTAAGACAAATGTAGGGTAGAAAATAATATAATAATACAATAATAATACAACAATAAACTCTGTTTCACATACCCACAACTGTAAACCAACTTCTGCCTCACCCTGTATATTTTTAAAACCTCTGAAATTAGGCTATATATTACAACTGACAGCATGTCAGTTTTTCTCTGTAGTACATAAAATAATGATGGATTATAAAATCAATGCTACTTTAAGATTTAACAAGCATCTAAGATAAGAAAACAGAAAAAACAAAAGTATCTTCATTTTTTTAAAGAAAGTCATATTTTCATAGGAGGAAGCAAACCAGTAAAAGAAAAACAGAGCCTTCTTTGGTGAGGTTTCCTACCTGTCTACTCCAAGTCACCACTGAAATGTTGGGCAAACCTCATTCCTGTCTACTGCTGACACTGCAGTTGTTACCAAAACAAAGGCATCCAGAAGGAAAAGTAAAGAGGGAACAGAAGTGAGAAGAAAGGAAGGAAAAGAGGGAGGGAAAGAAGACAAAATAAAACCTCTGAGGAGGAAATTAAAGCAACTTATAGAGATATACTGAATCATGACCATTATTAGCCTATTATTCTTTAATTGGCAGAGCAAGTTTCTATCAACTTAATCCCATTTTTCAAAAAGCCATTTCATCTACAACATGATTGCAATCAGACTGGCATCCAATTAGGCCGCACCGAAGGAATGAGCATCAGTAAAGCCTGCTTTATTTTTGGCAATGCAGATAATTTATACGGATAATAACCATATACGTGAGCTTTGGAAAGCTGTCAGAAAAATTACATATACTCTTCCCACAAATGGGATGTCTGACTATGGACCAATATTTATTAAAATGTGAAAAAGAAGCACACTAGAGGTGCACAAAAATGACTAGGAAGAAGGCTGGCACATCTTGCAAGCTTGATCTATCAATGGATCCCTTTTTTAATATGCATTCTGAAGACACAAGGAGAAATGACTATCGCAAACTTTAAAAACAGTGTCCCACCAAGTTTTCTTCAGAGAGTCAGGAGGAATGGACCACTCCAGCCAGTTAGCCTGGACTGAAAAAGTAGTTAAAGAAAAATCTTTTTCTCTTGTTACATGAATGAACTTATATGTGAAAGCTATATATTTTGAATAGAGAGAAGTATGTTAGAACAGAAAGGTGGGGGCGAGAAGGGGGGGGTTTCCCTAGAAGATATCTAGAAATAGTGTACAAGTGAATCTCAATTTCTTCTAAAATTCTTCCTATTTAGTGGTCAGACCAACCACCTCCTCAGTCTTGAGCCTCTCTCAACAAGGGACAATGGAGGGCCATGAGGCACGAGGACCAGGGTGTGTAGAAATAAAGAGGCGGGGGCAAGGCTTTCCAAGCTCGCAACAGCCAGTGAGGCACTGGCAAAGCTGTAGCACTAACCCAGGACATACACAAAAGTTTCTCAAGGACAAGAATGGCAGAGCAGAAAAGGAAACTGAAGAAAACAGACAATACACCATCCAGAGATACTGCTGATGAGGATGGTGGAAGCAGACTTCCAGCATCATGTAAGGGTCAGAGTGACAGCAAGTGGGGATTAACCATCCCATTCATCAGGCTGCCCACCTGTGTGCCAAGAACTCTTGGGTCTTGAATACAGGATGTACTCTGAAAACTGGCAGCTTTCTGGGCCCAAATCCTCGGATAGATCTGAGAGGTATGCCAGCTTCTCATTTAGAAACAACCCTACAACCTGAATAAACAGCACCGTGGTTCCATTCATCATTAGTGTGATAAGAAGCCACAATAAAAATGAATGGCCCAACATTAAAATTCTCTTCCCTTGACCATGCCGCCCCCAGCTTATCTTAATTACATTAGAGATAATGGAACATCCAATTTGTGGGCTAATCAGGAATGATCAGCCACCCATCTGCCCTATTCCAGCCTGTTCCCTTTAGATCCACATGATGGATTAGGTGCAAAGAAGAATGTCAACTAGGGGAGCTCATGAGAAAATCAACAGTGCTACTCAACTAAAAACTATGAGAAGAGGACAGTGGGGGTTGGAGGCAAGGTGGGTGCAGGGAATAGGAACAAAAAGGAAAGAAACCCAAGGGAAGAAGAAGGAATGAGCAGGAAGGGCATGCAAAGGTCTAAAATTAAAAGAAGACAGAACAAACCATAGAAAATGTTGAAGCCGTTATGTGTGGAAATACAGCTCTTTGAACACAGTTAAGAAAGGAAGGCAGGGAGAGGACTGGGCAACTGAATTGAGAACAGGTGGGGGCACTCAAACCCCTTTTTCATAAAGGGAAGAGGGCAATATGCCTTGACTTCACACCCACTTATTATTGAGCTGTTGCTGGCTTTTAGACACTCTACATATGTTCTGATAATGTTGTTCTGTTTTTGCTGGGATGCACCAAATGGAAAAAGATAGGACACATTTGTGGTTTCGTAGCTTGTTTTCTTGGCATTTAAGCAGGACATTGGCATGTTATTCAAACATGAAATTACCACCAAAATGCCAGGAAGCCGCTCAGCCACTGTTTGAAAAATGACTCCTGCTTAGTGGCAATTTCCCAGTGTCCGGCCAGGGGAAAGGTCTCCCCGAGGCTGGCTTCTGACAGTGGAACATCTCCCTCACAAACACATATGCACGCATTTTGCACTGTGGTATGTCACTTAAATGTTTTGGCTGGCTGCACATTTAGTCTCAGTATGGCACAATGTTCAGAGACTGCCAATTCTAGAAACGCATTCCGCAGGGTAAGTGGATTAATAAGGCTCGGTAGCATTCGACAGTCCTAATTTTATTAGTCCTTTACAGCAGGAGAATCAAAGTTGGTGGCTCACTCAAAGTGTGAACAAAAAACACATTTTTAAAAAATATTTTCAAATCCAAATCAAGTGAATGTCTCTAAGAAATAAGTACTGTTGCCAAAAATATAATCAATAAAATTTTAGGGCATTTTACTCTGATAATTAAACATATCAGTCCTTTGGAACATTTTCTTATAAATTAGAGCTAGCAAGCCCCCTGCTGCCCTATCTCACAGCAACCCCACTGAGACACTTCTACCTGCATGGAACACTTCAATAAAGTACACTGAGAAGCAGCTTTTTTTCACTTTATTCCTTTTTACATAAATAAGACAGAAATGTATTTCACTTGATGTAAGGATTATATAAGTAAACCGCAAAACAAAGTTCTCTTTCACCCCTACTCGCCTTTGCAGATGCACCCATTGCTGGGAGACAAGCTGCATTTTTAGAATCAACTCCACATGATTGATAATCTTCCTCCTCCCTCCCCAAAGACTCCGGTGTCCGGAAAATAGCTTACTCAATAATGGGAAATTTTGGAAAGGTTTTTATCTTTTAATCCTTGTGAGAAACAAGTAGAGATAACTCACGTTAGTAAAATAAGCAACCTTTGAGTATCTTGAGGGAATGCTTGTTGCAAAATATTGCTGCACTTGTAATGGCTGTCTTGGCTGACTTATTTACTACTCTTTCAAGGATCAAGCTAATTTGTTTTGTTTTTTCAAGAGCTTGGAGAAATCATTAATGTAGAAGGCAGCATAAAGAATAAGATCTTAAAAAAAAAAAAAAAAAAGATGAGATCTTGCCCTGACCACTGTGGCTCAGTTGGTTGGAGCGCTGTCCCTTACACCACAAGGACATGGATTTGATTCCCAATCAGGGCACATACGGTTACCTAGGTTTTGGGTTCAATCCCCAGCCAGGGTGCATACAGGAGACAACTGATTGATGTTTCTCTCTCATCTCTTTCTCTCTCTTCAATGTTTCTCTTTCATCTTTCTCTCTCCTCCCTTCCTCTCTTTCTAAAAATCAATAAAAAGTAAAAACACAATGAGATCTTGCAATTTACAACAATGTGGATGGACCTAGAGGGTATTACACAAAGTAAAATACGTCAGACAGATATAGAAATATCATGTGATTACACTTATATTTGGAATTCAAGAAAACAAAACAAATGAACAAATAAAACAAAACAGAAACAGACTCATAGATACAGAGAGCAGGATACAAACCTTCAGTTATTAAAAAAAAAAAAGTCATAGGTCCTGGCCAGTTTGGCTCGGTGGATAGAGCATTGATTGGCCTGCGGACTAAAGGGTCCTGGGTTCAACTTCAGTCAAGGGCACATGCCCAGGATGTGGGCTCGATTCCCAATGGGGGGCGTGCAGGAGGCAGCCAATGAATGATCCTCTCTCATCACTGATGTTTCTATCTCTCTCTCCCCCCTCTTCCCTCTCTGAAAAAAGTCATAGGAATGTAATGTACAGCATGGGGAAAATAGTTAATATTACTGTAATAACTATCTATGGTGACCGGTTACTAGATTTATTGTGGTGATCATATTATAAGGAATATAAATGTTGAATCACCATGTTATATACCTGAAACTAGCATAATATGTGTCAACTATAATACAAATAATAATAAAAATAAAAGGTAGCATAGAAAGTCAACTTGGGTGATAAAAGGAAAAGAAATTGAGGGAAATTATCAATGATCATAATTGCCTCTCTGAACTGCTGATTCAGTAGAAACCAAAATACCACCTTTTCCTATAACAATGAAACCAAAGAATTGTCTGGCCCTTACATTTTAAGGTTAATATAATAATTAATCGATAGTCCAGTGTTTCAGATGCATTTCGGTCACAAACACACATGGAAGTACAAGCATGATGTTTTCCTGCAAAACAGTTCCTGCAGAACTCCTTCTGGTGAGCTCACTGTCTAGGCAGGAGTGCTGGGCCTTGGGCACAAGCTCCAGCTTCCAGAACCTGCTCCCGGTGCACAAGGCCGCCCTCACCACAGCTGTACATTTACACTTAGGCTCATTTCTTACCCTCTTCCGGGACTCCTCAATGGCAGACAGCAGGGCATTGTCCTTCTCATTCTTTAGGAAGCCCTATGAAAAGGGGAGAAATGACACAACTTAGGTTTAAACTAACCTTCCAAACACCAAGAGTACACTGTAAGGGGAAAAAAAGTACCATTATAGATATCTTCCATCCTGCCCATCTTAACCCTCAAAAGACTCTCTCAACTCAAAAACTATCAAAGCAGATTTTTTTAAATAGGCATTTCCTAGTTTCTTTCATTCTGGGAGCACATGATGATTGTCAGAAGGTAAAGTCCCCATGAAACAGTAAAGTCTCATGTCCTATAAACAAACAATGTGAACAGTCAGGAGTGTCCTTCAATTCTTAAATGGCTCATATAGATATAGACATAGCTTTGGCTACGCAGCCAGTCACAGTGCCTCTAATGTTCCTTATCTATATTTCTAGCTATCTACCTTTCTATCTATCTATCTACCTTTCTTTTTAATGAAAAGGCCATTTATTTCATGCCTAGAACATTTATTTATTATTTATCTGTTTGTTTATTTCTCTGTTGCTTTCAATTAATTCTCCCATTCCTTCCTAATGTTGAGGAAGCCTTGCTATCTACTTGCCTGGATGTTTTTCACTTGTTTGTCAATGGCTGGGATACCCGAAAATTCATTTCTTCACCATTGCTGCTGGGGCTTTGCCACATGCGCTCCCTACTTCAAGCCTGATGTTTAGTACAGGTGGCGTGAGGAGGAGACAGCCCAGTTGGGTTTAATATGCGCACCTGCCTACACTGCAATGGCCTCAATAAGCCAGAGCACATACTGCTAGGACCCCGTTTGTCCGTGCAGAAGTGGGCAGCTTGTGGCCATGCTTCTGGCCACGGCAGGGGAGCCAGACAAAAGTGATGGGAAGGGTTTTAATGAAGGGTAATGAAGGACTTTGTTTATATCCTTCACGGCACATGACTACATCAAGTCAACAAACTGTTCTTATGAATTTCTTTTCTTCAGTGGTCTTCGGCTTTAGTGTCACAGTTGCTAAACAAAGCTATGGAACCACTGTCACTGAAGGCTGGTCCTGAACAAAGAGCAGATACAGATTGTGCTTTGATGCACCTTATCATGGCGGCTGCTGCTATGGGAAGCAACTGTCACATCGGGGGAGGGTGCCAGGAGGGTGATAACCACTACCTGACTAGGCCTGGTCTTATTTTACTCTTTTTGGTTGGGGTGGGAGGGGCTATGCCAACTGCCCCACCCCCTCACTGGGCTTCCTCTGCTCTTCCCAATCAACGACCAGCCTATCCCATGCTTTTGACTGCACCCATGTCTACATATAACCCACATACACATACACACCATTAAAACACAAATGCAAAGCAACAATCAGACACATTTGTTTTAAAGCAACATACTGTAAGAAAATTCTATAAGTTTTTTTAAGAAATTAAATTTTAAGAAGTAGTTAAGAAAGAAAAAGAAGAAAAGATATTGCTCTGGGCAGATTATTTTCTTCCTTAAAATATTCATTACCATTATGTACCTCAACAATTAGGCTTTCTCTACAGCACAAACTGAGCCCACAAAAGATAGGGAATTTGAATTTTTCATCCTTTATTCCTTTCTAAATTGAAACACTAAATTAAGCTACAAGTCACATTTTATTTTTTAAAAAAACACATTTTTGGTGACTATCTTTTGAAAAGAACCTTAAAATTTATGGTCAGAATACCGCTGGATCTGTGCACCATCTAGTGGCAGTCTGTTTCTTTTCAAGGACAACAAGAAAAATAACAAACTGAAGAATTAAAAAGTTGGGCAGAAAAATACCTGCCTCAGCCCATGCTTCCCACAGGTCTCTTCCTCAACTTCCCTTTTCCACCTGTTTCCTTTCCTTCCAATGGTCCTGTGAGACACCTCTCATCCCAGATAGATACTTTTAGAACTTATCACAAGTGGGCTTTCTGGAGAGGTGAGCTGGCAGGAAGGGAGGTGCCTTCTCTCACTGGGTGGGAATCCCTGCCACAGTGAGGACCCCTGGTCATAGAGAAGGCCCAACCTTCCATGTGGAGAAGGCTCCCCTTCCATGCGGAGATGCCAGTGGTCTACCTGTGACCCTCAGAGCTCCTCATCACTAACATCCCTCTTCTTGCCAACAAGCATGATTTAATTGCTCATAGGCTCCCACCCAACCCTTCTACTGTAGACCTACTCAATAAGCAACAGTCCATGGACATCTGCAGGCCTGCAAGGTGAGAGAACTACTCCTGACGTCCCCATCTGTCTACTGCTCCTCACAGCCAGAGTCCTGGACACAGAACCTCTTCTAACTGGCTCCCTGAATGGGTTTGGTTTCAAGCTTTCTCTCACGTATTACAGCTCCCATTCAGGAAGCAACTGAGGGTCAGGCACTGCTCTAAGCAATCCAAAGACATTATTGCCAATCTTTTAACAAATGAAAGAGTAGACATGATCACCCCTACTCTTCCCCCTTCCCCTCCACTCCATTTTATAGGTAAGAAACAGATTTCAGCATTTCATGTGACCAAGGGTTCCCCACCAGGAAGAGGCAGAGGCAGAATTTTAACTCTCAAGAGTTTTAACTCTCAAGAGACCAACCATTTCTAAGATACTTAGGGAACAGTAAACTTCAAAGAAAAACCTTTTTATCTCTAAAAGGAGAGTCCAAGAGGGGAGCAAAAAAGCCTTAAATTGGTTTTCCTTATCAGTTATTAGTTACCCTTTATAGATGATGAAGTTGAAGGCTCAGAGAATACTAACCCTTAGACCAGTACTAATAGGAGCTAACCCCCATGGGTATGGCGATTACTGCATTCTACATCTTTGTTACACACATCTGGTGATAGTCCTCACCTTTAACCTAATTCTAGACTCTCTCTCAATACGACTTAACTGGACCCTACTTCAAAGTGTGTTCTTAATATAGGTTTGTACTAGACTTATCGGGGTGATCACTTTGTAAATTATATAAATGTCTAATCTGAAACTAATATAATACTGTATGTCAACTGTAATTGAAAAATTAAAAAATGTTCTTTAACTTAAAAAATATATTAAACATTTAAAAAACTGTTGATGGTTTCCAGAGCTTCTACCAACTATCAAATGGTATTAAGATCACCTGGTTTGTAAGTAGCAAAGCTCAGACTTAAAATCCAAATTTTCTAACCCCTTTTCACAGTGGATAAACAGATGTAATGCTTGCGTCCTTTATTTATTTATTCCTTTCTTCCTCCTACTTCACATAGTAAAGTTTTTGGCATTTCTTTACAACGGTGCTGTTCAAAATGTGGGTCAGGACCCATAATTGGATCACGAAATCAACCAGCAATTTTTTAAATGAAATAGAATACTACAGAGATATTTGGTATGGGTAAATACTGTGTTGTGAAACTTTTCTTTCAATTACATATACTTATGTGTATGTATGAAGTGGGTTATTGCATAAAATGTATTTCTTACTATGGGTCACAGGCAAAAGAGCTGGCAATTACTGCTCTAAATATCAACTCTGTAGCATTCCAAAATATTAATATTTATTGCCATGGAACAATAAACACCGTACATCTGCCCAAGCAATATACTCAGTTACGTGTTCCATCTGTAACAGAGGAAGTGGACTGCCTTGCAATGTATACTGGCTGAGAACAACCCAGAATGTAACCACAAGTAAGTCGATTAGCCTATCAAATGTGTGGTCACATCTCAGGGACCTGGCCGCCAAACTGGCTTTACAAGAGCTCAGGTTGAGAAAGATGGGCATGAAAATGCACCATTTTTAATCATCTTGCAGACTTTGGGTTCCAGAAGACAAGTGGCAGCTAATGCCTACTGAAGAAAAAGAGAATGAGCAAAAGGATGTTTGTTTTTGTCAAACGGCCAAATTCTCTTAGCTTATTTGCTTTCCAAAAGTGAGAACTGTAAGAAATAAGGGTCTCTGTGAGACAAATTTCAGTATACACTTCAGTGAGGAAAGTAACACGGCAATAAAGGCCGGCACTGATTCTTTCACATGTCTGTTTCCCACCTACTAAAAATAAGTCATTTGTCAGTTACATAAACGGTTTGAATGGAAGAACACACATTTCCTGATCAGTATTAAAAAATAAAATGGAAAAAGATAAAATAATGAGTCTAAGGTGGCCCCACAAAGCAAAAGCCACAGTTTACGTGGCTCTCAAAAAACCAAGAAGGCCATTCCATGCCTCTTCCTCTTCAAGAGGCCAAACGGCAGCCCACTGTCAAAACTGAGAGTGACAGCAGGCCAGCCTTTGTGCCCGAAGGAAGCCGACATAAGAGAAAAACACACGGTGGGAGCAATAAAAGTCTTGTATCCTCTCATTTAACACATACACTATATACAAAATAGGAAACGTGTAATCAACATTCCAAATCAAATAATATTAACCATTGAAAGCAGTAACAGTAGAAAATGGTCATCGTGGTTCAAAATAACCTTGCCGAGATACAAGCAATAGCGAGGACAGCAATGAGATGGAGTGAAAAATAAGCAGAGGGAAAAAAAACTTTAAAAAACAAACACAGAATAATGAAGAGGGTCTGCTCCAAGATGAAACAAGAATTCCAATATGCACTGTAAGTATTCATTGGATTTTCAGGCGGTGAATGGAAAAAAGTCCAATTTCCCTAAAGACAGAGTGAGTTATAGCCATTATTTTGCTTCAGCTCCTTCTCAGGAAAATGCCTACTCCCTTAACCTCTCCCAAACCTCCCTCCCAATTTCTGAACGAATGACCTCTTCTGCAACCTTCTCTTGGGTGAAATTTTTACGAAGGTAAAACTGTTACTTAAGGAGAAAGTGAGGAAGGACAAAGCAAGATACTGTTTTCAGATGAGCACACAGAAATCGTGTGGTCCTGGGAGCCCGGGGCTTATCAGATGGTGTGGACACTTTTCATTAGCTCCCTTTGTGGTGCCTGCAGAGAGCACCTCAAGGAATTTCTCAGGCGGAAAGATGTTCATTGTTGATAAAACCCAAAAGATGAAGAGAGAAATTTTAAAACCAGGGCATTTTCAGGATTTGGGAAACTTTTACATTGTTTATAGCACGTTTGGTTATTATCTTAGACCAATATTTAATGTAATAAAATAAGAATACATAAGATGTCAGCTTAAAAGGCCCACAAGATGAGGGCATGAGTGGGGGGATGGGGGGATAAGGACACATTTGTAATACCTTAATCAATAGGGGGGGAGGGGGGAAGGCCCACAAGAGCCCTAGCCAGTTTGGCTCAGTGGATAGAACGTCGGCCTGCAGACTGAAGGGTCCCAGGTTCGATTCTGGTCAAGGGCACATGCCTGGGTTGCGGGCACAATCCCCAGTGAGGCGTGTGCAGGAGGCAGCTGATCAATGAATCTCTCATCATTGATGTTTGTATCTCTCTCTCCCTCTCCCTTTCTCTCTGAAATCAATAAAAAAATATATATTTTTTAAAAAGGCCCATGAGACTGAATCTCCTTTTGCAAGGAATACAGGCTGAATAGCAAATCAAGGCTTTATTCTCCCACTTAGATATTTAGAGTAAGTCCCACTGCTTGTTTTCTGCAAAAAAAAAAATAATAATAATAATAATAAATAATATTTTAAATAATTTGTTCACAGATTCTATTAAAATATCTATCTTCAAAACTACCCCTGCAGAAGGCAGTGCTAAGCTGGCAGAGCTGACAACGCCAACTGTAATCCATTTTTAACGCTGCTGTATGATTTCTCACTGTGCCCTTACGCAAAAGCCTCGCTGCTCTCATGCAGCAGGTGGCAGCAGACCCTGCAAGAGCGGCTGTGGAGTCCCACCATTTGCCAGCTCTGCATATCCATCGGCTGCAGGCAGCTCTGGAGCCACAGGTGGCAGACCTTGGCTCTATAACACGGTGCTGCATGGGCACCAGGCCACCTGTCCCTGCCAAGCTGCAGGGTCCCATTTTGTACATGGATTCTGCTCCTGGGCTAAACAAAGGGTCACAAACCCATGTGATGGATTTTGGTTCATTAAGGCAAAATGAATCACTTGCTCTCCATAACAAATTGGTTTACAGGATGGTCTACAAATTCTTAGAATGAAGAAAACTCAAAGTGTACAAGAAAATTCTACACCCAAGAATACACGGCTCAGAAAAATGCCTCCTCCGGGACCAGCATTCTGACTTAAGTATATTGGCACGCCTGATCCCCTTCAAGGGCATGCCAATATAGCCATGATACGATTCCACCTCACCTGAGCCTTCTAGAAAAAGCCACCCGCCTTTGAGAAAGCCATTCATGTGAGTCCATCTAACTGCCTTTTGTGAACCCCTCCCTATTATCCTCCCCATCCCAACAAAAATGGAAGAAAAGGAAGGGAGGGAGGAAGGGAGGATCTTATAGCAAAAAACACACACACCAACTTGCCAAGATTTTCAGCACTGGGTCAAGAAATGACCCAGAAGGGAGAGTCATCCTTGAGAATGGAGATGTGCCATCCCTGTGGTACAGGAGGAAGGGGTGCTGGGTGGAGGTAGCACACCTCCTTTGTCAACAAAATGTGGGCGCCTATCTACTAGGTGCCTCTTATCTCTACAACAAGACATCAGGCTAGGGCTGCATCCTTGGGAGGGCCATTTAAGTCTCTTGTGCTATTGCTGCAAAGCCATTTCTGCCCCTTTGAGGGGGCCCAGGGCATTCCTGTTATCTGCTACCTCTATCTCTGGCTGTCCGGGAAAGAAAGGCAATCCATCCAGCTCAGTCATTGGGTAGGAGACCCCATGTAGAGGGGAAGCAAGTAGTAAGGGAATAATATAAATGAATAAAATAATAAATGAGAGACATTTGGGCACGAGTGGGGGGAAATGCTTTTCAGCAGAACTCCCCGTCCTCCCAAATCCAAGGAGCCCTGAAATAATCTTCCAGGGTCAGCAAGCAGCGCTCCCTGCTCCTCACCAGGCCTGGGAGAGGATGTGATTTCTCAATGCTAATACCGCACACTTCCAAAAGAACTTAGCCAGAGCCTGCACCCTGGTGAGAGGGGCCATGATGCAGCAGAGTGCTAAGCTGCAGGGGCTGGGCTTGTGCCGGCCATCCTCTCTCTCCACCACTCCACTTCAGGAACTGGGGTGGGGTGGGGGGGCTCGGGGTGCAGGAACACTAGGAGCCAAGAAAGGGGGAGGGACCGCAGCCAGCCAACTGCTCCCAGACTGCTGAGGTGGCCCCATGGGAGAAAGCAAGGACAGCAACTCCAAGCATTTTATCTTCTCCCTGCCACCCCACCCCAAGCCAACATACTTGCTAGGGCTAATTTTGGGGGACACAAGATCAGAGAAGATCCTGAAGAGAAAACTTTCCAATCTAGCTTTGCAAATGGAACACTGCAGTGTGCCAAAGTATGCTTAGGTTCAAAGAGCAGCAGCAGAACCCTCTCCTCACCGAAAGGTACGCACCGATCTAAAAACATTAATGCCATAGCCACTCTAAAGAGATAGAAAGTTAAAGAGGATACATTAAGGGACAATAAAAAATGCTCTAATACGTCTTTGAGGAACTGATTTCCATCTTGAAGATGGATTAGTCCACATTCAAAGAACTTTGGGTATTAAAACTGCATTGCAGTATAAAAGAAATGGAAATGCATCAATGATGGCCTTTATTGTGACCAACATCCCCTCCCCTGCCCCCCAAACCCACACTAGGACAACTCACTAAAACAACCCTGTATTCTTTTTTAAACAAACAAACCCACAGATCCCCACTTTGTCAGATCTAGTGTCCTTTCCCTTTGGGATCAGGAAACAAAAGCAAGATTTGGGGCTGTAAGAAGGGCAGACAGGAGAGGGTGTGTCTCCCAGCCCGTCAGGTGGGAGGTAAGCTGTTTTTGCCAGGCTGGTTTCTACAAAGCTCAGGATTAAGCCTCGAGCTCTATTTAGCAAGCACAAGGAGCCCTATTAGTCAAGACAACGTTTGGGCACCACGTGCCACATTAATTCCCTGCTGGTACACGGTGTCAGTCATGTACATTGCAGTCGAAAATCACAGCTCCTCCCACGATGCTGC
This sequence comes from Ia io, assembly GCA_025583905.1. Lineage (NCBI taxonomy): Eukaryota > Metazoa > Chordata > Mammalia > Chiroptera > Vespertilionidae > Ia > Ia io. The sequence continues at coordinate 770,120 of JAJQQW010000021.1, forward strand.
ACAGCTTATGCTGATGGGATTGGAGCACTGATCATCATGGCTGTCACAGCAAAGAGCACTCTGGTTTTCCTGCAGTTTCTTCTAGTTCAGAAATTCTTTTTTTATTTTAATGTATTTGTCTGGAGACCAGTAAAACAAACAAGAGTCCTTCTCTTTTATAGCCTCCCACTGTCTTAAATGTAATTTGTCACGGTACTCCTCTGCTAACAGTACTTGGGATTTCACACTCTCTCCAAAACCTTCCTCAAGTTTGAAAACGTTCTGACTTCACCCTGTCAGAGCTAACTTTACCCTGTCATACTGCAGGATGAACCACTCACCAATGTCACCACGGGTACAGAAAACTCAAAACACTACTTAGCTGGAGTGACAGACACAAGCAACAGGAAGAGAGAGGGCAAGACCATTTTTCAAATACAAACTGCCCGAAACTGAAGGGAACTAAGACCTTTCACCCAGCCCATCCATATAGGAGGATAAACCCTGCGCTGTGGCACCCCGCACACCTAGAGTTAAAGGGCACATCAGAATGCCCACTCCATCCCTGCTCAGAACAGATGAATGTACGCCCATGCCCCTCCCAGGAGACTTTCGCCCTTCTTGTCCAGCCAACACAATGGACCTAAAAACTTAACCTGCAGGTTTATCTTCTTCTTCTTTTTTTTAATCCTCATCTTAGGATATTTTTTTCATTGATTTCTAGAGAGTAGAAGGGAAAGGGAGAGAAAGAGAGAAACACCGATGTGAGAGAGTCACATCTATTAGTTGCCTCCTGCATGCCCCCGACCCGTGGTCAGGAGCCTGCAACCCAGGTACATGCCCTTGACCGGAATCAAACCCGGGACCCTTCAGTCCACAGGCCAACACTCTATCCACTGAGCCAAACCAGCTAGGCAGTATATCTTATTTTTAAATGTTTGTTTATAAGTGATAAATTTATAAATGCATATCATCTACTACCACACAGGTCCAGGAAGACTCCATACACAGCTCCATGAGTCATTTTTGGCCAGCTCAACCCATAGATCTATCAGTTACCAGTAAACCCACAAAAAGAAAGATGGAGTCAAATGCAGACAGAGGCAAAGCACAGACCAGGAGTCAGATGGCCTGGATTTAGGGCAAAATTGACTGTTTTCCAGATTTGTGACCTTGAGAAAGGTTGTTTAACTACAGTAAACCTTGCTTCACCTAACTGTAAGATGAGCTGATTGTACTACAAAAACTCTAAGGCCAGCTCCAGAAATTCCAACTCTGTGACAGGTGGGAACATGTAAGAAATTAGCACAGTCACTAACACTATAGCTATAGTTCACTTCCAAAATAATCCGTACCTTGAACCACAAAAGAAATACAATCAACTTTGGTTTTGAAAGCAGCAGACATACATTTTATATATAAAATTACCAAACCCACAAAGAATGAGAATGAAAATCAGAATCAAACATGAATAACATTCTCATAGCAATGCTAGTTTCATCTTGCATAAAGGAGCAGCATTCTGTCTTCTGTTTTCTGAATAGCCATCTTACACTGGAAGGAGTAAATTTCTACATTTTAAAAAAGAACAAGGAAGCACAAAGCAATAGATTGCAGAAGTGCTGATATGAAATATCTGTTTAAAATTTTATTTTATTCATATTTGCCAACAATTTCTTAAAAGCATTCATCGGAAGCTATCTAGATATAAATGCTAATTAAGTCTTTACTTCAGGAACATCTCAAAATTTCTATCTTCCAACAGAATAAAAGTAGCTGCTGCAAATTGGCAAGACAGTGTTACGAAGGTGACTTCAAACTAGACTGAAGGAAGATAACTCCGGTGCGGTCACCTCTGTCAGAGAGCTCCTGGTGCCGCCATTTCCTTTCCTCCTCACTGCCATCTTAGTGCCTCCACGATGCGTCCTGGCGGGCCGGCAGGCATGCTTGCTTATCTACATGATGCCACTCACTGCCAGAGCATTCAAAGGTTTGCTCTGAATAAATTTTTTTTTTTTTTTGTAGCAAAAAGAGCCAGCCCCTGACTCTTTACTACCAGCCAGGCTAAAATTTCATGAGAAAACTGACGAGCTTAGAGTCAAGCAATTTGGGAAACCCCTACAAGTACCAGAAAGGAGAGCCTCTTCCCAGCAGCCCAACTTGAGTAGCCCATGGTGGAGGCAAAGAAAACGAGACGCACTGGGCCTCTGCCATCTCCCTGAGCACCTGCTACACAGCTCCCACAAACCAGAGGAAGAAAATCTGACCCGAATCTCCCACCAAGTTTTAGTGTAGAAATTTCAAAGGCAGGCTGACACCTCTCATGCCATCCAACCAAACATTTTATGCACACAAAACTGCAAGTAAAATGGAGTTCTAATTTGCTGCCCTCACACTTTTATTTCAAGTGCAAGCCTTATAAAATCGAAGGAGAAAGACTCCTTTTGCATTTTATGTATCTATATACCATGTATCTAAACAATTAATATATTAAATATCCCTCTTGGGTTAAAAAAATATACAGAGATCTAGGCTTTTATGCTGCAAGCGTAAGTAAGATTTCTGCAAGCTTTATGGAATCTTTGTAGGATTCTAAACAGGACAACTGAGCCTTCGATTTCAATGAAAAGACTGATGTGAAAATCCTCCTCTCTGGTTTCAAGAGCATCTATTAATTAGAAAACAGCACTCAGTGAATACGGTGAACAGCTAGTGCCACCAGACCTGGAAGAACAGCTGGTTTTATAAATTTGATATCAATTAAAAGGCTTCTCCAATAACCATTCTGTGAAGATTCAACTCCTGGAACAGCTACTAAGGCCTTTTGAGCAAATTCTTCATGGTACAGTTTACTGTAAATATACACTTACTATAAATCTTGAGGGTTAAGTACCTTTGAAAAGATAAACACACAAATCAAAGTTAAAATCCACTTGTTTCCTCTAAGTAACAGCATGAAGGAACAAAGGAATTAGCCCAGTCAAATCCAATTAATTTTAAAAATCAAGATTTCTAAGCTTACAATTACAAACAAGAGTTTTCCACATGTAGCTTTGAAGTGAAATTAAACAGAAGGCACTAAAAATTATCCTCATTAGTGAATGAAAGCCCCAATCTATTGATCTTTTAGGGCAAAATCTTGTCTTGTTAAAGCATTTTTTCTTGTATATTTTAATTAGCTGTTACAGATCATGAAAATATTTTCTTAAAAATACAACAACAGCAACAAAAACCACCTAAAATCCAGCAATTTTCTTTAGGAATGGAAAATAAACTGACTGTAAAAGAGAGTGAAAAGAAGCCTGAACTCTTTTAAATATACCATATTTAGATTAATTTTTTTCTCTCAAGTGTCATTTTCATCTTTGACTAGTGAAAAATTCATACCTCTCATTACCTTAAATTAACAATGCATAGTTAATTAAAAGCATGTGTTAAAATCTTCAATAAAACCTATATTTCAAGTATATATATCACACTTGGTTTCTAACACATACATAAAAGAATGTATCCAAGAACCTTTGTTACACCTTTAGCATTTGCAGCAATCATTTTAAAGTCTTTTTTGCCCATTCAACCAAAGGCAATTTTTCAACCTCTCACAGCTATATGAGTATGAGAAATACTTACTGTAGACAAAAGGATTCCATTTTCTTCCAGGGAATGTTCTCCACCCTCCCAGAGAACTCTTGTATGCAGTGTGCAAATTCATTTCTGAGTTTTACAGTAACAAAGCTCTCGTGGCACAGACCTAATGTAAATGAAATGGCCCTGCAGCTGCCTTCAGAACCCAGCTCACCTCAACCGTGATACAGCTAATTGTTAAAAATGGTGGCTGAGACATTTTCCATACATTAAATTAAGGAGCTCTGATGAAGGCGCTGGCATCCACCCACTTCAGACAAAGGAAAGTAATTTGCAACTGTACCGGGCATGGATAATTGAGTCATCTCCCATACAGGGTCAGTGTGAGAGGTTTCCTCCATCTTTACAAAATGCAAACCACAGCTCATTGTTTCATCTCAGAAATCAATTCTTTGCAATGCTGCGCTGGGTCAGAGTTTTAAAGGAATCCTGGTCTTGGGTAAATCTAGACCTCCAACACCCAGACAAGCTAAATTCTCAGTCCCTCTCCCTTCCCTGAGCAGCCCTCCTCCATTCCCCACTTGACAGCTCCTCAAGTCTTCCTATTGTTAAGAGTACAGAAAGTCCCACACCTCCCACGGCAGCTAAATCTCTCAAGTAAGTGAGCAATTTCCAAGTCCCCATTGAGGAAAGAAGTCCAGACCTTACTGGTCCCATGACACAAATACATTCCTGCGATAAAAAGCTATACATCATTGTAATATGCATATACAACAAGAAAGCTGCTTTTTAATGCTGAATTAAAAGCATTTTATCTCTGATATTACTCAAGGCATTAAAAGTGTTATAGGCAACATTTACAATTTTATTACCCTCTGGATAATGCTTGCATGACTTAGGAAGTTTTCATCTCACTTACACAAATCACATTCTCTACACCAAACGATCTGAAATATATTTAAAGGACTCATAGCATACTCTTCCGAGGATGAATTTTAAAAAGAAAAGTAACTTTAAGAATCCACATCTTTGATGTTACTATTTCTTTTTCATGTAAAGCCTTATGCTAAAGCATTTCCTGGGAGATAATCCCAGATATCTCTAATTCCAATAGTACCTTTTCCCTGTAACAAAATATAAATGACTGAATTCCTTGGTAAGGTATCATACACACACACACACACACACACACACACACACACACACACACACACACACACAATCATCTACAATCCCAAAGAAGAATCTGGTTTTAGCAATGAAAAGAAATTCTACTTTAATATTTTATCTCAAATAAGAATTGCACTTCACATGCATCGTTTTAAAAGAATCCTCAAGAAAGTCCCCACTTAAAGATGAAGTCTGCAAAAATCCTAAATAAACATTTAAAGCTTTAAGCAAATACCTCTCTGCCCCACCCAACAGATTTTTTTTTAAAGAAAAATATTAGAATGACAAGGCACAAATCTGAACAATTCTCAGGAGAATCAAGTACTTTTTCCATCAAACGAGTTAAATGCCTCTGAATTTTTCTCAACATTTTAAACAGACCAAGACCCTGTCTTCCAGAGATACTACAACATGCTGTCACTCTATTTACTAGGTGCATTTATTTTCATTTCTTTGCAAAACACAGGCAAAGGCAATCCTACCTGCAGCTCTCACATTCAAGGAGTTCCCGACCGACCGGTGGCTGCTGTTGGTCACTGCGGCGCTCCCATTTCTTCCACGTGGGATGAGCTCGGTTAGAACCAGTGCTCAAGTTTTTCCCACTCTGAACAGCCCAAAGTGGAGGGGAGAAGGAGAGGAGGGAGAGAGGAGAGAGGAGAGAGAAAGAAGGAAAAGGAAAAGAGAGCACCCTGCAAATGTCGACAGGACTGAAGCACTAGAGTCCGATTGGACAATGAGATTGCAGGGCCCCTGGGAAAAGGGCGTCTTGCAGCCCCCAGGGCCCAGCATCATCATTCCTTCCGCTCCACACTAATTCAGAGAAGTCAGCCATCAGTTTGATGGGAGTAACAGTGTACAGGTTACAGAGGGTATTTTATTGTTAACGGACTGTACCAAGTTAAGATTTAAGAGGGGGAGAGACAACATGTAGGCAAGAAATGCTATGATACTTTTTCCCCCCCCCCGACCCAAGCTACTGCAATTACTCTGATGTGAATTTTTGATGACTTCCGACATCTTGCATGGCTAGAAATCGCTTCAGCTGTCATGTCTGGTTAATGTGGAAAATGCATTTGCTGCATTGTGATGCAGTGCTGTAGCCACAGATTGTTACCCCAGTTGTGAAGCTGGTCCCATATCTGAGCAGCAGGAATTTGCACATGCCATGATGCTAAAATAAATGGTAGTTAAACGATTTTATACAGCAGCAGGCAGATTCTGCCATTTTAGCCTACAGAATGTGTAGCCAACATACACAAGCATCTCAGATGACTGCGCTCTCGTCAACTGCACCGTCCTCCACACAGAACAGCAAATTCACCATCTTAAACGTTTGGCCTCTCGGTAGTTAAAAGGTTTTGATACTGTTTAAATAACTATTCAGATTAATTATAGCTTTGAACAGAAACGAGGTTATTTGCATCTCAGGAATATACAGCCAATGAAACTGTCAGTGACACAGGGAAATGCAGACTTTTTATTAACATATGCTCAGCTCAACTGTCACTTCTTTATACAACATTTAGGGGGGAAATACATGATGTGTAAGTAATGAATATTCCTATTATATTTAATGGTTTTTTAAAGTGTTCCTCAGAAGGAGATTTTTCCCTCCATGTTTTAATGTACAGCCTGAAACTTAAAGACTACATGAAAATACTAACATGCGTTTTTCATTGTCGCTAAAAGAAATTCAATGCCGGAAACAACTATGCAATTACAGGGAAGCTTGTGAAGAAGCAAAGATGAAACTGCACTAAGAAACAGGAGCCAGATGATTAAAGTAAGGCAGGCAGGCAGTGGACGGTCATTATGGTACAGACTGCAAAAGAAAAATCAAGAGAAAGACTCTTTCATCTTCAAAAACAAAATCCACAAACCCTATGATTGCAATCTGCTGGTTGCAGAACCAACACCGATACTGCAGCACCCGAAGGACACGAGGCTTGCCGTTCCGTAAAGTATTTTAACCAATGTTAACTTGGCTGCCTGGCATCTAGAATTTGGCTACTTAAGGTTCCCCTTCATCCACAATCATCGATCTGGAATCTAAAGCAGAGCCAAGTTACAGATTTCATTGCTTTAGAAGAACAACAACTAATATAATTAACCAATATATCTTTCAACACAACTTTTGCCAATTAAGTGCTCCGAGTTGAGATGTTTCAGACATTTTATAAAAAACGAGAAAGCTATATGAAAGAGAATGAACAGAGGAACCCACTGGTGTGTGAACAGTGAGTAACAGTGAAAGAACTTACGTTACTAACATAAAATCAACTCATGACTTCCTTTGTTTTATGCACTGTGACAGCACCAAATGCATAATCTGGAGGTGCATTTGCTAAGGAGCACTGTAAAGCTCAAGAGCTGTGTAGTTTTGTTTTCCCCCTCACTTAACGTTAACAGCACCAACAGTGCTGCTGATGCCATAGCAGATGTCACAGTAGTTGTAGCTAACAGTCAACAATTCAAGTTTTTTGTTCCAGACCCAATACAAGGTACCACTAGCAGCTGAGAAACTGCACAAGGAAGGAGGGAGAAACCGTGAGTGTTGGGGTAGCTTTGAAATTAACCAGGCTCGGCTTATGCTCCAATTACTGAACAAAAGACAATCCTGGGGACCTCTTTCTGAACCAGTCCAAGAGGCAAACTCTTTTGTTTGGGATCAAATAAATACTGCATTGGAGCATAGTGGATGTGCAGCAGTAAGGGTTTCTGCCAGGGGATGGAAGGGGCAAGAAGAAAAAGGACCCAAAGACCCGTGTGGTGACAGTCAAACCACGTCACGGACGGTTAACCTATTCTCTGAGGAAGCCCTGTGAGGTTCACCAGAGGTGAATGAGAAACCCCCTGAACAGCTAAGAAACAAACAGAACAAAAAATACCTCACTGAGTCACTCACTACTAAGTCACTTCTCTTCGGCAGTACGCCCTACAAATAAATTGAAAGGGTACTTATGCTAGGATAAATTGTACACCAGCTCAGACTCCTTCTCCCTCCAATCTAGGAGTATCCCAAGGAAAGCAGATTCTGCCTGCAAAGAACCTCGGAGCAGAGGGTACTGAGAGGTGCTAACTAACTGGCCTCAGACCCCAGGTGCCTGAATATGTATGTGAAGGCTGTAAACACTGGAAAGAAGCCACCTCATACCTCTCCGCTTGTTTTATCCTCAGCTGAACATAAAGTGGTCCATTCCTAAATGTCTATTCAGTAGTCCCTTGTTTAATTTCGTTTTGTCTTTATATAGCCCTAAGCACCAAAAACTAAGAGAAAAGGGAGACAACTACTGAACCCAGCATCCTATATAATAAAGAGGTAATATGCAAATTGATCATCACTCCAACACACAAGATGGCCACCCCCATGTTGTCAAACATGGCCACCCCCATGTGGACACAAGATGGCCACCACAATATGGCCAGCAGGGGAGGGCAGTTGGGGGTGACCAGGCCTGCAGGGGAGGGCAGTTGTGGGCAATCAGGCCTGCAGGAGAGGGGAGTTGGGAGGGACCAGGCCTGCAGGTGAGGACAGTTGGGGGGGGACCCATGCCTTCAGGGGAGGGCAGTTGGGGGCGACCAGGCCTGCAGGGGAGGGCAGTTGGGGGTGACCAGGCCTACAGGGGAGGGCAGTTAGGGGTGACCAGGCTGGCAAGGGAGGGCAGTTAGGGGTGACTGGGTCAGCAAGGAAGGGCAGTTGGGGGAAACCAGGCCTGCAGGGGAGGGCAGTTGGGGGTGACCAGGCCTGCAGGGGAGGGAAGTTGGGGGTACCAGGCCTGCAGGGGAGGGCAGTTGGGGAGGGGGACCAGGCCTGCAGGGGAGGGCAGTTGGGGGTGACCAGGCCAGCAGGGGAGGGCAGTTAGGGGCAATCAGTCCAGCAGGGGAGTAGTTAGGCATCGATCAGGCTGGCAGGGTAGTGGTTAGGGGGTGATCAGGCTGGCAGGCAGAAGTGGTTAGGGGCAATCAGGCAGGCAGGCAGGTGAGTGGTTGGGAGCCAGCAGTCCTGGATTGTGAGGGGGATGTCCGACTGCCCATTTAGGCCCGATCCCACAGATACTAAACGGGCAGTCGGACATCCCCCGAGGGGTCCCAGATTGGAGACGGTGCAGGCTGGGCTGAGGGACACACACACACACACACACACACACACACACACACACACACCCGTGCATGAATTTCATGCACTGGGCCTCTAGTCCTATATAATAAAAGGCTAATATGCAAATAGATTGAAGGGTGGAAAGACAAGTCACTATGATGCGCACTGACCACCAGGGGGCAGATGCTCAATGCAGGAGCAGCCCCCTGGAGGTCAGTGCACTCCCACAGGGGCAGTGCCGCTCAGCCAGAAGCTGGGCTCATGACTGGCGAGTGCAGCGGCAGTGGCGGCAGCACTAAGGCTGTCCGACTGCCGGCTTAGACCTGCTCCCCCAAGGCCTAAGCCATCAGTCAGAAAGCCTCTGAGAGCTCCCGGACTGTGAGAGGGTGCAGGCCGGGTTGAGGGGCCACCCCCCCAAGTGCACAAATTTTGTGCACTGAGCCTCTAGTTTATTAATATAAGGAATAAAAATGGGCTTGCTTATACAAATGAAAAGATGACATTTAATCCTTTCTACCAAAGAGGACCAACTTTTCAAAATCCTCTGCGCACTGCACCATTCTGCATATAACAGCAGCTAACGTGAATATCACTTACACACTATATAAAAAAAACCTAGACACCCACAAGTGTAAAGACAGATGGATCTTACTGCTACAATGACCAAAGTGTATTTTAGGCCTCTGTGTATTTGAAAGATCTCCAAATTTCAGGTGAAGGCTTAAATTTTCAAACAGTCCATATAAAACTCCAACAAAGCATGCCTTTAGATAGTTCCTTAGAATCCTCTGTAATCTTTCATAGAAAAGTTTCAAGTATTATTTCTATTTTCATTTCTCTATAGATTCTCCCCAATGAGTCCATTAAAGAACTTCCCAGCAAAGTACATGTATAGGACTCCCCCAAAAAAGTTTTCCTAAAAAGTAGGAACAGTTACTCCAATTTAAGATATTCAGATTCCAAAGACTTTCTGACATTCTCCCTCATACAGTTAATTGGTTTGAAAAATTTCTGAGTAGGAAGAAAGGAAAAATATTGGAAGATGGCTCCAGTTTCCATAGGCCCACACCGGAAACAAAAGGATGAGGAGACATTTTTGAAGGTGTGGCATTAGTATCCTGCCTTTTTTACCTGTTATCGTTAATAAACAAGATTACAGAATAGAAAAAAGGAAGCCATTGAAATTCTGTGGTTCAAGTAGAATTATAATAACCACCAGTGAAATTATGTTCAAGTGAACAACTGGAAAGCTCTAAAGTGCAGACAATATGCAGGGCGGCACCCAGAAATCAAACTTTCACAGATCCCTGGTGAGCTCTGTTCTGCCTTCTGCCAGGTTCACTGGGCTGCTGGGAAGATCAAGTAATATCACTGGTGGGAAAGTGCTTTTAAGAGTTAAGAACGAGAGGCCATGCAAGGTTGGGCAATTAACCGTCCCTGAGTCTCTAGCCTTCTGAGGCAGAGCTGGATCCTGGCTGCCTTCCCAGCCCACCATCACCATCCTCCTCCTGGCTCCTCTGTCCTCGCTGAGACCTGGTTCCCTTGCCCAATGCTACAGACTTGTCCCATATATTTATTTTCCCTGCCACAAGTCTCACCTCTATACCAGTGGCTCTGGAAAATTCTGTCTGGGGCTATTCTCTGAGTAGTGTTTCTTATCTTATTGTTCAATGTTTCACCGTGACGTCTTCCCAGAACATCAAAAACTGATATGAACTCTCAACCCTCAATCTAGTTAATCTTCCTAATTTCCCAGCCTTGACCAACAGCGCCAATCCTCCTTGAGTTATTCCTGAACCTCCTTCTTAAGCCCAAGGGTGATGTGTTTTATTCCAAACGTCTCTCATACATCGCTGCTCCCTGTTTTCTCGGCCACCAACCTGGTCCTGGCCGTCATCACCATAGCTGGACTGCTACAACTGTCTCTGAAAGACATCTGAGCAAGTCTCCTTCCACTGGCCAAGCCACTTGCCACTTCCATAAGTGTTTCCACACTCTCCCTGCTTCTGACATTTACCTGCTCCAAATTTAGTATTGCCAACACTCCGCTGCTTGGCAGTCCCTCCTTCCACGTTGGAGGCCCCTCCCTGACAGATTTTATTTCTTAGTATATAATCTACCTTATGTCAGGTCTTACTCTCACATCCTCCTTCACTTCGTGCAAGCTAAACCCATCGAATCTTTCAAGGCCTATTCAGATCCCATCTACTCTAGGGGGCCATCCTTAACTACCCCAAAATTCATTCATCAGCACCCCCCTCCCTCTCCTCTGAACCTCCAGGGCATTTAGAATATCATGTCATCCCCTTTCAGTTTTGCCTCTCACTTTACACTGTCTTGGACAGCTTAATCCTATCATAGGAATGTTAGGCTTGGTTCTCCAGGTAGAAGCTTTCAGAGGGCAGTATCCGCAATTTATGTTTATTCTAATCTTCAGCAGTGCCTACCATAGTGCTGTCCTTATGAGCACTCAACAAAACAACTTGGTTGATTTTTAGTGTTCACTAGGCCCCACCCAAGGCAGATGCAGGCAACTACTTAAAGGGGCATTAAATATAAATATTACTTTTGCTTGTTGTTTGTTCTTTCAAATCTCTTCAGCTCCCTGAAATAAATACTGCCTTAGGTAGTAAGAGAAATGCTGATGTGGTTCTTGGCCAATGTGCAGAGGCACCAAACTGTGCTTTGTGACTAAGCATCATTACCAACAGTATTCAATTCTCAAAATCAGCTTCCTTCTCAGTTGCATCTAGAGCCAAGGAGTTTCAGGGAAAATGAGATGTTCCTGGCTAAAAGTCAGTGTTGTGGAAGTCATAGCTGATATGTCCTGAAAATCAGCCGACAATGAAAAAGCAATCTGCTAATTTTATCAGTGGCATTGCACCTTGAGTAGTGTTCTAAGTGAGGACCACTGCCCCGGGTATGCCCACAAACCAGAGTGTAGAGGTGGGCTGGAAGCTTAGCCCACATGAGTGAAAGTAATTTCAGAAGTAAGATTTCCACTTTGAACATGTTTTCAAGAAGTAGTTCCCAGGAAATACAGTTACTGATGGGAATAGGCTAACAGGGGAGGAAGAAGCAACCTCAAATATTTCTCCAGGGCAATTCATACGGCAGTCACTGCAGTCCCAGGTTTCAGAAACTCAGAATGATGAGAAAGAGCTCCAGCGCGCGCGCACACACACACACACACACACACACACACACACACACTCTCTCTCTCTCTCTCTCTCTCTCTCTCTCACACACACACACACATTCTCTCTCTCTCACACACACACACACAGCATCTATCAAGCCTTAGTATTCAGACACAGGGAACAAATGATTTTGGCAAGGACTTGTAGACTATATGGAAAAGTTCTATCTTAATAAAAAATAAATAAAATAATAAAGTATATGAAGACTTATCAGAGTCACAGCCATAAAATTTCAGGGGCAATTAATTTCCCCTGTGGCACAGATTAAGAAAATAAGGCTTACGGGGCTCTTTGCACAGCACTATGGGACACTATACCAAGAAAAGCTGCTCAGGTATGCGCCAGAGCCCAGATTTCAAGTTATTACATGAGGGGTGGGAGGGAGTGGACACAAAAGAACAGCTGCTAGCTTGCTAGTTCTTGTTACCAATGTACTTTACACAACAGATGTATTTATTACCAGGTTGATTGTAAATAGAATTCTTTTAGACAAATTCTATTTTAAACTGAGCAGGGAAGCTGTTATTTGAAGGAGTACTAAAGCTCAATATGGCCCCAAGATTTCTTTTATAAATGCATATATTGAGTTTGACTTGGCTTACTAAAGCAGGCTCCATCATATTATTAATATTATTTTAGATTAAAGACACTAAAACCTTCATTTTCATGTACTTTTTTTGCTGTACATATTTACTATTTCTGGTATTGGCTGGAAAACACTGATGAGGCCAAAAACTGATTTAAAAATAAAAAAGGACTCCTCAATAGAAAAAAAGAAAATTACTAAAATTATCCAACCATCAATGACTTAAACAAGGGGAAAACTATATTCTGTTATCTGGTCAGAATTTCAAATTCACAGGCATACAAAATATAGGTTCCTGATATTTTTCTATGAAGAAAAATTGTAGGCAGAGTTCTATTTTCTCATTAATCCCTTTTGTAAAGTTGAATATGGCATTACTCAAAGCAATACATAAAATCTGAAATCAAGATATAATAAAATTATATTCAAGGATGCAGCCTTAAAAAAAAAAAAAAGAACCAGACTAAAATTATATGAGAAATAACAACAAAGTGAATTTGAAACAGAAAACATGGTGATAGGATGCTCATCCTACGTGAACAGGGGAGAGAGGAGAGTGGAGGCAGTGACTTGCATCAGGACGGACAGCCAAGGCAAGTGAGGCAGGAGCTTGTACTGTCCTATAATAAAACACCAGGTCAGGCCTTCATCTCTGTATTGCACCCTTCTCATCTCTAGAATTGGAACACAAGGAAAGGGTAATTCTAAAACGTTTGTGTTTTTAATTGGGCTGATTTTAAAATCTGCTTTTCCCACATCATTCCTCTCTCTGTCAGCTTTCCAGAGTGACAAGGGTAGAAATCACTTTTAAGCCAATGGTTCAGTTTGATTAACATGCTTCTTACCACTAAGTCCCCCAGCAAACTATGAGGTGACTAAAGGTGACTAAAGCAAACAGTCCCAGTTCTGCTACTTTGCCATCTCAGATCCTGGGCATGTAAGATAGCTGAACCCCTCAAGTAAACTAAAACACTGAAAATCTAATGAAGGTAGGAATGTATTATACCCACTTACAGTGCTTAACAAAGCATAATGCCCAGGTTAAGTGCTCAACATATATTTATTGATTAACCTTTAAGTTGCTGAGGGATGTTATTCAGAAGCTCTAGAAATGTCTGCACAATTGCAGATTGTTATCAGCCTTCTCCAACTCTGGTGCTTCTTGGCAAATTTACATTTAGAATTTAATCTGTGTGTTCCTATGTAGCTTCCTACGTATTTTTTTGAGCCTAATTTAATTAAATTCTATTTAACGCCCGATAAGATTACCTACATATGTTTTCTAAAAGCAAGAGGTAATCAAGTCTAGTGGAAAGTAGAAGTTGGAGTCAAAAGAACTCAGTTCTAGGTAACCCTAAACAAGTGAGGCACCTCATGTCTCAGTATTCTCATCTGTAAAATGGGAAAATGTCATCAGACCTAAATGAAGTAAGAACACTATTCTTCAACTGTCTATACAATATAATTATTCTTTAAAGCAAAGAGAAGTCATTTTAAATGATTTCTAAAACACAGGCTGCACATTTTAATACATTTCTCAAATATGCAGACTGATTTAGGCATTTCTAAGGAAATATTCTGCCTTTCAGCTTTCTCTCATGGCATCTGTTGTTATTAGTAGCTAAGGAAAAGAAAAACCTAATGTCATTAACAGTAGACCCCAGGTCCCCACCACTCACTCAATGAGGGAGGGGAGTACAGTGAGAAGCAAATGAAAAGGTAAACGAAATGAGTATGAGTGGAGCTAAGGAGAAAGGCAGAGAAAATCGGGTTAGTGAAGAAAATCAAGTCCATCTTTCATCTCTCCTGGCTCCTACTGATGGCAGACGGTGTATTTAATCTGGTGAGAGACCAGATTTAAGGCCTACCTTTGGCATAGTCCATCCTTGAATTATTAACATTTGCAGAAGCAACAGCAGACCCACTCACAGTGGTCTGAGAGGACAATGACGATTAACCAAAACGGGATTATTAATCCCTCCACTTCCCTTTCCTCTGTCTCCCTCTCTCCATTCCCCTCTGGGTTCTGACTGCTTTTTAGGCAGTGTATTTTGAGCTACAGCCTCAGTTATCAGAGTCAATACTATCTCCATGGTGCAAAAAAAAAGTCAATGACCAATTAGAAGTCATAAGTTTTTAATATATATAAGTTTTAAACATATATTTTATTGACCGCTGTGTCCTTGATGAAACAAAGATAAAAACAAGGGTGGTAACAAATTCTTTATGGACTCAAACAAACAATAATTTAAAAGTGGGCAGACAGCTGGAAAAACAGGGTTTACCTACACTAGACTTCTGTAATCACTTAACCTGGCGATCTCAAACTGGAGGGCTTGTTAAAACACAGATTCTGGGATCCCACCTCCATAGATTTGGATCCGGTAAGTCTGGGGTGGAGCTGAGAATTTGCATTTCACACAAAGTCCCAGAGATGCTGATGCTGGTCTGACTCCACACTTTGGAATCACTGAGAAAGAGCCTCTTTCAGTTGCCAAAGGTATTGAGGGCATGAGGAGAATGGAGAAGGAAATTAAAACCAACCAGAGGTAGAAAGCTAATACAAAGACAGAGATGAGATTTACAGCTCCTTTCCCTTCCAAACTCCCAAAGAAAGACCTAGATGCCTCAAGGGCTCTGCAATATGTCTGCTATTCCAAAATAAACCCAGTCCAGCACAACCCTTACCCCTTACCCCTTACCCCCAAAAAATGAGCTAGTAGGAGCCCTGGCAGGTATTACTCAGTGGTCAGAATGTCGGCCTGCACACCGAAGGGCATATACCTGGGTTGCATGCTCAATCCCCAGTCACAGTCGGAGCTTCCAACTGATGTGTCTCTCACACATCTAAGTTGCCCTCCCCTCCCCTTCTCTCTCTCTCTCTCTCTCTCTCTCTCTCTCTCTCTCTCTCTCTCTCGTGCGCTAGTAGAATGAATAGTTAACAAATGGTGAAGAACACACATGAAGCTGGGAGTTAATCTATAAACTGATTTCCTAAAACATGAGAAAAGAAATTAAATATCCCTTGGTCATTTTCTTCTCCATCATTCTCTCTACTTAGGATTTGGCTTTAATGTATAATCAGTTCTTTTGCTATGTACTAAACAGAAAAATCTTACACACATTCGATATCAAGCTGAGTCAGGTATCAAAAACACAAAAGTAGAATATAAGCAGAAGCTTTGGGCAAGGGCCAAGAATAAGAAAATACAACTTCCGGTACCCATTAAAAGAGCCAAACATGAGCAGGTTGGCTAGACGGAGGAAATAAGTTCCACTCCTTGGGGTTGCAAATGCAGAGAGCACAGTAACGAGAGTGTGAGGAAGCGGCCCACCTCTGGCAGCCAGCAAGGCCAGGTTCCCACAGACCAGTCTCCACCAGCCCCACACAACCTCACATCTAGATGGTGCTCTCTACAGAGAAGGCAGCCATGACTTCACAGCTAACCCCTGATTGGAAAAAAAGAAGGTACACTCCCATTAGCAATGGCTGCTCTGGATGACAGCCAGCCTAAAAGGCTGGGGAAAGAGGGGCAGAGAAAGAGTGACGCAAAGGACCGAAAGAAAGGAAGAAAAGCAGAAGAAGGGAAGATAGCCAGGAAAAGGAAGGAAACGGGTGAAACAGAAAGCAAAAAAACTGGCAAAAACAAATAAAAAACCTCTCCCCCCAAATCTGCTCTAAACCCTGACGGTCTACCAGTAGTTCGCCTGAAGTTTCAAATGTGACATTTGTTCTGGTTTGCCACGTTGCATTCGTTTGGCACCAATGACCTACTCAAACATAAACCAGACTGAAAGGCCCTAGGGTGACAAAGCTCAGGAAACCCTGAGCCCTTCACTTAAAGGGCATCTGTAAACTAAGTCAGCAGCAGCAACAAACACCAGCACCACTTTTTGTTCCAAAGTGTATCTAAGATGGAAAAAAATGAGGCTTGGTTTACTCTTCTAAGTAGCATTTTCATTCCTACAATTGATTTCACTAACCAGCAAACCTTTCACATGGAAAGAAATGGAAATGTCACTTCAAAGAAAATAGGTGAGAAAAGGTCCAAGAGGAAGGAAAGGACAAAAACATCAGTGGCCAAAGAACTACCTTAGTGTCTTTGCAAAAAATAGTAACGTGGTATGCACCCAACCAGTCCAGCCCTTGATGCTTTCCACAGCAAGGCATGATAATAAGGATACAGGGCAAGGTACCAGAAGTATCTGTGTTCAAGTTCCACCTCAGTTCGTAACTAATCTCTCTATCTGGGTCTCAACTTCCCCTTCTAATAGAAATGATGATAACACCCATTTAACCCACCTGAAACGTTGCCGTGAGGAACCAGATGGTACTGGACAAATGGAAGAATAAAAGAAAAGATGGGTCGTTTATAGGAATTGAGGAATTCTAAATAATAACAGCCATTTTTTATAGTTTATCTCTAACACATGCTTTATGGACTAATTCCTCACCTGTTAAAATAGATCTATTTTCCTTATCATTTCAAACAGATGTTCTATAGTCTCAAGTACCTGGTCTATACAATTTAACACTTCCAAAATGGTCCAGCAACTTCCAGGGGTAATACAGCCATCAAGAAAGCGCTATGGAGCCATTTTTCAAGTTCTCTAAAGTAAGCATGTCTTCGTTTTGTAATTAGGGAGAAAAGTGGATTTTCCTCCTAAAGCCATTCAGTTCACATTTACTCTAAAAATCCCAAATGTAATGTTTCCTTGTCATCTAACTCCCTCAGCCCTCACTCAAGACGTGAGACTTGCTCTCGATTCCAATTGAGAGGTGTCCAGGTTGGGAAGGAAAGTCTGTAATAGACAATGATTACTTCTCCTCCAGCCACCCTGAGCCCAGCTCCCCCCAAAAGCAGGACACTGTACCAGCCCCTCAACTGGATTCTAGAGAGTGGCATCAGATCCATGCTGAGGGCCACTTACCCGGGAGTTCTTAACTGGGACCTACTCTTGAACACCACAAGGACATTTTGGTTCCCGGCTTGGTCTTCTCTTTGAAATTCTGTTATGTTAGTTTGCATTTGTTTAAAAGAGCCAGTTAATCCAAAGGATACCAATTCGTATGGCTTTAGTTAGCATTCTATTCAACTCCGCAATTCCATGCTGTCTCCTAGAGATTAATAATTTTGCTGTATAGAGAAATTATTTCCTGTATTCTGGAGCAAACACAAAGTTGAGGGCTTTGTCTGTATCTTTAAAAACCAAACACACATAATTCCCTTAGACAGCCAAATCATATTATAAGATTCAAGATTTCAGCATTCCGGCACACTGCCAGAGCCTAATGGCCAGTCAGACGCTAAGTAAGGAAATGGGTCTGCAATAAACCTACAAATAAGTCAACAATCAATAGTTCAGAATTACAGTAAAATTTGATGTGCCCTTTAAATTGCTTCTAGCATCATTCTTCTAACTCAAGCTCAGCTTCAGAGGCAAACAAAACAAAGATGATCAAGCAGAAGCTGAACACAACCAATTTTCAAAGCACAAAGCCTTGGCATTTCAAAACTAAAAGCTGCTCCAGGATTTCACAGAAATCCTTTACTGTGTACCTGCAGGGCAATAAAGCTGAGACACATCGGGCTGAGCTTTAGACAGTAAACTGAACTGACAGCTCAGAAAGCAGAAAAGCATGACAAAAAAGCAAACACCTGGAAAAGATAAAGAAGGGATGAAGCAGGTTTGGCCTTCTGCAAAACTCACCTCCCCCAAAGCCAGCTGGAAAGCATGTTCCACCTTCTCCCTTAATCAACATTGTTTTGTTACTAAGCTTCTGCAAAAAGAGCAATGCCGGCCACACCCAGAGAGGGCTTCCTACGCGTTACTTTGTTCTAAGTGAACACTCAATTATACTTCTCATACTTCCTCTACCTCTCTCCTTCAAATACATCCTGGAAATTCACCCCTTTACTGAAACACTCAGTCTACAAACGAAATTTAAAACCGAAGGGCTGCACTCAAACCAACAGAAGGGAGCTCCAGTTTGGCACACCTAGCCTCTGAGGCCTTGGGTTCCTCGTCAGTGAAATTCCGTGAGCAATAGTATCCACATCAGGCTATTACTGAAAAGAAATAAATGAGGAAACCCAGAAAGTGTTTGGTACAGTGTCTGGACATAATAAATGTTCAGTAAATCTTAGCTTTGCCTCCTTGATTTTAGCTGCCATAAAAGAGAAGACAGGAATTCAAACGTTGGTGCCATGTTTCACTGTAACAGCAGGTAACACTTAAACTAAAGAAGGGAAGGGGAAAGGGAGGGAGAAAGCACAGCTATTTAAACTAGAACTACTCAAAGTAAGGTTGAAGGGGTACCAGCCCACAAATAGTTTGTTCCCAGTCTAAAAGGTAAAGACAAAAACTGAGAATAAGCATTTAGAAACTTTTATAGCAATCTAACAGAATCATTTTACATCTACTGAATTTAATTTAAAAACTAGGGCTTATATCTTACGTCTTTCATTTCATTTTTCCTGGTCAATTTATTTTTACTCTATTTTATAAAAGTATCTCTCAGTTTGACATAAAATGGGGGCTGGGAGGAAAAAGCCTGTTTGAATGAGCACCTTTTGATGAACCATACTCCTTCATGAAGACATCTGGGCACTGTGGAATCTCATCACACAGCCAAGTGCCATCACGAATGCCAGTAAACCTTCAAGGATCCACCAGGCCCTGCTCATTTAGAGAGGGGACCTGCTGAAACAGACAGATATGCACTGTGGATAAGAGAGACCTAATAAGAGAGGAGAAAGTACTCCCAGACAATACCACACCAGTGTGTTTTGGTAACTGGAGCAAATCAAGCATATTATAACCTTCCACAGCAGTTTCTACCTGTCCCTAAGATAGTGACAGCATTTTAAAATAGACAAATAATATTTTTAAAGAAAAGGGAGTGGAGCATACTGTCCCCCATATCCTTTTGCTCATGCCATTCAAAGAAATATACCAAATTGGTTAGTAATAATAAAATCAACCAGTAAACCCACACTACGCACATATGTTCTGCTGACCTAACCCTCCCCTCTGTTTTATAAATGAAATAGCAGTCCTAGTTGCGAAGATGTTTTCTAAGACAAGGGTTCTTCCTGTACAATTTCATGGGAGCAGTGCCACACCTGGCCTTGCTCAGCAGATTCGGCCGCAGTGCTTCCAGTGCTGCTGTTTTCTGGAAAGCACAGGCAGCGTTTTGCTGGTGGCATCTCGGCCTCAACAGCTACTCCCCAGTGCAAAGAGAGGGCTCCCCTTCGGTCCTCCAAGCTAATTAAGGTGGCATGTGCATCCCTAAGGATCACTGCAGATCGGTAGTGTTGCAGATCAGGGACTGCCGGCCACCTGGGGCTTGGGGGATTTGCTCAAGATCTCCATGTCTGGAGTACAAGATGGAAACGAGCATTTGTGAGACAGGGAAACGCTTGAAAAGAAAGCAATACACACTGGCGCTGAGAGCTCTGCAGCAAGAGAAATTCTAAGCACAGGTCTTGTCAGTAGAGGATGCTGCCCACCCTACCTGCCAGCTGCTTTTCCTGGTCCCCAACACACAAACCAACAAAAAGGCAAAACCAAGGGTCTGCCCTGTTGGAGCCCTTCTCTCAGTTCCTTCACACACTGTGGGTTTTTAGTGGAGACAGTGGGAACCCAGGTGCAAAGCTTTGTAACTGAGGAGCCACACTTTGCAACCACCACCAATGGAAGGAGACACTTCAGGCTACAGGCCTACAAAGCTTGGATTTGACATTCCAAAATGGAAATAGATCACCAGGCTCTGTGGCAAGCAGATCAAAGCAGCACACAGGGTCAAGGCTGCCACCTGGGAATAAGAGATTGGTCTACAGTAATGCATTCAATGGAGGTTTTAACCCTCACTTAAATCACACCTACTCCAGTATCAAACAGTGCCCGTTCCTGGTTCCTGAAACCCAAGCAATTTAAAGATACCAGACTGAAGATGCTGATGTATGTTCCCCACCTTCCAAGCGCTGGGGCATCAACAGAATCGGAGGTTAAGAGACACCTCATGAAGGAGGAAGGATGAATCAGCTCTAGTTCAAAGGCACCAGGCCTGGCCAATATTCGAAGTGTTCCATTAAATTGTTAGATAAATACTTTAGCCCTTGGCTTCTCCCAAAAAACTCTTACTGAACCATTCCAAGTTCTTTAAGCTGGTAATTGATACTCCCCTGCTCACTACAGGATATTAGAAACCTCTAAGAAGACAAAGCAGCTGGTCATTTCCTACTTGCTCCAAACACATTCAGCATACATTTATTTGCTTTGTGAGAGCCCTGCATTCAGGATAAGAGTAAATAGACAAGTTAAAACCTGAAATCTTATATCCTTGGCTCACTTAAAAGCAATTTTTCACATTTTCCACAAACAATGCCTTTAACATCCATTTTATTTCCAGAGTTACCATTTTTAATTCCAGTCAAAGGAGACTTTAATGTAATTGCATACTTTGGCACCAGCCACACTGCCTACCTTTTCCCTTATCACATGCAGGCAGAAAAATTAAATCATTTCAGTACTGACCACAGCAATCAGCATTAGACGACCTCATTATAAACACAGAACAGGATGGCACATGAACCTGCTTCTGGGAAGTCAATTACTTTTTCTTCTTTACATGTTTACTGGCTGTTATCAGCTCTGAGATTTACACTGGGTCAGGATTTAATGACAAGGAACAGAAAATACGTTTATCAAGTGGGGGAAATGTGGACACTGCAGTGTTCACACAGGAGACAAAGCCTGGCATGATGGCTGCCCTGAACAAGAACACCGGGCACAGCCTTTTCCACATGCACTTCAGCTGCTACAATGGAGTCTTGGCCCAAAATGTACCTGGTGTGTGTTCCAGGAAAGCGTTTCTCTCCAACAGAATTTGGATACAGTGAGAACTGGATTCATTTGCTAGTGAACCCAAGAGCATTAACTATGGGTTAAGTCCAGAACAGGCAGCGGTTATAAACTGGGAAAGGGCAAAATTCAAATATCCATTCAAGTCCTTTAAAACCTCAAGAGGAAGGTTACCATGAAGTTCCCTTAGGGGCAAGAGGAATATAACAAAGGACACCTGCTTAAATAAAATCCTTCGCACTATTAGATTCCATGCCATAGTCACTCACCTTTTCTGATGTGAAAACATTTAAAGAGCAAAGTCTTATTCTTTCAGAGTCCCCCAATTCAGAATTTCTAATACTCCATTTGGCCTTGGTCACCATTATGTGCAGAAAAGCCTACTCAAGCATATCAACGGCACAAAGAATATGAAAGAATTGTGTTTTTCCTATTTAGACTATTTCTCAGACTTGTTACATAAATTCTCAGTATGCAAATAGATGCAATCTTATGAATGAACCTCATCTCTTCCTTAAATTTACTAAAGCAGCTCTGGCAAGACCTCTCTCTTTGGTACACATGCTTAGTAGTTTCAATTTCTAGAAACAGATGAAAATAACAACTACATTTCTTTAAAAATAATCCTGGAATTAAGCTACAGTTCACCCAAGCAGAATGCACTTTCCTTCAACTGAGTTGAGCCAGGGAAAGCTTACTGTGCTTTTTCCTCAATGTTACATTTTACTTATAATCTTCCTGAAGAGCTGCTGATCATTCGAGGAAAGTCTGACCCTCTTTCCAACAAATTACCACAGGATTTCTGAAACCAATTCCTACTAAGAACTTGCCAGTGCCACAAACACATAATTAGCAAGCAACACAACCACTTTTCTTCTTAGGTGATATATATAGTTGCATTTAAGCAGCAGTATCTTAATTCCAAAGATATAAAGTTAAAAGATAAACCATGAAAATAACAATTTAGGTTATATAACAATAAGGGGTTATGCCACCAGTGTGATTCATTTTTATACTTACCAAAGCCATTTAGTTCCTTCTGATTACTGAAATAAGCTAAGAGTGGTTTGAGCATACTCTATCTTTCCAAAGCCAAGAACAGAAAAAAAGGAAGGAAATAATGAATATTTTATTATAGACAGTGTGGTAAGCAAAACAAGGTTTTAACAAGTCAATTATTACTGCACCATTAGTCTTATATGTGATATATCCGTTTCCCTGACTTTAACCCTTTGCACTCGCTTGCTTTTTTCTCGATTCCTTTATTTTAATGCTAACTGTGTCGAGTCACACTTGACATCCGAGTGCAAAATGTTAATTTTCTTATAGTCATTTTATTCTGTTTAAGATTTCATTTTCTCTTTCCTCACACAAGACAGATTTTCATCTGGAAATTCAGACATTATGAAGACCTTTGGTATAGGATTTTTTTTTCTACAGAACAGGCTAAAATCTAAGATTTGAATTGTTGGATTGCTAAATCAATTCCAACAACATATTCTAAATTTCTGTTTACTTTGTGAGGGAACATTCAGAAAGTTTTGCTTTTTCTTAAGCAGTAAAGTCAACACATTAAATTTGGAGGTCATGGGGAGGAGAGAGCTAAGAAGACCATTAAAGGGGTGGCATCTAAGGAAAGCCTTAGAGTGTTAGACTGAAGTTAGGGCTTGGGCATTACAAAGGTGCTACTCCACGCTAAAGGAAAGTGGTAAGCAAAGGCCTAACGTATAAAAGAAAAGAGAAAAGATTAGGCCACTGTTTGGCTGAATACACAAACACCCAAATTAGCTCTTCCTGCCTTAGAAAAGTAACACAACTTAATCCTACTTCTACTTACCCTAAAAACTAGGTATTTAATACAAAGCAGACTGTTTCTAGTTGGAAAATGTCTCTACAAAAATCTCTCAAACACATCATCATCCTGGCTTTAGGGTAGGCCCTAAACCAGTGACAGGTAGAGCCCTTACAAAAGAAGACATAGATTTGCCAACACAAGAAAAAACCTGGGAAGATGGAGGCAGAGAATGGAGTTACGCTGCCACAAACCCGGAATGCCAGGAGCTACCAGGGGCCAGAAGAAGGATTCTCCCCTGGAGTCTTCGGAGAGGAGCATGCTGCTGCCAACACCTTAATTTCAAACTCTGGCCTCCAAAATTGTGAGAGGTAAATTTCTAATGTTTAGGCCACTAAGTTTGTGGTAATGTGTTATGACAGGCCTAGGAATCTAATGCAATGCGTTTAGCAATAATATTATTCTATTTGATCTAGTGTCATTAGAAAATATTATGGTCTAATGCTGAGAAACAGCAGCTCCCATTTTTATGACTAACTCGGGCTACTTCTGCATAACCTTGAAATATATGCGCAATCTAGTGGGAAAGCCAAGACTATAACTGAACTGTGTAAATCTGCACTTTATTACTATATAGTACACGTCAGCCATGGTACATTAGGTCTGTTCAGATCATAATAAAGATGTGCAATCTGCCCTCAATATTTCTCTCCACAGACAGAAGTGAGCAAGTGGGCCTCGGTGAGAGGACTTGTGCTCGCAAGCACCTTAATGTCACTAATACAGCAGGACAGTCGTGTCGGTAACATGTGCTGTTAACAGTTCTTGCTCTTCCACTTCTATTTCGCAAATGTGTAGATCTTCTTTATGACCATTTCCAAAAAATAAAATCAATAAACATTTTTTAAAATTCTACTAGCATCAGCCATACCTATATTTAAGCGTTATTTTAAAAAATATGTCACCTTTGCTGGCAACAACGTGTTTTATTTATTTTTTTATGTTTTTTTTGCAACAACGTTTTTAAAATGTATTCCCAATGCATGCCAACCAACATCACTGATTATGACAAACAAAAAAGTAACAAAAAGACCTGCATTAATTTCAAGCTCCATTAGAAACAGAAGGAAATGTGATCAGTGTTTACCAAACAGAAAAGGACTATCCATGTATATATAGATGCAAGCTTATAAGTAATGCAAACAACTACATCTACCAGTTGGGCAGCATCTACTAGTATAAAGGATCCTGTAGCATTTCCTTTTATGAATTTATAAACTGGTATCATAAATTCACTCTGGGGGTACTCGGCCCAAGAGATTAAGGTGTACTCTCATCTCAAAAACCACATTGGCTAGAAAACAAATGTTCATACACAAAAATCCATCAGATATGTCTGGATTTTCTAAAAACAAAAAAACTGAAAATTTCCAACTTAACTCTTCTTCGATAATGAACACATTATGAGAAGAATGAAAAGGAAGACCACTGCATACCAAGGGCAAAAGCTGGCTTGGTTCTTACCTTTGACTTCCAAATAAGAAATCAGACAAGGACATGACACTACTGTGCAGACCGGAAGCTGGAGCATAGGTCAGCTGAGCCACACAATGCAACTTAAAGCTTCCAATCCCTACCAATAACTAGAGCCATCTCAGATCAAGCCCAAGTGTCAGCCCTTTTAAAGTTAAATTTTCTCCTTTAAAGGCTTTGCCGGCAAAAAGATGAAGTCAATAGAGGGCTTATTTGAAAACTAGTAAGTCTTTACTTCAGGTCTAGATGCTCAGTTCCCAAGTAATCAAAGGTTACCTTGAAGTGACATTTTGCATTTCTGAAGGTATTCCAGAAAAGCCCAGCTGAGGTAAAATTTTGAAATGGAGGCAACCTTCCCCTCAAAATTCAAAGATTTCCCAATGGTAAGGCCCAAAACTCTCAGCTATGCTCATTCCAAATCAAAAAACACTACTGTGACCAAGCATGCAGTGCTTGGAAGCCATCTGATGGGAGGTTGAAGGGGACTGTTCATGCATTAAGTAGAAGGTCAGAATAAACGACCCTTATGACTCAATGCACTCAGGAGCCCATCATTCACATCTCAAAGCAAAAAATGGAATACCACATCAGTGGGAATTGGTGAAGTGCATCAGTAAATGTGGCCGAGTATTCCAAATACAGACTGTAAATAAACCAAAGAAAACTCAAAAAGCAGTTCATTTTTTAAAAAACACACACAACTTCCTTGGTATTTTAAACATAAAAAAACAAACAAACAACAACCTATCTGACATCAAGTGCCATGTCTTTCCAAACTATTGGGGTACTCCCCAAAATATATGGTGAGTATCCTAATTATTTGAGCACTTATCCCATTCACCCACTTCAACCCTGTTATAAGTATGTGTTTATAGAGAGAGTATCAAGCAGTTGAAATACAAGGAGGGGAGAGGAATAGCTTAAAACTAAAAAAAAAAAAAAAAAAAAAAAAAGTTAAGTGACAAGTATGTATCCACGGCATTTTTGTTTGTTTTTGTGGGGTTTTTTTGTTAATCCTCATCCAAGGATATTTTCCCTTTTTTTTTTTTTTTTTTTTTTTAGAGAAAGAGTGGGAGAGGGAAAGACAGAGAGAAGCATTGATGTGAGAGAAACACTGGTTGGTTGCCTCCTGCATGCACCCTGACCAGGGCCCGGACTGAGGAGGAGCCTGCAACCAAGGTACATGCCCTTATACCTTGAACCTGGGACCCTCTGGTCCACAGGCCAACGCTCTATTCACTGAGTCAAACTGGCTAGCGCCTCCATGGCATTTTGAGATTACATGGGAATAAGAAGGTAACTATTAGGTAACAGGCAAATGTGATTTAGTACTAGAAAAAAACTAGATTTCCATACTCTGGGACCATATCAGTAACAGGAAAAATAAAGAATATCTACAGTTACTCAACTCTCAACTCAAAGTACAGTCTTTAGGTTTCTGAATAGGACTAAATACAGAACTGTGGCCATTAGATGGGTTAAAACAGCTCTTGGGAAGGGTAGTGGGTAGAGAGTATTAATCCAAGTTGAGCCCAAACAATAACACAATTAGTACCATTTGTACTAGGATTTGCCTTGTAAGGCCCGGGACCTTTCAATTCAAAGGTAAATCAGTAAGAAAAATGGTACCCCATTATCCCTTTACTCTAACACAAATGCAGTTTCAATACCTCAAAACTAAATGGATCACACAAGTTTATTCTTTAACTATGTTTCACACACACACACACACACACACACACACACACACACACACCAATTTCTGATTAGGTTAAAATAGCTGGCAACAACTGTGCCAGTGACATGTTAGGTTAAATGAGAGTAGAGTGCTCTATTAGACAATTTCCTGGTACCACTAATGTAGCCAAATACTTCCTAGAAATTGATGAGTAGGTTTTAGTAAATAGTGCTCTAAGTTTCCCCAGCTCTTTGCCAACCAATGCAAGCAAGATGTAGAAATGTGGAAGACGAACAGTAAAATTACTTGAGATGTAGCAAAGAAAACAAGAAAAACATACAACTAATGTTTGTGCCTTGGATTAAGCCCAAAGAAGGAGGAGAAATCTGTTCTCACAATTACAATAATCTGAAAGTGCAGGTCGGAATTGCTTCCTTAAATTCAGCCTAGCAGAGCACTCTGAAAATAACCCAATGTTCCCCAGTAACCTCCAAAGCCGAGTATCCTGTTCTCTGAACATCAGAGGAAGAAGAGAATTAAAAAAGAAATCGGGAATTCCTAAATCAGCTGGTCAACAAAGGGCCAGGCCTTCAGCCTGGTTTGCACGCTCAGGGTCCCGCCTGCACCGGTCCAGGCACCTGGCAGCCCTTACCTGAATGTCTGTGTCCTTCACAGGCTCAAGAGGTTCGAAGGTGGTGGCCGCGCTCAGGCTCTCCAAGCGCTGGGAGATGTGGGATATGTCAAGTCCCCGAGACCCAAGGAGAACGGACCTATGTAAGGATATAGGACAGGGGGGGAAAAGTAGGATTAAGACCTCAGTAAGTTTCATAAAATACTAAAGAGTATTTCTTATCCAAAACTCCCTATATACTGCCTAGACACTCTAATATGGTTGGTTTATACCCGTGGTCGGCAAACTGCAGCTCGTGAGCCACATGCGGCTCTTTGGCCCCTTGAATGTGGCTCTTCCACAAAATACCACGGCCTGGGCGAGTCTACTTTGAAGAAGTGGCATTAGAAGAAGTTTAAGTTTAAAAAATTTGGCTCTCAAAAGAAATTTCAATCGTCGTATCTTTGATATTTGGCTCTGTTGACTAATGAGTTTGCCGGCCACTGGTTTATACCTTTCCATAAAGATCTATCACCTGAAATAATAGACCAACACTGCATTTGGTAGCTAGAGAGAAAGTTCTGATTGTGCCTGAATTAGAGTAAGGGACTTGTCAAGAATAACATGATAGTATATCAATAAAATAACAGGCCAGATGGCTCCAAACAGTTTCCAGTAAAGGAGATCATGAGACAGGTGATCTTCTCATTCGTTTTGTTATTTACAGCAACTGCAGCACAAAGCAGCATGGACAGTACATAAACAAGCGTGGCTGTGCTCCAATACACTTGAACAGGCAGCCGCTGGTTTTGGCTCATGGGTCCTAGCCTGCCCACCCTTGATGAACACCTTTATATATGTCATACATATTCTTCTTCACGTGTAAAAAATATAACAATTTAAAAATATTAAACAGAAGCAAAAATCTATCAAATCTGTCCTCTAAAATAAAATATCCAACAAAGTGTATTTAAACTAATGAATTCAGCACCAAACAGTTCAATCTTAAACGTACAATCTAATTTTACCTAAAACCTGTAAGACAGAGTTTTCTTTCAAAATTTCAGTTAAGAAAAAATTTCTTACTCAGTTCTCTCCTCTGCCCTCATCCTGTACTAAAATATTCACAGCACAATTTATGTCTCTGGCAAGAAGATGGAAAAATACAGTCAACAGCCCTTTGGTTTCTTTTTAAGCACCTGCCCCACCTTATACCCATTCTTTCAATATTCTAACTTCCTCCTCCCTAAAATAATGAATTTAAGGTAGAAAGAGATGAGGAAGAACGGAAATTTACAAGAGAGCATGAGTGATAATTGTTACCAAGAAAACATTTTCCGTTTTTGCTCTTAATAGGCTGTAAAGCTGATGCAATTAAATTATAACTATAGCAACTCAGCTGGCAGGATGATCCTTTGACTCCAGCAGCATCCTTGCACACGAGCACAGAGCCTGCACACTCAAGACCGGGGGAACTACAGGCAATGGGGAGCAGCAGTAAGGAGCCTAGTTAGCAGAAATGTCTAACAGCTGGCTGGGGTGCTGGGGAACAGAGTCAGGGAGCAGTTGGTTGCAGGTAGCTGCAAGGTTGGATAGTTCAAAATCCCTACCAGGGCTCCTCTGACTTACTTTACCAATACCAACAGAACCGAAACTAACTAGTACCGTTTTAAAAAATAAACTTTGGGAAGGCCTACAGAACAATTCCTACAACCTACTTACTGACTTAGAAGAGCAGCCAAAACTTTCAGCTCTCAAGATTAGCTGGAAAAGAATGTAGCCCTTATACTCATTCCTGGAACATTTATTACGTACCCAAAACAATGTACCCATCTATAATAATAGAAGGGTAATATGCAAATCGATCCAATGGCCGAACAGCAGAACGACCTTGTGGACAAAGCCGGGGTTGCGAGGGCCGAGGCAACCAGGGCTGTGAAGGCCTACTCTTGCACAAATTGCTGCATAGGGCCTCTGGTGTTAACATAAGCACTTAGGTCTTTCTCAAGTTCAATTCAGAAATCGACAATTTCCCACATCTCCCACACAGAATCTCTGACTTTCCAGACCCACGAAGGTCACAAATAACAGTACCCCTCCCCCTTTGCATGTGCTCTGGAATCAGCCTGTCTGGGTTTGAACCCTGGCTCATCACTCACCAGCTGTGTGATCTGAGAATTACTTGCCCTCTCTGAGCCTCAGCTGCTCAATGTAATAAGGGGACAACAGTCCTAATATTCATTGTGAGGATAAGCAAAATCTTAAGTAGTCAGTAAATCACACTTCTTTTTAAAAAAAATATTTTTATTGATTTCAGAGAGGAAAGGAGAGGGAAAGAGATAGAAATATCAATGAGGAGAGAGAATCATTGATCGACTGCCTCCTGCACGTCCCACACTGGGGATGGAGCCCGCAACCCGGGCATGTGCACTGCCTGGGAATCAAGCCATGACTTCCTGGTTCATAGGTGGATGCTCAACCACTGAGCCATGCTGGCCAGACTAAATCATGCTTCTTATGGAAAGCACCAAGATTTTTTTTATGTCTCCCAAAATTATAAGCTCCTTGAAGACAAGGACCATGGCTAACGGACTAATGGTAGGAGCCCCAGAGAAGTCCCAGGCCTGGCACAGTGAGAACCCCAAACACATGTCTGTGGAATCAACAGCCCAATCAATGTTGTGCAGCAGCAGCAGCCACCGGCCGGCCACCAGTCAGCACTTTCTGCAGCTGCACTCGCTGGCGCTCACCCACGTTCCCGAGTAATCCACTGGCAGACACCGCATTGCCGTCCCTCAGAGGCAGCCCACGGGGTCACTGACAATAAGCAGACAGAATCACTCCTCGCTTGGATGGCTTCTCGCCACTGACTGTGCATCAATTTCTTCCAAGTGCCCTTAAAACCACTGCTCATCTCTGAGTGCTCACTGGCACAGGCAGTAACACTCACCTGTGTGGCCCACACTGACTAATATACTTACAGGAGCCATTGTGACCCCACAGCCAGCGAACCCAAGCAGGAACTGCTGTGACTGGTTTCTGCAAGACAAAACTCTTCGCCCCTTCCCATCCTGATCATCTTTGCGTGTGATATGGGCTCACAGCTTGGTCAGAAAGACAGGCTAGAACACCCGGGCAAGGAGACAAAGCACTACTGACCTGTTTACAAAATCACTCTGAGTTCCCAAGCATCTGGCTTGTGTGTGATTTACAAACTGAATCCAAATTCAAGACAGGAAAGAAGAAATGGGTCCTGCCCCCAGCCACCCAGCACCAACGCTGCTTCCCTACCAGTACTCACGCCTTGACATCTGCTGTCTCCTGGGACGTGCGTGTGAGGGTCCGGGAGCGCAGGCGCTCGCCCGCCTGCTGGATCTCCTGCAGGTTCCTTTCCACATGGGGAAGCTCTGAGATACCCTCGGTCTCGGCAGCAAGCTGTTCAGCTTGCTGAAGCAGCTCACCAAACCCCTCGGTATCCATTGGCGGTACAGATCCTAGACGGAGGAAAAGAAAGGAGACCTCAATCAAAGAAAAGATAGGCTTCAAACACTACCTGAATCTGTTACAAGCTTAATGAAACACTGGGACTTTTTTTTTTTTTTAATATGGAATGCTTCATAAATTTGTGTGTCATCCTTGCGCAGGGGCCATGCTAATCTTCTTTGTATCATTCCAATTTTAGTATATGTGCTGCCGAAGCAAGCACAACACTAGGACTTTTTGTAAACAGACAAGTGGATTTGTTCCTGAACATACCCCAAGAACAGGCCTGACAGAGAAAATGAGTCAGACTGTGAAGAAATAGATCATTTCTAGCCCTAGCCGGTTTGGCTCAGTAGATAGAGCATCCACCTGCAGATCCAAAGGTCCTGGGTTTGATTCCTGTCAAGGGCACATGCCTGGGTTGCAGGCTCAGTCCCCAGTAGGGGTGTGCAGGAGGCAGCTGATCAATGATTCTCTCTTATCATTGACGTTTCTCTCTCTCTCTCCCTTTTCCTTCCTCTATGAAATCATTAAAAATATATATTTTTTAAAAAGAAATAGATCATTTCTGTGTATATTGACAGTCCCAAGACTGACTTCTGCCATCAGAACAAATGCAAAGATACTAAGCCACAGACCAGGATTCCTGCCTCCTTTCACGGACTCAGAGCCGAAAAGTAAAGAACCACCACCTTCCACCTCCTGTTTCTCCACCTGTCTAAGTAAAACACCACTACCCGCAGTGCTAGGCAACTTAAAAGGCCCTTATCTCATGACTAGAGGCCCGGTGCATGACATTTGTGCACTGGGGGCAGGGAGCGGGCCTTACCCAGCAGTCGGACATCCCCTGAGGGGTCCTTAGCGCTGCCGAAGAGGCAGGAGAGGTTCCCACCACCTCTGCTGCGGCTCACCAGCCGTCAGCTGGCTTCTGGCTGAGCGGCGCTCCTCTTGTGGGAGTGCACTGACCACCAGGAAACAGCTCCTGCGTTGAGCGTCTGCCCCTTGTGGTCAGTGCGCATCATAGCAACCAGTCGTTCCACCGTTTGGTCAATTTGCATATTAGGGTTTTATTATATAGGATTCTCAGCAACTCTGTAAGAGTCCTGAGCAAACAGAAGAAGCAACTCCAGCCCACAGAGCTCAGCTCCATGCCCACAATACTCTCCACTCAGAGGAGCTGAACCAAGTCCAGAAGATAGGTCTTCTGAATAATTTCATGTTATTTTCACATACCTGCTCCTCCACTAACATAATAGACAATCTCTTCAAATTCACGTCCAAGTCTCCACTCTCATGTTCTTTAGCTTACAAGATTACTGGGAGCAGAGATCCATGTTTATTATGATACTAGAGGCCCAGTGCATGATTGAATCATGCACATGTAGGGTCCCCTACACGCTTTCGCTTTCGATCACGGGGGAGCTGGGTGCCTGTCCGCTGGTGCACCAGGCCGTTCAGAAGCCTCCAGCTCGGCGGAGGCTTCTGAAAGGCCTGGTGCCGGAGCAGACAGGCACCCAGCTCCCCTGCTTTTGATGGTCCGCGGCGGGACGTGAGCTCGCTGTCCCAGAGGCCCCTTCTGTTCCGCAGCACAGCCATGGTGCAGACGCTGAGCTCGCGCCGCCACTGGTGATGTGAGCTAAGCGTCCTGCCGGCCCAATCGGCTACCCCGGCCACCCCGAGTCCCGCCCTCCGCGCCTCCCTCTGGCCCAATCGTGGGTGTAGCGGAATGATGGTAATTTACGTATTACCATTTTATTAGGTAGGATTCAGATATTAGACTTAATTGTTAATATACCTACTACTTTTAGAAATATGATTGCTACTAATAATTATAATATAAACAGCAGCTGGCTTCTAGACCATGAATGTTAACAAGACCACCTGTTTCTCCATCAAATGACCAAGAAAAGCCCTATGAACAGTGTTAAAATTTAACAGATATTATATATTTATGAATTATATATATCCTGTACTATCCTTATATAAGGTTCTTAACCAAAACGATGTTAAGTCCTACAAATACATAAATAAACAGAAGATAAACAAAATCACCATCATTAGGGAAAAAATTTTTTATGTTGCTAAAAGGTTAACAAATTTATTTAAAAAATAACAAAATTCCTTAAACAGTAGCTCTTGTTGGTTATAGTTTTCTACTTTGTTTTAAACCCACTTTTGAAATCCCACTGCTCTAGAACTGTGGTTACAGTACTAATGTAATATATATCTCGGCTGTGAAGGACCAGTTAATGTTAAAAGGGCATAGTTACCATCATAAATCTACAGCAGGAGAACAAGAACTTTTTAAAGTGAGCATTAAGCAACATTAACTTTAAAGGCAAGGGCACAAGGTTAAAACAAAAGTAGCTCAGCTGGAGTAGTCATGAAAACACTCTGAAATCCTTTATGAAGTACTAAACTGAGTTCAATCTTTAGACAAAAAGTCATATACTCAATAACTCTTCACTTAAAGTTTCTAGATAATCACTGTCTTTACCCAAGAGAATCAGGTGATCTCTACCTGTGGGAAAATGGGGATGGCAGAAAAAGGAAGGTTTTCTCAAGGACAAAAAAGAAGAGTGTTTTTAAACAACTCCTGCCTAATGGAGAAATGTTTTACCTCAGAAACCCTTAAGGTCAATGACATTCTACTAACTACAGACACATGGTCGATCACCAGAAAGAGCAAAGCAAAGAAATTTGCTGCCTCTTCCCCATACTTTTTTCTCACTCTAAGATAAACATAATTTGTCTATCAGAACCAAAGCAAAGGAAATACTGTTTTCCTTTCCTAAGGAAATTTTTTGAACACCCTGAATAAAGAACTGAATGAAACAAAACTTTTCTGTTTAAAAGAAGAAGAACCCAGCCGGTATGGCCCAATGGTTGGGTGTTGACCCAGGTACCAAAACGTCGCCAGTTTCATTCCCAGTCAGGGCACATGCCCAGGCTGTGGGCTTGATCCCTAGTAGCGGGCATGCAGGAGGCAGCCAACCGATGTCTCATCTCTCTCTCTATCCCTCTCCCTTCCTCTCTCTCTGGAAAAAAAAAGGGGGGGAGGAAAAAAGAATAACATTTTACATTCATGTAAGAGAAATTCAGACAAAGGAAATGCTCAATTCCTCAAATGACCTACCCATATAAAGATTTAGAGTGATGATACCCAGTCGGGTGTGGCTCAGCGGTTAAGCGTTGACCTAGGAACCAAGAGGTTTGATTCCCAGTCAGGGTATATGCCCAGATTGCAGGCTCAATCACCAGTGGGGGAGGGGGAGTACAGGAGGTAGCCAATCAATGATTCTCTCTTATCACTGATGTTTCTATCTCTCTCTCCCTCTCCCTTCCTCTCTGAAATCAATAATATATATATATATATTTTTTTAAAAGGTTTAGAGTGAAGGATTTGAGTATAAATAATTAAGGCAAACAAAAGTCTTAATTCACTTTCATGTGGTCCAATAAAAGACTTTTTAAAGTTATTTAAAGAATTATTTTGGCCCGGGCCAGTTTGGCTTAGTGGATAGAGCGTCGGCCTGTGGACTGAGGGGTCCCGGGTTCGTTCCCCAGTAGGGGGCGTGCAGGAGGCAGCTGATCAATGATCCTCTCTCATCATTGATGTTTCTATCTCTGTCCCTCTCCCTTCCTCTCTAAATCAATAAAAATAATTTTTAAAAAATTATTTTGACCATGGTAAAAATAAAGCCTGAATCTCTAAACAAAATCCTAAATTTTATATGCCCCAAACTGAGCTCTAACCTTGTCTACAAAACTTGTTCCTTGCCTTCTCAGTTTCTTCAGCCAAAATCTTTGAAGGCTTGTATGAGTCATACCTCCTATCCAATAGGTCAACGAAGCCTTTCAAATCCACCTTCAAAACATCCAGAATCGACCTCTTCCCACCACTTTCATCCATCTGAGTCACTATCACCTCTTCCCTGACCTCCCGCTTCAGCCCTCACCGCCTACAGTCTATTCTCAACCCAGCAACCAGGGATCCTTTTAAGGTCAGATCACATCCCTCCTCTGCTTAAATCTATTGTACAGAGTGAAGCCCTGTAGAAGCAGCCCCACCTCTCCTTACCTCCCAGACTCACTCCAGGCCTGTCCCCCTTCCTTTCCGGGGCTCCAGCCATCAGGCCTCTCTGCTGGTCCGCCAATGGTCAGACACATTCCTGCCCTGGAGTCTTTGTACTCCCCGTTTTCTCTACTTGGATCACTCCTCTCTCAGATATGCTCAAGACGATTCCCTGTCTCTCTGTTTCAGCTAAACTGTCACCTTGCCTTTGATGACAACCTAGAACAAAATAGTTGAGTGCAATCTGCAACCCCCACCAGCACGCCTCCATCTCTCTGTCTGTCACCCTGCTAAATGTAAGCTGCACAAGGACAGGGACTTGTCTGCTTTGTACACTGATGTCCCCCAGGCTCTTAGAACAGTGCCTGGCACACAGTAGACAATCATTTTTTGTTGAATGAACAGGAGGAGTTTTATTCTTCCATCCGTGGGGTCTGTTCTTCTCAAAGGCTTCCTGCACTCCCCTGCCAAATCAGCACCCACTGACAAGCAAAGAGCAGAGCAAACACATTCCCTTCCGACTACCAACTGATACTTAACATTTCTGAGGCTGCAGAGCATAAGGCAGTGACAGTATAAATGGCACCATTTCAGATCACATTTGGTCCAGAATAGTGCTTTTCCCAGACCAAAAAGCCAGTGATATTTTAGAAGAAATAACCCAGTTTTCAGGTGAACAGAATCCCAAACCAAAAGAATAAATACACATAAAGGAAGAAATCTGCGATAAAAC
The DNA here is from genome assembly GCA_025583905.1 of Ia io. NCBI lineage: Eukaryota > Metazoa > Chordata > Mammalia > Chiroptera > Vespertilionidae > Ia > Ia io. Next base: position 805,511 of record JAJQQW010000021.1, read on the forward strand.
TTCAGAGTAGAAAATAAACTTGTTCCATGTCTCTGAGAAGAGATTTGTATATAATATCATATTTAAGAAATACTGGATTACGCCCTAACCTGTTTGGCTCGGTGGATAGAGCGTCGGCCTGCGGACTGGAGGGTAGCAGGTTCGATTCCGGTCAAGGGCATGTGCCTTGGTTGCGGGCACGTCCCCAGTGGGGGGTGTGCAGGAGGCAGCTGATCGATGTTTCTCTCTCATCGATATTTCCAACTCTCTATCCCTCTCCCTTCCTCTCTGTAAAAAATCAATAAAATATATTAAAAAAAAAAAAAAAAGAAATACTGGATTACCCTAGCTGGTTTGGCTCAGGGGATAGAGAGTCGGCCTGAGGACTGAAGGGTCCCAGGTTCGATTCCAGTCAAGGGCACATGCCAGGTTGTGGTCTCGATCCCCAGTAGGGGGCATGCAGGAGGCAGCCAATCAATGATTCTCTCTCATCATTGATGTTTCTCTCTCTCCCTCTCCCTTCCTCTCTGAAATCAATAAAAATATACTTAAAAAAAAAATACTGGATCTATCCTGCATTGTATATAAAGCAACCAGTGGAAATTAATTTACAAAAAATTATTGCCAGCCAGCATGGCTCAGTGGTTGAGCATCAATCTATGGACCCAGAAGGTCACGGTTCGATTCCCAGTCAGGGCACATGCCCGGGTTGTGGGCTTGATCCCCAGTGTGGGGCAGGCAGGAGGCAGCCAATCAGTGATTCTCTCTCATCATTGATGTTCCTCTCTCTCCCTCTCCCTTCCTCTCTGAAATCAATAAAATTATATCTCTTTAAAAAATTATTAAAGTTTCCAAATCTATACTCTGATATAGCCATCATCCCATTTCATTAAGATGTTTTAATTTGTGGTTAATTTAATCAATTTAAGGACAGTTTTTAGCACCTCTGGAAAATACATATCCAATTAGACATAAAATATAGGGATTAGGCCAACCAAATATCAATTCTGACCCAAGATACTGGAAACTGATGATGAAATTAACCTCCCTAGCTTTGTCCAACAGAAAGAACTAAAATGATGGGGTTGGGAGAGGGATGAAGTCCCAAGCTTTGTGTTGTGGAAATCTGGCCAGGACACATGCAGAGACTGGACGCCAGCAGCACGCTTGGGGAGCTATGGAGGAGGGAGCCAGGAAGGAGCCTGAGAACTCTTGCAAGTGGGTTGTGGACAGTCAATGGAGCAAACCTGGGGCTGGATGGGAAAAGGCTGGTAAGGACGACTCACCGCACTGAGTCCGGTCTGTCTGCAGTGACTCAGCCTGATTGTGAGGGCGTTGGAAACACTGACAGGTGCTTCAGAGAGCATCACATGGCCCCAGGGCCCACACAACAAACTGCTCTCTGGGCCCCTTGGCAGAAATCCTCCTAAGCCTCCAGACCTCCTCAACCACCAAGCAACTGAAAGCCTTAAAATGAAGGGCAATTTACCACTGCTGTCAGAAGGCAGGACTGTTTACCCTTGCAGGGGGATAACAGAAGGGAGGCTTCGAGAAGGTGGGATGGGGGGGGCGTAATTTTCTGGGTTTTTTTTAACCTGGGAGCTACTTAACAATGCTTGTTCAATTAGAAAATCCATTGAGAAGCAGCTGGATGCCCATTGCTGAATTTTTTCCATGATCTCATAATGTTGAGCTTTCATGGGGAGAAGAGGCTCTTCATGAGGAGTGATCTTAGGAGTCCTGTATTTACTCCAAGCTCAGGACTAGTCTTTGCTGTTTACAGGAATTAATTATTTAGGAGTGTCACAAGGAAAGGCAGATCCTCTGTTAACATGAAAGTAATGTCAACTCTCTGTGGGAGACAACTGAGCACTGGGCCAGGAGCCCTCTCCTCCCCTCCCCCACTATGCTCCAAAGACATCAGCTCATCTTGTCATCACAGATCCCTTTCCATGTCCGTCCCACTCCCAGGCCTCTGGTCTATGGACTCATTCCTACCCGAAAGCTCACTTCGTAAGGCCCTGAGATGCCTTGTCTTGTCTGCGACTTCACCCAGCCCATTCTTCATATCTTTTTCAGCTCACTGCCTCCAGGTGCCCCTCCTCTGTGACTCCATCACTCCCTGGCTCAGTTCTTAACACCTAACATTAAAATTATCTCTTTATATGCCCATAACTCGATTTGTAAGACCTGTGTCTGCTACATAGTGAATATTCAATAAACGTTTCATTGAAAAAAAAAAAAAAGAAAAGAAAGAAAATCCATTGAGCTTCACTCAAAGGGGAAGATGATCAGGATGGGGCTGGTCACCAGAAAGACCAAGTGACTGGAGGGCTGAAACTTTCAGCTCACCCACCAACCTCTGAGGAGGGGAAGCGGGGCTGCATACTAATCTCCATAAATACTCTTGAACAGCCCAGACTGCATGGCTCAGTATTTGGAACATCAACCTATGAACCAGGAGGCAACAGTTTGATTCCCAATTGGGGGCACATGCCTGGTTTGTGGGCTCAATCCCCAGCAGGGGGCGTGCAGGAAGCAGCTGATCAATGATTCCCATCGTTGATGTTTCTACATCTCTCTCCCTCTCCCTTCCTCTCTGAAAGCAGTAAAAAAATATATTTAACCTGGGGGGCGGGAGTGGCCGTGGTGTCAATCAGGGAAAAAGGAGACATGTAATACTTTAAACAATAAAAGAAAGAAATGCACACATATACATTTTATACACACACACACACATATACTGGTGTCCTGGTGCACAGATTCATGCACACTGAAAGGAAGTTAATTAAAATAAATATTTTAATATCGCTATTCACATCTTGCTAATGAAAAGAAAATAGGATTCTGTGCTGGTGGGTAGGGGAGGCTGGGGGAAGATCAATGAGGGGAAAAAAGATACATATGTACTACTATTTGTAATACTTTAAACAATAAAATTAAATTTAAAAAATAAGATATACTAAGAGGTGGATATTATGAAAGAATAGTAAACTTGGAGGACAGAATAAGAAGTTTGCAAATATATCATGTAAAAATTGCAGATTAAGAGACTACAATGTTAAAAAAATGAAGAAGAGTCATCAAGACTGAAAAATACATGATGCTAAAGATTTAGCTGCTTCTTATCTAAAATAGAATAACACAGGCATTTTTATTATAACGATCAATTTAGAGAAAGATTGAAATAAAATGTACTCCCATTTAAAAAAGAAAATAGGCCGAGCCGAAACCGGTTTGGCTCAGTGGATAGAGCGTCGGCCTGTGGACTCAAGGGTCCCAGGTTCGATTCCGGTCAAGGGCATGTACGTTGGTTGCGGGCACATCCCCGGTAGGGGGTGTGCAGGAGGCAGCTGGTCGATGTTTCTCTCTCATCGATGTTTCTAGCTCTCTGTCCCTCTCCCTTCCTCTCTGTAAAAAATCAATAAAATATATTTAAAAAGAAAATAGGATTCTACCGAGTCTCCTATCTACCTACTCCAGGACTTCTGTGAGGATCAAATGAGATGAGGCATGAGAAAACGCTTCACAAACATTTGGTTAAACTGTAAAATGTCTGCACCTGGCTATAAAGCAAGTCAGGTTCCTGGGTGGAAGAAACTCCAAGGATGCTAGTTGCTAGAGAGAGGAAGCTGGGCGTTGCCACGTGATGTCATTACCCGGCGCCCACAGCCACTGTTTCCAGGCTGAGCTGCGCTGTGGGCCACATTTTGCACCATGGGGTCTTAGCAGCATTGGCTGCGATTTGGTGGGGTGTCACTCCAGGGTGGTGGCAGGGCCTGTGTCCCACTTGGGGGAAGCCGAGTGTTGGTTGTCGGCACCAGGTCCGTGGTGCTGTTTATTTTTAAATGGCAAGTGCGTATCATGGCAGCTCCTGCATTGTCTGCCCCCTGGTGGTCAGTGTGCGTCATAGCTACCGGCCAGACAGACAGACACTTAGCCTTTTATATATAGAGATATTTAAGAAAACAAACTTGAACAATGAGATTTGATGAACTTCTGGGTGGTGAGTGCTTCCACAGGCTGGAAGGATGGGGCACATGTTTCATAGGACAGAAGCTCTGGTGCTCAGGACCCTTCCAGACCCCACCTTATGTACTACTTTGTCTGGCTGTTCATCTATATCCTTTATAATAAACTGGTAAATGTAAGTAAATGTTTCTCTGAGTTCTGTATCCTGCTCTAGCAAGTTAATTGCACCTCTGACCTTCAGCCAGTTGGTCAGAGAAGCACAGGTAATGTGCTTTTTGCGATTGGCTTCTGAAGGAGAGCATGCGGGGAGCGGGGGGGGGGGGGGGGGGGGTGGTGTCGGGGCAGGGCTACAATTTTGTGGAACTGAACCCTTAACCCTTGGGATCGGATGCTATCTCCAGTTAGATAAGTGTCAGAATTGAGTTAAATTGTAGAATAACCAGCTCGTGTCCAGAGAATCTGAGTGTGGCTTGATGTGTGGCAAACCCACACATCTGGTGTCAGAAGTGAAGCAGTGTTGCAGTCGATGGTGTGAGCGTAGGAAGACTATGTTTCCCTTACAAGTACAGTAGACACTTAACTATTCACAATGCTGAGCACTTCTAGACCATCTTAAATCAGTATTCTCAGAGTGGCCCCTCTAGGATTTTGCAGCTGATCTGACTCTTAACCTGGGTTCGCAGGACACGGCAGGAGACAGGCTCACCTGGCCCTGCAGCGGTCTCCACTGCTCAGGTCCTGACGTAAGAGTATTCATGCTTATTGTATTAAAATGTGTACACATCTGTTTTCTGGCATTAATTATTAGCTCATTCATTTATTGTCTTTTAAAGCACCAGCCACAAGTAGACTGTCTTCATTTGTCCAAAGCTTTGTGGATTCTCAGGCCAGGGAACTACTGAGTGCTTTTAAAGACTGCTGAGTCATCCCAGAAACGGCTGTTACTCACTTATTATCCTGGCTTAAGCCTAGTATATATTCCCCAAAATTAGCACCTTAGGATCTCAGAGCTGGCAGAAAACAAAGGAAAACACGAAAGAGCCTCAGAGCTATCCATCCTAGACCTGTCTACCAAACTCTCTTCCCCAGTCTGAGACTGGTATCCTAGGTCAGTGGTCGGCAAACTCATTAGTCAACAGAGCGGCAAACCACGGCTCTCGAGCCGCATGTGGCTCGCCAGCCGCAGTTTGCCGACCACTGTCCTAGGGCCGGGGCTGGCAAACGTTTTCTGTAAAGGGCCAACAGTGAATATGCTAGGCTTTGTGGCCAGCCTCTTGTTACTACTTAGCTCTGCTTGACAGTGGATGATATGTAAACAAATAAGGGTGGCTGTGCTCCAGTAAAACTCTAATCATGGCCCCTCCAATTTGAATTTCATATAATATTCATGGCGCACAAAATAATCTTTGAACTTTTTTTCAATGATTTTTAAAGATGTAAAAGTTCTTCTTATCTTATTTGACGCCCAGGTTGTAGTTTGGCAACCCCTAGTTTGCTGAGGGCATGTGAGCTAGACCTGGCAAGTAAATCCTGGTTCAGTGCTTACTAACGATGTGCCCTGGCAAAGCCACCCTCACCAGGCCTCTGCAGTGGGAACACAGAAAGATTAAGTGAGTGGCACAGTAGCCCTGTTGTCATTCCCCTTCTCTCTGGAAGCTGTTTACCTGAAGAGCATATTTGGGAGAAGAAATCTGTTTTATAAATGATGAAATATGTCCAGGATAATGTGTTCTTTGGACCTAACACACAGAATGCTTGAGGGAACTCACTGCCCTTTTCAAGTACAACACAACATTAAACCACGTGAATTTTTCCTTTTACTTATCACCCACAATCAAAACAGCCCAGTTATCCAATAAATACAAAGGACTGAGAAAGAGATGAAAGGATTAAAGACAAGGCCATCTGTCTTCCCTTCAGTGTTAAAGGAATCTCTCCTGATTCACCCATTTGCTTGAAATGATGACACCAACTACTTGCCCTGCGTAAATTTAATATATTCAAACAATACTTGTTACCTCTCACTATGGAAATCTAATTTTACCACAGACCCAAATATTATCTCTTCAGCTACAAAGATCCTGCAATCTAACAAATGCAGTTAGCACTGCTATAATATTCTGGACTAGAGGCCCAGGGCACGGATTCATGCACCAGTGGGGTCCCTCAGCCTGGCCTGCGGGAATCGGGCCAAAACCTGCTCTCCGACATTCCCTGAGGGGTCCCGGATTGCGAGAGGGTGGTTCTCAGATGACGCACCCCGAAATCAGGCTCCCTCCTCTCTGGTTCCCAGTGCATCACCACAGCTCGGCAGCTCCTGCGCTGAGCGTCTGCCCCTGGTGGTCGTTGCGCATCATAGCTACCAGTCAGATGGTCACTTAGGCTTTTATATACCAGTATATAGATGCTGTCTGAGGAGGGAATTTTGTATACATCAGAGGAAATAACTCATGCTATTTATTTATTCCTTTATTCTTCAAAATGTACAACTAACAATGTTATTCCTTTTCAATTATTTTTAAAAGTTTTAATACGACAAAATTAATTTTTAAAAAATCTTAAACAGAATGGGTAAACAGAAGAAGACTGAATTTTGAACCCACAAATGTGATTCGAATTTACAGTGTTCACTTACTAGCGAAACACTTCTCATCTATAAAAAGATAGTAATTCCTACCTACTTCAAGAGGTTGGTGATACACAGAAAGTATTTTATAAACTCTACTGATTTACGTCATTGTAAAAACGCTACTTAAGCTTTTTTCCAAAGATGCTAATTTGGCGACATTTTGTCATTTAATCATAAACATCTGTTTCAAAAGTAAATATGTGATACTAAATTATAACTAATTTAATCATAACATATCATTCAATAAGAACTTCTGGAAGGCAGTTAGTTTTTAAATATAAGTTATGCTCCCTATTAAAAAATATGTTTATTATTATAAGTCCAAGTTTCCACAATGGTGTGATTCAAAAGAAATTTAGCATTTAATTTAAAGTTAAAATCTTGCCCTCAAACCTTCTTAATTAACCTATAATAAGAGCAGTGTTCCGTATTCAACACCAAAGATTAATGAGTAAAGCAAGCCTCACTCAAGATTTCAAAGACTGGTTCTGCTCTCCTCTCTTCTTTTGAATATATAAACTATGGTTAGATGACAATATCATTCCACTTTTTACTGTATCTGTCAGCTGTCGATTATAACAACCACCAAAAAAAAATTACATCTTAACAGATACTACTGTTTCAGAAGCTTCTAGGAAGAGAATAATGATTCTGTTATAATAGTTGGATAATTCTTCATAGTCTTATAAGACTAAAAGAAAGTTAGCCCTAATCATTATTCAGAAGGCAGACTTCTGGAGAAAACGAAGGAACGGAAATAAATTACCCTAGACAGAAGAGAAATTAAAAACAGGGTGATTCAGGACCAGCACTGGCCTGGATGACTTCGGGAGTGCAGTAAAGGATGTGGAGGATCAGCTTTCCTGATACATAAAAACTTGCACTATTTCATCTTCAGTGAGCAAAGAGACGCAACCTGGCATCACATGGAACCATCCAGTATCCACCTAGGTTACTACTTTCTGATAAACTCGCAGCTCCCAGTAGCAGCCAGGCTTGGGAACGAAGAACAAAGCCTGGCTTTGCCCCACATCAGCCCTTTACTTTGGGACTAGCCCTTGACGCCTCTCTGGGCCCCAGTGCGACCACCAGTGAAGATGTGGTTGGCTCAGATGACTCCTAAGGGCCTGCCCTCCCTGAAGAATTCACAAATGTGGGCTGTTAGTTCGGTCTTTAAACTCCACGTGTCTTCAGAAGGAGCAGCCCCGTTTCAGGGGATGGAAACTATCTGTATACCGAACCTCAGGAGTGACAGCCACCCAACCTTCCAACAGATCACCAAGCTGGCCTCCAAAAGGTCTCTGGATCTGACCTTTCTCTCTACACCTACGATTCTCAACTGGGGGCAAGTCTGTCCGCAGGGGTCACCGGCAACATCCAGAGACATACTTGGCTGTCACAACGGAGGGAGAAGGGCCTTGTGCTCCTGACATCTAGAGGGTAGAGATGAGAGGGACGCCCCACAAAGCAGAGCTCTGCCTCACAACAAAGAATTACCCAGCCCCAAGTAACAGCGGTGCTGAGTTTGAGAAGCCTGCGGTCGGCCCTGTACTTTTGAAAAAGAGACCCCATCAACTTTGGTTTCGCCTCTGCGGAGGATGGGGTGCTGTGCGCCCAGAGAAAGCTCGGGGAGCCACCTCCCTGGATGGGAGGCAGCATGCCCCTGGGTGCGGCAGAGACGACAGGCCAAGGGTCTGGAAGGCTCACAGGGTCGTCACCCTCGCCCAAAGCCCCCTTCCCTCGGAGGGCGATGCCCGCCGACAGGGTGCACCCCCGAGGGGCGAGCGAGCTGCGGCGGGGGCCGGGAAGGTGGGCCGGCAGCGCTGGGTGGGGGCTGGCTACGGGGGGGGGAGCGGGCAGTCGTTGGGGGCGGGGGGACACGCTCCGTCCACGGAGAGAGGGCAGACACAAGGTCCTCGCGGGACGCAGCCCGACGCCGCATGGAGGCGGCTCGCCAGGCGCAGTCTCGCCGGCGTCGGTCAGACATGCCCGGCTCCGTGAGGCGAGTGGGAAGTGTGGGCAGCATGGCTGCGGGCGTGGGGACCCAGCTCCGCCCCGCCTCGGGGTCCCCGGTTCAAGGCAGGACGGCAAACGCAGCTCCGCAAGACGCGGCCGGGGACAGGCTCACCTGGCTGGGCAGCCGCCTCCGCCGCGCAGGTCCCGGCCACAGCACGCGACCGCCGCTTCTCGCGCCGCTCGCCCGCGCTCCCTGATTGGCCCAGGCCGGCGCTCCCAGAAGCCCCCGCGCGCTGCGCCGCCAATTAAACTTTATGGAGACCCGCGGAGGCGGACAAGGACAGGGCGGGGCCGGGGCGGGGCCTCCGCCGAGCTGTCACGCCCCGCACGCCAGCGGCCACCGCCCTCGCCTCTCCCACGTGGCTACGGAAGGCTCCGTCGGAGGAGGCGGTTCCACAGTTGCCGGCGCGGGTTTCTTACGCTTTACTGAGGCCGCCCTAGTGACGGGCCCTGAGCTAGACGCCGTGGGCGCAGCGGCGGCTACGCCCGAAAAGCTCCCGCCCTCGGAGAGTCGGCAGGCTGGTGGGGACAAAAGGTGATCAACAGCTGCTAGCTGGTGCGGAGGGCTGCGTGGCCAGGGAAGGCCTCTGGGAGGTGACGTCTGAGCTGAAACACGGCCCGTGGCGGGAACCAGCCGTGCAAAATCGCGGCTGCAGAACATCCCACGCAGAGGGTTTCTCATGGACCGACACCAACTTCTCACTTCTGTAAATTTTCACTTCCCTGACTACTGAGCTCCCACCACGTGCACCCCTCCCTATTCTCTCATTCTCTGTTTGAAATGTTCAGTCAGCTCTGTAGAAATTAAAGTTGAGTTTAGTTCATACCGGACCTTTTTCCCTATTGCAATAGTCGATTTTGCTGACTAAAGTAAGCCCTTACTGCTTTAACTAGTGTCGGACTTTGTTTATCTTAACACTTCACACCAGCGTATTGTGGGTTCTCTATAAATGACTGGTGTTGATTGACAATATGCATGAGCATGGCTTTTGTCCTAAAGCTATTAAATATTTATTTAGATCCTGCTGTGGTCAGACAATATCCAAAAATATAATAGCATCTTACATCTGAATAGTGTTTTATGCTTTTGTGTTACTTTTTTCCTTTATGTAAAGAAGAATTTTAATGATAGACAAATACTCATAAAACATTGCCAATGGAAAAATCATGGCATTTACAGTACCTTTTAAAGCAGAACCTTTCCATGTCATAAATCCAGCATTTCCACTCCTACATACGTGCCCGGAAGAAACTCTTACACATGTGCACCAGGAGATATGAGCAAGAAACTTCTTTCAAAAATTAAGATATTTTAATGTCAAAAAAAAATCTTTTTAGCAGCACAGTTCACAACAGCAAAACAAAACAATAAACAAGCCAAATGTCCATTAACAAAAAAAAAGAATAGCCCTAGCTGGTTTGGCTCACTGGACAGAGCGTGGGCCTGCAGACCACAGGACCGGGGTTCAAATGTGATCAAGGGCACGTACCTCAGTTGTAGGCTCCTCCCCAGCCTGGGCCCTGGTCAGGGCGCATGCAGGAGGCAACCCATCGATGTGTTTCTCTCACATCGATATTTCTCTCTGTCTTGCCCTCTCTCTTCCACTCTCTCTAAAAATCAATGGAAAAATACCCTCCAGTGAGGATTAAAAAAAAAAGAATAAACAAATTGTGACTATTATCTCAATGAAATATTACACAGCATTAAATAATAAGTTAATTAATAGCCATAAAAACAACATGGATGAATCTTGGAAACAATGTTAAGTGGAAAAAGCAAGTAAAACCAAACTATTGTTTCTGCATGGAATGATAAATAGGGAACTTAAGATTGTAATTATCTCTAGGGATAGAAAGGGATTGGAGGACCACTGGAGAGAATTAAAGTATTGAATATGTTCTAGTTCTTGAGTTGGGTAGTTGGTTCTTAAGTAGTTGATTATATTATTATTCATTATTACACACTAGAGGCCCCTTGCAGGAAGATTCCTGCAATAGGGCTTCCTGCTGCGGTCTCCGCTGCCCCGCCTGCTTCCCTCCCTTCTCCGCAGCCCTGCTGGCTTCTCTCCCTTCTCCCGCCCCGCTTGCTTCCCTTCCTTCTCCGCCGCCCCGCTTGCTTTCTTCTCCACAGCTTCGCTCCCTTCTGCAGGGTTTGGCTTCCTTCTACGCTGTCCTCAGTCTTCACTCTGGCCTGGATATGCAAATTAACTGCCATCTTGGTTGGGTTAATTTGCATACTCGCCCTGATTGGCTGGTGGGCATAAGGTACAGTCAATTTGCATGTTTCTCTTTTATTAGAGAGGATATTACATATAAATTCTTTTATATGTGTAATATAATATTTTTATTTACTGATTTGAGAGAGATTTGTTGTTCTAATTATTTATGTATTTACTGGTTGATTATTGTATGTGTCCTAACCAGAGATCAAACCCACAACCTTGGCATATTAGACCATGCTCTAGCCAACTGAACTACCTGGCCAGGGCTATAAAATAACATTTTTAGCTAATAAAGAAAATATGCCCAAGAAGAGGAAAATGCAGAACAATATAACTATAATTTCAACAATTTTAAAAATATACATTAGAGTCCTGATCACATGGCTCAGTTGGTTGGGCGTCAGCCTGCCTACTGAAGGGTCTCAGGTTCAAGTCCCAGTTGCAGGTTCGATCCCTGGCCCCCATGGGGCACATGCGGGGCATGGGGGTGGGACCAATTGGTGTGTCTCATATCAATGTTTCTCTGTCTCTCTCTCTCCTTCTTCTCTCTCTTCCACTGTCTCTGAAAAAGCAATGGAAAAAACATCCTCAGGTGACAAGTAAAAAAATAAATAAATAATTATAAAAAGTGATTCACATCTAATATTACACTTGAACCTCGCGTTAGCTAGGAGGAGGCAGGCAGGGCTGATTATCATCATGTATCCTGTGGGGAAACTAAACTTAAGGAGGGTTCAATGACTTACCCAAGGAGACACAGAGGAGTGGTGGCAGCCCAGGGCCTGCAAGCAAGGTTTCTGATGCCAAGACGAGTGTTCTCTGGCCCAAGAAAGCCCCAGAGATGAACCTAAAAGCCTCCGTGAACCGTAATAACTGTCCAGGGAAATGGACTGGACCGTCAACTTTCTGAACTGGGCCTGGAATGAAACCCTTGTTCTCCTTTATTCGGCAGCAGTTAACCATCAGACGACATTGTGAAGATGGTAGGAGTTCTTAAACATCTGGTTGTTCTGTTTGTTATTAAACACACTGACTATTGAGTGGGGGAAAACACCCATCCCACACATGTCTCCATGCTGCTGTTTAAAAACATCTATCAGCGTTGTTTGTGTCAAATTGCGCAATTTGTCACCGATGCTGAATCTGCCAGAAGAAAAGTGAATTTGATGGACAAAGCCCCAGGCTTTCTCTCTCTTCCTTTTCAATGTTCCAGATGTTTCAAAAAAAATTGGAAGGCTCATCTGCGGATGAAAAGTGTATCGAAGGAACTTGGGGTGGGGGGAGGTGTGGAATATGTAGAAAGTTCTGTAGAAACTGTCTTCAAGAGCCCCATCCTCTTGATTGGTTCACATTAGCCTCCGTTTTCAATCACAGCCTTTCAGTGGAGCCATCTGTTTCGAGGCCCATCTGTCAGGGGCTCTGTTGTCGTTGACTATTAAATGTATTTGCAGCTGGAGATTCAGGAGGGGTGGGGGGAATACAAACCCAACCTTAAGTGACAAAAGTGTCCCCAAGAGTTAAGGAAGAAAGAGTCATTCCCACTCTTAGAAATCAGAGGACTTAACCCTTCTCTGAAAACACAGGAGAAAATGATCAGCAAACAAGTATGGCCGCGAACAGCGGCCACGGGTGGCTTTGAGCCTTTCCACCATTCATCCCCCTTGTGGTGGCGGTACCCGAGAACACCCCAGTTTACATTGGGGGGATTACCTCTTTCACATTGTGGATGCTCTGGTAGGGATAATAATAATCGGCCATGAAGTGTTGTTCTGAGGATTAAATTAGTTAATACATGTGTAAGGTCTTAGAGCAGAATCCTGCACATAGTAGGCACTCACTCGGTGTTAACTGTGCTTGTTTCTGGAACGCCTGTTGCCACAATGCTCTAGAATTGAGTCGAGGTTTCTCTGACCCTCCAGAACAAAGCTGCCAGTCGCCCCCCCCCGCCCTATTCCCAGGCACCACAGGGCATTGCAATAGTCTGTAACTTTCACCAGACTCAGCAGCCTGGGGTGTTCAGCTTTATGTCCACCAGGGGGCGCTCAGTCAGTGTTCGTTGAAAATATACTGCTTGACGGAAAGGCTAGAATGGAGGCTCCAGCCCCCAAATTATCAACTATGCTGGAAGGCAAAGCCTGAAGTTCTCAAATAGAATTGGCACCCCCAGCTTTGGGTCCAAACTGGGTTAACGGTGGCGTGGCATCGTGGGGCTGGGCCAGCTCCGAAATGTGGCCCTGGCTTGGTGGGGTGTGGTTCTGTAATATTCCTGGACACGGGAAGCATTTCCTGAAACTATAGTGTGTGCAAACCTTATCTTGCCTTGGCTTATCTCACCAGCCAGCAACATTCGGGGAGGACCCATTGCAATCTATTTTTGCAAAGAGGGGTCTCTGCTCCCAGTGCTTCTGTGGGCACACTGCCAACTCCGGCATCTTCACTGAGCACCTACTATGTGCCGGGCACTGTTCTGGGCACTGGGATTGGCCCATAGTGACATGCCCAGTAAGTAGCAGAGACAGGGCTTGTCCCAGGCCTTTGGATGCCGCATCTAATACTGATCTAGAACCGTCAATGATTCGATTCTTGTTTTTATTAAAGCCATCGCAGCAACCACAGTTCATTTCTCGCCACTTATTCCCCAATGTGGTTGTTCTGAAACCCAGGGCAATTACTCTATAGCAGCCCTTTGTGGGAGCCAGATGTAAGCTGACCCGGTCCTTGCACCTGTAGGGGCTAGCAAGGCTGGCACCTACCCCCACAGATTTCCCAGGCCTGTTTGGATGGCAACTAATCAGTATAAGGAGAGCAGCCCCTGCCTACAGAGCTTTCCCAGGGTTTGTTTATATGACTGCTATCAGTAGGATAAGAGCTATTTTCATGGCTTACCAAGAAATATGTATCCAACTAGTGAGATTTATTGTAACAAGAAACCTGTCCTTCAACTTATCCCTCCAGTAGTGATTTTAGAGAAACAAAGAATGTTTTCCTTGTGAGTGATTCCCTGCTTAGTGTCTTATGTATAAAAAGCACTGTATTACTAATAAAAGTTGCCAGAGCTCCCCGAGAGTTCTGGACCTCCTGACCCCGCTGTTGTTTCTCTTGCTTTTATTTCTCTTATTCTTTCTATTTCTCAATTCCCACCTCCCTACCTCAGCCCGGTTCAATCGTCAGGCTGGACCTGACAGCCCTTCACTGTTCTCCTTGACTGAATGAATCGTAAGGTAACAAGCAGAGGAAATGAAGAGATATAGGTCAGATCTCATCTGAGCCTATAAAACCAAGATGTGAGATTATGCTATTACTTCCTGGGCTAAGTAAAAATGATTGAACATTTGTTACCATAATTATAAAACATCCTTTATAGTAGCTACATCATGGCTTGTAAATGGTCTCCTTCAAATACTGTTCCTATTTCCAAAGAGAGAGATCTCTATTTTGCAAGTGTGTCTTGTCTTACTTATTTCTTATGTATATACCCTGCCATTGACTATCTGCAGTAAACAAGAATTTTTTCATTAAAAAGCCCTCATGTAATGCACATTCTGTTAGGGGAGACGGGGGTTAGATAACAGCAGGTGCTCAGGAAGGAAATAAAACTGGGAAGGGGGCTGGGGTGAGTTCCCAAAGGGGAGGGGACGGAGTGAAGACTTGGAGGTGAGGAAGGGAGCCACTGATAGCATCCAAGGCACAGGAAACAGAAGGTGCAAAGGCCAGAGGCAGAACATTCCTGATGGCCCTGAGGAACAGGACTAGGCAAACATAGCTGGTAGGAGGGAGTGATGTTGGCCTTATGAACAAATGTAAGGACTTTAGCTTTTACTCCAAGAGAAATGAGGAGCCACTGGAGGGTTTGAATCAGAGGAGTGGCATGTTCTATCTGTGTGCTGTGTAGGGAATGGTCCAAAGTCCTGGCTGCCCTCATTTGAATTCCCTCAAAGCTTCTTGAACCGTCATCATTATTGCTATTAAATATTATACATATTAATAACAGGTACAGAACTTGGCTTCTGTCCAAGACTGGGCTCTGAATAACTATCATATCTGGAATCAGATGGACAGGAGGGAGCACAAGCCTGGAAACTGAGTCTTGGGGATATTCACCATCCTCAAGGTTAGCCAGAACACCGAGTCACCATAGCAACAGCTCTGACACCATGACACAGATTCCCAGACCTCCTTGCTGTGAACAGTCTCTGGGAGTGTGTGTGGGGGGGGAGCAGCCTTAGGCCTATGGCATCACTTTGTCTATTTCTAATGCTAGATAAATTTGGAAAACACTGTTTTAATACAATATACCCTCATTTTATGGCACCCTAAATGTGTGTAATTATCCCCAAGTCTATGAAAATTTTTCTCAAAATAAATTCAAATGCATTTGATCATAAATTATAAACACAGTCCTAACAGGACCTGTAGTGATAGAGACGGTAGAAAAGGTGGGAGCAAAGTTAGTGCACTAAAAATTCAAACTAAGGCCCGAGGAAAATTGGCAGGACATTGTGTATACCAGCTCATGCTAACTCCAAACTACTTCCCCAGGGCCTCTCTGTGTACCTCTCACGCTGTCCTAGCTGTGAGCTCAGAACTGCTTTCTAGCATCTGAGGAAAGCAGTCTGGTTGTCTTAACCTTTTGATGTGCAGATTGATTGACAAGTGAAACTGAATGGGAAGGGGAGGGTTTCCGGTAGCTTGCAATAAATGAAATGACCACCAGGTGGCAGAAAACACCCAGTAAGTAAAGTCAGTGCTTTTAAGCTTCCATAGAATCTTTTTAAAAAACCTGGGTATTTCAGCCCACTGGTGTGGCTCAGTGGTTAAGCATGGATCCAGGAACCAGGCGATCACAGTTTGATTCCCAGTCAGGGCACATGCCAGGGTTGCAGGCTCGATCCCCAGTAGGGGGCGTGCAGAAGGCAGCTGATCTATGTTTCTATCCTCCTTTTTCCTCTCTCTAAAAAAAAATCAATAACCCTAACCCTCAATTTTTGGTGCTATTTATAATGTAATGGTTACACATTTCAGGTTTAATCTGCATTATCAACAGTTAGTGCCTCACTTTCTTAAGTCTGGACAATCTACAAACAATAAATCAAGCCCTGCTCTTCAGGGTCTGCCCACTTAGAGAGGGTAAGTACTGCCCAATCTCAAGTGGTCCGTGTGATGTCACTGACACAGAGTTGGAAAGAGATACCCTATCACATAGCGTTTCCATCAGTCAGATAGGGTACATGTAAACAATCTCAAAAGCACGGATCAAGGATCAGTAAATAATAGCCTATGGGCTAAATTGGGCCCAAGCCTTGTCTGTGAATGGCCTAAGAGTGATTCTACATTTTGAAAGGGCTGTATAAAGAAGTAAATAGCCCTGGCCAGTGTGGCTCGGTGGTTGAGTACCATCCCATGCACCAAGAGGTCACTGGTTCGATTCCAGGTCAGGGCCAATGCCTAGGTTGCAGGCTCCATCACCAGCAGGAGGTGCACAGGAGGCAGCCGATGGATGTTTCTCCCTCTCCCTTCCTCTCTCTTTAAAAAATAAGTAAGTAAAATAAATAAATGACTATGCAACAGAGATCACATGTGGCTTTCGTCTTACTAATGAAAGCAAAAATATGAATCTGCGTTCATCATATTGGAACTACACTCATTCAGCAATTGCAAACCGTAGATAGACTGGTTACAGATACAACAGTTTAGCAACCATCTACGAATGCGTTCTGTGAAAAATCAATAAACTATAGGGACAGTATCACGTACAACAAAGAGTATTGCATATTTTGTTGTTGTTTCTAAATTGTGTTATTTTTTTCTATGTGTCCCCTAATTATAATTTATAATAAGTGTATGTACTTGTGTGCATGAATGCACAATTCATTTGTGTTGACCAGTGCTTGTCACAGGCCCAGTACAGGGGCGGTGCCCAGGAATGAATAATCGAACAGCCCCAATCCCACGGTTCCCTTGCCCCTGAACCCTCCTTGGCTCCTCCTCGTCCGGGAAAAGATCACACAGGCTGTCCTTCCATCTCCAGTCCTTTCCTCCTACTCTCCCCTCCTGCGCTGCGGGGAGAGTGGGTGGAGCCAAGGTCCTTGTGCACAGGCGCTCTTGGAGCAGTTTCCCTCCGGGAGAGCTGGCCCTTGGGCCTTGGTTTTTCATCTGTACCAGGCCCCACACCCTGTGACCTGTAAGGCTCTGAGGAACCGCATCTGAGTGGCACAAACTTGGAAAAGTGAGTTTCCCAGGCCTGAGAGTCGCAAGCCCCCCCACCGCCCCCACCAAGGGCAGGCAGGAAACACCTCGTTACTCAAAGAAAACCTCACCCAGGGCGCGTCCCACAGGCCCAGGCAAGAAGCAACGTGGCCCAGGATGGGAGGTGAGATCCCGGCGCTGTCCTGGTCTGCCTTCAGTCTCAGACCCTCTGGGTGGTCCTTGAAGCCCTGGGAGCCCTGTGCCCCACCAACATCTTCTCCGGACTCCTTGGTTCCAAGCAGTGGGACTGAGCTGAGGATCACTTGTTGGAAGGGTAAAGGTGAGGGACTGGGGGCCCAGCATGGAAAGGGGGCAGGAGCAAGGAAATGCCATAGGGTTGAGGTGCAGGATCCACAGGCCTGGACTCAGGGCCCAAAGAATCCAGTCGGGGCATGTGCCTGTGACAAATGTCCTTGGAACTCATTCTAGCCCACACTTGAATTCCAAAGGGGACTATCTGATTGGCTGAGGTTCCCTTTGCTAGCCCACTCACCACCAATGCTCTAATCAGTCTGGCCAACAAGTGACCATGTGAATGGATGGATGGATGGATGGATGGATGGATGGATGAATAGGATTTTCTCCTGGCCTGGGCAAACTGACTCGCACCCTCTTCCCCGGGCTTCCACACCTCTGCCTTAGCTGCCGATCCCAGAGTCAGCGTGGATGGAGCTGTTCCCCAGAAGGCAGAAAAGTTCGCTCACTCTCTGCCCCAGCTCAGCAGCTGCATCTAGAAATGATAAAGAAATGCTCCCTGAATCCCATGGGGATTTGAAATAAGTCCTCCTCCAGCAAAGAGATTGGATCTTGTGTATATGTTAACTTCCCTCTCTCTGTGTGCTCAGCACAATGATGTACATACAGTAGGGGTCCAATAAATGCTCCTGGAGTCAAATACAGAGCACTTATGAATCGCCTGATTGTCAGGCACCGTGCCTGGCCGAGAGGGAACTAGCATTTACTAAGTACCTAGTATGTGCCAGAGACTGTGCTAGACACACGTAACCTCACAACAGCCCTATGGAGTAGGCACTATTATTGTACCCATTTTCAAGATGAGAAATATGAGGCACAGACAGGCCACAGAACTTGCCTAAGCAGTGGAGCTCTGCTTCCAGCCAGGCCTGGCTCCAAAGACGACGCATTTAACTGCCTTCCAATGAAGCAAGGTATTAACTTCTGGAGTTACACAAGGCATTCTGATGCAGCCATATGAAATCAGAAAAATATTATTGTAGATGAATCTCTCCAACAGTCACCCATAATGGCCATGTCCCACCCACCCCTTGGGGAGGGGCTTGGGGGCAGAGTGAAGCTGTCACTTCACACGTGGCTGGGAAAATAAAACACCGCAAGTCAGTGACTGTTTGTCAGGGCAAATGGAAACATCACGTCCCCTTCTCTGGAGAGGTTTGGCAGCTGCGGTTCCTGAGGGTAAAGTTGCGAAAGAGCAAACTGTGGGCACGTTTGTGACCTTGGCACCGGGACTTGCGAACAGGACAGTGCCATGTCCCACTCCTGCTCGAGCCCCATGAGGTCCGTGCCAGGCTGGGACGCAGCCCGGCGACCCCGCGGCGGTTTTCACAGTGCCAGCCCCCAAGGGGGCGTGGGACATCCTCTCAGCTAGGTCCGCTCTCTACGGAGCCTCTTGTCATAGCAAGCCTGCCTGCCCCAGACAGGAACCGGGTCCCTCCAGGTTCCCGCAGCCACCAGCGCCGCAGCCACAGGCGGGGCGATGGCTTCAAAGACCCGCTGGGGTAGAACACTTCCTGCAGAAGCCCTTCATTTCACCAAGTGACTCGTGTGAGCGTGTCCGTGGGCTGCAACCTTAGGTTCTTGTTAAATATACAGGTCCCTGCCCGGCCGGTGTGGCTCAGTGGGTGAACATCAACCTATGAACCGGGAGGTCTCGGTTCGATTCCCAGTCAGGGCACATGCCCGGGTTGTGGGCTAGATCCCCAGTGGGGAGCGTGCAGGAGGCAGCCGGTCAATGATTCTCATCATTGATGTTTCTATCTATCTCTCCCTCTCCCTTCCTCTCTGAAATCAATAAAAATATATTAAAAAAAAATACAGCCCCCCCCCCCCCCACTAGCTCATCTTACATCTCAGAAATCAGGCTGGGGCTGGGAGGGGGTGCAGGGTGGTGGCTTGGGTCCCTTTCCACCCCGCCCAGTGATTCAGCTGCGGAACCAGACAGGGAGTCATTCTAATGAATGAGGCACGTGGTCTCTGCTCCCCTCTCCAAAGTGAACTTGAGCTACACCCCGCACACACTGGCCCAGACACGCTGGCCTCCTCCCCTCCCTCCCCCGTTTCCCTCCCAGCACTCAGATCTCAGTGCCAAGGTCTCTCCACTCAGGCCCACCCAGCACATCCTGTCTTAGCCATTTTGTTCCTCCTGTTCGGTAAATGTCTCTCCCCAGCAGTCTGTGAGCTTCAAGTCACCTCTCCACCGACAGCCCACTGCCTGTGTAGACAGTAGGTGCAGCATAGGTGGCTACCAAACGAATACACAGTGGCACAGATACACTAAAAGGCCAGGGACCAGTTCATTCTAGAAGGGGGTAGAGGAACCACTCACAACGGAGAGACAGCCAACGGCAGGCCAGACAGCAGGAAGCGACTCATCTGCCCCATTCCACCCGCCCCACTTCCTGTGCCGACTCCCCACCTCCCCCCTCACAGCCCAGTGGAGAACCAAGTCCCATATTCCCAGAACACCATCAGGAACACGGAGCCAGAGAGTCTCGAAAAGTTTATTGTCATTCAAATATTTCATACAAAAAGGGACATAGCAACTGGGTCAGGGTTTATGAAAAAAAATCTGAAAATGCAGGTTTGTAGACATTTCTCTATTTACATCCGGGGCAGGCTCTCCCCGCGTCACACATCATGCATCACGCATCACGCATCACGCACAGCAGCTGCACTTGTCGGAGGCTCCTTTGCAGACGCAGCCCTGGGCGCACTTGGCACAGCCCACGGGACAGCAGGTGCAGCAGCCTGGGAGAAAGGGCAGAGGGAGAAGTCAGCACACATTATGGGCACCTCCCTGCCCATCAGCAGGCCTGGCACAAGCTACCCCACCCACCCCCGACGGGCCTGAGTTTCAGATGGTAGGTGCTGTCCTGAGACAATGGTTAGAACCTTTGGGAAAGGTCCCACCCCCTAGGAAAAGGCTGCCCTGCCATCCTGAGCCCAGGCAGGTCAGAAAGCTTAAAGAGGCAGTGCCAGGGCCTGGGGGTAGAGGGAGGGTAGAGGGGAAGGCAATGGAAGGCGGCCCCAGCCTCCTAGGACCATACAATGAAGCGAGGAAAGTCCTCAAGATGAGGGAGGGGCAAACCCCGGCCCCAGCAGTGCCTAGGAGGGTCCGGAAAGCTTTGGGAAAGGGCTGCACCAGCAGGTGGGAGAGACTACGTTCAGGTGCATAAAGGGTCAGGACACTAGAGGGGTCAGAAGGCTCCATCGTCAGGGGACAGGTTCTAGCTGGGGCTCCATCCCTGACACTATTTGCTGACGTCCCTGGACCTCAGTGTCCCGTTCTAGAACGAGAGATTGGACCCCACGGCTCTCTCAGCTCTGGTTCTGATCCAGTGGCTGGGGAAGTGGGGTAGAGATGCTGGGTCACTGGTCCTCGGGTGCCTGCTGAGCTCTGGGCTCCCTCCTGACTTAGTTCAACCCCTAGCTTCCCAGGGAAGGGCCCTCACTCACTCTTCTTGCAGGAGGTGCATTTGCACTCTTTGCATTTGCAGGAGCCGGCGCAGGCGCAGGAGCCACCTGCGAGGAAGAGAAAGATGAGCAGTGAGATGCCTGATTCAGGAGACACGGCAGCCAGTCAGCCATCCCTCCCGGCCCCTCCTCGGTCCGGACCCATACTGGGAGCGCCTTTCCCACTCTGGGAAGTTAAAGTCACTCTCTTTTTCTCCCAGGAAGGTAGGTCCGCTCCTGGTTTACCCCAAAGGGAGGTCCCAGGCTCCAGACACAGCCCAGACAGACTGGGGCTGGGGCCAGGATCCTATATCCTGAACTGCAAACAGGCAACGTCCCCACCGCCCATCAAGTCCTGCACAGAGCACTGGGTCCCAGTCCAGCAAACCCCCCTGAACCACTGGTCGACCTGGAAAACAGCAGCTTTGAGCCTCGGGACCCTCGACTCTAAAACAGAGGCAAAGGGCGACAGGAAATGCTCTCAGCAGCTAGGCTAGGAAGGACGCACTGACCGAGTACAGGATCCACCACAGCCATAATCCAGATACCCCCTGCTCCACCCAAGGACCCCCGTCCTGTGCCTGGGAAAGGGGCATCCAAGGCCCAGTGCCGGGGTGCTCACCAGTGGCGCAGGAGCAGTTGGGGTCCATTTCGACCAGAGGTGAGGCTTGAGATCCCAAGGCGAGAGAAGAAAGGGTACTCGTTCCTGTCCAGCGTGCGGTGGCGGGGAGGAGCCCGCGCGCTGGCTTTAAGGCCCAGAGGAGGTGGCCCGGGCGCAGAGGCCCCGCCCCGGCCTTGCACCCCGCCCCGGCCTTGCACCCCGCCCGCCCGCCCGCCCGCCCGCCGGCTCCGTGCCGCCCGCAGCGCCCTCGGCCGGGCTGTGCGCACCGGGCCGGGCCGTGCGCACTGCCTCCCTGGGGCCTTTGGCCTCCGTGCGCACCGTGCGGGCTGCGCATTTGGCGCCTGATCACGTGGAGGAGCTTGGGGCACACGGTGTCCCAGCTCCCGGGCCCTGCCCAATTACCCCCGAGGGGCAGCCACCCCTGTTCCCGGAGTTCCGGGAACTCAGCCCCTGAGTCCTAGAAGTCTTCCCCACCCGCTGGCCCCCTCCTCTTTGTCTTCATGTTCACCCTTTTCTGAGCCCGGGTGCAAACCCAGCCTTGTGCTCACTCCCCTGACTTGGCGGGAGGCCCGGAGTTGTGTGCAGAAACGTGGTGGATGTGACCTTCACCCCCTCACTCCCTGCCCCTGCCTCACCCCCTGCTCCCCTGCCCCCTCCCCCCGCATAGATGCCCCTCCTTCCTTGTTTCCTGTTTACAGCAACGCGGGCCGGAGCCTAGGACCCCTTCCCCCTTTCTTCCCTTCTCCCAACTAAAGCCGCGAATAGGCATATTGTCCTGGTCCTCCTTTGCCTAAACTTTCCAGGGTTTGCTCAGCCTAGCCGGTCCACCCCATTCCAGGATGGAGGTTCCCAAAGCATGGGATGCAATCCCCCACCCACCCTCAGCCCCCTCAAGGAAGGGATCCCTTTTAGGCACTAGGCTGACCTGGCATAAATAACAAGCAAGAAATAATGTTATTTCCCTTTCGGTGTTCCTGACAATTACATAAGGTTTAGTCTGTGCCAGTCTTGCTTAATCACTTTCACTCTTTAAACCCTACCAACTCTGAAGGGAAATCCCAGGACTACAGGCGGCACAGGAGTTTGTAAACAGCCCAGCTGGGTGCTGGGAAGTGGTGCCCTGATCTGATTCCCTCACTTGCCAAAGGAAAGAGAAAGAACCTTCCCTTTGGCCCAGGGGTATGTCCACCACCTCTCTGTGTCAGCCGAATCCTGGGGGTGACAACGTGATACCTACAAAAGGAATACACATCTGTGTGACTTTGTGGCTTCCTTCTATGTCTGGGAGTAAACTGACTCTCATTTTCGGTCGTGGTAAGGAGTTTGCCTTTCATAGAAATATAGTCAAGGAAATAGGAACGGTTTAAAAATTAAGTACACAAACAGTGCAGGGGATAGTGAAATGGTGAGCCCTTCAGTACCTGTGAGGGACACGGCCTGTCTTGCTCCTGCTGTCCATGGCGAGTGCTGATCCTTCTTGGTGGGAGAAAGGCTCCCCTCCTTGGGCCACTGGTTTCGTGGTCACGTGGTTGATAGGGACAGGGCAAGGCACCTCGGGCCTGGTGTGCTTGTCTGCAAGTAGAAACCCGTCTCCTATGCTACGATGATACTATAATTGGTTCTTCATATGTTTATTGCAATTACATGTGTTGGATGACGAAATGGGTTTTGTACACTGTCCTTTCAAACATTTCCCTTTTTTAACATATGGTTTTATTGATTTCAGAGAGGGAGAGAGAAATTGAAACATCAGTGATGAGAGAGAATCATTGATTGGCTGCCTTCTGCATGCCCCCCACTGGAGGTCAAGCCCACCACAAGGGCATATGCCCTGACCAGGAATCAAACCCGAGACCCTTCAGTCCACAGGCCCACACTCCCATCTACTGAGCCAAACCGGCCAGGGCAAACTTTTTCTTAATAATTCACTTTATTTCACCACAGTCATATCCGTGAATGTTAGAAACTACAAAGTGGTCCTCCCCCAGTGCTTCAGAAGCAAGCGGCCCGCACAGCGTGTGCCCTGAGGCCCCTGCACTGACCGCAGATGCCCCTCAGTGACATCACCTTCCTGCCTTAAGGCGCTCATTTTTTGAGAGACTAACTGTCCGTCTAGCACTCAACTCTCTGAAGATCTAGCCCAGTCTCCAACCCAGCCCTGTGGGCACAACATTCCTTCCTCGTGTTGCACAGGAAAGAAACCAGAGTCAGCGCAAACTCAACCACTTTTCTTATCTTTCACATATTTCACAGGCAAGAGAATGTGGCAAACGGGGCAGGGTGGACTGAAAGAAAAAAAGCGGGTTTGAACATGTTGCTCTGGTTACATCGGGGAGCAGGCTCTCCCCACACTTCACGCACAGCAGCTGCACTTGTCCAACGCTCCCTTGCAGATGCAGCTTTGGGTACAATGGGCACAGCCCGCGGGGCAGCATGAGCAGCAGCCTGGGGACAGCAGGGAAAATGAGGGGTCAGAGATGACTACCAGGCCCCTCCCTGCCCAACAGCAGGCCTAGCACAGCCCTGGGCTTCAAAGGACCATGAGAACAAAAGAGCATGCTTTATGGAGAAACAGTAAGACCATTAGGGTTTGGGTTTCACCAGGAGAAAGCTGGCCTGCCCCATCTGAGCCCAGGACAGGGCAGGGCAGAGAGCCTGCAGAGGCAGTGACAGCTTCCCAGGGGCAAAGGAAGACCAATTCTCCTGATCTATCCACTCCCAACCAGCTCAGGGCTCCCTCCTCACACTCCCCAGCCCCCAGCTTCCCAGGTAAGGGCCCTCACTCACTCTTCTTGCAGGAGGTGCATTTGCAGTCGTTGCATTTGCAGAAGCCTGCGCAGGTGCAGGAGCCACCTGCAAGGAGGAGAAAGACAGGCAGTGAGATGCCTGACGCAGGAGAGACAGCAGCCCCTCAACTCAGCTCCCACACCCCCTCCCCTGGGCAGGGGCCAGCCCCGGGAACGCCTGTCCCACATGGAACAGATGCTGGCTGACCCCCCTTCTCTGCCCTTCTGCTAGAGAGGGCGGTGCACTCCCTTGTGTTTACCCCCCAGGGATGGTCCCAGGCTCCAGGCCCAGTTCAGTTAGGCTGAGTCTGGGGGCCAGGACCTTATGTCCTCAGCCCAGAAGACACACTGCTCCCTGCTTCCAACCAGCAGGGACAACTTAGAGTCCTGGGCCAGCAGCCCCCGACCACCTGATGATGTGGAGCAGGACAACCTCGAACCTCAGGCCTCTCCAACAGGAACCACTGGGAGGCTGCAAATGCTCCAACAGGATGAGGGCGCTTGGTCAGGGAGAAAGCACAGAAGCTGCGCGCTGTCTCTCTCTCTCTCTCAGGAGTCTGCTTCCTCTCAAGCTCCAAATACTCCCTCCTCTCGCCTCAGGGTGAGGAAGGGGCCTCCTGAGGTCCAGAGCCGGGGGTCCTTACCAGTTGGGCAGGAGCAGTTGGGGTCCATTTCCAGGCAGTTGGTCCAAAGCAGGAGAAGAGGCACTTGCGCCGGTGCACCGCGTGGTGGCGCCCAGGAGCCCGCGTGCACACTTTCTACCCAGAAGAGGCGGCCCGGGTGCAGAGGCCACGCCCCGGCTCTTGCGCCCTGTCCCTTGCGCCCGTCCCGCGGAACCGTGCGGCTCCCAGCGTTTGTCTGGGCTGAGCGCACCTGGCTGGGTGGGGTGCACTGTTCCACCTGTCCAGCTGAGCTCTGTGCGCACCGCGCGGGGCCCCACCTTTGGCCCCTGATTATGCCGAGCGGCTTGTGTGCCGTGTGGCACACAGTATCCAGCCTTCAGGCCTGACCCTTCCCAATTTTCCACCCGGGGCAGCCACCCCTGATCTCCACGGCCTTCTTACTGGAATCCAGCCCCTGTTACCTCACCATCTTCCCGGGCCCTGGACCCCTTGCCACTGACCTCAGACAAAGGGCCCGTGTGCAACACCCCCTCCCCTTCCTGTCCATGACTTGGCAGGAACAGGGCGAAAGGAAGGGGGTTGTGTGCAGAGGACCGTGTGCAATGGGACCTTGGCCTCCCACCCGCATTTCTTCTCCTTGCTCACCCCCCACCCCCCACATTGGGCCTACAGCCTCCTTTCTGGGGTACACTGCACCTGGCTAGCACAGGCCCCTGCCTTCTTCCACCCTTCCAGTCTCCTCTGGGGGGAATCCATGGACACATTTGCCAGGTCCTTTGCAGAAAATGCTAATGTTCCCCACAGCCTGCTGGTACCCCCACTCCCAGAGGTTCCCGCAGCCTCGCTAGCCCAGAGGAAGCATCATTTTAGGTGATGGGAAGACTTGGCTCGGAATATTGGTATAGGCAGCGGGAAGGGCACAGGCGTTAGACTGGTGGAGTCACAGGGGACCTGGGTTCAGCAACATGGGTACTTGAGTTCTGGCTAAGGAAGGATTCAGAGGATCTTCATAGAATGTTCAGCAGCTTTCGGCTGTGTTCACTCAGGGACGGGTACCACAGATGGATTGGTGGGTGCCAGGGCAGGGGGTCCTTATTCAATGCAGCTGGTCCTGAGGCCAGCCATGGGGTGGCTTGTCTGGTTTTGCTGCTTCCCTGGGCCTGGAGCTGAAATACAACTGAGGTCTAGGTGCTCTTTCTGGGGGGAAAGGTCAGGGGTCCCAACCTCAAGACCAGCGATAGGCTAGGGGAGGAAAGGTCACCCTGGGTGTGAGGTCCTGCCCTACAGTTGTCCTTTGCTAGACACCCAGGGCTGTCTGCGCTGGCGACCTTCTGTACCCGGCCCATCATCCTTGCTCTGCTCATGCCTGACTGCCTCCCGCAGTATCACTGCCAGAAGGGTGTTTTCCCCGTCCCCCGGCTGATGAGGACACAGCACTTCGTAGGTGGCAGGCCATGGTTCCCTCACTCTGGATCTCTGCTTTCACAGCAGCCATATAAGGGAAACACTTCTATTGTGTAGGAGCCCTTTCTGCTAATGGGACCATTGCAGCACGCAGAGTCTAAACCACTCGCCCACGGTGACACAGCGGGAACCTGTGCTTGGTGGAATCCAGCGAGGCTCCCAGGGAAGGGGAGACGGTCCCGCCAGCCTATGGCTGAGGCCTATTGACAACACTTCTCTAAGGCTCGAAGCCTTTAAACCGGAGCAGGCTGCCAGCTCACCCACTGTGGCAGCAATACCAGTGAAATACAGAGATATTCATCATAATGAGGTGCGTAACGATTAATAACAGAAATAGTTATTATAATAATAGTAATATAATTATGTTATTATGATAACAATGAAATCATCTGGCTAGCGCCAATGTCTCCATCATACAGTTCTTGCTATCAGTGGAAGACAGTCGGCTCTCCATGTGAATGCATTTAGAATACAGGAGTCGCCCTGACCAGTTTGGCTCCGTGGATAGAGCCTCAGCCTGTGGACTGAAGGGTCCCAGGTTCGATTCCCGTCAAGGGCAGGTACCTTGGTTGCAGCCATATCCCCAGTAGGGGGTGTGCAGGAGGCAGCTGATCGATGTTTCTCTCTCTCCCATCGATGTTTCTAACTCTCTGTCCCTCTCCCTTCCTCTCTGTAAAAAATCAATAAAATATATTTTTAAAAAAGACTACAGGAGTCATTTCCAAGTACCAACGGCAGGTCGCTTTGGGTTTCTCAGAAGACACAGGGCATCTTCCTGGACATTTCCTGAGCCGATCACAATCAGTGGAAGAGGGAAGGACTCTGGCTGCAGGTCACATCCTCATGGACAACACGGGACACACGGCCTGGCACACCAGCCCTGGCCTATTTGTCTGGAGGCAAATATATGTCCCCCAGCTACGTAGAACAGTGCTAATACAAGTAGGTAGTATTGTAGACCACTCGCCACGTGCCAGCGCTCATGTAGGTTCTGTACCTGTACACAGTCATTTACTCCTATGACCCATGTGGCTCACTTTACCCCACTTCACAGTGAAGGAGGCTGAGCCACATAGAGGGTATGTCACGTGGTCTAAGTGGCACAGGTGGGACACGCGCTGCAGGCAGATGCAGCGTCATGGCCTCACCCA
Source organism: Ia io (assembly GCA_025583905.1). NCBI lineage: Eukaryota > Metazoa > Chordata > Mammalia > Chiroptera > Vespertilionidae > Ia > Ia io. The sequence goes on from JAJQQW010000021.1 coordinate 832,932, forward strand.
CCGCCCTCCACGCACATTTCCCAGGGAAGGTGAGGGTGCTGGCACCTGGCTTCGTGGCATTCGAGGCAAGAACACTCAGCTGTTTCTCATCCCTCCAACCAGGGGCACAAAGGGCTCTTCTGGAAAACCCCTCGCGGATCTCCTTGCGAGAGGCAGGGTTAAGCAGCCAGTGACAGGGTGACCAGCTTGCTGTGGCCAGGGAGTGAAGCCACCTGGAGCATAGGTTCAGACCAGTGACTTCTTGAGCAGGTAGTTTAGCTTCCCTGGAAAATGACATAATCGCTTCAGCCCTTCCATCTGCAGTCTCCCTGGCCCCGTGAGGATGAAATGACAGGGTGGGAAAGGCTTGGTGTCCACCCAAACGCGGTGGCAGTGTCTTGTCCCAGGGTGCTTATTACAGGAGGTGACTTCTATCTTCCTGGCACCGGGTCAGCACATTTTTAATCCCACCCTTAATGTCCAACCCAGAGTGATGCTTCTTTTAAAAAAAAATATGTTTTTATTGATTTTATAGAAAGAGGAAAGGAGAGAAATAGAAACATCAATGAGAGTCATCAATTGGCTGCCTCCTACACACACCCCCCCCCCCACCCCGATGGAGATCCGGCCTAAAATCTGGGCATGTGCCCTGACTGGGAATTGAGCCGGCAGCCTTTTAGTGCATGGGAGGACACTTAACCAACTGAGCCACAATGGCCGGCAGGGCCAGAGTAATGCTTCTAAATCAAGGAGCCTTTCTCCAGGTACATGGTGGGATGGAAAAGGATTTTCTCTACACGAATGGGCATGGTGATTATTGAACCACATCCAGCACAGCCAGGGGTGAACCTGAGGAGGGGTGGTGAAGGGTTAAAGAAGAGGGGACAAGAGAATACAGTTGGGGCCAGGTGGGATCACTGTGCCTGGATGAGGAACAGTGACCCAGCCTGTAAGCTGAAGCTTTATTTTATAGTCAGATTACACAAAGCAAAACACGGGGAGTGATCAACATGTTTACAATGTTCTTGTGAGTTTCAAATCTATTTTGTTATTCAAGCCTTGTTTTTTGCAGCACTTGCTGCACTTCCCACAGCCCGTTAGCTACCTAGGAACAAGGGAGGACTGTAAGGTCAAGTTTAATTGTGCTAGGAGGGCTCTCCCCTCCAAGCTGTGCCACAGGTCAGTCCGAGGCTTTACCCTATAGCTGCTCCCTACAGATCTGAACAGCCACCATTTATTAAGCGTACCCTGGAGCCGGACACTATCACTTATTCCTCCCTTAGAGATACGATCTCCCTTGTACAAATGGGGGCGCGGAGGCTGAGAGCATTTCAGCCCAGGACATGCCACTTGTGGCAAAGCACGCTGTGAACCAGGCTGCATGACACCAAAACCCCCGCACTTGGCACAGGCTGGCTCTTATGATCCCTTCCACACAGGGCCTTGCAGGCAAGCAGGGTCCTGACTCCGGGTCCAGGTGACTTGTCTTTCTCTTTGATTTTACATCAAATAGCAACTCCTTCTACAAATAGCCAGGGGGCACTAACCGTTGTCATTAATTACAAGTCACTGCTTCTGAACTGCAGAACCTGACATCACCCTGCACAGGCTAATGGGGGTGGGGGTGGGCATGGGGAGTGACTGTTGGGGCGGGGGTGCCTCACCCAGAACCATTCTCAACCACCCCTCCCTCTAACTGGGAAAAGAAGCCTGGGCAATTCTCTCCAAATCCCCAAGCACTTTGCTGGTTTCAAACAGCCAGGAGCTGGATGTTGGAGGACGGCCAGGTTTGAGCCTGCCCTACGGAGGAACTTGCAAAGATTCAGAGCCAAGTTCAAACGGGGGCAGTGGTACTCCAGGTGTTTGGTCCACGCTTTGGGGGCGTTTGTGAATTGTCTCCAGTGCTCAAGGCGCCCTTCTGCTGAGCCGTGGGCAGCGTTTTAAAATCTCGCGTATCTGTTCTCTCTACATGGAAAATGTGTCTTGAATCTAAAAATGTGGCTTGTGTTGATCTTTTACGCCATTTCATAGTAATTATTATTTACCAAAATGTAGGTCTGGGATGGATTAGGGGGGAAAGAACTGCTTCTTCACTACAAGGATTTTGTTTTATTTTTTAAAAATATATTTCTTTATTGATTTCAGAGAGGAAGGGAGAGGGATAGAGAGATAGAAACATCAATGATGAGAGAGAATCATTGATCAGCTGCTTCCTGCACACCCCCTACTGGGGATGGAGCCTACAACCCAGGCATGCGCCAGTTGGGCGGAATTGAACCTTCAGTCTGCAGGCGGACACTCTTATTCACCGAGCCAAACCGGCTAGGGCTTCTCTACAAGGATTTTAAAGCCCACGTCAGAATCAAGCAAGTAAGGTACTCTATCTTTTTCAAGCCTTCCATGCAGTGAGGTTCTGAAGTGGGTCCGGGAAACCACAGAGAATGAGCATTTTGGATTGGGAAGTTTCTGTGCCATCAACGTTGCTGTGACCACAGAGCGGACCGGTACCCACCCAATGCCCGAGCCTCTTGGTGAGGCCACGTGGCTTGCCTGAAGGCTGTTAGGGAACAACACACTTCAGTCCGCGCCAGGTCCCTTCCCTTCCCATCCAGTCCCCCGCACCCAGCCCTGGTGGGTACGCCAAGGAAAACAGACTCAGAATAAAGCCCACAACTTTTATTTTCTTTCAGGGGTTTTCTAGAAATAAAAACGGGAATGTAGCAAACGGGTCAGGGTTGTACAAAAAAAAAAGCAGGTTTGTACACGTGGCTCTATTTACAACCGGGAACAGGCTCTCTACCGCATCACGCATCACGCATCACGCACAGCAGCTGCACTTGTCGGAGGCTCCTTTGCAGACGCAGCCCTGGGCGCACTTGGCACAGCCCACGGGGCAGCAGGAGCAGCAGCCTGGAGGAGGAGAAGGGGCGGCAGAGATGAGCGCTTGGGAGAAAAGATCAGTAAGAAATCCCGTCCTTCGCAACAGGGGCCATGGTGGAGGAGGTGCCACCTTCCTAGGGGCGCCAACTGCCCTGTTTAAATTCCCCTGGGGCGGAGGGCATGCAGGGTGGGGGCGGGAGGAGCACGTAGGGAGCAGAAGAGAAGTCTGCACTCACTCTTCTTGCAGGAGGTGCATTTGCAGTCTTTGCATTTGCAGGAGCCGGCGCAGGTGCAGGAACCACCTGCAAGAAGAAAAACAGGTGCGAATGGTCCCCGGATACCCAACCAGTGAAGGGGTGCCCGGAGCCGCGTTAGCGTCCCAGGTCCACAACGAACCCAGCTCCACAACCGTCAGTAAAACGGAGGACCGTGGAGAAACGTGCACCGGCCGCTTTAAGAACTGTTAGCACCCTGGGACCCAGAAGAGCGGGGCACCCGGCATCCCCAGCCCCGGACCAGGCCCACTTACCGGTGGCGCAGGAGCAGTTGGGATCCATGGCGAGCTGAACGGTGGCGCGAGTCCGAGGACAGATGTGAAACCGATGCTGCAACTTCCAGGAGGCGCTTTGGAGCGGAGCGCGCGGGCTCCCTTTATAGCGGGCCGCCGCCGGGGCGAGTGCAAAGGCCCGCGGCGCCGGGCGCCGCCTGCACACGCCCCTCGATGAGTCAGAGGGGCGGCGGGCGCACCGGGCCGAGCGCACCGGGCTGTGCACACGGATCCAGGCGGCTGTGGCCCGGAGCCTCCCTCGGTGCGCGCCGGGCGACCTCGCGCGGGTGGGGCCGGGTGCAGAGCTGTGACTAGGCGTTCGGGACGTGCGCCCAGCACCCGGCTCTGACCTCCCGCTGTGACCTCCGGCGCAACTCGCTCCCCACACCCCGTGTGCCCCGTACTCGAACCCTAGTGGTTAGAGAGCCTGAAAGCCGACTTGGGGGATTCTGCTGGGACAAATAATCCGTTGGAAGTGAGAACACTTTACCAACAATTCCTTGTACGTGCCAAGGTTTAGTAACTGGGTAGCATCATATTAAACCCGTGGGACGGTTATTGACACATCTTACCCATGCATATCCAGTCCTTTGGCAAGCAATAGTAAGTATAGGCTTCCAGTTCTGCGGGAGCTCTCATTTCACCAACACTGGGAGGTAGGGACTCTCTGTCATTCCTATTTTAAAGAGGAAATCGCCCCGGCTGGCTGGCTCAGTGGTTGAGCATTGACCTATGAACCAGGAGGTCATGGTTAGGTTCCCCTTCAGGGCACATGCCTGGGTTGCAGGCTCCATCCCCAGTGTGGGGTGTTCAGGAGGCAGCCAATCAATGATTCTCTCTCATCACTGATATTTCTTTTCTTTTTTATATTTTTTATATATTTTATTGATTTTTCACAGAGAGGAAGGGAGAGGGATAGAGAGCTAGAAACATCGATGAGAGAGGAACATCGATCAGCCGCCTCCTGCATATGCCCCACCGGGGATGTGCCCGCAACAAAGGTACATGCCCCTGACCGGAATCGAACCTGGGACCCCTCAGTCCGCAGGCCGACGCTCTATCTACCAAGCCAAACCGGTTTCGGCTTCTTTCTTTCTTTTTTTTTTAACGTATATTTTTATTGATTTCAGAGGGGAAGGGTGAGGGAGAGATGGAAGCATCAATGATCAGCTGCCTCTTGCACACACCCCTATTGGAGATCAAGCCTGCAACCCAGGCATGTGCCCTTGACCGGAATCGAACTCGGGATCCTTCAGTCCACAGGCTGACGTTCTATCCATTGAGCCAAACCAGGTAGGGCCATCATTGATGTTTCTCTCTCTCTCCCCCCCTCCCTTCCTCCCTGAAATCAATAAAAATATATTTTAAAAAATGAATAAAGAGGAGGAAATGGGGGTTACGTAACTTGTCCAGGGTCACAGAGCTCGGGAGTGCAGAACCTCAGATTCCACTAGAGAGCCCGGCCGATGCTGAAGACTTTCTAAGGGTAGGCATCACCCAGCCACAGGGGAGACCAGAAGCCACGAAGCCACAAGCCTGTGCTCCGGAAACTCATGGGCATGGGGGCCGTGACAGCAGGGTCATGGCTAGGATGGAAGGCACCCTCTGGGGCAGGGGGAGCCCAGAGGAGGAGACCCAGTGCAGCCTGGGAGGAAGTGGGTCAGGGACGCGAGGAGGGTGAGGCCTTGCCAGGCAGGGGAGGGAGGAGCAGAGGAGGCAGCTGGCCGGAAAGTTGACACATTCTGGAACATGTGGAAGGGAAAAACCCACAAGAACTTTCTTCCCCAGGGGATGCGGAGAGGAAGAGAGGCCAGGCGGCCCGGATTCCTCTCCGCATCATCAACCTCCGAATGCCAAGAAGGTGTCGTCAGAGTCAGGGAACGGGTTACTAGAAGGTCCCTGGCAGGCTAGGGGCCGCTGGCGGCTGCGGCGGGCGTGCATTGAGGAGGCGGCAGGGAACAGGCTGTCCCGGCAGCGGTGCCGGTCAGGTCCTATGGAGGTGTCTTCACAGCTCAGCTCAAACGTCACTTCCTCCGGGAGCCGTCCTGAGCCCCATGTTCCGTCAGGGTGCCCGTGGCACGTGCTGGAAAACATCCTGTGCTTTTCCTCCTGGAACGTCCCTGTCTGTGATACACACGGGTATCTGTGTCCTTCCCCAGCCCAGGCTGCCGCTGAGCACTCCACACTCCAGGCGCTCATCGCCCGGCAGTGCGTCTGCAGCCCCGCGCACAAGGGGCGCTTCAGAAGTATTTGCCACGTAAAGGGTTGGGGGTAATCGCCTTGATGGCTCCTCCCTTCCCAGCCTTCACCTGGTGTTAGGGCCCATTGCAAAATGAAAGTACAAACTTTTTCCACCTCTCTGGGACCTGTGTGCTAACTCAAATAAAAATACCAAGCAGGGCCCTCGGCGGTTTTGCTCAGTGGATAGAGCACTGACCTGCAGAGTGAAGGGTCTCGGGTTTGATTCCGGTCGAGGGCACGTACCTGGGTTGCAGCCCCCTGATCAGGGCACGTGCGGGAGACAACCAACCATTGTATCTCTCTCACATGGATGTTTCTCTCTCTCCGTCTCTCCCCCTCTTTCACCCTCTCTAAAAATCAATGGGAAGATATCCTCGGGTGAGGCTTCTCAACAACAACAACAACAAAAACCAAGCAGGGAGGGAGAGGTGGCCTGTCAGAGGGACTACATTCTAATGGTCACTCTGCTGGATGACCTGACTCATGCCAGGGCCCCTCTAAGCCTCAGTGTACCTGTCTGTGAAATGGTCAGATTGTACCAGAATTTGAGGGTCACGTGCAAACGTTCTCTCATTGGAGAGCCAAGGTTCTGGAAACCGCACTGTGTCTGGCAGCCCTGTGGCCTGAGCGCATTGCGGGCTGCTCTGGGCAGCGGGCGGGTTGTGCTGTTGATACTTACATGGACACACGCATTATAGGCAACATTCCTGCTTTCTGACAAATCAGGTGCCCATTCGTCCACCCAGTGGAGACACTCCAGCTGTGCGCAGAGACAATGGGGCTTGTTTTGGCCCCGAAAGTATTCACCTAGCCCTGGTTTGGGCCATCTATTCCAGGAGAAAAACTTGCTTCCAGTCTCAGCTGTCTCCCTTGAATCATTTTGACTCTGGAAGTCAAGGGGTGACCAATCAACAAAGGTGGAGGGGGTCCTAGGCCTAGTCTTGCTCATCTCCACGCCCCTGAGAGCCTCACTGTGCTTGGGACAGATGTGGAGAGGGAAAACTTTCTAATGTCTGCATCCCTGACATGGTAGGGCCTGGTGGAGGGCAGGCGGGGAGATGAAACCAAGCAGCATTAGATGGGAAAAAACATCCTCCCGCAGATCTGAAGCAGTGCTGTGATCCCAGCCTGCAGTAACAGAGGATGCCATCTGGAGTGAAGGAGGTGATTTTTCACTCTCCTTTTACTGCCCAGGTGGCTATGGATAGTTCTGCTGCCTGGCCATTCATTCATCCCTCCCCTGGGCCAGTCCCCTTTGTTTCCTTTTGGAGAATCCCTCCTCCCCATTCTTACTCCATATGGTTTGGATGGAGGAGGCCCTATCTGTGGACTCCCAGGCCATCCACCCCCTTGGCCACAGTGATTGGCTCTGATGGGGTAACCTCGCCACGAACCAAAGAGACTTCAGTGAGCCTTATGCTGGGAAAATGGCCGTTAGTCTTTGCAGCGAGATGATCCTGAGAGGATGTGAAGCTGCGTTGCTTTTGTTTCCATGGGGAAAGCCTGAGACAATAAAGGCATCACAGAGGAAAGGGAGCCGGACAACACCACTCGAGCACCTGGGCCCAGCCATGCCTGAAGGCGTTGTGAGGCCATCATTTCCTCTTTTGTTAAATCCAGCTGGACACGGTCCTAACGGGCACAGCGGGGCAGACCACGCTGAGTGCTGTGTGCGTCATTGGGCTTTCACTGTGCAGAAGACTGTTGATCACAATAGTCCTTGAAACCCCATCATGTGCCCTGGCTGGTTTGGCTCAGTGGATAGAGTGTCAGCCTGCGGACTGAAGGGTCCCAGGTTCGGTTCTGGCCAAGGGCACATGCCCGGAGTTGCCAGCTCGATCCCCAGTAGGGGGCGTGCAGAAGGCAGCCCATCAATGATTCTCTCTCATCATTTATGTTTCTATCTCTCTCTCCCTCTCCCTTCCTCTCTGAAATCAATAAAAATATATATTTAAAAAACCATCCTGTGAGCAGCAGCCCCGTGGGTTGGTAGGTCCCGTCTGGAAGAAAACAGTGACTTTCAAATCTTTGAACTACGGTTGCTCCTATTATCTGTAGCTATGCAACAAAATACCCAAAATTTAGCAGCTTAAAAGAACAACGACTGTATTGTCTCTCCTGGTTTTGTGTCAGGAATTCCAACAGGGTTCCTGGAGGTCATTCTTTCGTTTCATGTGTCACTGACGGAGGTCGCTTGGTGGCATTCAGTGGGTGGACGGGCTGGTCTGGAGTATCTGAGGCCGCATCACTCCACGCCTGGCACGGAGGGCTGGAGAGCTGAGAGCAGCTGGAACTGCGGACCAGAACTCCCACATGCGGCCTCTTCAGCGTGGCGGCCTCAGGGCAATTAGGCTCCTCACACTCAGCTCAGGGCCCCAAAGTGAGAGTCCCAAGAGAAGGAGTGGTAGCTGCAGGCTGTTGAGTCAGGGGCCCTGACACTAAGCACAGGTCATTTTCAACACATCCTGCTGGTCTAGAAGTCACAGCGCCTGCTCAGATTCAAGGGGGAAGAATGAAGACACCATGTCTTGATGGAAGGATTCAACACATGTGCAGCCGTCGCGAAGCTGTAACAGTAGAAACGGGGAGTAATATTGAGCGACTACCATGCACCAGGCTTTGTGCTGAGGACATGCCAGTTCATGCCGCTGAGACCTCAGCACAGCCCTCCAGGCAGATGCTGATGCTATCTCATTGCACAGGGGAGGTGTTGAAGAGTGACGGGCCTGCTCGGGGTCAAACAGCTGGAAGTGGCAGCGCTGGGATTTGAACCCAGGACATGTTTCTGCCACCCTGAGCAGAGGCTGCAGGGAGAAAGATTTTGCTCTGGTTAGAAAGGCCTTTCTTGCAAGGAGAGCTGGCTATAACTGGAAAGGACTGCCCTGAGAGATAACCCCCTGTCGCCACAGCAATAGAAACAGGAATAGAGAGAGGTTAGGTTCTGTCTCTCCCCGGGGGGGATAATGTGAGTCTGTGATCCCCATCACAGGTACCACATGTCTGATCTTAATTCTTCCTCCTCCAACTGCCCTTGCCTTCATCCTCTCTCATCATTGATGTTTCTATCTCTCTCTCCTTCTCCCTTCCTCTCTGAAATCAATAAAAATATACTGTATATTTAAAAAAAAATCAAATCAAATTAATAAGTTAAAAAAAAAAAACTTAACAAAAAAGAAGTCACCTGGTCCAGGCCACACTCAAGGGGAAGGGATTACACAAGGGGGTGGATATCGGAGGCCAGGATCACTAAGGGCCACCTCAAAACCACATGGTTGTTTGTAACCTAATCCCCAGAAGTGAAATCCCATTTAGGGGGTGCGTTAGTTATTGATTGCTGCATAGCTAATTCCCCCAAACTGAGCAGCGTAAGACAACACTCATATGTCATCTCCTACTTTCTGTGGCTCAGGAATCCAGAGAAGGCTTAGCTGGGCCCTCAGGCCCTCGGAGAACAAGCCAGGTGTCCTCAGGAATGCAGTCATCTCAAGAGTGACCTGGGGGGCGGGGGGAGAGTGACCTGGGGCAGACAGCTCTGGTTGGGGGGTGGGGAAGGGTTGGAGGGGGCGCTGAGCAAAAAAGAAAAAGGAAAGAGAACTGATGGACATGGACAACAGTGTGGTGATGGCAGGGGGGAGGGTGGGTGGAGGTGGAAGAGGGCATAGAGGGATAAATGGTGATGGAAAGTAAGAAGGGTGGCCTGGGTCAGGGTCAGCTTCCACGCCCCCTCCTGTGGCTGCTAGCAGGATTTGGGTCCTCGTGGGCTATTACACTGAGGCCTGGTTTCCTCACAGGCTGTTGGCCAGAGGCCTCCCTCAGCTCCTTGCCACGTGGGCCTCTGCACAGAGCATCTCACAACCCGATGGTGAGCAGGCAAGAGGGCAAGAGCGAGTGCCAACAACAGAGTGTGAGCAAGACAGAGGACATGGTTGTTCGTAACCTAATCCCAGAAGTGATATCCCATCACTGTGCGGGGTTCTATTCGTTAGAAGAAGTCACTAGGGCCCTGGCCCCGTAGATCAGTTGGTTAGAGCATCATCCCCATACGTCAAGGTTGTGGGTTCAATCCCCAGCCAGGGCACATACAAGAAACAACCAATGATGCAGACATAAGTGAAACAAACAAACAAAAGCAATGTTCCTCTCTCTCTCCTTTTCTCTCTCTCTCTCAAATCAATAAGTTAAAGAAAAACTTAAAAATAGAGGTCACTCGGTCCAGACCACACTCAAGGAGAAAGGATTGCACAAGCGAGTGGATAGCAGAGGCCGGTGTCACTGAGGGCCACCTTAAAAGTCTGGTTACTTGGTCAAAGGCAATGGTAGGTTGTCTGACTTCCGGCTCTTTGCCCAGAATACTCTCTTCATCCTTCTCTCCTCTTCCTCTATTGGGGCTCATTTTAAAGGCTATTTCCTGAGAAAAGCCTTCCTAGACTCCCAAATAGGCAGAATCCTTCTGTTATAGCAAATGCACCCCCTCTCTGTAGCCCTTATGACAAGGACAGTTACCAGGAGTTAAACGGCTCCATGTCTCTTGCAGGGTCTCCGTGCTTTCCTTACCCATGTGAATTCACTCCTGACAACCCTATACGATAGGCACTGCCGTGAGCCACATATTACAGAGGGGAAACTGAGGCTCAGAGAGGTTAAGTAACGTTGCTCAAAGCCACTTGCCAGTAGGGGCCCAATCAGGCTACACGGGTAGCTCCGGAGCCGGGGCACTCAGCCACTCTGCCCACAGCCTCCGGGGCAGCCAGTGTTGAGCTTGGCTTTTTGTTCAATCTGACTCTCCGCCAGGCTGTGGGCGGCGTCTGCTGTGCTCACTGTCCTTGCTCTGGCGCCTGGTGCAGCGCCGGGCTGGTGGCCGCTTAATAACGCAGAGGAACGAAGACCACAGAACCCTCCAGCAGTGTGCAGGCTCCTTGACGGGCGAGGCCTGCCTGCGGAGAGCAGCTTCGGCACCTGCATTCAGGGGGAGGCTAAGCTTGCTCTGGGTCACCCCTCCCTCCACCCTGACCTCAACTTCCCTGGGATCAGAGCATCCCACACCTGCCTCACACCTGCCTCACAATACATTTGATACTCCACGTGCCAGGTTTATGCTCCCTCCTGTCATCCCCCAATGTCCCCCCCCCCTTTTTTTTTAATGCACCAAGGAGTTCAATGAGTGGTTGAATGAAATCAGCTCCTCTAATTTTTTAGAATATATTTTATTGATTTTTTACAGAGAGGAAGGGAGAAGAATAGAGAGTTAGAAAAATCGATGAGAGAGAAACATCAATCAGCTGCCTCCTGCACACCCCGCACTGGGGATGTGCCCGAAACCAAGCTACATGCCCTTGACTGGAATTGAACCTGGGACCCTTCAGTCCACAGGCCGATGCTCTATCCACTGAGCCAAACCGGTTAGGGCATCTAATATTTTTTGTAACTTTTTTTTTTAATTGATTTCAGAGAGGAAGGGAGAGGAAAAGAGAGATGAAAAACATCAATGATGAGAGAGAATCATTTTTCTGCTGCCTCCTGCACTCCCCCTACCAGGGGGCATTGAGCCCGCAACCTGGGCATGTGACCTTGGCCAGAATCGAACCTGGGACCCTTTAGTCCACAGGCAGACACTCTATCCACTGAGCCAAACCGGCTAGGGCTTTTTGTTTTGTTTTGTTCTTTTAATCCTCACCCAAGGATATTTTTTTCCATTGAATAAATATCCTTTTAGAGAAAGGGAAGGGAAGGAGGGGGAGGGGGAGAGAGAGAAACATCAATGTGAGAGAGACATCGATTGGTTGCTTCCCACAAGTGCCCTGACAGGAGCAGGGGAACAAACCTGCAACCCAGGTACCTGCCCTTGACTGGGAATTGGACCCGTTAGGCAACCCCTTGGTCCACAGGCGACACTCAACCATTTTGCCACACTGGCCAGGGCCCCAAGCTCATGTTAAGTGCCTCCTCCTGATCCCCCAACCTGGCAGGGTTTCTTCCTTCTTAAAGCTACCAGAGCTTTTAAGTGTCCGCCTCCATCCCTGGGCCTCAGTCTCCCATCTCAGACAACAAAGCCTGTGTTCCATGGTCTGTCAGGCTTCCAGCACTAAAGCATCAAGAATTTCACTCTGGCTGTTCTGCAGTGGCTTTACCCTCCCACAAGTCCATGAGCTCCGTGAAGGACAGAGACCATTTCCTTTTTTAAAAAATTGATTTCAGAAAGAGGAGGAGAGAGAAACATCAATGATGAGAGAGAATCATTGATCAGCTGCTTCCTGCAGGCTCCCTACTGGGGATGGAGCCCCAAACCAAGCATGTGCCCTGATCAGGAATCAAACCATGACCTCCTGGTTCAGGGGTGAATGTTCAATCACTGAGCCACACCGGCTGGGCCAGAGACCATTCTTTTCATCTACCCTCGGTGTCCAGCATCCATAACTATTCTCGCGATGAGGTGGTTTGGAGGGCCAAGTTGAGATGGCAGACTTGGTGGAGATGTGTGTCTCCTTGCCTGCTCAGAATCCCACGGAAAGATGGGAAAGATCACTCATTCAAAGGCTGAATGATCTTCAACCAGTCCATCAGGAACCACCTGGTTAGGCAATCTGCCTGAGTGATCCCTGCCGTCCCCTCAGGGAGAGTAAATGGCAAGAATCAGCCCATTTTGTTTGGCCGGTTAGAACTTCCTCATTCCTGCTCCCTTCTGCCTGTGACAGTCTTTCCTCGTGTGCAGCTCATTGGGCTCCTTTCTCTCTGTCAGGTTGGATGCTTTCCAATTCAAATGGACTTTTGCTTAGGTAAACTGAACATTTTTATGATGCCTCAGTTTGTTTTTTAACAGACCTCATGCAAATTACCCTAAGCCCTAGTGCCCCATGTATAAAACGGTTATAGTAGTCATATTATTCTAGCGCTTAAGGATCCAATAAGGTATTGTACTTAAGGGGAAGAAGTTCAAGGTAATCTCAAATGTATCAGTCTTTTCTTTTATGTGTCTTATTTAACAGAATCATCTCCACCCCAAAGGAATAAAGATTCTCCTGTTTTCCTCTTCCAAATTCTTTTATAGCATTGATTTTTATTTTTTAAATCCTTACTGGAGGATATTTTTTCCATTGATTTTAGAGAGAATGGGAGGGAGAGAGGAGAGAGAGAAACATCGATGTGAGAGAGCCACATCAATTGGTTGCCTCCTGCACATACCCCAATTGGGGCAGGGAACCTGAAACTCAGGTACGTGCCCTTGACCAGAATGAACCCTCCACCCTTCGGTTTGAGGGCCGGCGCTCTAACCACTGAGCGGCCAGCCAGGGCGATAGCTTTGCGTTTTGCTTTTTTTCACGTATGACATGCAAATCGGTAGCCAGCCATCCCAACACTTTCCCCTGACGAGTGAACCCTTTGGCCACTGACTTGATCATCTGTGTCTTCTTCCAGCCGCACAGGCGTCCGTTTCTGGACGCTCTCTGTCCTATGGACCGGCTGAGCCGACACCACTTCCTTCAGAACAAGCAGGGCTCGCCGACGACAAGCCTTTTTTGTCGTTTCTTTGCAAAGCCGGCGTGACTTTTCTTTCACTCTTCTTTTTTCTCAGCGAAGCCTATTAAAAACACATCCTGGCCCTGACCGGTTTGGCTCAGTGGATAGAGCGTCAGCCTGCCGACTCGAGGGTTCCAGGCTCGATTCCGGTCAAGGGCATGTACCTTGGTTGTGGGCACATCCCCAGTAGGGGGCGTGCAGGAGGCAGCTGTTCGATGTTTCTCTCTCTTCAATGTTTCTAACTCTCTATCCCTCTCCCTTCCTCTCTGTAAAAAATCAATAAAATATATTAAAAAAATATATCCTGGTAGGCTTTTGAATGGACCACCCAAATTCGCTTGGAGGAAAACGGGCATGTTCACAGCACTGCGTCTTCCCTCCGGGGGCAGCCTTTCTCTCCAGACCCTGTGTCTCCCTCCTCCGCCAGCCCAGGCGGAGCTGGGGGTTGTCATTCACCAAGGCCTGGACCACAAGGCCCTGGGACAAAAGCTCTTATTGGCCTACTTCCCCAAGAAGAAAGGGGGCGCGGAGACAAAGTGCCGCGTGAGAAGCTTTGAAAAGGAGCCCAGCTCGGTTCCAGGGAGCCGGGCTACTCAGGGCTGTGATCTTGGAAACGCAGCCGAGTTTGCCAAGATGGGCCCGGAGCCTCCCGGCCTCCCCGTAAGGACTCTGAAAACGGGCAGCTCTGTAGGAGCAACTAGAAAATTCCAGAAATGACAGGCGTTGGGAGCTGGGGGCTGGCTTAAGAGGTGGAGACAAACCTCTATGGGTCTGCTCTCCCCTTTCCCAGAGTTGATCCTGACTTAGCAGGAGGATCAAGGGCCATCTGCAGGAGGGGATGTACTCTGACTCCATCTCAGCCCCAAACAGAACAGTAGCCAAGTCTCGGGGTTTCACTTTTCAACTGGGCACCTCAGATGAGGCACCCCCCCCCCCCCCCCACACACACACATCCTTCCCCTTTAAGAAGAGACCAGTCCTTGGCTTATGCCATTCATAGGCTTTATTGTCACTTGCCATAGCCAGCAGGGGTGGGGGATACACAGCCGAGCACCCCCCTCCCCAGGGAGAGGTGTGCACTGGGCCTCCCAGCACTATTTACACGTGTTTCCTGGCGGGCAGGTCCTCATCTCAATCGCAGCAGCTGCACTTCTGAGCCTCGGCCTCCGCCCCCTCTCCATCTTTGCACACGCAATCCTTGGCGCATTTTTCGCACTCAGGGGGGCAGCAGGAGCAGCAGCCTGCAGGTAAAACAAGGGCAGGGGGTCGAAGGAGGCTGGTCGTTGTCCCCTTCCTAGTCTCACACCTGGTCTGACTCAGCATCTATGGTGTGTCAGCTGCATGCTGGGCTGCCTGTGGGCTAGGGGTACCCAGCCCCCAGCCCCTCAGGTAAGTGATGGTGAGGCAGGATAGTAGGAAGCTAGGAAAATTCCTTGGCAAGTGGAGCTGAGAAACTGAGACACATAGCTGAACAGACTAGCGAGCAATTTACAGCCACATACAGCTCACCAGGGCAGAAAGCCCTGGGTGCCCAGCAATGAGCAAAACTAGTGCCAGACCTCGCTGCCCCCGCGGTGCCTTTCCTCCCCCAGCCTCTCGCTGATCCTGCGGTCTGGTCCCTGCCTGACCTTTCCTCCCAGAGATAACATCTAGGCCTCGGCTATATTTCAGCTCCAGGCCCCGGAAAGCAGCAAAACCAGGTGGCAATGCCAAATGACCCCTGCCCTGTGCTGACCAATCAGTGGACACCACCATCTAGAAATGCTGGGGAATAGTCTATTGGTCCCTGAGAGCTCCCCTAAGATCCCCACCTCTGGAAACCAGACAAAACCCTTCGAGACAAAGAAGCCAGCGTGCCCCTCTTGGGCACATTCACGCGGACCTCCCTTTCAAGGGAATTTTCTTTCTCCTAAACTCTAAGGGTCCCCATGGACCTGTAACCAGGGGAGCAATGGGTAGTGGCAGCTCCTCCCGGGCTCACACCCTAAACCTGTCCCCAAGCCCCTTTCCTCCCACTCTCCAGTGAGCTGACAGCAGGCGCCTCGGCTCACTTCTTTCCCATAACATTTCGAGGGAGCCGAAGCAGCCCGCCTGCGCTCTCTCCTGTTGCTTCTTCTACCCTAGCCCTTCCTGGTTTCGCCGTCCCCAGCTTTAAAAAACGTGCACGAAGTAAGAAACCCACTCACTGCCGACTAGCCTGAGGCCCAGTCCCATTTCTGGTAACACAGGGGCGTCCGGGATGGCAGGGTCAGGCCCAGGCTGGGGGGGAGCTGGGCCTTACAGCATCACAGGGTACATGGCCTTGAAAAGAGGCTTGGAGGATACACTTGGAGGAGCAGAGATGGTACAGGTGTGGGGGGTCCAGGACACCCATGGGGTCATCCGCCCATGGTCTTGCACACCCTGGAAAAGAGAGGCCTCCTCCCACCTCCTACTCCCCATGCACATTACACTGCTGCTGTGTCTGGGGAGACCTGGGAGGTCAAATTAAGAGGAATCCACAAAGGCCTGAGGGGCCAAGGGATGGGAACTCCAGAGCCAACCCCCAAACTCACTAATGGCTTCCCCAGGCACTGGAGGTTTTAAGGAGGGAATGAATGGGGGGTGGCGGGGGGGGGGGGGGCAGGATAACAGTCCTCAGCTCCAGCTTCCTATTGGAATCTGCTGGGAATTTCCAAAATGTCTTGCCCCAGGCCCACTGGATGAATCACTGGGGGTGGGGCCAGGGCGATTGTATCTTCAGGCCTCCCCGGACCTCTGTCCCAGAAAGAGTCAGAAGCAATGTAGTAGGGGGCCTCGGGGTCTTTCCATGTAGCCTGGACAGACTGGGGGAGCAGAGCAGGAGGGGCAGAGGGGGTCCCACACTCACTTTTCTTGCAGGAGGTGCATTTGCATCCCTCGCACTTGCAGGAGTCAGCGCCAGCGCAGGTGCAGGACCCACCTAGACAGGGAGAAGCCGCAGGAATGGTTCAAGTGGTAAAACTCGGGCGGGGCCGGGCCTAAAGGGAGGAGGTGGGGTGCCGAATCTCAGTGCCCTTTGGGATATGCCTACCCTTCACGAGGTTCAAAACGGGAAATAAGGGTCCCTTCCCCCAAATGTCCTTGACGGAAGCCATAGGACATGGGATTCTTTGCAGCGAGGGGGCGCGCTGTGCCGCAGCATCGGGGAGGGGGCTCACCAGTAGGACAGGGGCAGGTCTCAGGGTCCATGTCGAGCGGAGCTGGCGCTGGAGAGGGTGAATTGGCTTCTCCCGACAACTGGAAGCTCAGTGGCCGCAGGTGCCGAGGCTTTTATAGCCCCAGGCGGGGGCGCGCAAGCACAGCCCGCGGCGCGCGCGCTCGGCGCTCCCTCTCCATCTGGGCTCCCAGGAAAGCGCGCATTGCGGCAGCGGTCCCCCTCCCCCACCGGGCTCCCCGACTCCCCGCTTTGCGTGCAGCCACCTCATTTCTCACTGTGTGCACAGGGGAGGGCACTCCCCACCCGGGTGCATGCCTCCGTGTGCACGGCGGGGACGCGACCTTGAGATGGAGGCTTCTGAGCCGGGAGAGCCATCTCCCCGTCCACGCCCCACGGTGATGGGTAATTTATGTGTGAACCCGCCTGGGCTGAGGGATGCCGGGCAGCTGGGAAAACCTCACTTCAGAGTGTGTCGGTGAGGGTGTCTCCAGAAGAGCCCAGCATTTGAATTGTTCTGAGTAAAGCTTGCTCTCACCAATGTGGGTGCGCAGCCAGTCTGTGGAGGGCCTGCATAGAGACCGGCAGGAGGGCGAAGGGCCTGCCTGAGCGGACACAGCCCTCTCCTGCCCAGGCACCTTCCTGGCTCTCCGGTTTCTAACGCGCCTGAACCACCTGCTGTCTTGGTTCTCCAGCGCAGGTGGAAGACTGTGGGACGCAGCCTCCACAACATGTGAGCCAAACCCCATCATAAATGCATAACACGTGCTGATGTATGTACGGGGCGGGGCAAAATTAGCTTTACAGTTGTGACTATACAAAACAGTTTATTCTTATATTATTATTTATTAATGATTGTATTGTTTTCCATATGAACAACTGTAAACCCACTTTGCCCCACCATATATATATTAGAGGCTCGGTGCATGAAAATTCATGCACTGGAGGGGGGGGTCATTCAGTCACTCAGCCCAGCCTGCCCCCTCTCACAGTCCTGGAGCCCTCAGGGATAGGAGGTGACCTGGCGATCAGGGGAAGGTGACGCCCCCATCACACCTCTGCTGCTGCCACTGCTGACAGCGCAAGCCTCAGCGGGCCTTGGGTACCTGAGCCTCGGGCAGCCCTGGGTGGCTGGGCAGCTGACATCCGAGGCTTGCCTGCGCCTCAGGCTGGTCCTGGGCTTCTGGAGGGCTGAGAGGACTGGTGGACTCTGAAGGCAGGCGCAGAGAGCGGCCGGACCCGCCTGAGGGCAGGCTTGGCTGTGCCACGCGCCTGCCACCCTGGCGGGGCTGAGGGGACTGGGCACCACCATCTTGTGGCTGTGGGCACCGCCATCTTTAAGGGTGTGACAATCAATTAGCATATTCCCTCCTTATTGGCTGTGGATTCCACCACCTTTGTGAGGGTGTGATGGTCAATTAGCATACTCCCTCTTTATTAGATAGGATATGTCATATCAAGATCCATATATATATACTGGTTCTGTTTCTCTGGAGAACCCTAATACACCCCCCTACACCCTTAGGGTAGCCAGGATCTTGAGGGGTCTGAAAACCATAACAGCCTTCTAAAATACCCTCCTCCCCTTTATTCTTTCTTTATTGTATAAATTTTTGGAGAATTAAATATATGCATATGTAATCCTTTCAAATATAAAATTAGAAGCCTACAGTACACACTGATTTATAAATGACCTTTCCCATATTTATCAATAGATTGTAAATTTCTGTCCCTGAAATTAATTTCACTTCTACAATTTTTAAAAAATATATTTTTATTGATTTCAGAGAGGAAGGGAGATAGAAACATCAATGATGAGAGAGAATCATTGATTGGCTACCTCCTGCCCAGCCCCCACTGGGGGTCAAGCCTACAACCAGGGCATGTGCCCTTGACCGGAATTGAACCCGGAACTCTTCAGTCCGCAGGCCAATGCTCTATCCACTGAGTCAAACTAGCTAGGGCTACGTCCATGATTTTTCCCTTAGGGGACAACATTCTTTAAAGTAGAATTTTTGTCTTAAAGTATACTTTTTTTTTTTCTTTTCAAACAGTATTTATTTTAATAAAGGCCATGTCAGTAAATTTTGGAAAATTCTGAAAAATAGCAAGAAAAATATCTGTGATTTGAACACAGCCACTGTCAACATTTTAGTATATTTCATTTTCACATTTTGTATTCTATGTGGCCTCTCTTCTGAAAAAAATTACTGCATAACTAATTTATAGCCTATAATTTACGATTTTACCAAATCATTTCCTGTGCATTTTTAGTGGCCGTGTCATATCCCATCACGTGCACGGGCCACAGCTTACTTGAACAATCTCATAGACTTAGGCTGAGGCTGTTTCCAGTTTTTCACAATTATCAATACACTGAAGTGAGCCCTCCTGTGAGTGAGTGAGGCTTCCCCCACCGAATTTGCGGTGAATTCCCTAAAATAGATTTGCAGTAGTGAAACTATTGGGTAAAATGGGAATAAGTGTTTTTATGGTCCATTGATTACATTGCCAAATTATTTTATGTTTTAAAAATATTTTTTATTGATTTCAGAGAGGAAGGGAGAGGAGGAGAGAGAGAGAAACATCAATGATGAGAGAGAATCATTGATCAGCTGCCTCCTGCACATCCCACACTGGGGATCGACCCCGAAACCTGAGCATGTGCCCTGACAGGGAATTGGACCGTGACCTCCTGGTTCATAGGTCTACGCTCAACCACTGAGCCATGCCAGCCAGGTGCCAAATTATTTTAAAAGCCATATGCGCTGTGAATCTGGGTGGTTTACACTTTGTTAAGGCCTTTACAACTAAGGCTCAATCGTCTCTTGGAGAGCTGGGTTTGATTTATCCTCCGAGCATTTGTACCTGAGGGGTCTAAGCTAAGGTGACCAGATTTTAACATTGGTAAAGCGGGACACCATTGACCGGGGGCGGGGGGGGTTCTTGATTAAAAATTTGGTCTATATGGAGCAACAAAAATTTTCATAGAATGCAAAAATAGTATTGTAATATATTTTTTTTAATTTCAACATAAGTACAATTTACAAATACAATAAATAAAAAAATTATGTATAGTATTATTTTATTCTTTGGCATATTTCTCATTTGAGTGAATTTTTTTTTAGTAGATTGCTGTCATTGTTTAAAAGGTCATGAATTTGCCGAACGTAAGTCGTAAGTGTCACTATCAAGGCCGGCGCTAGACTTTTTGCCGCCACTATAAAATATAAATAATACGAGTACTGTCTGCTAAATTCAAGAAAATGTATGTATTTATGAAATAAATAAATAAATTACTTACCTAAATTATCTGAATAGCTGATTTGTAATGACATCACTTGTTTAACTAGCTTACTAGCACGCAGTACGGTGTGTATCGTCTGAGAGACAGTTACAAAATGTTTTCGTCGTTGCCAATCCCAAAAAATGCCATTGTTCATTAAGTCCAAACAATGGTGGTCGAATTCTAACAACTGATCAACAATGCGAACTTTGATAAGCAGTTCTCGATAATCAGTTCTCAACAATTATTTGTTATTATTAAAGTTTAACATTATAAAATTAACAAAAATAATATAAAACTCATATCCTGGCTAAATAGCCACATGGCCGCCGAAAACCATATATTCCCTTCCCGTTCTCCCGCCGTTCCCCAGCTTGTCGTGCATTCTTTCCAAAAATTGGGACTTTTTTAAAATGCCGCGGGACGCAGCACAAATTGTTAAAAACAGGGACTGTCCCGCCAAAAGTGGGACGTCTGGTCACCTTAGTCTAAGCCCTTTCTGAGGTATCTGGGTCCCAAAGCCAGCCAGCGTGAAGCATGAACAACCCTCTGAACCCTTGCACAATTCCCAAGGGCCCAGTGTACGCCTGCCTCAGCTGCCTGTGTGCCTCGAGCGCCCCCTGCAGTCCACATGTGGAACTTCCTTTCTTGTCTTGTGACCTGGCCTCCATTCCTTTCCCACCAAGCCCTCCTCTGGTCTCCACCCAAGTTGGAATATAGCCTGAGCAGATGCAGAGTCTGTCACAGCCTGTCCGAGGTCTCCATTGTCTTCCTTAGGCAGCACAGGAACACGATCCGTGATGTGTCCGCCTCCTGACACAGCACTTGCCCGCTCCAGGAAGCTCTGCCATGAGAAAGCTCTCCTTCTTGACCTAAAATCTGTTTCCTTTGTGTCTCTGCTTACGTTTTACTCCTGCAAGGTCACTTGTAACCCATCTGTTTACTTTCCACTTCAGCTCCACCCCCAACCCATCTTCCCACATGGTCTTCAAGCTTCCCTCTCAGCTAGTCCTGCCTGAGTTGGGGTCTTCTCTGAGCCTCAGTTTCCTCGCCTGTAGAATGGAGATAGCAATCCCCATTCTGTAGGGTTGTGACAAAGATGAGCAATTATACCAGTAAAAAGCCTACAAGATGGTAGACTGAAAACATGCATTTACCTCTCCTTCTTCCTGAAAATCTATCAAAGGAAACATTAAAAAGACAAGGAGAGAAAAGAGAAAAACTAATAAAAGAGCTGAGGATTGGAGTTTGTGGAACAGAGACTGCCAGACCTTAGGCTAGATCCAGTTAGATCCCAGCAGAACAAAGATTGCTTCCCACAAATCCCACCCACCCTTCCCTGTGCCCCAGGCACGCTGGTTCCTGGAACAGGCCATTGCCCTTCCTTAAGCAAGAGCGTAAGTCTTTGCCCCATTATCTGGGGTGGGTCACACCCCAGTCCCCCTATTCATCCT
This sequence comes from Ia io, assembly GCA_025583905.1. Lineage (NCBI taxonomy): Eukaryota > Metazoa > Chordata > Mammalia > Chiroptera > Vespertilionidae > Ia > Ia io. The sequence continues at coordinate 854,009 of JAJQQW010000021.1, forward strand.
GCCCTGTCCTATATAACCCCTCAACACCTGCCACATGGTGCAGAGGGCATCCGTGTCGTCTTGTTGTTCCCCAGATGAGCCTCGTATGTATATAAGTTCCCTTCCTAAACTCTTCATGTAATGATGGAGTTGTTAGCCTCTTTCTTTGGTATCTAGGCCCCAAAGAAATTTTATAAAACAGTGTGAGGAAAGATGACTGGACACGTACATCAATGAGTCAGACTTTACCATTTTTCTGGAATACCAGGCTGGGTCAGATCGCCTTTATGGGTGAATGGGAGCAGAGCAAGGCACAGCTCAGATCAAGACGTAGAGGGAGGTCAATGGGGGATTGTGTTTTGTGTTATTGGGGAATCGGGCTGGGAGAACAGAAGACAAAGGAGCTGCAGAAACCAGGACTTCTGGGGGACGGTGCGGACCAGGTCTCAGATCTGTCCCACTGTAAGGGTAAAGATATGGGGCATCTATTTTACCTCCTAACTACTGTTTGTCATTGGTTAAGGGCTATTCCCTGTGGCCTTGACTCCCCAGTCCTCCCAGCCTACTCTGTGCTTACAGCAAGAAAGCTCAGACAACCTAGCCAGTGTGGCTCAGGGGTTGAGCGTTGACCCAGGAACGAAGAGGTCACCGTTTGATTCCGGGTCAGGGCACATGCCCGAGCTTGCGGGCTCAATCCCCAGTGTGCAGTGTGCAGGAGGCAGCCAATTGATGATGTTTTGTGTTTTTTTTTTCTTTTTCATGTTTTAAAAAATATTTTTTATTGATTTCAGAGATGATGGGGGAAAGAGAGAGTAAAAAAGAGAGAGAGAGAGAAACATCAATGATGAGAGAGAATCATGGATTGGCTGCCTCCTGCACACCCCGCACTGGGGATCAAGCCTACAACCTGGGCATGTGCCCTGACCCAAAATCAAACCTTGACTTCCTGTTTCATAGGTTGATGCTCAAACACTGAACCATGTGCTGCTGGGCTGGTGATATTTCTCTCTCCTTGATGTTTCTACCTCTCTATCCCTCTCCCTTCCTCTCTCTCTCAAAATCAATCAAAACGTATATAGATTAAGGCCCAGGCAGCAGGAGAAAGCCCTCAGGCAGAGTTGCAGGAGCCTGCGCTTAGCAACCTGGGCAGAAGGCATGCAGGCAGGCAACCACCGCATCTGCAATGGAGTCAGCCCTTCTGGGTCCTTCCGAGTGAGGCTCAAACAGGGCTCTGACCACCAGACAACCGTGAATGAAAACTTTATTGCTCCAACACTTTACACGAATGTCACCAACACCTCATTGGGGCAAATATATAAAAAGCACGCTCATCTCAACTTCTCCACCTATGCACTGTACAGACGTTTCCCAGGCCGCACCCCAGCACCCGGGTGCCCTTCAGTGGCAGCAGCTGCACTTGCTGGAGCCTCCTTTGCAGATGCAGCCCTGGGCACACTTGGCACAGCCCGGGGGGCAGCAGGAGCAGCAGCCTGGAAGGGTCAGGAGATGGACAGATCAGCTTGGGGTCCACACTGCTCTCTTACCACCTCCCCTCCCACTGCTCAGAGGAAGGAGGAAAAGAAGAGCCAGCCATGGGCTTCACTCCACAGTCACAAAACCCTGGGACCGGAAGTTGTGGGATGTTGGAGCTGGAAGCAATCTCAGAGGCCATGCGGAGTCTGTCAGAGGCCCAGAGGGGGGCCAGGGTTTGCCCGAGGTTATTGGACAGTGGCTGATCCGAGACCAAACCCCAGAGCTGCTGACTCCAGGCCAGTGCTCTCTCCCCTTCACTGCTGGGCAGGCTGGAACCTCCCCTCAGTCCTCCCAAATAGGTAAAAGGCATCCAGATCCCTCTTCCTCCCACCATGGCTGGGGGGTTGCGGATGGAGGGAACCGATTTTCCTAGCGCCTGGCCCTTGGTGCCCCGGTCACTGGACTCACTTTTTCGACATGTTTTACAGTTGCAAGTTGTGCATTTGCAGTTGTCTCCACAGATGCATATTCCTCCTGGAAGAGAGGACAGAGCAGAAACGTGATGCCCAAGGCAGAGGGGGCGCACAGGGTGTGCTGCAGAGCGCCACGTGGCAAGGTCTCTGGGCCGTCGCGGGGCAGGGCTGGACAGAGGGGAAGATGCTGCCAAGCATCATTCCAAGTGGCGAGGACCATCCAGTGGTTCCCAGTCACAGTCCATGCACAGAAACCAGGGTGGCTGCCTCAGTAACCCCCAGGATCCTCGTTAACATGTAGATTCCTGGGACCAACCTTTGAGATGTTCTGATTCAAAGATCTGGGTGGGGAAAGGCAGTCAGTGTGTGTGTGTGTGTGTGTGTGTGTGTGTGTGTGTGTGTGTGTGTGTGTGTGTGTGTGTGTGTGTGTATATGTATATATATAATATTTTTATTGATTTCAGAGAGGAAGGGAGAGGGGGAGAGAGAGAGAGAAACATTAATGATGAGAGAGAATCATTGATCAGTTGCCTCCTGCACACTCCCTACTGGGGACTGAGCCCACAACCCAGGTCTGTGCCCATGACCAGAATCGAACCTGGGATCCTTCAGTCCACAGGCTGACTCTCTATGTACTGAGCCAAACCGGCTAGGGCAGTATTTTTATTTTTATTTTTAAAAATATATTTGTACAGTATTGATTTCAGAGAGGAAGGAAGAGGGAGAGACAGATAGAAACCTCCAATGATAAGAGAGAATCATGATTGGCTGCCTCCTACATGCCCCCTACTGGGGATTGAGCATGCAACTAGGGCATGTTCCCTTACCAGGAATCGAACCATGACCTCCTGGTTCATAGGTCAATGGTCAATCACTGAGCCACGCAGACCGGGCAGGAGTCAGTATGTTAAAAAAGCAACACAGGTGATTCTACTGTAGAATCAGGTTTGAGAACCACTGGGCTAGGCCCGTGGTCGGCAAACTGCGGCTCGCGAGCCACATGCGGCTCTTTGGCCCCTTGAGTGTGGCTCTTCCACAAAATACCATGGCCTGGGCGAGTCTAGTTTGAAGAAGTGGCATTAGAAGAAGTTTAAGTTTAAAAATTTGGCTCTCAAAAGAAATTTCAATCGTTGTGCTGTTGATATTTGGCTCTGTTGACTAATGAGTTTGCCGACCACTGGGCTAGGCCATCTCCACCAAGCCCAAGTTCCCACAGGAACCGTCGAGGAAACTGAGGCCTGGAAATACGAAGTGTCAGAAATGACTGCAGCAACGGACCAAAACCAGGTTTCCAGGACCTGGGCTGGAGCTCTTCCCCTGTCCTGGTGGCTGCCTTTAGGGGCCTGCTGCTAGGTCCCCCCCACAATCATTCCAGAACAGGCTATCAATTCCAGCAAATGAGGCTGGTAGCCAACAGAGGGTGGGAGGTCCAGAGGTCCCAGTCTGAAACAAACACTACTGGCGGCTCCTAACTGCAGGAAGGAAGCATGACTCAGACCCCCGCAGGCTCGGCAGGCTCCCTGGAGGAAGCAAGGGCACAGTACCAAAGCCCAAGCGTGGGCATCCTTTTAGGAAATATATATTTGCATTGATTTCAGAGAGGAAGGGAGGAGAGAGAAACATCAACCATGAGAGAGAATCATGGGTCGACTGCCTCCTGCACATCCCCCTACTGGGCATGTGCCCTGACTGGGAATCCAACTGTCACCTCCTGGTTCATAGGTCGATGCTCAACCACTGAGCCACACCAGCTGGGCAAGGGTGGGCATCCTTACTCACCAGACAAGCAGGAGCACTCCCTGGGGTCCATGGTCCAGGTGTCCGAGACGCTCAGGTGCTGTCTGTGGTGGAGAAAGGAGGCGAGTGAGCAGCCACTGGAGGCTGCATATTTATAGCCGAGGAGCTGCTGGTATAGGTTCGCCCCACCTCTCCCTGGGGCCAGACGCCTTGCACACGGCTGAGCCAGACACCACAGGCGAGGGGTTGGGGAGAGCAGTACAGTCATCCAGGTGGCTTTTTATCACTAGGGATGCAGGTGGCTGCCCCCCGCCCACACGCCCACCTGCCAAGGTATCAGGGATCCAGGCTCAGGCTCAACGGCACGTGCGGGGCTCAGGTTGGCAGCTACATCCACCCAGTGTCCCCGTCCTGCGCATCCTATTATCTGCCCTTTCTGCTTCCTCCTTCACAGGGGCTGCTCCCGCCCTGGCTCAGGGTGGTCTTCTGTCTCCCCTGGTTGGGCAGGAGGGGCTGGATCCTAGTTCTGGGCTTTAGAAGGCCCCACTCAGGCCTTCTTCTGGACGTGACCCCCAGGCCCCATGGGTGAGAAGGCCAGAAGTCAGGGGCATGTGCCACCAGGAGCCTGCACACTGTCTGACCTCAGTTTCCTCACCTGCAGTCAAGCTAATGAAAAGGAGAACCCTACCGCACTGGCCCTGTTGTGTGGCTTAAGTGAGAGAATGCCTATTAAGTGCTCAGTTCAGAATCTGGCACATAAATATTATTAGTGTTACTATTATTATCATTACGAATGCCTATTACAACTTGGCAGCCACCCACCCAGTTGTATGTTTCAGGCTCCTAGGACGGCCCTGGGGGTCCTGAGCAGGATGCATTCAGCAGCAGTACATATTGGGACGAGTTTTCATCTCTGGGGTCCCTGCTTTTAAGCTCAACCTAATTCTTTTTTGGGTCCCCGGTTCTGGTGACCATGGGGCCCTGACTCCCCTGGCTGTGGTTTCCATGTTTGGAGGCAAAGTTGACCTTCCACCTACAGAGCCCTCTCATGGGGGTATTTGTGGCCTCCTCTGTAGGACTAGGCACGAGGGAGCGGGGGATGGACAAAATCAGAGCAGACAGGGACCCTTGAATCCTGCACGGTCAGCATTAGGGGAACCCTGAGAAGTCGTGGCCCAGCCCCTTGTTGTTCAAACGGGGAAACAGAGGCCCAGGGAGACCGTCGATCCCCCGTCACTGGGCATGGTGGCATAGTGGTGGCAGGGGCATTTGAACCCATCGCAGCACCCGCGCTTTAGGTGTAAGACACCCCTGACAAAACTGTTCTGCATTCATTTACTTTATTATTAAAGAGTTCAGACATACTCAAAGTACCAAGAACAGTGTTACAAACACCACTGTATCTGCCGCCCAGAATTAATAGATGTCAACAATGTCATATTTGCTTCAGCTCTTTTATTTATAAGAAATAAAAAATGAACAGGCGCACAGCTTTAAATTCTGTCTGTGTGTTGGGGCTCCCAATTTACACCTCCAGGTGGCCTCTCTTTTGAACTCCAGATTTAGGTTCCACACGGATGCCACACAGCCTCTCACACTGACGTATCCCCAACCGAGCTCCCGCTCCCAGCCTCGCTCCAACCAGGCCTCCCGCAGTCTGCGGCCTCCATTGCCCCCTGGTTTGAGCCAGCATCATCTCCCACGCAGACTCAGCACTCATTTCCTAAGTGGCCTCCTGTGTCTGCCCTTGACCTAGACCCTTGTGCCACATTGTCTTTATCATAAAACAGCTGCAGGGAACATCCTTGTTCATATCACGTACCTGAGTGTCCAAGGCTCACTCATCCTTAGGAGGAGGGTGGCTAGGGAGTAGGAAAACCATGGCTCTCCAAAGATCCTGTCCTAACTTACCTTCCCTGTAGCAATTTCTGAGAGTCCCCATTTCCCTACCTCCTCCACCTATACTTCCTGTAGTCAGACTTTGAAATGTTTGCCCATCTGGGAAGTGTAAAGAAGTGGAATGTGTCTCACTGAGGTATGATTTGCATGTCCGTGCCTCCCACCATCCATTAACACCCAGAGTGTGAGCCATGGGCTAGTCGTCCCCACACGGACCGTGGGTGTCTCATCAGCCTTTCACAATCTAGCAGGAGAGAGCACAGTGAAGATCATGGGCTGCGGCTCCTCGCACAGGGTTCTAATTCTGGCTCCTCCATCTGCTTGCTGGACAATCTCAGACAAGTTTCTGTATCGCTGTGAACCTCAGCCACAGAAGGAGATAACTGGGTACACTCCTGGAGCTGCGGTGAGGATTGAGAGAAACTGCAATTAACACCCCATTGCTCGAGGAGTAGCTTTTATTAAGAGTTTGTGTTTATAGTGGAGTGATAGGGTGGTAGGCAGCTTGATATGGAGTCAGATATGCCTGGAGCTCTGCCCCAACACTTTGCCACCTCTGCAAACATCAGTTTGTCATTTTTATTTTTTAAAAAATATATTTTTAATGATTTCAGAAAGGACATGAGAGGGAGAGAGAGATAGAAACATCAATGATGAGAGAGAACCAATGGTTGACTGCCTCCTGTACGCCCCACACTGGGGATGGAGCCTGCAACCCGTGCATGTGCCCTGACCGGGAATGGAACCCGTGACCGCTTGGTTTCTGGGTCGATGTTCAACCACTGAGCCACACCAGCCGGGCTCATCTTTAGAAGGGAGGTGATCATGAGCAGGACAGGAGAGACTGGGGCAGAAAGCTCAGAGGAGAAGTAAGAAGTCATAAAGAACACAAAAGACAAAAATCTTCTTTGTCTCAAATCTGTCCATGGCCCAGCCTGGAAAAGCATGGAGGGCACAGACCCCCAAACCCTGGTGGGTTGGGCTTTGGGGTGAGAGGCTGGTTGAGACGAGCAGGGGCAGCCCCCCTTTCCCATGCACCATTCACTCCTCCCCCGCGGGCTTAAGAGGTGCTTCCTCTTTGCGGTCCGAGTTCTGACAGCTGCGGAAGGAGTTTCAAAGGTTTACCATCAGGAAGAGGTGCTGTGGGCTTTGATAAGCTGTATCATATATATTTCCTTCATATATATTTTTCCAGAGATTTGTCCCATCAGCTAAAGTAACAATGTATGTGTGTGTGTGTGTACACATGAGAATGAGAGGGAGAGAGAGACATGCCAGGGAGGTTGGGGTTGCTCTTTCTCAGAATAGCTCTAAGAAAGCACCCCCCAACCAAAACACACACACACACGCACGCATGCACGCACACACACGCACACACACGCACGCACACACACACACGCACGCATGCACGCACATGCACGCACACGCACGCACACACACACACACACATGCACGCACGCATGCACGCACACGCACGCACACACACACGCACACACACACACACACACACACACACACGCGCGCGCACACACGCACATGATTCTGCGTTTCTGGCCCAATTCCACTCAGGAGTCCTGGCAAAGAACACCACAGCCTCCGGGGGGCGGGCTGTGAAATCAGGCCAAGGCTAAATGCGGAGCCCAGTCACCTGTGCCGTCGGCCGCTTCACAGACTCTCCAGGGCTGGCGGCTGCCGGTTAATTAAACGGGACTGCAGCCCCACAGCTGTCATTCAGTACCCAGGGCGCAAGTGAAACCCTCGGCTTTGCACACGGCCCGAGGAAGGATGAGTAAGGCCACAGGTTGGCTGGCAGCCCAGGTTAGGGCTTTGGAGAGGGGGAAGGAGGCTCAAGTTCACCTTTATTCCTTCTTTTCTCCCCCACCCTCCTCCTCCTCTGTCTTACTCTCTCTCTGTCTCTCTCTCTCTGTCTCTCTCTCACCTTTAATCAATCATTCAGCAACATACTCAGGGCTGCCTATATGCTAGGCTTCAGGTCAGCCCTCTGAGTGGGATAAGTGAACCAGACACAGGGCCGGGGCCTCAGGAGATGGATCCCCAGCAGAGGCGATGACCGTGCCCATAGCTGTCAGAGAAGGAGGAAGCAAGCGGCTTCTGTGAGGACGCACAGGTTCAGGGTGGCACCTGAAGGACCCTGGGAGTGGGGACCTGTCTACCTTTTGAGCCCTAGGTGCCTCACTTGCCTCACCCTAGTCTCGGCCCTCCCTCCCTCCCAGTGCAGGGAACTCTGGCTTCCTTAGGGCATGTGGGGTGCATGCTCAGAGGCCTGGGCTTCACAGAGGTGTTTGCAGGAGCTGCTGCAGATGGGCTGTTAGGCCACACGCCTCCGCAGTGGGAGCGGGTGCAGGGGCAGCACGGAGCCGCATCCTCAGCCGGAGCCCAGGGGGATGGTCAAGTCAGCAGAGCTGGTCTTGGGTCCCTGCACTTGATCCCCTTTGCTTGGAAACCCTCCCTCAGCCTGCAATGGGCTCACAGCCAGGATCCGACGTCATTCTGGAACGCCAGAGCTATCAGGGCAATAGTGTGGTCCGCACCTTCTCTCAGTCTCAACCCAACTGCATATTGGAAGCCTGAGGCGCAGGAGGGAAAGGCCTTGCCTGTGGTCCCACCGCCAGTGCGGCCGCTGGGTGGGTGGGGGGGCGGTTTGAGGAGGAGCTCCTCCCAGGGCCTTGGCACCCTCCTAGGTGACTGCAGAGTGTGCCCATTTGCAGAGCCGGCGGCTTGGATGAGGCAACGGCTGAGGGCCCCTCACGATGCCACACGCGTCCCTGGGGGTGCTGAGAAGAAGAAGGTTTTACGGTGTCATTGGGATGCTGAGACGCGCAGAGGAGAAACCGCTGGCGAGAATCGCAGAACCGCGTGCTCTGATGAAACAAACTAGGGGCCTCGTGTACATGTCTCTGTCTCTTCTCTCACTCTCTGTCCCTTCTCCTTCTGTTTTTCTTTTAAAAAATATGTTTTGGTTTTTTTTTATTGATTTCCGAGGGGAAGAGAGAGGGAGAGAGAGATAGAAACATTAATGATGAGAGAGAATCATCAATCGGCTGCCTCCTGCATGACCCACACTGGGGATGGAGCCCACAACCCGGGCATGTGCCCTGACCGGGAATCAAACCGTGACCTCCTGGTTCATAGGTCACTCTCAACCCCTGAGCCACGCTGGCCGGGCAAGATGGTGGTTTTTAAACTGTTTAGGAAGTGCCTAGCTCTAAGATTTCTAAGGCAATGCCCTCAGCCATGTCCCCAAAGTGCAGTTGGTATCTAACCATTGGGATCAAAGCCACGTTTCCGAGAAACTTCACTAACTGTTCATCATCTGCGGGCACTTTTGGGTCTTGCCTTTCCTCCAAAGATGCGAGGATGAGTTCAGCAGCCCGGGGCCCTGTACCCCCCCCCCCGCCCCTGCCCCTGCCCCCCCTGCACGTGCTCTCCCAGCAGTGGGCTGGCCAGACCTCTCACGTTCCTTCCAAGTCGCAAATCCTGGAGGTCTGAGGACGCCTGTCGAAACAGGTCCCTCAGGTACAGGGACCAAGAAGCCTTCCTCACCTGTGAGGGGTTTCACTCATAACTCAGAGCCATAGTGCATGAGTATTTTAATCTGTTGATTTCTCCAACATAAATCCATAGCTCTTTGCAAGTAATTGGATCATCCCCCATCCACGTTAGCGGGGGAAACAAAGACGCAGTGTGAGGGTTTTATAGAAGGGGGGTGATTGTCCTCTGCTGTCATCTCCTGCGTTGTAAGGGGTGGATGACAGGGTTCACTGCCCCCCTCGGCATCTGGGGGGTTACTGACCTAAGGTCTGTGAGCAGCTTGGGTCTGGGAAGCGTGGTGTGAGAACCAGGAGGGGTGGCCACAACCCCCTGGCTGGGCATGGGCGCCTGAGTGGGCTAAATTCCTGGGCCAGCTTCAGGTCTGCATGAGCCTTGGATGGACACAGATTTAGTCCACCACTGCTTTGATTTCCCTCTCTCTCTCTCTGGGCAAGCCACTTGACCTCGGTTTCCCTGCCAATAAAATGAGGTTAATAACATACTCTCCTAAGGGTGCCGCTTGAGAATAATTGCCCAGTTCTTGCTGGGCACTTTGAAGAAAATCGCTATGAAGATGTTCTGCTGGCTCTGGAATTTTCCTTGATGCAAATATCAAACAGAGGAGAATGGCCAAAGTTCGGATTCTGGCCTTCCCCACTAAACCATTGCCCCTAATGCAGTTGGAAGAGAGGAAGGCCCGGGAGGGCTGTGATCAGAGCCTGGGCCTGCCTGGAATGTTAAAGGCACAGGCCTGCCTTTGATGCTCGCCTGCAACGCTTATTAATTTTAATAGGAAGCGAGCAGAGGCGGGAAGGTCTGCCTGGCAGAAGAAAACAGGTGGAGGCCAAAGGGGATCGGTGCCAACTCAGTTTGGAGCTTGTTTGGCTTTGAAGTCCTTGGCCTCAGAGCTGGAGTCACAAGACAACTTCTCGTGCAGGAGGTTAAGTGCGGACGGACGTCTGGGGGAAGTATGGACATCGGGCTCCTCCGTTCCCAGCTCAGCTCGGAGCAGATGGCTCCCGTCTCAATTCAGGAATCACTTTAGCGCCAATAATCCCCCAAACTGTGACTTTCCAGGGAAATGTCAAATAGGGGGCTCAAATGTAAGTGACCTGAGGGGCTAGGTAGTTAATGTGTAAGAGTGAAGTCAGTTGATGGCAGGTAGTAGGGAGTGGTGGGGACTGTGGCGAAGTGACTAAGCTCCAATTGAATAGTGAGATTTGGGAACGAGAGTCAAATTTTGTCAGCTCTTCTGATGGCATAAGAGGAATTTAAAACCTGGATTGTGTGTATGTGTGAACTACTCCAATTTTGAACACTGATAAGAGTTGTTTATTTGTTTATCATGTTTAAATGATCTCCCCGTGAACAACGAATGCATCTGTAGGCCAGAGAGGTCCCCAGGGTCCTGTTTTGTGACCTCCGTTTAGAATCCTAAATCTTCAGGATGCAGTCTCTTAAAACTCACCAAGGCCTTTGGTTACTACTTTCTAGAGTTTTCAGACCGACACCTGGTTGAGGGCATCAGACTCACCCAGCAAGAGCTTTTCAAAACCACTGTTTTGTAGGGATTCAGTGCCCTTGTGATGGGACCCTGGGAAGGGTTCCTATATTTTTTGACTCCTCAGATGATTCTGATGCACAGCCAGGTTTGAAAAGTGGTGACCTCATCGCTTCCTCTTGGTGATTTTTAATCTTTTGGAGTCATAAATCCTTTTGAGAATCTGAAGAAAGGTACCCACACTTTCCCTGGGAAGGGGGACATGGTGGAAGATGCTCATTCAGAAAATATTTTGCAAACAATGCCAGGGGGCCTGAGTCCCCTCCCTCTGATGGTCAACCTCGGCCACCAAGGGGAGAACCTTGCAAGTCTGAGGTTGGAATTCCATCTACAGGAGCCGTGAGAATGGCCCTCGGGGTCCCACTTGCACTCCTGCAGTGACAGGGAGCTCATCATCTCTGGGGAGCCTCTCCCTCTTGGGGGAACAGTCTATCCCTCTTGGGGGAACAGTCTATCCCTCTTGGGGGAACAGTTATCTCAATGAAGTCTTTTGTGTGTGTGTGTGTGTGTGTGTGTGTGTGTGTGTGTGTGTGTGGTGGTGGGCTGCCTCTTTCCATTAGCAGCCTTCTCCACCTCCTCTAGCTTTCAGCCACAAGTCCCACATTTGCCCTCTGGCTAATCTCTCTCCTTTTGCTGGGTGGAGAGGGGAGAGTGCTATAGGGAGCAGAAGAAGTTGGGGGGTGGCCCGTAATGAGGAGCTAGTCCTCCTGGGATTTGAGACTTGGGGACCAGGTTCTTGGCCAGATTCTGGTGATTCTCATTCTTGCCACCTCATTCCTTTGCCCCCTCAGGAACCCCCTCCATTTGCCCAGGACACAATGCCAAGGCTGAATGCTCACTTTGCTCCCGCATCGCCATTCTCTCCCTGCACCTCTCCCTGCGGCTGAGCCTCTTCGAGTGCCTGGCCCCCAAGCCTGGGAGATGAACCTTTCCGACGTGAGTAGTAGAGCCTGAAGATTTAGGATGCCAGGAGCAGAAAATACGTGATCATTTGAACCCCTTTAGCCCAGCACCCTTGCTTTGACCAGGGTTTGGTAGGCACTTGGAGGACAGGAATGCTAGTCTCTGTGAAATTCATGCCATCACGTTTCTAGTCAACATCTGCCAAGCACAGACCTCACAGTTGTCAATGTGACGGCCTCAGATCTGCCGCCCACCAGCCGGAGCCTTCTTAGACCTGGCTGTACTCTCGGGGCCCTGCTTTCCCAGGGAAGAACATAACGTAAGGACCTTCTGAGAAAAGTGGGTTGGGGGGAGGGTTGCGGCTTTTCTTTGCCTTAAACTCTTCTAAACTTCAAGGGAAACCTCTCCTTCTAACAGTTGAGGTGGGTGTCCCCCACCCCTCCCTCTGCATGCTCTTTGTGACTGTATGGCTTGAATTCCAGCCAAGCCTCCATCTCCACCTGGAGAAGCCTCGTTTCATGGCTCTGTCATCCCACCATCCCTCTGATCACTGCAGCCATCACATTTGCCTGACAAATGTACACAGGTTTGAATGCAAATGCCCCGAAGTGTTCCCACTCACCTTCCAGCCCAGGGAGTCTGGGAAAAGGGAACACGTGGGCCTCAGCGAATCCCACAGGGAGGCTGGGGAAATGGCATCCTCGCACCAACCCCACAGGAAGACAGGGATGACTGGCCACGTGTCGTTGAATGGACGCCCATGGGCCTGGAAGAGTCCCACTCATGTGCTCATTCAAGCGTCCATGCCACAAATATTTACCGAGGCTTGGCTGGCGTGACTTAGGGGTTGAGCATCGACCTCTGAGCCAGGAGGTCACGGTTCAATTCCTGGTCAGGGCACATGTCCGGGTTGCGGGCTCGATCCCCAGTGTGGGGCGTGCAGGAGGCAGCCGATCCATGATTCTCTCTCATCATTGATGTTTCTATCCCTCTATCCCTCTCCCTTCCTCTCTGATATTGATAAAAATATATTTAAAACATATTTACCGGGTTCGTAAGATACATTAGGTTCCAGACTCTATGCTGAAGATGCAACAGTCAATGACACCAAGCAAAACCTCACCGTCCTGGAGTTTCTATTTTCGTAGGGGAGACAGGAGACAAACAAGCACACCTGCAAATAATCCCAAGTCCAGATATGTGACATGAGCAATAACTACAGATAGGTTGAGGAGAACTCAATTTACAGAGAGGGTTGCCCTTCAGCTGAGGTTTGTGGGGGGAAGGGTATTCCAGGCAGAGAGAACGGCATATGCCAGGGCCCCGTGGCAGGGAAAATAAAATTGCTCTTTTCTTTTTTTTTTTTTTTTTTTATATTTTATTGATTTTCTACAGAGAGGAAGAGAGAGGGATAGAGAGTTAGAAACATCGATCAGCTGCCTCCTGCACGCCCCCCACTGGGGATGTGCCCGCAACCAAGGTACATGCCCTTGACGGGAACCGAACCCGGGACCCTTGAGTCCGCAGGCCGACGCCCTACCCACCGAGCCAAACCGGTTTCGGCTAAAATTGCTCTTTTCAATCCAGCACTCGCACAGAGCTGGGTCAAGGGAGCTCTGAGGAGGAGCCGAGGCTGGACTCTGCATGTGTTTGCATACTAATGAGGCAAGGCCAGGGGCTAATTAACGAGGGCCTGACCTCCAGGGTTCTTAGGCTGCCGCCTGCTTCTGTCCAAGTCTTTCTCTTTCAGAGAACCTTGAGCTGGTGCCTGGGCCCGATGCACACAATAGGGCCTTTCAGGGCCTCCTTTGAATGAAGTGTCCTGTTCCCACCACAGTGTTTAAGATGTGGGGACAAAGCAGAAACTCAGAAGGACTAAGAAGTTTTGTTCCTCGGGGTGGGCAGGCCAGCACTGCAAAGTCCCAGGACCGGCCTGCCATGACCGCTGCCCTGGGCTGGAGCTGAGTCATGGTCCCAGCTCCCGGGCTAAATTATCGCCCCTGGCTTACAGCTAGAAATCCTGAAAGGAGGCTCCGGTCATTGGGCACCAGGACAGGCAGATCCCCCTCTTTCATCCCCCACAGGGGCCAGAGAGGGCTCAGTGTGGGATTAATGGCCTGGGTTTCCCAGGGGGAGGCTGGGTCTATGGTAGAATATTTAGATCATTCATATCAGTGCAGGACGGGATGACCAAGAAAAAAATAACACAAATCGCTTTTACAGGAAGTGATAGATACTCATCTACACTTACAATCTTAGAAATGCAAATGAAAACTACACCCAGATATCATTTTTTAAATGTCATTCTGGTTGGCAGAGATCCGGAATGTGCAGTGTGCTGCTTGGGGAGGTGGGGGACAGAAGGGATCTGACAGGAATGGTGACACACACAGTGGCCCCCAGAATATAAACGGCATATGTGCTGGCAGGAAAAAACACTGCTGTTGGGAAATTATCCTATTTATTACACCTGGCGCACCAGGACGTGGGCGCAATTCATGGTGATCCTGCTTGTAAAGCGTTGGGAAGGGACCGATGTTCAGGAATCATGAGGCATCGATGCAGTGGAATTCCAGGCAGCCCTGGAGAGCAGCAGGCAGCTCTGCCTGTCCAGGTGGGGAAGGATGGAGAAGATACAGTGTTAACCGAGGGGAGCGAAGTGCAGCATGGTGTGTTCAGGAAGGTAGAGGGGGAAAGGAGGAGGGGAGCTACGGAGTCACACGTGATGGTGTATGAACAGAATCTGCTGGCAAGGAGACAAGAAACACGTAACAGTGGTTGCCTCTGAGAGGGAACTAGGGAGCTCGGGTCAGCTCAGCTGGGAGGGACGCAGGAGGCTAGCCAGCCAGGGAGGGACCGTGGGAGGGCTCCAGGGCATGTCTCTCACTCAGTCCCGATCCGCCAGACTCCAGCAGCAAGCTAACCTACTAGTTGGAGTGTCTGCCCCCTGGTGGTCAGTGCACATCATATCGAGTGGTTGAGTGGCCTTAGCATATCATTAGCATATTATACTTTGATTGGTTGAACAGACGACCTGACGACCGGACACTTAGCATATTAGGCTTTTATTATATAGGATATATACATATGGAGCTTTGGGAGCCTCAATCGTTTTCATCTGTGAAACGGAGGGGCTAATAGGGTTGTTGAGAAGACTCAATATATGAAGTGGCTGGTGCGGGACCACTACTCCATACATGCTGGTCACCTTCACACTCAGATGTCACCTCCTCCACACAGCTTCACTCCTCTCCATCTCTCCTCTACTCTTCAGGACATTCAGTGTTTCTCCCTTTTAACGCTAATCAGTTCTCTGTCCGGCATTAGGCTGAATGGTGTCCCTGTTGTAGTCATTAACTCCTTGAAGTTGGGGCTTATGTCTAAGGCATCATCACATCTCTCTCGCCAGGAAGCTCAGGGCCTGGCATGAAGCTCAGTAAACGTTTGTGTGCCCAGAGGCCTGCAGCCCCGCTCTGTGGGTGAAGTCCGGTTCTCTCAGTCATTAGCTCCATAATGTTAGGCACGTTCCTGACCTTGCCTGTAAAATGGGAATAATTAATAATGGCACCTACATCACAGGCTTGTTGTGAGGATTAAATAAGTTAATGTGCTTAGAACAGTACCTGCCACAAGGCAAGACCTTTATAGCTGTTGGCTATTATTACTTTTTAGCTATTGTGATTAATTCTGCTATGAATATTGGGGTACAAGAATCTGCAATGAACATGGAGGTGCAGCTATCTCTTCAAGACAGTGATTGTATGTCCTCTGGAGACATACCCACAAGTGGACTTGCTGGATCCTTGGGTAGTTCTATATTTAATTTTTTTGTCTGTGTATGGAATCTTCTTAAAAATATATATTTTACTTTCATTGATTTCAGAGAGGAAGGGAGAGGGAGAGAGAGTGAGAGAAACATCAATGATGAGAGATAATCATCAGTGTGCTGCCTCCACTAGGGAGGAGCTGCAACCCGGGCATGTGCCCTGATCAGGAATACAACCGTGACCTCCTGGGTTGACGCTGAACCATGGAGCCACTCCGGTTGGGCTCTATGTTTAATTTTTGAAGAACCATCATCCTGTGTATCATAGTGGCTGTATCATTTGCATTCCCACCAACAGTGCACCCCAATTTCTTCACATCTTTGTGTGTATGTTTTCATACCTTTTAATTTGGTTGATATCAAAGTATTACCTATTCAAATAATAAATTACACATGTATTTTTAAAATTGATTTCAGAGAGAGGAAGGGAGAGGGAGAGATAGAAACATCAATGAGAGAGCATCATCCATCGGCTGCTTCCTGCATGCCCCCTACTGGGGATGGAGCCCACAACCCAGGTGTGAGCCCTGACCAGGAATCCAACTGTGACCTCCGGGTTCATAGGTCAATGCTCAACCACTGAGCCATGGCAGCCAGGCAATAAATTACATATTTTTAAAAAGACCTTCTGTATTAAAGAGGTGAGGGTGGGTGAGCGAAGGGACAGGACAACAAGGATAAAACAAACAGCGGCCCCGGTTGGTGATCTGTCTGGCCCTTTCCTGCTTGGAAATTCCAGGACTGCAGAAACGGAACTTGGAGTCTCCCCCTTGGAGAAGTGGTGCTCAGATCCGTCCAGCTGCATGCTGCTTTCAGCTACAGGAGTTCATTGGAAGGTGGAAAAACTCAAGCCTCCCAGAGCCGGGTGCGCCAGAGGTGGCTTCCCACCCAAAGAGGTGGTTACGAACGCTGAGTCAAGCCTCAGCCAGCGTCTGATGCTGCCCACGCCCAGCTATGGCTCCAGGGCACCAGAGGGAGCACACTCCTTGGAAACTGGAACGCACTCCCACCATTCATCAGCTTTGATCTGAACCCTGGGAGCGCACGGGGCCAGGAGCCGGTCCCTCTGCTCCTCGGATGCTGGGCTGACCGCATCCCGCTGTGGCCTCTTCCAATTTCAAAAGCATTCGAAGGCTCTTGGGTCTTCCTTGCCTTGGCAGGGCCAACAGGTCATTGTCGGCACAACTCTGGTCACATCTCCCATCAATGCCCCTGTGGGTTTGGCAGGGGGAGACCAAATCGGGAGGAGGTTTGCATCAATCATAACAAAGAGATTAAGGAGAGTGTATTTGCGGATTAAACAAAAATCACAACTTATGCAAGTTATATTGATATTTCAAAATCAGAAGCTTATGCCTGGAGCCAGAGAAGGTTCGGAAGAACTACATCAACAGAAATGAATCAGCGAGTTTCTTTGAGTGAATTGTTTGTCAAGGCTATTGTGATATTTGAATCCTGCGAGATCAAATCTTTTCTCCCGTTTCCTAAAGAATCTTCAGGTGTAACCTCAGAAGTCTCTGGCTCACCCAGAATCATGAGTCAAGCTCAGAATCCTGCCCAGAATCTCAAGCATGGTCTTGTGGGTGCCATAGTGCCAAACAAGGAGAAGAAAGAGGTGCCACTCCCCAATGCTTAACATTGTAAGACCATCGATCAATTTAGAACTTTTTAGCAGGGAGAAGTTAGTAGGCTAACTTCTATGAAACTCTACAGGGTGGGATTGAAACTCGGGATAATGAGAGTGCTGGGGCTCAGGACAGGCCTCTGTGAAGAGGCCAGCACTGGGCCGAGAGAGCTGAGTGACACGTGGGAGCCAGGCTTATAAAGATCTGGGGGCTATTTCAGGTGGAGAGAACTGTAAAGTGGGGCAGTAGGTCCTGCCAAATGAATTATTTAAGATGTGACTATTGATTTATTTGAAGAGGCTGATCATTCATTGACCAAATATTTAAAGAGCACCCGCTATGTGCCAATAACTGTTGAGGGTGCGTGGATGCTGTTAGGCTGGTAGGGGGAGCGAGGGTATTGTGTAACAGTCCTGGTGTCCTTGCTGCTCCGCTCTGATCCCTGGGGTGCGCGGCTCCTCTTCCTCTTGGTGCTGGCCTGTCCGCTCCCTGCCGAGTGATGGAAGAGGGCTGCCCCAGGATTTGGCCTGCGGTTCTCCAGTGATAGACACATCTCCCTGAGTCTGGCGTTCAGAATTTGGAAGTTAATTTTCCAGCAAATAGAAGTCACGGTCTCCATTATCAATGTTTAAAAATATTTATTTTATTTTATTTTATTTTTAAAAATATATTTTATTGATTTTTTACAGAGAGGAAGGAGAGGGATAGAGAGTTTGAAACATCGATCAGCTGCCTCCTGCACACCCCCTACTGGGGATGTGCCCACAACCAAGGTACATGCCCTTGACTGGAATCGAACCTGGGACCCTTCAGTCTGCAAGCCAACGCTCTATCCACTGAGCCAAACTGGTTAGGGCCATATTTTTATTTTTTAAAATATATTTTTATTGATTTCAGAGAAGGGAAAGGGAGAGAGAGAGATAGAAACATCAATGATGAGAAAGAATCATTAATCTGCTGCCTCCTGCATGCCCCCAACTGGGGATCGAGCCCACAACAGGGCCATGTGCCCTGACCCGGAATTGAACTGTGACCTCCTGGTTCATAGGTCAATGCTCAACCACCTAGCCACAGTAATCAGGCTTCTTTTTTTAAAAAAAATTTTATTGATTGATTTTAGAGAGAGAAACATTGATTTCTTCTTCCACTTATTTATGCATTCATTGCTTGATTCTTGTAGGTGCTCTGACCAGGGACTGAATCTGCAACCTTGGCTTGTCAGGACAACACTCTAACTAACTGAGCTACCCGGCCAGGGCCCACTTCTTCTAATGTTACCATCTCACACAATCATGGTAAAAAGAAATTAACATCTGTGCCACCCTAGCCAGTTTGGCTCAGTGGATAGAGCATCAGCCTGCAGACCAAAGGGTCCCAATGTTGGATTCCTGTCAAGGGCATGCACCTTGGTTGCAGGCTTCTCCCGGGGCTAGCTCGTGCACATCGATGTTTTTCTCTCTGTCTTTCCCTTTCTTTTTCACTCTCCCTAAAAATCAATGGAAAAATATCCTCAATGAGGATTAATAAAAAAGAGAAGAAATTAACATCGGTGCATTATTACTAACCAAACTATGAACTCTAATCAGATTTCACCAGTCCTCTCACGAGTGTTCCTCTCTGCCCCAGACCCCACCCGGGACTGCGTTACTAGCCCTGTCTCCTGATCTCTTCTGCTCTGTGCCAGTTTCTCAGCTTTTCCTTGTTTTCACGATCGTGGCAGTTTGGAGAAGTACTCGTCAGGTGTTTTGTAAAATGTCCCTCCTTTTGGGATAGTTGTCTTATGTTTTCTCATGATTGGACAGGGTTTATGGGTTTGGGGGAAAAGTGCCCTGCATGATAGCACGACTTACCACTGTCGACGTCCGTCTTGATCCCCCGGTTATGTAAGTCTGGCTTCTGCCCTACAAAGCTACTATTTCTTCCTGTATTATTATAGGACTTACATTAGCACGCTACATTACAGTGTTATTTCACATGACATAATGAGTACTATTTCCCATGCTGGGAACAAGTCACAGACGGCAGCCTGCCTCAGAGGGGCAGGCAGTCGAGCCCTGCCTTCGGAGGGAGTATGTTCATAGGTTCTTTAAATTCTCTGGGAGGATTTGTCCCTTGTCTCCCATGTATTTACCTATTCAATCATTTATTCACAGAGAAAGACTTTTTCAAGATGGCAGAAGTGATAGCATATTTATCTGTTGATGGAAATGACCCAATAGAGGGCCAAGCACCAGGTGAGTTTCCTTGATACTGAACGTGTTTTTCACTTTCGGAGTTTCCACCAGGCCTTTGGTCATGTTTTGTTTTGTTTTTACTCTTCACAAGATATTTTATTTAACTCAATATATCAAAATATTATAATTTATCATTTAAAATATTAACAATATAAAATTAACCAGATATTTACAATTATTTTAATGCAAATGTTTCCAAGTCCAGTGTATATTTTACACTTACAACTCACCTCCACTGGAACTAGCCACATTTCAAATTCTCAGTGGCCACAGGTGACACGTCGTGACCATCCAGGAGGCCACAGCGCTAGGCCTTGCTGAGACTAGCACAAGGCAGGGCTTCCCTGGAGAGCATGCCTTTCACTTCTGGTCTCTAATGGGACCGTCTTTGTGGTGATCCTCTGGCTGTGATTCCTGAGAGCTCCTGTTCAGGAAGCACCTTGATATCTAAGTTCCTGGTGCCAGTTTTGGATCCTGAGGAAGCTGGGTGCCAGCCACGTGAGTACCTGGCGTGGTCACATCAGTTCTCCTTCCCAGCGTGGCGATGGCATAGTCCTGTGCTCCTTTTATGTTTTCTTCACGGTGCCTTTCAGGCTGATCCTCCTCCATGCTTTCATTTGAACTTTTAAAAAATTCAAATTCTTATTTTGCGATATAGCTTTACATGAAGTTATAAGAAATAATACAGAGCCCGGACAGCGTGGCTCAGTGGTTGAGTGTTGACCTAGGGACCAGGGATCATGTTTCGTTCCTGGTCAGGGCACATGCCCAGGTTGTGGGCTCAATCCCCAATGTGGGATGTGCAGGAGGCAGCCAATCAATGATTCTCTCTCATCATCGATGCTTCTCTCTCTCTCTCCCTCTCCCTTCCTCTCTGAAATCAATAATAAAAAAAAAATCTTAAAAAAAAGAAAGAATACAGAGAGAGCTCACATACCTTTGCTCAGTTTCTCATAAGGCAAAACACCTGCTCCAGCTGGCCGCCCTGCCCCAGCCCACTCCCTAGAAATCAACCCTGTGACTGTTGGAGGCCTGTCCAGGGCGCCCTCTCACCCTGCCCCCCTCCAGGCCTTCAGTCCAGCGTCCTCAGGTGCTTAACCTCCATTCTTTACACCTGCACCCCTCTAGTGGGGGTGCTTTGCCTACGCAAAATGAGGACCAGGAGCCAGAGGGGCAGGCAGCAGGCATGTGCATAAGTCAGCATCTAAATTCTTGGCCTTAACTGGTTCCCACCAGACCTTAACTGGCTAGGTTGGTCTTTCCTTCCCCAGGGCTGAGAGGGAACCTGGAACAATGCTATTGGCTAACAAAAAAAGAAAGAAAAGACACCAGATTTATTGCAATAGCAACCTTGACAAGTCACAGTCAGCCTTTTCATCCAGAGGTAGTAATAATAATAATAATAATAACTAATAATACTAACTTTTATGGGAGCTCTTATTAAGTGCCAGGCAGAGCATAAAGTGCTTTATTTATATTAGTTTGTCTAATGCTCACAGCAACACTCCCCAGAAGTTCACTGCAGGACACAATATGTGCAGAGGTTAGCCGCTCAGGCGACCACCTGGGTTTGCCATCCTGGTCCTGCCACCTACCAGCTGTGTGGCCTTGGGTTTATGTCATATAACCTCTCATTACTCAAGTTTTCTCTCTTGTAAAATGGGTGTGATGACAGGCTCTCCCTCCGGGGTGGCTGTGAGGGTAGGAGGAGTATGTGTGTGTCAAGAGTGCGTAGAGAAGGTGCTCAATAAATGCGAGTGACTGATGGATGAGGAATTTGAACCCAGGTCTTTGTGCTGTCGAGGCCTGCGGGATTACCCACCACACAGGGCTGAAGGGCAGAAGCTCAGACCCAGGGCAACTTCCATGACAGGACTGGTCAGAGAACCGCTACAGGACTGTGGGGTCTGGACGTGGGACAGAAGAGAAAGTGGGGCAGAAAGGGGCTGGGACAGTGGTCGGCAAACTGCGGCTCGCAAGCCACATGTGGCTCTTTGGCCCCTTGAGTGTGGCTCTTCCACAAAATACCACGGCCTGGGCAAGTCTATTTTGAAGGAGTGGTGTTAGAAGAAGTTTAAGTTTAAAAAATTTGGCTCTCAAAAGAAATTTCAATCATTGTGCTGTTGATATTTGGCTCTGTTGACTAACGAGTTTGCCGACCACTGGGCTGGGAGAACTCAGAGGCAAGGCCTATCCAGCTATCGGCTCAGGTCTTGCCTTCTGCTAACACCCTCAAATTTAGTCTTTGGACATTATTACAAAAGAGGTTACAACTAGTCAAGGTGCACCAACAGGCTTGGGAAAAAAGATGCTCATTTGTACAGTTGAATTTACAAAATGCAAATATCGACAATATTCTAGAAGTCATTTTTTAAGACCTACCTACAGCATCTGACATAGTTATACTCCAGAGATTCCCGTGGATGTCCCTCCAGGACACTACACTCTCCTGATCCTCCTACATCAATGGCGGCTGCTTCTCGGGCTCCTCCGCTGGTTCTGTGAATGAAGAAGGGGCTACATAGTAAACCCGACAAGAGCAGGTGGCCACATGGCAGGCTGACAAGCTCAGTGATGGAAGGTCACCACACAGGATGGTCTGATCATACGTTCCTAACTGGGCAGGCCACGGTGAGTAGCCACATCCCAGGCTCACAGCTTCTTTAGCAAAAATCAGTCTTAACCTTGAGCCCTATCGATTGTTCTTATGCGTCTAGACCAGTGGTCAGCAAACTCATTAGTCAACAGAGCCAAATATCAACAGTACAACGATTGAAATTTCTTTTGAGAGCCCAATTTTTTACACTTAAACTATATAGGTAGGTACATTGTTATTAACTTAATTAGGGTACGTGGTATTTTGTGGAAAAGCCACACTAAAGTGGCCAAAGAGCTGCAGTTTGCCGACCACTGGTCTAGGATAAAGTACCTTTGAAAGGTTAGAGTAATTCTCTTTTCCGAACCACTCAGAGTCACAACTGCAGCAACAGGGCAGAGACCACGAAACTCCTCATTGTCATCTTTTTTTTTTTTTTTTTTTTATATATTTTTATTGACTTTAGAGAGGAAAGGCGAGGGGGAGAGAGAGAGAAACATCAATAATGAGAGAGAATCATTGATTGGCTGCCTCCTGCACGCCCCACACTGGGGTTCGAGCCCGCAACCTGGGCATGTGCCCTTGACTGGAATCAACCGGGACCCTTCAGTCCGAAGGCTGACGCCCTATCCACTGAGCCACACCAGCTAGGGCCTCATTGTCATCTTGTTGCCCACATACCACCTCTTCAGTACTGTGAAGTTAATGTTAACTATCCGGCACCCACCTATGTAAAAGAAGTATGCGTTTCTGCATTTTGCATTTAACACAATCCTAGAGATTTCCTCACTTTGCCTTTTTCCTGCCTCTTTAATTGACAAACAATGGATTTCATGTAACCTTCCTTAAGTTTGTCTCCTTTGATTCTAAATGTATAAAATGAACTGCAACATCATAATAATAATAATAATAATAATAATAATAAAACGAAAAAATAAAATAAAATGAACTGCAAAACTGCATTTCTGAAGAGCATGTTTTTCAGTCTGTTGAGATCTTGCTTCTGGTCATGTCCTCAAAAATTTGGCTCAAATTCTTTTTTTTAAATTTCTTTATTGATTAAGGTGTTACATATTTGTCCTCATCTCCCCATTCCCATCCCCCACCCCACCCCCCTGTTGTCCTTAACCATTGGTTAGGTTTGTATGCATGCGCACAGACCTTTGGTTGATCTCTCCCCCCTACCCCCACCCTCTGAGGCCCGACAGTCGGATCGATGCCTCCTTGTTTCTGGGTCTGTTCTTGTTCATCAGCCTATGTTGTTCATCATTTCCCCTAGATGAGTGAGATCATGTGTTACTAGAAATATACTTATAAGAACTGAATGTGAGACGAGCAATAATAGTTATGCTGACAGGCAAATGAATCAGTCTGTGGTAAGTTTCTTTCTGGACCAACAGTTCTTTTGAGACCCAATTTCAATGTCCACCAGTTCCTTATGTGTACATGTCGGCACTGACTTTTCAGCTCTGGATGGTGGACAAATGGTGGTAATGCAGGTCCGACTCCCTCTGGTTTGGTCTCGCCCGGACGCAGGGGCGCGGCTTCACCTGGACTCAGGGGCACGTGGCCTCACCCAGACCTGGGACCCAGCATCACCCGGGCCCCGGGGCACGTGGCCTTACCCGGACCCAGGTGCGCGCAGCCTCACCCGGTCCCGGGATCCAGCCTCTCCCGGACCCAGGGGCACGGCCTCACTTGGACCCGGGACCCAGCCTCACCCAGATCCAGGGGCGCACGGACTCACCCGGACCCGGGATCCAGCTTCACCTGGACCCAGGGGCACGCAGCCTTGCCCGGACCCGGGACGCAGCCTCACCCAGATCCAGGGGTGCACAGGCCTCACCCAGACCTGGGATTCAGCTACACCCGGACCCAGGGGCGTGTGGCCTCACCTGGACCCAGGATCCAGCTTCACCCGGACCCAGGGGCGCGTGGCCTCACCCGGACCCGGGACCCAGCCTCCCCCGGATCCAGGGGCGCACAGCCTCACTCGGACCCGGGATCCAGCCTCACCCGGACCCAGGGGCGCGTGGCCTCACCCGGACCCAGGGGCACGTGGCCTCTCCTGGACCCAGGGGCGCGGCCTCACCCAGACCAGGACCCAGCCTCACCCAGATCCAGGGGCGCACGGCCTCACCCGGACCCGGGATCCAGCTTCACCCGGACCCAGGGGCGCGTGGCCTCACCCGGACCCAGGGGCACGTGGCCTCTCCCGGACCCACGGGCGCGGCCTCACCCGGACCCGGGACCCAGCCTCACCCAGATCCAGGGGCACACGGCCTCACCAGACCCGGGATCCAGCTACACCCGGACCCAGGGGCGCGTGGCCTCGCCCGGACCCGGGGGGCGCATGGCCTCACCCGGACCTGAGGGCGCATGGCCTCTCCTGGACCCAGGGGCGCGGCCTCACCTGGACCCGGGACCCAGCCTCACCCGGACCCAGGGGCGCATGGCCTCACCCGGACCCAGGGGCGCGCGGCCTCACCCGGACCCAGATCCAGCCTCACCCGGACCCAGGGGCACGGCCTCACCCGGACCCAGGGGCGTGCGGCCTCACCCGGACCCAGATCCAGCCTCACCCGGACCCAGGGGCACGGCCTCACCCGGACCCAGGGGCGTGCGGCCTCACCCGGATCCAGGGGCGCGTGGCCTCGCCCGGACCCAGGGGCGCGCAGCCTCACCCGGACCTGGGACCCAGCGGGGCTTCGTCTTCTTGATCCCAATTCCTGTTTGTCAATTCCCTCTCAGCAATTCCTTCGGCCATTTTCTCAAAGCTCTGGGGCGGCTGCTGCGGAACTCTCTGGGCAGCGGGCTTGGCAAAGCTCCGGTGCGCCCGGTGCACGGCGGCGGGCTGGTCCAAGGTCACTGCGGCGGCACTCGGGCCTGCAGTGGCGACCAGTCGCCAGGCGAGCGCACCCGGATCTGGGACCCAGCGGGGCCCCGTCTTCCCGATCCCAACTCCCATCGGTCAATTCCTTCTCAGCAATTCCCCCAGCCATTGCTCTGGACGGTGTCCGCTCTGCCCTCCAGCCATAGTTTCAAAATTGTTGTGGTAGGCAACAATCAGGCATCCGCCCCATGCCGCCATCTTGGTCCTCCAGAAGACTCCCAAGCAACCCTATAAATGTGGCTCTGAACACTGTGTCATCCATTAATTTACTTTCCTTCATCCCTTCTATTCGTGACCTGCTTCGGTGTCTCCACCTTTTGGCTGCCTCCCTATGTTGATGGAGTGGCTTTGTGTGGTCAGTGACCTATAGGGGCCGGTAGCTCAGCTTCCCCAATCTCCCTAGGTGGTCGCTCTTGGTAACCCCCTTTGTGGGCTGAGTGCAAAGTCTTGGTGTTGTTAAGCCTTGATTGCTGTTGGTACACTGGGAGGATTTGACCTCCAGTCCAATTGGCTGTGAGGATCAGCTGTGTCTATGCTGGGAGACAGCCTTATTCAACTAGACTTGCGAAATTGTAAAAACCTCTGTGCTCAGCTTGGATGGGGCGGAGTTTCAGGGTGGAGCCTACAGCCTTGGCTTCCCGTCAGCCCCGCCCTCTGAGGTTCCTGGGTCTCAGGGTCCCTCTGTACTCCCTGCAAACACCTCTGAGAGAGAAGCGCGCTGGAGCTTCACCCGCCGCCAAGCAGTCTAGTCTCTCCCCCAATGAATCTGGATTCCCAGATTCTTGCCCGGAACTGGGTTTCAGTGTAGTCGGAACTGGGGGTCAGCGCAGTCTGGCGCTTTTGTCTCCTCCCCACCAGGGCAATTCAGTGGCACAGTCAACAGACCATCCTCTGTGCGCATTCCCGTGCGTGCCTCCGGTGCTCTGCCTTTCGCCGCTCCCCTGTGTCTCTGCCTCACAGCCCAGGTTCCCCCAGCATGAGCCTGGCTTCTCAGGGTCTCGCCCGGAACCGGGGCCCAGCGCAGCTGGAACTGGGGTTCAGCACGGTCCGGAGCCCCTGTCTCCTCCCCGCCAGGGCAATCCAGCGGCACAGTCAACAGACCATCCTCTGCGCGCATTCCCGTGCGTGCCTCCGGAGCTCTGCCTTTCGCCACTCCTCTGTGCCTCCGCCCCACAGCCCAGATTCCCCCAGCATGCGCCTGGCTTCCCAGGGTCTCGCCCGGAACTGGGGTTCAGTGTAGTCGGAGCTGGGGTTCAACGCAATCTGGAGCTATTATCTCCTTCCCGCTAGAGAACGCTGGCCAGGCCGTCAGCCACCCCGTCCTCTGCGGCTCCGTCCTCCCTGCACATGCACGTGCTCGTGTCTCCGCCCGTGTCTCCATACCTCAGGCTCCTACGGCTCCTCTGATTTTCCCTGTGGTTTTCTCTTTCCTTCTAGTTGTGGGCATTTCAGTCAGCCAGCTTTCCTGTGGTTCTGGATGATGTCCGTTCTGACTTTTAGTTGCATTTTTGAAATTGTTGTGCCAGGCTGCAGGTTAGGTGTTCAACCTATGCCGCCATCTTGGTTTTTTTTCTTGGCTCAAATTCTTATAAAATTTTTCTGTTGGTTTGACAGTTCCTACTCATGCCATCCCTCCCCTAAATGTCTACTTCTGGAAGGCAGCCAGAGCGGTCTCTGAATTCCTCTGCTGTGCACTCTTCCTCAGGGCTGACTCCCTCACTTCCTCCAAGGCCTTGCCTGAAGGTCAGGAGGTCCCTTCCCTACCACTTTTTTAGAAATTGCACTCCCTTCAATCCTCTCTCCCGCTCCCTCCTTTATCTCTGTGATGCTATTAAAGAACAAAAATTCAGTGGAGTCTAAATATGAAGTAAAGGCATTCCAGACAAACAGAAGCTGAAAGAATGCATTGTCAGTAGAACAGCACTTCAAACAAAATGTAAAGGAAATTCTCAGGCAGAAGGAAAGTAATACCAGATGGAAATTTAAATCTGCATAAAGGAATGAAGAGCACTAAAAATGATAGGTATGTCGGTAAATATAATTTTCCCCATTTAAAAATATTTTAAAAAGTTAATTGAATATTTGTAGCAACAAAAATATCCATGTATTCTGGGTTTATTGCATTTGTGGAAGTCAAATGTGTGACAAGAATGCCATGAAGGAAAAGGGATAGGAATAATGGCTACAGCAGGTCCTTGAGTAACACTGCTTTGTTCAACATAGTTTTATCATACTGTTGATGAGATGCCTTAGGGACTTGACTCTTTTTATATCTATTAGCCCAGGCCCCGGTACAATTGGTTCCTCATATGCCATTTCCCTGAATGTTGCAGAGCCCATCAATGACTTTAAGGACTCACGGTCCCAACATTTTTACATCAGGAGGTGGCACACTATGGCCCATGAGATAAATCCAGCCATTCACGCCTGTTATTCTATGGTCCGCAAGTTAAGAATGGTTTTCACATTTTTAAATGGTGAGAGGAAAAAGCAAAAGATGAGTAACATCTTACACCAAAAAAAGAAATCAATGGAGTAAATGTGAAGCTCTGGCTGGCTTACTGAGCTATTGCTCACGAATCCGGCAGCACCCCGCGGGACCAACAGAAGCTGTACAGCATGGAAAGCTGCAGTGCTCGAAGGAGAAGCCCCGCGGGTGCGCGGGCGCGGGCACGGCCACCGGAGACACGTCGGTGAAGGAAAATGAGGATAAATTCCAGCAGCAAACACGTGGCTCCACCGATTTCTTGCTCTGCCTCGGAAGAGGCGCCACTGCGCAGACCACTGCGCAGCCGCAGGAGCTGGGCGGGTCTGCGCAGCCGCAGGAGCTGGGCGGGTCTGCGCAGCCGCAGAAACAGCTGGGCGGGTCTGCGCAACTGCGGAGTAGCTGGCAGCTCGGGGGCGGGGACACCTCGGGCCCGCGCTGTTCCGCGCTCGGCCCGAGGCAGCTGGAGCCGCCGAGTTGGCCTGACCCCTGCGCCCCTCACCGCAGCGGGTGAGACCGGCTCCGCTGCGCCGGCCTCGGGCCACAAGCCGTCCTCCCCAGGGTCGCCGCCATCATGCTGCTGCCCGTGTTCACCCTGAAACTGCGCCACAAAATCAGCCCCCGCATGGTGGCCATAGGGCGCTTCGACGGGACGCACCCGTGCCTGGCGGCTGCCACCCAAGCGGGCAAGGTAACCGCTCCCACCCGCACGGAGCCTGGGCCCCTGGACTCCCACGACCTCCGCGGGCCGCTGCCCTCGGCCCCGCCCCTCACCCTCCGACTCCGCCCCCAGCCGGGGTTGCCCGGCAACCGGTGGGCAGTCCTGTGGTTCTCCGTCGCGCCCAGGATCGAGAACTGGGGTCTCGCCTGAACAGCTTTTCTGAGCAGTAACTTTGCAAGGGGAAGGGACTGGTCAGGGTTAGCAGGTAACAGACCTCCGATTCTCTGCCTTCCCCTCTGAACTCCTTCCCTGTCTCAGACTGCCCCGAGCCACACAACTTGATGGGGGGGGGTACAACGACCCCCTCCCAAATGAAACGATTCAGATCGCACTTTTGATATGTATCCATGTATATTCACATCTTTCCCATAAGTTATTCACTGAATACCTATGTACTTAGTGAATGACTATGGGAAAAGATATGCCAGGTGCTGTGCAAGGTGTGGGAGTCACAGATGAACAAGACATGATCGTTCAACGGTCACCACTTTTTTAAAAAGTGGTGGATGCTGAGGATTGACATTCATTATCTCGGCATTCTTGCAACAATGCCAAGGGCAGCAGCACATAGCGCTGGCTCTGGTACCTACTAATTTCATGACCTGGAGCAAGTTACTTAATAATAGTATCTACAACCTCGGGTTGTTCTGAGGACTAAAAATATTAAGTTAATATATATGAAGCATTTGGCATATAAGAAATGGTCACTAATGGTTAACTGTTATTTTTTTATCCCTCCCACTTTACCGACGAGTGGTTCAGAGAGGTGTGAAGTGCTACTGAGGTCACTCAACTAGAAAGTCATGGAAATGAGATTAGATTCCTTGTTCTCTGACCCAGTGCAGATTTCATAATGATCAAAACATTTATATACTAACACTTCCCCTTACATTGTATACTCTTATGATATGCCTTGGGGTACATAATTGAAAAAAGAATTTTCATTAAGTAGTTTAATGGAGTAAAGCGCTTAGCACAGGGTCTGGCAAATCATAATGCTCATTGTTATTGGTTAGAAGCACTGACAAATGCCAGAAAGAAATTCACATTGTTTCTGCTGGGAAGGGCCCATTGATAGTAGCTTAGCCCCTAATTTATTGAGATATTAATATGAGCTGGGCACTGTTCTTAGCTCTGCAGGTGCAAGTGTGAATGTGACAAGTCTCTCCCCCTAAGAGCTTACATTGGGAACTGGACTATTAAGGGGCCAAATGTATTTTTATATCTAAGATTTGTATGACTCGGTTGAAGTCTGTAAAAACAAATTTACTGCCAGACTGTTTTAAGGGTTAGGAAGTGAATTCATTCAGTGCTTGGTTGAAAGATACTAAAGGAAGTGTTGATTATTTTATTTGCTGGGATCGTTTTGGTGTGTCAGAGTGCTTGGACAGCCTGCTGGAGCCTAGCATGTAAGCTGCCCTAGTAAGCAACTAGGCCTTGTACATCACCTTGTTCTTTACAATGCCAGGAACCACGGATTCCCACAATTCATAGTGATTGAAAGCCAGCCATGCACAGAACTGTGTTGTAGGTGTTTTAAGTAAGTTTATCGGTGATTAAAGTGACCTTTCGTTAATGTTGATATCTGTTAATAACCTAGTCTTTCAAAAAATGTATGTTAATTTTACATTTTTGGTATTTTAAGGGAATGTAACGAACTGGTTTTGTTGTAGGTTTTTATTCACAATCCTCATACCCGGAGCCAGCGTTTCAGTGCGCCCAGAGTCTTCCAGAGCCCCCTGGAATCTGATGTTTCTCTTCTCAACATCAACCAAGCTGTCAGCTGCCTGACTGCAGGAGTACTGAACCCTGAATTTGGCCATGATGCTCTTTTAGTGGGGACACAGACTAATCTTTTGGCTTACGATGTCTACAATAATTCAGACTTTTTCTACAGAGAGGCAAGTATACCCCTTTATAACCATAAAATCCCCATTACCCATTAAGGTTAACTTTTGTTATGCTTGAACGAGATCAGACATTTATTTTGGTTTATTATGTGGCTGTTGTACTGTAGTCAAACACCATGATGATTTTGCCATTTGCATCTGCTTCATCCACTTGACGTTTGTTTGGTCAAGATTGCTAACCGCTTTCATTTTGCATTCCCCTCATGAACAGTGATGTAGAACACGATTTCCTGTTCCTATTTATATGTCTGTTGTGAAGTGTTGAAGTCTTTGCCTATTTATTCATTAGTAGTTTTGTGTATATTGATTTGTAGATGTTCTTTGAATATAATGGGTACAAATTCTTTGTCAGATTTATATATAACCAATATTTTCTCCCAGTATGTGGCTTATTCCAACAGGTAGGTATCTTCTGATGAGTAAAAGTTTTCAATTTTGATAAAGCCCAGCTAATCAATTTTTTTCTCTTTAACTGTGTGTGAGTGCTTTTCCTGCCCTTCTAAGAATGTTTGGTCACATAGATATGCTTCCTGTGTTATTGCACAAGCCTGGAATTGAGTTTAGGACTGCATTAGTCAGGGTTCTCCAGATAAACAGAATTAACAGGATGTGTATAGAGAGAGGGGTGGGGAGGAATATATTTTAAAGAATTGGTTCACATGGTTGTGGAGGCTGTCAAGTCTAAAATTTGCAGGGTTGGCTAGCAGGCTGGAGACCCAGGGAAGAGGTGATGTTGAAACACAAGTCTGAAGGCAGTGTTCTGAATTCTTCCTTCCTCAGGGACCAGTCTTTTTTCTATTAAGGTCTTCAACTGTTTGGTCGAGACCCACCCACATTATCTACACTAATAAAAGAGAAAAATTCTAATTGACCGTACCTTTGCTACGCCCACAGCCAATCAGAGCGAGTATGCAAATCAACCCAACAAAGATGGCGGTTAATTTGCATATGCTGAGGGAGGGAGGAGTGAAGACTGAAGACAGCATAGAAGGAAGAGGGAGGGAAAGCGGAAAGCAAGGCGGCTGCCAGAGGGAAAGTGTGGCCGCGGTGGCCGCAATGGTGGTGGCAGCGGGTGGGGCGGGCGGCGGTGGCGGGTGGGGCGGGGCAGGTGGCAGCGGGGGCGGCGGCGGCTTCAGTGGCCACTTGCAGGAATCTTCCTGCAACGGGCCCCTAGTGGAGTATAATCTGCTCTACTCAAAGGCTACTGATTTAAATGTTAATCTTGTCTAAACACACCTCCACAGAAGCATCTAGAATTATGTTT
The DNA here is from genome assembly GCA_025583905.1 of Ia io. Classification (NCBI taxonomy): domain Eukaryota; kingdom Metazoa; phylum Chordata; class Mammalia; order Chiroptera; family Vespertilionidae; genus Ia; species Ia io. The sequence continues at coordinate 885,140 of JAJQQW010000021.1, forward strand.
GGTCAAATATCCTAAAGAGCCTTAGACTTCATAGTACTTTATTGTAGCAGATTAGTGTGTGCTGCCAAGGGCCCGAGTGTACCCTGGATCTGCGCTCAGCCTTGCCTTAGCACACGTACCCGCAGTGACATACATCTGCCTCTCAGGAGACCACGTGGTTTCTCACAGTTGATGACGGAGGAATTTGAGTATCCAAATACAGATAAGGATACATGTTACTTCCCGTGTGCCTGCGCATCCTTGTTATCTGAGATTTTATTTATTTTTTCTTCTCAGGTGGCAGATGGGGCCAATGCAATTGTGTTGGGGACACTGGGAGACATTTCCTCTCCTCTTGCGATTATTGGTGGAAACTGTGCTCTGCAGGGTTTCGATCATGAAGGAAAGGACCTCTTTTGGACGGTATGAAGAACAAAACACTCTCTTTAGGACTCTTAAACATTTTTACTTTAAATGTTCTTTATTTAGCTTTGTTTGTTTTTTACCATCCATACTTATAATTCTGTGTATTAAAAAAATATGTAAAATTTGAATAACACCTGTTGGTGGTTTGTAATCTTCCCTTTCCTGTGGCTGTTATAGTCAGGTTGAGTGGAAAAAGAGGGCATGCTCATGATACTGGGTTTTGTTTTCAGGTCACTGGAGATAATGTTCATTCCTTGGCCTTGTGTGACTTTGATGGGGATGGGAAAAAAGAGGTATGTGGGGGAGGGGATACTTCTCTTTGTGTTCAGCTGAATAAATTTTCCCATGACAGTGACCTTGGTGTTGGGAGAAGTGTCAGCTTCTCATGGTTGCTGCGGGGGCTCTGTTGCCTAAATAATGAGCTCACTGGCCTTAATGGTCTTTCTCCTCTCTTTTGGACAGTACATCACTTTGTCCAGTGCAAAGATCAAGGCCGTGATGTTTCAGAGACACAGGAGCGGGAGGGAGGGTGGAACAGTTGATGAGACTGCAGTCATAGTCACAATCTTATAACTTGATTTTAATGCTTTCGAATCATATCAGTAAACAGTTTTCAATTTTGGCCAACTTTTTCAGGAATTTAGAAGTTTTAGAAATTGGCTCTTAGTCTTTGAAATAATTCTCATGGTTCCTCTAGAAATTAGCTTCTTGAGCAGCCAGTGAACTGCTGTGTTGGGCAGTGAGTTGCCCCTCTCCTGCCCATGGATGCCAGGCTCTGGCATTTGAAATGGGGCTTCCATCTGAGGCAGGCAGGCGCTAAACCAGCGAGCACTTTCAGGTGCGGCTGGAAGAACACACCCTGGAGGAATGTGCAGTCCCCATGGCTGGAGGAAATCTCTAGAGACACTACTTCTTTTTTTTAAACATCATATTTGTATTGATTTCAGAGAGGGAGCAAGAGATAGAAAAATCAATGATGAGAGAACCATTGATCGGCTGCCTCCTACATGCCCGGTACTGGGGATCAAGTCCCGAAACCCAGGCATGTGCCCTGACTGGGAATTGAGCGGTGACCTCCTGGTTACAGGCTGATGCTCAACCACTGAGCCATACTGGCCAGGCAAGCCACTGTTTCTTCACTGACTGAATTTGTTGACCTTCACATTGGAGGGAACTTTCTCGAGCATTGGCTCACTGGGAAACTAGAAGTCTTGGGTAGCAGTAGCAACATACAAAATGTTATGCAATTTTTTGTTTTATTTATGGGAATTTTTCTGTGTTCACTTGCTGAACTAAACATGCATGTTTTTATTTTAAGCTTCTTGTTGGATCTGAGGACTTTGATATCCGAGTTTTTAAAGAAGATGAGATTGTGGCAGAAATGACAGAAACAGAGGTGAGAAGTGTGACCTTGGGCAAGATAGATGAGCATAGTCCAATGGAACATCAGAGAGAGTGCTGGGCCATCTCACAATCTAGACTTACAGTGTAACAACTGTGGGGGTTAAACAGAGCTAGACATTACAGAGAAGGAAGCATTTAAAAATCTTGTATAAGACATATTTTGAAAAGACTGATTAAATAGAGGAAAATTACTGAGTGGAAAGGCATTTCCTTTAATGAGTTACATCATCATCATCATCATCATCATCATCATCATCATCGCAACTATTTATTGTGCACCTAATACTAGTATATGCCAGTCACTGTTCTAAGTGCTTTACAGGAATTAAGTCATTTAACTCTACAACAACCCTATTGGGAAGGAAATACTATTATTCCCACTTTAATGAAATTAAGTTTCTTTGTTAAATCACACACACAGGTCTTGGCTATTAAGTGGCTTGGTCAGGATTTGAACCTTTGTGTCTTGTCCTCTTCCTCCTCCTCCTGTCTGTTAAATGGGATTGAATGAAGTGCCTAAGTGAGATTTTTACACTTTTTCTCTTCGTTCAAATTAAGTACTTCTTAGGCACATTTCTGTAGGTAAACTTAAGAATTAGATGTTAGAGAACTTGGATAGTTTCTTTGTGACTATAATTACTTCATGTGATTGAACCTGATATGTTTCTTAAAGAATTTAAACTTCAGCCAGAACCGGTTTGGCTCAGTGGATGGAGCGTCGGCCTGCGGACTCAAGGGTCCCGGGTTCGATTCCGGTCGGGGGCATGTGCCTTGGTTGCGGGCACATCCCCGGTAGGGGGTGTGCAGGAGGCAGCTGATCGATGTTTCTCTCTCATCGATGTTTCTGACTCTCTGTCCCTCTCTCTTCCTCTCTGTAAAAAATCAATAAAATAAAAAAATAAAAAAATTTAAACTTCATTTTTCAAAGTAGTCCCTAAGATTGCCCTTGTCCTTTGTTGTTTTGACATTATTAGGATATAAGCTGCTGGTTTTCCAGCACTGAGCAAGATGGAAACAGAGTAATTAGGATATTCTGAATTAAGGAAGTAGAAGAGGATAAAGGAGCAATGGCTTGTGAACATTATAAACCGACAGAAAGAGGAAAAAAAAAAAGAGAGAGAGAGAGAGAGAAGGGAGTCTAAGAGGTCAGAATGGCCCGATTCTGGAAAATGTAGTCACGTGGTGTTTGGGAGTCTGGCCTGAAAACCGCACTTGACCACTTATTCCTGCTTCTCAACACTTACAAAAGCAACTCAGGAGAGTCAGGCTTCTGTTCCCCTAAGTGCAGAGGAAGCCGAAAAATAAAGCTTGCATATTGCTATATAAAGTGTAACCAATGACTTTAATTAATTGACCGTTACCCTATAGCGAGAGCTTTGGATTTTTTACTTAGTCCTACTATGCTTTTTATATACTTGCAGTTACTATGGTTGTGAAGTGACAGTTATGGACAGAGAAGAAATGAAGGAGAGAGATGAATGCCAAAAGCAGTAGTCTGAAGACATGTGTCTGTACAGGGGGTTCTGTTTTATGTGTAGGTGCTTAACATGTGCTTTTCTGGAGAAAGGGTCCTTGGCTTTTATTAGATTCTTTAATAAATATTTTTCTATTGATTTCAGAGAGGAAGGGAGAGGGAGAGAGAGAAAGAAACATCAGTGAGAATCATTGATTGGCTGCCTCCTGCACTCCCCCTACTGGAGATCGAGCCTGCAACCCAGACATGTGCCCTAACCAGGAATCGAACTGTGACCTCCTGGTTCGTGGCTTGACACTCAACCACTGAACCACGTTGGCCAGGCTCATTAGATTCTTAAAGGGGTTTGCCACCTCTCAGCCTGATCCCCTCCCCGCAAAAAACTGACTTGACAATCACTGGCCTGTAGGTGCTGTGGCTGCATTGTCATGTTCCTTTCATGCAAATTTGTAGTAAATCTTTTCCCATTTGGTGGGAATCATTCACATTTCATTGGATTTCTGTTTGTTGTCAATATTGGATGTGAGGAGGGTGCATTCTTTTCCTAAATCCTAGAAGAGGCCAGGAAAACATGAAGTAGAACTAGGGCTTTGAGGTGACTATTGACCCTCTAGTCCACACAAGAAAAACTGGTAAACTAAGGAAGGACTAAGGGGCACAGGCAATCTGGTCTTAAATATATGAAAATGTGGACTTTATAAAAATTGTTCATTTCAGGGCCATTTTCTTGTCCTGTCAGTTTGATTTTTGCCCCTAGCTCAAATGTCTTTTCCCAGATCAGCAAAATCATAATTTATTCGGCAGTTCAGCGGTACCAAGTATTGCCAGAAGAATGCCTCGAGCTAAATAATTCTGAAACCCTAACAGCACTTTGTATTCAGAGTTAAGGGATGTGGGTGGTTTTGTAGAAAAGCTGTAGGTGTAGAGGAAATTATATAACTATTCTCTGCTTTACAGTTTATTTCTTAAATATCTTTTATTAGGGTCAGAATGAGAAAGTAGGTCTGCAAGATCATAGATGTTATTAAGCTTTGGTTTTAACTTTAAAAGGTAATTTTGTTTAGTATGTAAAAATTTATGTTTGAGATGTTAAATCCCAGTCCTAATATATGCATTCTGTGTGTTATCACATACATACACAGAGGCATGTATGTGCTTGGGTTGTCACTTTTCTAAGGATTATGTGAGGGTTTTTTTCTTTCTAAAAATGTCTTTCATCTCTAGCGAACAGATTATGTCACAGGAAAAAAAAAGTGTACACATAAAAGACATTCAGTGGTGGATTTTGTAAGTTTGTTTAAAATTTAGACCCTGGGCCCTGGCCCGATAGTTCAGTTGGTTAGAGTGTCATCCTGATACACCAAGGTCGTGGGTTTGATCCCCGCCAGGGAACAAACAAGAATCAACCAATCAATGCATAAATAAGTGGAACAACAAATAGATGTTTCTCTCTCTCTCTCAAAACTAAATTTAGACAGTGGGATATTATAAGTGAAGGTAAAATATTGGAATAATCATGAAAACATTTTTGAGTTAGTATGAATTGTACATACTCTAGATCTTGTGTACTTAGCTTACTTCCTCATTTATCCCTCAATCTTATTGTATTTCTTTTTTTAATTTGCTGAAACTTGCCACATAAGCTTGATCTAAAACAGCAAACTTTGGGAGTTTATTCAGTTCTGATTATCCAGCCTGTGAAATAGATTAATTTGAAAAGAGGAATACCTTACCCACTAATGGACTGGAAGTGCGTTTAAATCTAATTTTAACACACTTGTAGCAAGGCATGCAGTTTCATAAAGCCATGCTTCACCTTAGGTTGAGTCTGAATGAAACGCTGAGGTATTTCCTTGTACTATTTTTTGCAGATAATCACCTCTCTCTGCCCGGTGTATGGCAGTCGGTTTGGTTATGCTCTTGCCAACGGCACAGTTGGAGTTTACGACAAAACAGCCCGATACTGGAGAATTAAAGTTAGTATAATTCAGCCTCTGCTATGCAGAGATTTTCTACACACTGAGAGACTTCTGTACTAATTATTGAAATTCCTTTTCAGTCCAAAAATTATGCCATGAGCATTCATGCTTTTGACCTTAATTCTGATGGAGTGTGCGAACTGATAACTGGTTGGTCCAATGGGAAGGTAAGTTAAATAGCAGAGTTCAGGTGTAATTTAAAGTAATAATTGCCTGAGACATTTTGGCTGCATGATTCAGAACAGTAACGTGAGGGTACAAACTTGCATTCCTTGGCGGTGCTTTCAAATTTAACTTGGTAATCTTTCCACATTTTTTCTTCCCGCTGTAGTTGTCAACACAACTGTGAGTGTCGTTTTGGCCTTATGGCCCTAGTTGGGTGAAAATCTCCAGAAGATTCTTTCTAAATCTCTTCCTGGAAGGACTGAGAATCCATGCAGTCAGGGTGACCCTAGGTATAGTCAGAAAAACAAAGAATTTTATTTTTTAAATATATTTTATTGATTTTTTACAGAGAGGAAGGGAGAGGGATAGAGAGTCAGAAACATCGATGAGAGAGAAACATCGATCAGCTGCCTCTTGCACACTCCCCACTGGGTATGTGCCTGCAACCAAGGTACATGCCCTTGACCGGAATCGAACCTGGAACCCTTGAGTCCACAGGCCAACGCTCTATCCACTGAGCAAAACCGGTTAGGGCAAAACAAGGAATTTTAATAAGCGAATAAAGAACCATTTTTATCACTCTTTTCTTTCTTTCTTTTTTTTTTTTTTTGAATGAAAGATAACATTTATTTTTTATTTATTTATTTTTTAATTTAATAAATCTTTATTGTTCAGATTATTACAGTTGTTCCTCTTTTTTCCCCCCATAGCTCCCCTCCACCTGGTTCCCATCCCACCCTCTTCCCTTACCTCCGCCCCCACTGTCCTTATCCATAGGTGTACGATTTTTGTCCAGTCTCTTCCCGCACCCCTCCTACCCCTTTACCCCTTGAGAGTTGTCAGTCCACTCCCTTTCTATGCCCCTGATTCTATTATATTCACCAGTTTATTCTGTACATCAGATTTTTAACCTTTTGCACTCAGATGTCGAGATTAAAATTACTCTTTGAATGTATCAATAATTTGAAATATAAAAAAATCCAAATAAATAAGTTTGTATGAAAAGAAACTCCAGTTTTTCATTCTACTGCCGCGCTTTGTAAAATCTGGGGTATTTAAAAAATTAAATCCCGAGTAGGATAAAGGAATTGAGAAAAAAGCAAGCAAGTGCAAAGGGTTAATTCACTTGATTTTCAGATTCACTTGTTGATAGATATGTATTTGTTGTTCATAATTTTTATCTTTACTTTTTTCTTCTTTTTCCTCTTTTTAAAGAATACCTTTCAGCATTTCATATAATACTGGTTTGGCGGTGATGAACTCGTTTAGCTTTTTCTTATCTGTGAAGCTCTTTAGCTGACCTTCAATTCTGAATGTCAGCTTGGCTGGGTAGAGTACCCTTGGTTGTAGGTTCTTGCTATTCATCACTTTGAATATTTCTTGCCACTCCTGTCTGGCCTGCATAGTTTCTGTTGAGAAATCAGCTGACAATCGTATGGGTGCTCCCTTGTAGGTAATTAACTGTTTTTCTCTTGCTGCTTTTAATATTCTCTCTTTGTCTTTTGCTCTTGGCATTTTAATTATGATGTGTCTTGGTGTGGTCCTCTTTGGATTCCTTTTGTTTGGGGTTCTCTGTGCTTCCTGGACTCGTAAGTCTATTTCTTTCACCAGGTGGGGGAAGTTTTCAGTCATTATTTCTTCAAAGAGGTTTTCCGTATCTTGCTCTCTCTCTTCTTCTGGCATCCCCATAATTCTGATGTTGGTACGCTTGAAGTTGTCCCAGAGGCTTCTTACACTATCTTCAAATTTTTGGATTCTTTTTTCTTTTAGCTTTTCCAGTTGAGTGATTTTTGCTTCTTTGTATTTCAGATCTTTGACTTGATTCTTGCATTCCTCTAGTTTGCTGTTGGGTGTCTGTGTAATATTTTTTATTTCAGTCAGTGTATGTTTAATTTCTAGTTGGTCCTTTTCCATATCCTCGATGGTCTCTCTCATATCCTCGAGGGTCTCGCTAAATTTATCGGCCTTTTCTAGGAAATTCTTGAAAAACCTTATAACCGTGGTTTTGAACTCTATCTCCAGTCGTTCGTTTTCCTCCATTTCTTTGGTTTTTGATCTGTTTCTTTGTCTCCCCATTTTCGCTGCTTCCCTGAGTTGGTAGGGTAGCTTTGTGTGCTAGTTGTCCTATATGGGCCAGTGGCTCAGCCTCCCCAGTTACCTGAGGTGGACACTCTTGGTGCACCCCTTCGTGGACTGTGTGTACAGCCTTGTTGTAGTTAAGTCTTGATTGTTGTTGGTATCAGTGGGAGGAGTTGACTTCCAGGCCAATTGGCTGTGAGGATGAGACAGCCTTATTCGACTAGACTTGCAAAATTGTAAAAGCCTCTGTGCTCAGCTTGGATGGGGCGGAGTTTCAGGGTGGAGCCTACTGCCTTGGCTTCCCGTCAGCCCCGCCCTATGAGGTTCCTGGGTCTCAGTGTCCCTTGGTACTAGCTGCAAGCACCTCTGAGAGAAAGGCACCCTGGAGTTTCACCCACTGCCAAACAGTCTAGTCCAGTGATGGGCAACCTTTTGAGCTTGGTGTGTCAAACTTCGCCAAAAAACTGAGCATAACTCGGGTAGTGTGTCACTTTGAGGAAAAAACTAACTCCAAGACTCTAGTCGCAAATGTTTCATCCTCAGGAGCAGCAAATGTTTCATCCTCGGCATGCGGCCGCATGTCATCAGAAATGGCTACGCGTGTCAGTGCTGACATGTGTGTCATAGGTTCGCCATCACTGGAGTCTCTCCCCCAATGAATCTGGATTCCCAGATTCTCGCCCAGAATTGGGGTTCAGTGCAGTCGGAACTGGGGTTCAGCGCAGTCCGGAGCTTTTATCTCCTTCCCTCTAGGGCAATCCAGTGGCACACTCAACAGTCCGTCCTCTGCGCGCATTCAGGTGCGCGCCTCCGGAGCTCTGCCTTTCGCCGCTCCCCTGAGTTTCCGCCTTACAGCCCAGATTTCCCCCAGTATGAGCCTGGGTCCCCAGGGTCTCGCCCGGAACTGGGGTTCAGTGCAGTCGGAACTGGGGTTCAGTGCAGTCCGGAGCTTTTATCTCCTTCCCGCTAGAGAACGTCAGCCAGGCACTCAGCCGCCCCGTCCTCTCTGCACACGTGCGCCCGTGTCTCTGTTCCTCAGGCTTTTACAGCTCCTCTGATTTTCCTTGTGGTTTTCTCTTTCCTTCTAGTTGTAGAAATTCCAGTCAGTCAGCTTTCCTGTGGTTCTGGATGATGTCCGTTTTGTCTTTTAGTTGTATTTTTGAAATTGTTGTGCGAGGCTGCAGTTTAGGTGTTTACCTATGCTGCCATCTTGGTTTCTCCTCCTTTATTACTCTTTTCTAATAAATTAATGCGAATAATGTTTCCCCAGTATAACTTCAAAATAAAATCATTTTGCTTTCTTTCCTTTTCTCACTTCAAATCAGAAGTCTTTTGGCAGGTCAGGATTGTTTTGTGAGAGACTGCCTGCGTGCTGCCACATCTCCATGGCACCGTTTGCCCTCACTCTCTTGTCTGCCACTGATGATTCCCTGAGGATCAGCTAATTCCTGGCTTTTCTCCTTTGATTTTTCTTTACTTTTGGCCGGACCTTGTCACCTTCCTTTGCCATTATGCTGGTATGGGCGTTAAAAATTATAAGGGAAGACTGTGTAGTTGCATATTAAGAAACCTGAAAATCCAAAGATGAAAGGCTTCAGCATCCATAATTTTGAGGCTTCCATGATGTTACTAATGGCATGGATGCGTGAATGTGATGTTCTCCAGACCAAGGGTAGGAGCTGGTAGTAGGCCATGACCTAAATTACTTTATTTTCTCATTGCAGTTTTGACTAGAGGATGTTTATGAAAAGATAAAAGTAGTGAGTGGCCTGGGCCATTGAGATTTTCTATAGCTAGTCTTTTGTTGATAACACGTGTTTTGCTTAGAACACAATCATCACTTTATCAGTAAGTGGTCCTCCTTCATTGTTGATTTTGAGATGCATTTGTTTCTGGTGAGTTGGGTATGTATTTGCCTCTCCTAGGAAGAGGAGACTCAAAGATGATAGGAGACTCGCTAGGTATCCCAATAGTTTTTAAGGGAAAGAGGGACTCTTAAACAGGGTATTATGAAAGGTTAATCTGTGGTAGAAGGTTGGCTAGTTTGGCATTTTCAAACTTTAGATATAGCTATATTTCACACATTTATATGTAATAAAGAAAATTTTTTATATAGAACTAACCTTTCTTGTCTACCTTTACATGCCAGGCCCTGTTCTAAGTGCTTTACGTGTGTTAATTCCTTTAGGCCTCATTCCAGCCCTAAGGGGTGTGTGTGCAGGTATTGTCCTCATGCTCTTGTCATGGACCCCCAGATGAGGAGACAAGCCCAGCCAGGGTGGTTAAGAAACTTGCCTGAGATCCCAGAGACAGCAAGGGCAAAGCTGGGACTGGAACCCAGGCAGTTGGCCTCGGACCCGAGGTCACAGGTGCCCCCTCAGAAACCACAGGGCTCCATGGAGTATACTCTTGGAAACTGCTCAACTAAATGACCTTTAAATTGTCGTGTTTTTAAAAAAACAGTAACATAAGCAATTTTTCAAGTTCTCATTTTATTTTCAGGTTGATGCTCGAAGTGACAGAACTGGGGAGGTCATCTTTAAAGACAACTTTTCTTCTGCAATCGCTGGTGTGGTAGAGGGAGACTACCGGATGGATGGCCACGTCCAGTTAATCTGCTGTTCAGTGGATGGGGAAAGTAAATTGGGATGGGAAAATCCTTGAGAAGTCAGATTTTCAGTGTGACTGGGTCAGAATACCAGAAATCCCACTGTAAAATGTTTGCATTGCTGTCCTCTGGTCCTAACAAGTTCACCCACGCGGGGGCAATGAGAACTAGGTGCTTGGTTTTCGGACCAGGTAACGGATGACTTGCAAGTAGACCTAGCTGTGCTTGGGCCCTGCCTTAGTGTGATGCGCGTTCGTCCCTTCTCTTCAGTCCGGGGCTACCTGCCAGGCTCGGCTGAGGAGAGAGGGAATCTCGTGGACAGCAGCGTAGCGCAGGAGCTCATCCGAGAGCTGAGCCAGAAAAAGCAGACTCTGTTGCTGGAACTCCGTAACTACGAGGAAAATGCCAAGGTGGGGCCTAACGTGGAGGGGACATGGAATCTGAAAAGGTGAGGGGCGGCACGTGAAAGCAGAGCGAGAATGTCAGTGTCTGCCAGTGTGGGCTCCCTCCCTCCCTCTGGCAGGAGCACAGCGGCTCCAGCCTTTCTGCCTGGGGCAGAATGGAGGGGCATGTACCCTTTCATGTAGAAATGCCACCTGCAGGCAGCTGAGCAATAGGGATCTTTTCAGCGGTCCAAGACATTCACTGCAGCGCCATTTGTAGCAGCTAACGGTGGGAAGCAGCTTAGATGGTGACCAGGAGCAGCGAGTACATGCTGGGGAATATGAAGCAGCTCAAAAGAATGCAGTATATGTACTTGGGCTGATATGGAAGGATATGTGGTATTAAGTGAAAAAAAAATTAAAAAGGAACAATAGGTATGAGGTATCTTTTTTTTTAAAACAACGTAGAGAGTGACAACTACAGAGACGTGTGTGTGTGTGTGTGTGTGTGTGTGTGTGTGTGTGTGTTTGTGTTTGTGTGTGTGTGTCTACATGTATGTACCAAACTGGCTGGAGGATGAGCTGGGAAGGAGGATTTTAATTTGTCCTGTCACACATGACTATTTTTTAAAAAAAATATTTTTATTGATTTCATAGAGGAAGGGAGAGGGAGAGAGAGAAACATCAATGATGAGAGAAAATCATTGATTGGCTGCCTCCTGCATGCCCCCCACTGGGGATCAAGCCGCAATCCTAGCACGTGCCCTTGACCGGAATCAAACCTGGAACCTTTCAGTCTTCAGGCTGACGCTCTTTGCATTGAGCCAGACCAGCTAAGGCACACATAACTATTTTTGAATTTGCTATGCTAAGTGAATTTTGTTACTTTAAAAGATCAATGTAAAAAATGTGAAAGGCGTGATGGGGTACAGTGGACCTGAGACACAGAAAGGGACGAGGGTATTTTGCTTGGGAAAAGGCTGGGAAGAGCAAGGGGGCGCCAAGGAGGAGAGTCTTCTGAATTCTGAGAAACCAGATGAATATAAGATAACCACAGTATTAAAAGTAACGTTAGTTTACTGTGTGGCGACCGAGTTGGAAGCGGGTGGGGTGTTTTGCAGGCCGAGGGGAGCAGTCCGCTGAATGAGGCCGATGGGCAGTGGGGCATAATCCCAGCCAACACCAAGCTCCACACCGCCCTCTCCGTCAACCTGGGGAGCGAGACTCGGGCTGCGCACACAGAATTGTGCATTTCCACTTCGAACGGTAAGAAGTTATTTATAGCTGGCATTTTCAGGCACCTGTGCTACCTCCAAGCCGTTCTTCACCGGCCTTCCGTTTCCCCTCTTCCCTGCAGACACCATCATCCGAGCGGTACTGATTTTCGCAGAGGGCATTTTTCTAGGTGAAAGCCACGTGGTACACCCCAGCATTCACAGCCTTTCCAGCTCCATCCGCATCCCTATCACACCTCCCAGAGATGTCCCTGTGGATCTGCACTTGAAAACCTTCGTGGGGTACAGAAGCAGGTGACCCTCTGCAAGTCCTTTGTTTGCAGACGACACAGAGGAGGGCGAGATGCGTGGGCTTTTCCATCACGCCAGGGACCCTGCGGGGCCACAGGAGCCTTTAATGGTCCCAGGACCTTATTTCCCTAATTTGAAATCTTCCAAAAATCGAGGGTATTTAAGTTTCAGATGGTTATTTTCTGGTTTTAGTCCGATGATTTTATAATCACAAAATATGGGTAACTGATGATTTGTCAACTTCTAGTTTTGACCGCCGAGACTGTAAGGGCTAGGATGCAGCTTTTTCTGTACCCTCAGCGTGTGGAGGAAATCCACTGGATCTGTGGAAGACAAAAAGCCTTTTAGGGTCTTTTAAGCCCTTGGTTTATACATATATGTAGACTTACGTTATCTCCGAATCTCAAACCCCATTAACGTACTACTTAGCCCTCAAGTTTTGGGTGACCATCTGTGAAACCCTTAAATACCAACATGATGACTTAGTGACTGTATTTTCTGGGCCTTGCGCTTTGAAATACCATTCTATATGAAAGTTCTCTTGTGTCCCATTGGTTGGCCACAGCACCCAGTTCCACGTATTTGAACTGACAAGACAGCTCCCAAGATTCTCCATGTATGCGCTGACCAGCCTGGACTCTGCCAGCCAGCCGCTCGGTTACGTCAACTTTACCATTGCTGAACGGGCCCAGAGAGTGAGCATCTGGCTTTTTTCTTTCAATACTTCGAAATGTTGCTAAAGTACCCCCCTCATTCTGAAAAAACACAGACCGTATTCACCTGAACAACCCTTAGTTACAGGTGAACGCTCACCAGTTAATTTCTTCCTATGGTTATGGTCTCAGTGTGGTTGTCCTGACCTGGTATTTAAAGAGGACCCTGCATCAAAGTGGAAGGAGAGTGGGACTTGGGGCTAGGAATATTTTTGGGCTCAAATGCTACCTTAACTGATTAAATTCTTAGTGATTTCGGGGAAATGCCCTGCACCAGTCTGAGCCTGTTTCCTTATCTGTGAGGATATCTTACCTCCCATATGAAGATTACATAATTGGTGTGAAAGCACCTTGTAAATTTGAGAGGCCTGATACCAATGGACTTGAATCATGGCTGGCCCTCAGAATTCTTAGTGAGGCTTTTCAATCACACAGATTCTCAGGCCCCTGCCCAGCCCATGGAACCAGACGCTCTATAGGTGGGCCCTTCCAAAAGCCTCAGGGTGGTTCTTATGTGGAACTTGCGTTACAAACCACTGTGAAGTAATATTAACTCATTAATACTAAATGTTATTCTTATTGTGTGGATGTGTCAGTGTCTATGCTCTGTGCATGCATATTTCATTAATTTTTTTAAAGAATGGACTGGAGTAATTTTAAGCAGCTTACATTGTCCAGAACATAGCCACAGAAGAACTATCATGTGAACGGAATTAGCATCATACCTGAATTGTTTCTGCATTGCATATAAGTTTATGTCTAACTTGAAGATACTATTAAATCATGCATGCTGTGGGGCCAGACATAATTATGAACATGCAGAAGGTGGGGAAAGAGAGTGTGATTAGTGTTTTCCTGGTTGGGGTGGTGTGTGAAGTATAATTCTTTGTTTACCAAACAATGAAATGAGAAAGGAGGATAACTCTTAACAATGATTGTACTTGAAAATGACTATTCGTGAAGTTCACGTCATCCTATTCATTTTTAAGGTTTTTGTATGGCTCAACCAGAACTTTCTGCTCCCAGAAGACACGGACATTCAGAATGCTCCATTTCAAGTGTGTTTCACATCCTTACGGAACGGTAGCCAGCTGTATATAAAAGTAAAGCTTAATGGAGAGGTAAAGTTTAATGTTTTGGACATAATTTAGTCTGTTAGGTTTGCTGCCTCCCTCCTTCCTTCCTTATCTAACTTGGGAGGGTAGGAATACAGAGGTGAACAGAAACATTTTCACTGTTTGAATGATTTTGTTGTTTAGTTTATGAGGCTAAAGGAATGATCTTTTAGCCTGCTGCTAAAATAACGAATGTGGTTTGAAATTCCCTTGAGGGCTAACCCCTGTCTTATTCATCACCACACATAAATTTATACTCAGGAAATGTGCTGAGAATGGGGAAATGCAGGTTTCAGCTTAGTCTGTCTTTAATATCTGAGGATGCTGAACTTGTCTCTCTCCCTCTGGTTAGATCTCGGTGAAGACTGATGACATTGATCTGGCTGGTGACATCATCCAGTCAATTGCATCATTTTTTGCTATTGAAGACCTTCAGGTGGAAGCGGATTTCCCTGTCTACTTTGAGGAGTTACGAAAGGTGCTAGTTAAGGTGAGGGCTCACAGTGGATGCATTTATGAGAACGTGGTAGTTTAATAATGTCTGAAACATTTCTCGTAGGAGAGTAATGGCACTACGACTGTATGTATGTTATATGATAGTTACGTTTTAAAGAATTCTGCAAATTCTTAAAATCAAAATTGAACTAGTATTGGAGAGTTCACTAGTTAAAGGATTTCTTTTATAACAGTGAGTGGTTAGCTCTTGACCACCCTGCTTTCTTTCTCTGATTCAGGGGAATACTTTTTAAAATATATATCAGCAGTTTCCTTTGCTAACCCTTCATCTTAATTGTATCTACTTGGCTCTTTGGTTTAGGGATTTCCAACAACACAAATTCAAAAGAAAAAGGAAAACTAACAATTTTGATTGGCTCCAAATTATAACAGAGTTCCCACCCCCAATCTCTAGGATGTTAATATGAGCGTTGCTAGGGTTCCCATGCTTAGACACGAAAAGGATCCAACCGGAATGTCATTGTGAGTGTTGGAGGCAGCACCGACGTCACTTCACTGAGGAGGAGCTGACACAATGGGGTTAGGATGGGCCAAGTCAACAGAGGGAAGGAGAGGGCCTTGCTACATGGTAGACTGTCTTCTCAGTCTGTCTGGTTTTCAAGCAGTCTGGGAGGTCTTCATTCCCAAGTGTTCATGGTCTCCAGGTGGATGAATATCACTCAGTGCATCAGAAGCTCAGTGCTGACATGGCTGACAATTCCAACTTGATCCGAAGTTTGCTGGTCCGAGCTGAGGATGCTCGCCTGATGAGGGACATGTGAGTATTTACCGTGACTAGGACAGGTGCAAGATGAAGCATGGCAGCAATCTGGAATAGCAGCTCTCAGATGCTACTAGGAGGAGTGTGTTTGGTGTAAAGACTTTATAAAATAACTTGGCATTATCAGTAGAGTTGAAAATATGCATACCCTATGACCCAGCAACTCTCCTGGTTTATAACCTAGAGCAGGCGTCCTCAAACTATGGCCCGCGGGCCACATGCGGGTGTTTTTGCCGTTTTGTTTTTTTACTTCAAAATAAGGTATGTGCAGTGTGCATAGGAATTTGTTCATAGTTTTTTTTAAACTATAGTCCGGCCCTCCAACGGTCTGCGGGACAGTGAACTGGCCCCCCATTTAAAAAGTTTGAGGACCCCTGACCTAGAGAAACGAATGCATGTATGAACCAGGATATTTTTATAAGAATGCTCATAAAGGCATTGTTCATAAGAAACCCAAAGAGGAGACAATCCAAACTAGCATCAACACGATATGTCCATACAAATGGAACACTACTCCCAATGAGAATGCATGTATCTCAATAACGTACCAACGTGAACAAATCTTATAAGCATAATGGAGACAAAAAGTAAGACTCAAAAGAATATGTGTAAAATGCTTCCATTTACTAGTATATATAGTTAGGGAACAGATTAAACTAAACTATATCATTTGGGAAGCATAGATAGATGATAAAAATATAAAGTAACGCAGGGAAGAGATTTTCACATAAGATAGCATTTTCTCCTCAGGAAGAACCCGTTGGGAAGCTTCTGGGGTGCTGGCAGTGCCTTTTGACTTGGATAATAAACATTTGTTCTGTGAATTTTTTCGAATGTGCATTACATTTTATAATAAAAAGGTGAAAATAAATAGGGGCAGGTCTAGCACATTTTGTCTAATGAACATTAATCTGAAGCCTGGAAGACAGGCTGTCACCTTGCTCACTTTCCCCAGCACAGTGGGCACTTGATCATTCTTGGCTCCTAAATTCAAACAAACTGTGGACTGATAAGAGAGGAAGACCACTTGTCTTCCATGTTTTTGTAAGAAATAGAGTATTTTGATAGAAACTTCTCAATGTTTTCAAAGTAAAATTTAGAATTTCCCTGCTTTAATGACAAACAGCTAAGAATTTGGTGTCTTCTATTCTTTATGTGTCTAAAAAGTTTGCACTTTTTTTTTTCATTTAAGCTTGCTGTACCAAGGTACAATGATATTCAATTTCTGTTGATTTACACAGGAAAACAATGAAGAATCGCTATATGGAGCTCTATGATCTTAATAAAGACTTGCTAAATGGATATAAGATACGCTGTAACAATCACACAGAGCTGTTGGGAAACCTCAAAGCAGTAAATCAAGCAATACAAAGAGCAGGCCGTCTGCGTGGTAAGTCTCTGTAGAGCGCTATTATTAGTAATTTGGGGGCGAGAATCACTGTAGATGGTGGTAGCTTCGAGAATTCATGTTAGGGCCTGTATCTATGGAGACTTTTAACACTCAAGTTGGCACCAGTCGCTTGAGTTTCAGTCAGCCTGTCCAGCTTGGTTAGTATCCAGATTTCAGAGGAAAGAAAGCTTGTAGCTCCTTTTCTTAGACCTTGCAGCATCCTGGAAAGATAAACCTAGTGGCATATACCCAAGAGGAAAGCCTTAAGTACCCTTATTAAAAAAAACAAAGGGAGACTGAAAATTAATGAGTTAAGTGTCCAATTTAAAAGTTAGAAAAAGAACAATAAAGTAACCCAAAGGAAGCAGAAATAACCAGAGGTGGATATGAGCTTTGATCCTTTCCTATAAAACTGACGTGATTTCTAGGTTTGAAATGGTCTCTAGATTTGGTTTGTCATGAACTTCTTCACACAGGTCATCTTTTGAAGGGAGTGTTAATTTAGTTGAATTTGCACTACCTGTAACTCTCTTCTGCCCTAACTTTACACTGTTTTAAATCTGGCCTCTGATTTAACATTTCACTTTTAATAATCTTTCAGATTGCACTGATTTGGTATTTCTTTTCATATAGTTGGAAAACCAAAGAACCAGGTGATCACTGCTTGTCGGGATGCGATTCGAAAAAACAACATCAACACTCTGTTCAGAATCATGCGGGTGGGGACAACTTCTTCATAGGAGAGAGTATAGGTAGTGAAGTTCCTAGAAAGTGTTCTTTCCTAAAAATCAAGGTTGGTTTGCTTTGGATCGCATCCTAGTGAACTGAGGGTGCTGAGAATGAAAACAACCTTGGTGAGTTGTACAAATGAAAGACAAAGCATTGTATCTGAAAAGTGTATTCACTTTGTTTTTAAGATCCAGTAGTACCGTTGCCAAATACTAGGTTTGTATGGAGGAAGGTGAATACATTTGAAACATTAGGGCTCCCAAGTTCAGTTATTTCTGCATATATGTAAAGTTGATGTATAGATACATATATTTTCTTGTAATTGAATTTGTAATTTTAAAATAGATTATCTACTTTACATTAAAATTTGTGTTGACTGATTTTAAAATCACCACATCAGAATTGCATAAACCATTTCTATTACGTGCAGAGAAAAAATGTGGACATTACATTTGTGTGCCTTCATTTTAATCATTGAAAGGTGGGTGTAAACAAATTTGTATTAAAAGTTCAGGGTGATCTATTGGTTGGAGTAATGTTAACTCCTAAAACAGACCTCAGAATGCCCAAGGACCCATTTATTTCTCAGTATGTCAGATTTCTCTATAGCTGCTCAGGAACCATCTAGGGCAGCCTTTGTCAGCCTGAGTTCTCTAGAGCAGCGGTCGCCAACATTTCAGACCTCACGGGCCACCAGTGGTCCGCGGACCACCGGTTGCCAGTCGCTGCTCTAGAGAAACCTGCCTCAGGAATGACTGGGTGGCCACTTCTGCATGCAGTGAAGACCTGTGGCCTGGGGGCTTCCCTCTCACTTGGAATCCTACTGGACAAGGGCTGTCCTAAGGCCTTGCAGTTACTTCTGTCCAAGCCAGCAGAAGAGGAAAAGCTTTTCAAGGCTATGGTCTGGAAATGGCCCACTCCTTTCCACTCATACTCCACAGCCAGTGTGGCCACGCCTGGCTGCCAGGCCAGGAAATGTTACCTAGCTGTGTGCTTACCAGGAAGAGAAAGCTGAGGTGGGGCCATTACCTAGCAACTCCTCCTCCTCCTCTTCTTTTTTTAAAAAAATATTTTTATTGATTTCAGAGAGGAAGTGAAAGGAAGAGAAAGATAGAAATATCCATGACAGAGAATCATTGATTGGTTGCCTCCTGCATGCCCCCTACTGGGGACCGAGCCTGCAACCTGGGCATGTGCCCTTGATGGGAATCGAATCTGGGACCTTAAGAGTCCGCAGGCTGATGCTCTATTCACTGAGCCAAACTGGCCAGGGCAGCAACTCCTTTTCTAAGAGTTAAAATTTTGCCTTAAGGTTGAGTTCAGGACTGGTTTAGTCTGTTTTCACATCTTCATAGCATTCATTCCTAAGTGGTTGAGGGAGAGGGGCCTTTCCTCTGTGGTAAATGAACTTCACTACTTTCCTCCAGTTGACCATCTAGGATTATGTCTTCCATTTCTGATAGGTGAGCTTTATGGAGTCCTAATTTTAATGAGATTATGCCTTGCAATACCTTTGTTTTGCATTTTTAACCTGTAAGTGCAAAAGACAGCCTTAATATACTGTGTTATTTTTTGTAATCCCTGTAGTAAAGAATTTTCTGCTTCAAAGGTGCAGAAATTGAAGTGCAGAGATTAATTACTTGCCAGTCACAGAGCTATCGGCAAAACTCAAGTCCTACTGTTGAGCCCTTTTAGGTTTCAACCATAGTCTAACCTATACCCACCGAGATGAAAATCTCTACTTGGCGCTGGTTTTAAATTGTATGGATATTTTCTTTTGTAGGGACCCTAATAGCACACACTCATCTCACCATTCTCTTGTTCTTTAGTCAAAATACTTCCTTCTTAGACCTTAAAATATTCACAGGCAAGCTTGATGGCGCCAACCAGAAGCAAGGTATTTTTAAGTACTCTTTTTTAAAAAAAATATTTTATTGATTTTTTACAGAGAGGAAGGGAGAGGGATAGAGAGTTAGAAACATCGATCAGTTGCCTCCTGCACAACCCCTCCTGGGGATATGCCCGCAACCAAGGTACATGCCCTTGATCGGAATCGAACCTGGAACCCTTCAGTCCACAGGCCGATGCTCTATCCCAGTGGTCGGCAAACTTATTAGTCAACAGAGCCAAATATCAACAGTGCAACAATTGAAATTTCTTTTGAGAGCCAAATTTTTTTATTTTATTTTACTTCATTATTATTATTATTATTAATTTTTTTGTTTAAATTTCTTTATTGGCTAAGCTATCACATATTTGTCCTCCTCCCCCCAGAGAGCCAAATTTTTTAAACTTAAACTTCTTCTAATGCCACTTCTTCAAAATAGACTCGCCCAGGCCGTGGTATTTTGTGGAAGAGCCACACTCAAGGGGCCAAAGAGCCGCATGTGGCTCGCGAGCCGCAGTTTGCCAACCATGGCTCTATCCACTGAGCCAAACCGGTTAGGGCTAAGTATTCTTGATTTATAGGTTGCAAGTGCATTTTCACACGGAATCACTTTGATCCCCCTGATACTAGTATCTCTGAGCTCAGAGAGGCAGACTGTTTCCTATAGGGTCCCACAGCTTGGCGTGGTGAGCCATGTGGAGGTTGGAAACCAGGTAGTCCTGGCCCTTTCTGCTATTCTGAACTGTTCCCAAGCAAGTAGGACTGGAGGAGATGAAAGTGTTCATAGAACATTCAGTTACCTTCTTTTCTTAGCAGTCACCAGATTTAACTCAGGGATGAGAAAAGCTGGTTATCAGTTACTTCCCTATGTTTCTATCCTGACAGAATTTGGTGCCTTCTAGAAGGTACACTTTAAGCTCTATTCTGTTGCTGAATTTTGTTGAAGCTTTAAGTGAACACTTGACTCGGCCTTTATGTAAAAGGTGATCTTGAGGATTTTGCTATCTGGAAGAAAGCTTTTCAGTCACTTTTTGAGCATCCCTTTGAAAAAGTCACTACCACCAGGTACTCAATATCTTAGAATGGTTTATATTATTTCCCACCATGTCTGCCTATCCACACACAAGGCTCAGCTGAAATGCTCTCTTCTCAGGGGACTGTTCCTCTCTCATGTCTATTCCTAACCCTCATTACATCCTGTTTATATAAATCTTAAGCCCCTCTTAAGTGAGAGCAGGAGCTGCGTCTTAATCAGCTTTATCTCCCCATAATGCTGAGCGAATGCCTTCAGCACATACAGCATCTGCTACTCTCCCTGAGACTGTCTTGTCCTCAGTCAGCCGTCAGTAGTTTTAGAAATCAAAGAACTAGGAATTTTATAACTATTATGCAACCCTGGACATGCTTTAAAAGAATGACTTTCAACATTATTAAAGTTTTAAATTTTATAATTAGCAGTTACAAATCTGGCAAAAGCAGAGTCCTGTGATCACAGAACTAAATTATCTCCCATTTCACTCTGAAACTCAAGTACAAGATGATACCCATGCAGCCTGGTGTTTTGCATTTTTCCCTTGTTCCCATCTGGCCCCTGCCCACACTATGTGCTCTGGCTCCTCAGTTATCTTTTTATTTGTATGGTACAGAAATCTGCTTTTCCTAAAATGATACCATGTGGACAGTTCCTAAGTAGTTTTCAAAACTGCCTATGTGGACTGACTTCGTGTCAATCAGAGAAGGAATCAATTTTTGTGGGAATGTTCAGTACATGGAGACTGGAGAGCCTGCCTCTGGTGTCTCTCTAAGACTCTCCCAACAGGATTTGTACGTTCTCACTCATTAGTAGTGGTAAGTATATATAATGGCATTGAAGTGATCCTGCAGCCAAAACTTCTTGCTAAAAAATTACTGCTCTGGGAGAGAGAACCCAAGAGTTGGTATTTTTTGGTATTCTGTGGGGAAGAAACTACTACATGTGGTGGAATTTGGTTAAAATTGTAAATTTTATGTCACATATTTTACCACAAAAAGAAACCCCACATTTAAAACTCCCCAAGTTCAAGGTCTAGACTGAGGACAATCACTGTGAGTCCTATTGAAGGCCAACCACGTGGTTTTAAGGTGTCAAGACAGGCCACCTTGTAGCTCTCCTTTGCTTGATGCCAGCTCTTCCAGCCTTTCCAGTGCCGACGAAGGGTATCTCTTCGCAGCTTCGCCCAGCCCTGTCATTCATAGTAGACGAATGAGAAGTCCCAGAAACCTGTTCTGTTTGGGAAGGTTTTCTTTTGTTCTAGGCTTCGGTGGTTAATATGCTTGACAAATTTAAGAGTCTCTCTATCTCTGTAGACCAATGCCAAAGAATTGTTTTTTGGATTCACTGTTAGCAGCTGAAACAGACAAATACAATGACACATCAGAACACAGAGCGTATTCTTAACTCTTCAGTGATTCATCACTAAACAGATGAATATCAAGTACTTCCATATCAAGTACTTAAGTCTGGCATAGGGGATAATAAAGAGCTTTTATTAGGGAGAGCTATTGCTCTGGATGTCAAGTCATTTTTCAACAAACCCCATTCCAATACATACCCAGAAAAGCTTCAGCTAATGCATCATTTATTACATTGAAAAATGGATGGGAATGTACCATATGTACCACGTGGCTCTCAATTCACCTGGAATTTCCTAGGGTAGAATAATGAATGCCTAGTGATTATCCTTTACCATCTTTGTTCCATGCCGAGTACTTTCTACTGGAAATTAGATCACTGCCAGGCAGACCAACATGGATTTATCGGTTAAAGACAATGGTAGGTCATAAAAATTGGGTTTTTGAAGAAGGAAAGCATCAAGAACTAAAAAGATAGTTTGCTATCAGGAGGAACTTACCTCTTCATCTTCCCCTTTGGCAATGTAGGAAGTAAAGCCACCATATTCAGGCTCCCAGCCTTACAAGGGGAAACAAACAACGTTCAGAAAACTCTCACTGCAAGTGTCACACCTGCTGCTTAGACCACTGATCCCATGCTGCGTGAACAGGGGATTGGGAGTCTAGTAGTAACCAACCATAGTCTGAATTTACCATTCAATCAAAACTAAAGAACTGAACACTAAGAACTAAGTGTTATATTTAAGGACAATTACATAAAAGCTGTAGATTGGGGAGGGGGGCATTCTTGGAGGGCAAGTATGTATGGTTCGGTCCATCTCCCACACCCTGGTCACAGGTACAAATCCTACTTTGAGTTGGGAGGCTGAAATTCACAACCCCTAACCGCCCCCTCTCAACACTGAGTTCCTGTGATCTGAGATCCTGGACAAGGCAAATACTTCTGAACTGGTTCAGTTGGAGAGGGACACGCAGGAGAGACTGCCCCCTTAAGGAAACAGTTACTGCTTCCTATCCTCCCTCCTACCTTCACAGCCACAGTAAAGAAGTAAGTCCAGAGCAAATTCAGTCTTGCTGTTGTCATGGATTAAAGTGTAGTGACCAGTCTGCCAATGCCTCAGTTCCCCCTGGCACGTGGGAACACTTGATTCTAAGAAAAAAATAAAAGAAGGCCAGAAAATACTATATAATAAAAGCCTAATATGCAAATTGATCAAACGGTGGAATGACTGGTCGCTATGATGTGCACTGACCACCAGGGGGCAGACGCTCAATGCAGGTGCTGTCCCCAGCCTGCAGGCCCCAGGCCAGCCAAGGTGGGTGCCAGCAGGGGCCCTCCGATCGCCCTGATCGCCGGCCAGGCCCCACAGATTGGCCCTGATCGCCAGCCAGGCCTAGGGACCCTACCCGTGCATGAATTTTGTGTACCGGGCCTCTAGTATGAAAATAACCTTGATACCACTGCTAGATTGCAAGGGAATGACAATGATTTGTTTTTTTAAACATTCTGAAATTGATGTTATTTTTATATATATATATTTTAAAAAAGAAACTTAGAAATTGTCAGGTCTGGGTATCTTACTGAATTAACACTGCTTAAGTTGCCTCAGCAACTTTATAGCTTTTATTAAAAAAAGCTTTTTAGCTTTTCTTTAAGATGCTAAACTTGGTAAACAGTGACCTGTCTCATTTACCTCTGTACTCCCTCCTGGCTCTGGCCAGGGCCTTGTACACAGGAGATGTGCAATAACAGAATAAACACATTTTGGTTGCTAGTGTAAATTTTCTTCCAAGTTGCAGGTTCCCATAAAAGCGAAATTAAAAAGGAAAAGAAGTGGAGAAATACTTTGGTTTCTCTAAATATCTGTGGTGACCAAAGTGAGAGTACGGCAGACTAAAGACCCTGAGTTATGTTGTGTGTGGTTAGCACCTCACACTGCTGGTCTCATTTCCATGGTATCCATCTCCCTCATCTTTGCTCTTCTGACTGTACAGGGCCCTTCTCAAGAAGTCAGAGTGGAAGCAGGGCAGGTAAACTGACCGGAGGAACTGGGGAACAGACTTTCTTTCTAATTTGATTTCATAGGTGCTGTAACATTTAAGCTGAATTTGTAGCTGCTCAGTTAATGTGGCCAAAATTCCCACAGAAGTGTTACCTCTTAAATTTCTTGTATTTTTCTATCTTCTACTTTTAATAATTCCTCCTCTCTATTTATCCAAGTTCCAGCAAGTTTTTCTTAAGTTTGTTATTGGTCGTTAGCAGAAATAAACTGCTCACCTTCCTCTCCTTTATGTCCTTGTGCTTGAGAGTAATTTTAGGCAAAGCCAGTCATATCTCTCCCCACCATTTGTACTAATAAGATATACCAGCTGTTCCTCCCACCTGGAAATGCTCTTCCTGCAGATTCTTCCTGCCATTCAGACCTGAGCTTAGCTGATAGCTCCCCAGACAGGCTTTCCCAGGTTGCCCATTCATCTAAGAGGCCACTCTGCCATTCCACAGAACATAACCTTATTGAAATGATCTGTATAATATGTGTCATTATTTGACATTTTAGTTGTTGATGTATACAATTAATCTGTCCTCACCTCTTATTTTTTTTAAATATATTTTTATTGATTTCAGAGATGAAGGGAGAGAGATAGAAACATCAATGATGAGAGAGAAATTGGCTGCCTCCAGCATGCCCCCGCAAGGGGATCGAGCCCACAACCCGGGCATGTGCCCTGACCAGGAATCGAACCGCATAACCTCCTGGTTCAGGTCGATACTCAACCACTGAGCCATGCTAGCCAGGCTGTCCTCTCCTTTTAGAATGTAAGCTCAAGAACAGCAAGGACCTTGTCAGTGTTTTTTTTTCCTCCAACTCCCAAAACAGGACCTAACAAACAGTAGATACTCAAGAAATGTTTGTTGAATGACTGACTGAATGGTGAGTGCTGAATGGAAAACCAGGACAAGTCATGAAGCTTACCTTCCTTGGCTTCGTTTTCCTCTGGATCTGGGTCTGCCTGTTCATTGTTCTGCTGGCTGTTGTTGCTGGTAGCTGCCAGATTATTCTCTGGCTCTGAGGAGCTATAGCTCATCCCTTCTTCAGTGCTCTCAGGAGCAGAGGCTGCTTCTCCCTCTTTTGTGCCCTCCATCTCCTCTTCTTCGGAAGGGGCCAAGAAATGAAGTTTCAGGCCTGTGAAGTTGGACAGCAGCAAGAACAGTGCCTCGGAGTGAAATAATGTCATGCAGTCCTGGAGAATGTCGGGAAGCGTGTTCTCCTCGGCTTTCTCATAAAACCTGGAAAGCAGCAATGGCAGTTTTCATCAAAGCCACAGATATAAAATTACCCATGGAATAAAAGCTGATAGTTAGCTTTGTGTCTCTCCCCCTAATTCTTGGCATAGCTACCTACTAAAGCACACACGACAACAGGGAGCTTTTGCTCGGGCCTGCTACTGGATGTCCCTGGGAACCAGATATCGTTAGGGAAGTGAGCCTTACAGGCAGGCAGGTGCCACACGCAGAAGCAAATGTCTTGGATGATGGGTTCTACCTTTTGTTAGGGGGCCCTCGGCTGTTCCATTTCACACCTCCTTTCTCCAAAGCCTCACAGACCGCTGCAAATTTCTCCGGCTGGAATATGAGCAAATAAAGAAGCAGTCAGCAAACCTCCCCATGACCCCTCCCTGGTCTTGCTGGTGTCGAAGCTCTGCAATCATCTGGCTGATTCTTAAAGGGGTCAGCTGACTCTCACCCCTTTCACACAACATTCCCCAGTCCTGATAAGAAGCCAGAGGAAAGATGGGATAAATTGTCAGCAAGCTTTAGCCAAGAGACTCAAGTGTCTATTTGGACCATTTCCTTAAGTAGTTGTTTATCTTGTATCAGATTGCTCAACCTCTTAATCTCCTTCCTTTATAAAATGAGGATCATAATACAGACTCTGTAATTCTTAAGATGTGAGGGGGAAAAATTAAAGCAAAACAGTCAATGTCATTACAATGAAAATCTGTAAACAATATGGATTCTCTAGGCCTCAGCTCATTCCTTTCATTTAATCAACATTCTAAACTTAAAATGTTAAGTTCAGTACAAGAAGTAGGTTAACCTACTGAAATATTTTCCATAGGAGCTATGTACCTGCTTAAAGCAGTTTCCCAAGGAGGGTTCTGAAAATAGTAGGCCTATCAGCAAAGTAGGAAAAGGATTCCAAAGCATGGTTTAGTTAAGCTGAATTACATAGGGTTTAAAGAAGTTTATTTTCTACAATACTTCTCAAATTCCTTAATACACTAATGTCAGCTATAAAATCCTGAGAGACAGAGAATATGTACTGTCTCAACCTTTTTCTCATGGAGGAACCGCTCGCTCTTGGGACTGATGCCGTGGCACTCAGGGTCAACTGTGAAGCACCACACCAGTGTCATGATCTCTTCTGGCCCTCACACCCTGCAAGGTGGACAGCGCAGGCTTAGAGCTCAGGGACTGAGTGATCTGGCCAGGCTAGTGAATCAGAGCCAGGACATGAATTTAAGGTCTCCGACTTCTGCTCTAGCTATAAAGTGCTGCTTCATCACTGTCAAACACTCATCAATAGGTGCTGATCAATTAGCAATCTGTCTCACTAAAAGTCAGAGCATGCACCAGTCATCAAATGAATAGGAAGGGAATGACACACAACTCCCATGTAGAAGCTTCCCCCCTCCCCCCGCCTCTGTGTGTGTATCATTAAGATTCTAGAGAAATGGAGAATACCCAAGGGACTCTTGACCCACTAAGCACACAACTGATACCGATGTTAGCTATTAACATCATCTCTATTTGAAGTAGAGGATGACATAAACATTCTAACCCAGGAACAAAACAAAAATCTTGGTGATGCCTATTCACCCACACAAGAAGCAAGACTGCATGCCAAACAAGACATTCCAGACAGGACATGTGGACCTACCTTAAGGAACTCCTTTAGGAGAATTTCAGACTGTTGTTCAAACTCCTCTTGAATTTGAATTTGGTAATCCATGTCCAGATAAGTAGGGTTGATCCACTCATACAAAATTTCATGCTTACAAAGAAGCAGCAGATGCAAAAGGTGAGTTAATTCCTATTGCTTTTGTTCTCACATCATTTCACAGTAGTAAAATAATACGTGCAAATCCTCAATTTAGAACTGTCGCCTTGTTAAATATAAAGTGCTGGGAAACTGCCTGAGAAGGACACCAGCCAAGTTTATCTAAGAAAAGCGGAAGGGCAAGCTCAAAGTCTGGTTTCATTATCAGGAATAGCCACTTTTGAAACCACAAAAACACCTGGTATGCTACAGCTGCTAAGATAAGAATCCGGCAGCAGGCACTTATCCTTACATCTCGCGGGATATGAGGGCTCCGAGGTATGGGAGGTTCAAAGTAGGCGGGAGGCCTGGTCAGTGAGGGACCATGAAACCAGCCGCTTATAGACAGACGTGACTTTTCTTCAGACAGGACTTCAGACACCTGAAAGGACAAAACCAACGTACATCAACCCAAAGAATGAGGAGGGAGATTACCAGCCAAGGCACACTACTAGATCCTTCACGCTGGGTGTGAAAACAATCTGGCCAGCTAGGTCTAATAGGAATGAGTGACTATAAGGCATGAGACTTACTGCTCTATACATCTGGGGCTTACAATCTTTACCTGGTGAAAGGACACTGGAGACACTTCAAAGAAAACCAGTGTGTTCCACGAGGGGATAAGGGACTTGACAATCTGCTCCGGCTGAAAGTGCTCTGCACCAGGAGAGAACATGCCCATAAATGTTAGCACTTACCACTTCCAGGCCGCCCCGTTCCACCGTGATCTAAATGTACCCTTGTGACCCTCAAAGACCACCCTTCCAGCTATTTCGCTCGTACTTGCTAGTTCTGCCAGGTGACACCTGTCCTCCTTATACCACCCATCTATTACTGGATGAGGGCTGAAAGCTTCCTGGAGTCAACCTCTGGGGTCAGTCATTACAATAAAACCCCGATGCCCGGCCGGTGTGGCTCAGGGGTTGAGCGTCAACCTATGAACCAGGAGGTCACGGTTCGATTCCCAGTCAGGGCACGTGCCCGGGTTGTGGGCTCGATCCCTAGTGTGAGGCATGCAGGAGGCAGCCGATCAATGATTCTCTCTCATCAGTGATGTTTCTATCTCTCTTTTCCTCACTCTTCCTCTCAGAAATCAATAAAAATATATTTATTAAACAAATAAACCTGATTTCTTGTCAAATGGACTGGTCCTGGCAGATTCACAGCCACAGGCAGTTGTACATGGTCTCTGCTACCCTTCCACGGTCTGTATTCAGATGTCAGGTCTGACTGCTCATCTAAATCAACCCTAACTTATCTCTGTATGGAATGATCATTATCTCAAGTACAACTCAGGGAGGCAGTTGTCAGGGGTGGCATTCATTCCTCCTGCAGCATGTAATCAATGGCTTCCATCTCCTTGGAGTACAGACATTGTGCATAAGGACTGGGAAGTAGCTATAGGTGTTCTTACCATCAACATTGTACAGGTCCAGGGTGCCCCCCAAGCTTCTGTCCCAGGGAGGAACCAGGTAAAGAATGAAGGCAATCCGGCGCCCCTCCAGCTCATCATCATGGCAGAGCAGGGCATCTGCAAGTTGAATGCACAGCTGCATGTCCCTGCACAGACAAGGGGCAGCTGGGACCCGACCCTGCATTTATGTCAAGCCATCTGATATGCATCTGTAACGTCAGCTCCTTCAGCCTTAAAATGACACTGACTTCTCTTTTATAATTACAGAAATAAAACTGTCAATTCTAAAAACACTGAAGAATCACTAACAATATTTTTACATATTTCTTACAACATTATTTCTACATACGTGTTTGCTTTAGGAAAGAAATATTATCCTGGGTGGTTGTTTTGTGGCCTGCTTTTTTTAAACAATTACTACATGGCAAGTGTGTTTCCATATACTTTTCATCTCTTTTAATGGCTGCATAGTTATTTTACTCTATGGATTATGAATCACTCCCTCTCCCTTTAATCAATCTTCTATGTTATGTTGTTCCCATTTCTTATTAAAAAAGAATGTTTCAATGGAAATTATTGCACAAAGATTTTTTTGTACTTGTTCCCATTAACTTCTCGAGTTAAACTTCTAAAACCCATGAGGTGGGGTTGAGCAAGGTGGGAGCTATGCAGGGTGGGAGAGGAAGGTATGCTACAGTGAATAAATATATTAAAGGTAATGTAACCAGGTTTCTCAGTCGAAGAAGGGAATTACAAATATGAAAAAGGAGAACTCTAGAAGGAACCCTATGGAATGTATGATTCTGGACTGGATCCGTTGGCTGTAGAGCACCAAATAATGGAACTAAGTGATTTTAATGGTTTATCACTATCATGTAGGAGACGTTCCTGTAGGGATTACTGAAGTTATTCACGGAGCATCACAACTGTAATCTATTTGCAAGTAAAACAGGAAAAAAAATGATTTGTACTATGTGTGCCACTTTTCTATTAAGTTTGAAATTACTTCAAAAAGAAAAATTAAAGTTAAAAAATAATCATCTGATATGATTCTTCATGTGTATCAACTAAGTTATCCTCAAAAAGCTGTTACTAAGTTAAACTTCCAAGACGGGAGTTAAATCCAAAACAACACACAACACTTTTCCTTCTAGGCAAAATACCAAACGTTTTCAAAAAGACATGTAGATGCTCAGAATGGGAACTGGGAGGATGCACCCCAAACCGGTGACAATGGATACCTCTGAAGAGTTAGTAGGTGGGGTTTGACAAAGAGCAGGTGAAGGGGACTATCAATGTTTACACTGTATATTTCTATATTGTTTGAATTTTTTTTCTTAAAGAGTATATTCACTTATTACCTTTAAACTTAAAAAGAAAAAATGACATTGAGGGGGACATTTGTTCCTTAAGCAATCTAAGAGGAGAGTTTACAATATCACCTCTGAATTTCCCATTTTGTATGCAAAGTTGGTATGTGTGTTATCAGCATTTTTCTGAAAATATGGTCAATAGCTTTCATCATATTCCCAAAGAGAACCACTGCCTTATACCTTCCCATATGAAGGGCATTTCTGTATAGGAGCCAGGTCAGATCTTCCTTATTAAGATCCTAATGATATACAGGGACACAGTCCAGGATTTTGATACACTGATACTATCTATCTTTCTACCATTGTTTAGTTAAGGCCTTTAACCTTTTGCACTTGGATGTCGAGTGTGACTCGACACGGTTAGCATCAGTAGCAGCTCGTAGGTTGAGCCACACTCGACACATTATCTTTAATATATTTATTTACATTAATATATTTACACTATATATTAATATATTTACATTATCTTTAATATATTTATTCACTGTAGCATACCTTCCTCACCGCGGGGGGAAGGGGGGTTTTTGTCTATTTTTCCAGTATCTTTTCTTGTTTTCATTAGCATGAAAGGACAAGTAAAATGTAAATGCCGTCTCAACTGATGCCAAAAAGAAAAAATGAAAAACCGGTAACGCATGTGAAATTTATTAGGAAACTAGTACATGATCTTGTTGAAGAATTCAGATGGTACACTAACTTCCAGAGGTAGATTATTATCCACTAACTTAGAGCAATGTTTAGATGGAAAGCTCCATATAATCACACCTCACCCTAACAAAAAACACAAAGATTGTGTTGTTTGTTCTAACAGAAAAATCAAAGGAGGAAGAAGAGAGACGATTTATATTTGCGAAACATGTGAATGTAAACCAGGTCTTCATGTGGGTGAATGTTTCAAAAAATATCACACCATGAAAAATTATAGAGATTAAAATTACTCTTCGAATGTATCAATAATTTGAAATATAAAAAAATCCAAATAAATAAGTTTGTATGAAAAGAAACTCCAGTTTTTTATTCTACTGCCGCGCTTTGTAAAATCTGGGGTATTTAAAAAATTAAATCCCTAGTAGAATAAAGGAATCGAGAAAAAAGCTAGCGAGTGCAAAGGGTTAAATCTTACAGACATCAGGGCTTTATCTTTCTTACCTGAGAATTCATATTTAGCACAGGACATATCAATGGTTGATTCCAGGTCAATCTTGGAAATGTCAGAAAGCCAAGCCCGGAAATCTTCAAACAAAATTTTCCTAGAAATGCAAACAAGATAACCTGTGATGTCATAGTGTGGCCTACATTTGGGTATATGCCACAACTGTTTTTTCCTGGAGGTTGCTGTTTATTCAAGAGATCTACTCCCAAGAGTCTCCTACACTTTAAACTTGCATCGTTAGGGCTAATATTCCCAGAGCACATCCTTAATTATTTTCTCAGGATAAATTTTTATAAGTAGAATCACACTACAAAAAGAGAAAGCCTAATTTGAAGGGCTTTGCTACACCTTTCAAAACCACTTCTAAGAAAGACAGCAGTGTATAAAGGTATCTACATTTCTGTCAACACGGGAGTTTTTGTTTTTAATATTTGCCAACCTAATACGTGAAGAATGGTAATTTCAGTGTTAATTTGTTTCCTGGACTACTAACAAAGTTGAACATTTTATCACTGAGAGTTGGACCCTGGGATCAGACACACTCAGGTTTGTATCTAGGTCCCTCAATTTTTACCTAGGGGGCCTTGAAGAAGTTACTTAATTTCTCAGAGGCTGTTTCCTCCTCTACAAAATAGAATAATACATCCACAGAGATTTAAGACATAACATTTTAAAGCATTTACTAGCCAGCCTGGCACATATCAGGCACCCAACAAATATGAACTTGTTTACCTTAAAGCACAGATGTGAGGCTCTCTTCTCTTCTTCAAATCGTCGGACTTGACCATGAAGAGAGAGAGAGAGAGGAAAAATAAGGATTTCCTTCATATGAGTCACAACATCAAGGCAAGGCCCCTCCAAGGCAAATACAATGTAAAACCTCAAGTGTAAAGGTACTGAATGATTTTTTTGTAAATAGGTTTCTAAAGTGGAAGAACTAATGGAAAAGGTCATAAATACCTGCTGGAACTTATATAAATCATTATGCTTTTCATGGAAGTCCAAGTTCAAAAGCTCCTTCTGAAGCCCTTCCAAGAAGTTTTGACTTGGGATGAAGTTTGGGATCACACAATGAAGAAAGGGGTCCATGTCCATGATAATGGCTTCTATTGGGAAGAAAACATTATGGCTTATTTTTCTTTTGTATTTTTGACCCCTGAATAGAATGCAGAGAATACAAAAGGGGATGGTCACGAATTTTCAGGAATCTAATACCTAAAGTCTCAGATTTGGGGGATGATAAGCTGTTCCCTTTGTTCCTTTACCCAGCCAAACGACTTTTTAATGATCCTGTGCTTAAAATATTAGGCCTTAAAATTGGGGGGCGGGAGGGTAAGTTTAATGTTTACTTGTTGAATTGAATATATTTTAAAGTCTTAATTTATCCCCCCGCCCCCCATTTAAAATGAGAGTAGCAAATAAAAATGAGAATAGCAATACTGGCTGGCAATTTTCCTCAACCCTTTTTCTTTTCCTAAGTTATTATCCAAGGCGGTTAGAACATACATACTTTGTGGGTTAAGAAAAACAAAACAAAGCAAATCCAGTTCAGGCATAACCCCTTCTAATTCACTTTACCCACTGCCTCTGTTGGGCTATATTATGTACCCAAGTAATAATCACCACCAGCCACCAAGCGCCAAGCACAGTGGTGCTTTGCATGCATTATTTATTTTCCCTACCACACTAAGGCAGACAGGATCACTGTCTCCATCCCACAGATGAGGACATTGAGAAATCTGTGAGTGTCCAGGGCATGCGCTTTAAACACTGAGCTATCATGTCTTTCTTTTCTTTTTTAATTATGCGGGCATCCTGGTATAGTTAACAACAGAGTTGGTAGGAACCAGGCCCAGGATGCCAGCCAGCTTCCGGCTGCTGTTCTCCCAGCAGTGTAACACTTACCTAGGTACAAGGCAACCTAGGCAGCTGCCTACGGCTGGGGCTATCATTTTCCATGTGCATTCAGAGCCCCCAGGACTCACCGCTTCAGAGCACTTCACCAAAACAAAAATCACGGCAAGCTTTAGAAGGGAAAGCATGATGCATCAAGCGGAGTTCTTATGCTATGCTATAAGGTGACATGTGAAGCTGAGGTTGGAATCGTTCATTGTAGGTTCCTTCCTCCCACAACAAGCTTTACTTTCATAGGCCAAGTAGTTTGATCTATCTATCTATCTATCTATCTATCTATCTATCTATCTATCTATCTATCTATCTATCTATCTAATCATCTAAAACCCTAATATGCAAATCGACTCAACAGGGGAAGGACTGGCCGCTATGACAAGCACTGACCACCAGGGGGCAGATGCTCAAGGCAGGAGCTGCCCCTAGCCCGCAGGCCCGGACCAGCGACAGGGTGGGGAGGCTGTGAGCGGGCAGCGCCAGGGATGCCAGGCGGGTGCGAGCCGGGCAAAAAAAAAACCGAGTACAGCTCTAACAGGTTTGGCCCAGTGGATAGAGCGTCCGCCTGCGGACTGAAGGGTCCCAGGTTCGATTCCGGTCAAGGGCATGTATCTTGGTTGCAGGCACATCCCCAGTGGGGGGTGTGCAGGAGGCAGCTGATCGATGTTTCTGGCTCTCTATCCCTCTCCCTTCCTCTCTGTAAAAAAAAAAAAAAAAAATCAATAAAATATATTTAAAAAACACACACAAAACTAAAACCGAGTACGTTCAAATGCTCTGGCTGCACCATCATGGGACAACCCAGCATTACCTTCATAGGAAAATATGACCTAAGCCACTCAGATATGTGTCCAAATGTTTATTGGTCCTTCAGGGAAACATTTATAGATACAAACATGCATTAGCTCACCAATCTCATCCAACGTCTTTCGAGGTAAATACTATTTGGCTATCCCATTTTATACAGGAAGCAACTTAAGTTTTAAAAAGTTAAACCCACTGACGACGACGACGTACAACCAGTGGAGGATTCCAGAATTCAACTAAGAACTTTCACGCCCGCTACTTCCCCAAACTCTCCGACCTACGCGTCTGCCTCTTCTCGGGCTTCCAAATCCAAACTGAACTTGCAACGAAAGCGGGCAGCAGGCCGGGCAGGAGGGTCGGAGGTGCCAAAGTCACGCTCTCTCCAACAGCCTCTGTCCTTGGGGCCCCGCTGCCCCGGGCTCGGCTCGAGCGCCAGACTTCCAGAGGCCCCAGACCCCGCAGGGTGGCTCCCCCTTCACAGCACGCGGTTACCGTGACTGAACGGCGTCCTGCAACTCCAGGCCTCAGCCACCTGCTTTTTCAAGATTTCCTCCGTGACAGCGTCCGAAAACTCCACCATCACCTCCTTCTTCCTCTTTTTCCCCATCCGGTCCGGGTTAGGGTCAGGGGGCCGTTTTCCATTCATCTCCCCAGAAGCTGCAGACCCACGCCTCACAGACCGAGCAGCTTACCGAGACTATAATTCCCAGAATGCGCTCTTTCTCAGCGCCACCCAATAGGAAGCACCAAAGCAAGAGGAGGCGGAACCCATACCTGCTCTACCAATGGAAGCTCAAGATGTTGCGACATCCCACCAGCCCCCGGTCCAGTGGTGCTCGGCCTGGCTGGCTCCCGCCTCCCTACTTCCTGCCGCCCGAGGCTCTGGATGCACTTCCGGCGTGCGTTCGCCTCCTCCAGCGCTCTCTTGTTAATGGCGGGCGGCGGCTGCTGAGTGGGACCGCAGATAACCGCTGCCCGCACCGGAAAGTCTCCCTGCCTCTCCTCTCCCCCTTTTCGCTCGCCGCCAATACTCGCCAGCATGTCCGTGGTGCCGCCCAATCGCTCTCAAACCGGCTGGCCGCGGGGGGTCAACCAGTTCGGCAACAAGTACATCCAGCAGACCAAGCCCCTCACCTTGGAGCGCACCATCAACCTGTAAGTGCGGCCCGGCCCGCCCGGCCCGCCCGGCCCGCCCGAGCCGGCTTACCCGCCCTCGCAGGCTCCCGCGGGCGAGTGCGCGCCTTGACCCCCGGCAGGCCCGTGCCGCGCTCTCCAGCGCCAGGGGGTTCGAGGCCGGCCTCCTGGAGAGGTTCTTCTCTTTCCGGAAGGAGGCTGGTTCCCCTGCGCCTGGGTTCATAGGAAGAAGAGCCATAGTTTGCTTGGAATTCATGCTTTCCTCCACCTCCCCACAGATACCCGCAAAATATGGTGTCTTAACAGTTTTCGAGACGTAGCTTGAACGCGTAGCGTTATTTTCTTCTCACCGTCTGTTTGGCCTTTCAGCTCACGCACACATTTCCCCGCGTGCTCAGGGCTCTGGCCTGCCCTAGGCATTCACGTGGCTTCTCTGCCGCCGCGGGAGCCTCCAGCCACCCATCGCTTGGGAGGGTGCGTGCCGAGACGGTCGGGCTTTAAGACCTTGGAGGAGTCTCCAGTGTAACCCAGGAAACCCGTCGTGGCTGCGTGTTGTCATCTGCGCCTCTCAGTTTAAGCACTTAAAGCCTTTGCGTTTCGAGGCCTCCCTCACTAGTAATCCCGCTGTGGCAGGTGTGCTCTGTCCTCCTCAAGACATGGTCCTGCGAGTTTGTGAGGCCCTGGGATGCTGGCCTAATGGAGGAAATGGCCCCTTAATTCTGGTCCGTGTTTAGAAGGTGCAAGGGTTTGCCTGGGTGTGCAGCTCCTCAGATGGCTGAGCATCCTCCCATGCACCAGAAGGTCTCCGTTTGACTCCTGGTCAGGGCACAAGCCTGGGTTGAGGGCTCCATCCCCCGTGGGGGGGTGGGGTGGGGGAGGGGTTGTAAAGGAGGCAGCCTATTGATATTTTTCTCTCTCTCTCATTAGTGTATTTCTCTCTCTCTACCCTCTTCTCTCTAAAA
Source organism: Ia io (assembly GCA_025583905.1). NCBI lineage: Eukaryota > Metazoa > Chordata > Mammalia > Chiroptera > Vespertilionidae > Ia > Ia io. The sequence goes on from JAJQQW010000021.1 coordinate 920,518, forward strand.
TCAATAAAAACATAGATTTTTTAAAAAAGGTGCAAGGATTTTCTGATATTGGTGTTTTGATAGACACTTGAGATGTTTTCTCTGTTTCATATCCAAATAAATGAATTTCCCTCCCTCAAAAGCGAATTGAAATTGAAAAGATGGTTATTGTTTTATTTGGCAAGACAGATGCTGGCTTGGAAATGTAGATAATGAAACTTTGGGGCTTATGAAATCTGGAATAGGTAAATAGTTGCGTATATACAAGTGAATAGCTATACATTAACATAAATTTTAATTGCATATCGCCGCTTTTTAAAATCCTCATAAGATTCCCATGACGTGGGAAAGGCAAATGTTCCCCTTTTAAACAATGTGAAAGCGCAGCTTCTGGACTACTTGTAGATTAGAACCAGGACTCACAGCTTTCCCTTGATTTGCCTTGGTTATTGGATCGGTTTGCGCTAAGCCATTACGTAGAATTAACTTGGTGAAAATGTTTTAATCTTTGCTCCATTAAAGTTATGTGTTGATGGATTTACAGTACTTTTCCTTTCCTATATAAATGCAGTATTCAGAAAAGATCGTGTTGTAAATCAATTCACATGTGTGAGCTAAATTGAAAGTAAGTCCTTTCCTCCTCCCACAACATATATTTTAATTGATTTCAGACAGGAAGAGAGAGGGAGAGAGAGAAACATCAATGATGAGAGAGAATCATTGATCGGCTGCCTCCTGCACACCCCTCACTGGGAATTGAGCCCACAATCATGGGCATGTGCCCTGACCTCCACTGAGCCATCATGGCTGGGCTCAAACTAACTTTTTTTAAGTTTTGGCAACCCCTTTCAAGAATAGCAGAGTGGATTAGTTATGCAATTACTGACTGAATGTCAAGGCGTTTTTATAGAATAGATATCTTGGGGATGGACAATGTGGTCAAAGCATTCTTACTCAAAGGCTTATAACTAAAGGCTTCTTACTATAAGTCTCATGATTGAGGGGTTACAAGGTGATATGTGTGATAAAAATATAAACATGGTGTTTTTAAGGAAAAATTTGGTCTTTGCTAAAGCAAGATGAAAACGGTCTTCATCAATATGAGCCATATTCTTTTTTTAAAAATATATTTTATTGATTTTTTACAGAGAGGAAGGGAGAGGGATAGAGAGTCAGAAACATCCATGAGAGAGAAACATCGATCAGCTGCCTCCTGCACACCCCCTACTGGGGATGTGCCCGCAACCAAGGTACATGCCCTTGACCGGAATCGCAGTCCCAGGCCGACGCTCTATCCACTGAGCCAAACCGGCTAGAGCATGAGCCATATTCTGATAAAGAAGGAGAGACTACTCAGTTTGGCTCGAAGCTATGAATGAAAAGAAGGGAAGAATAAGGATAATGAATGAAATAAATGCAGAAGGCTAAAAGGTTTTAGAGGGGAAAGAAAAGTTCATCTAAAGAGGAAAGGGTTATGGTACTAAAAAAGTCTGCAGATACTTGACTGGGAGTAGAAAAACAGAGGAGATGATGGAAGTGGTAGCTCAACTTTTAGACAAAAGAGATTAGCCATTTAAGCTAATAGAATTAATAGAGTTTCTGGTTACCTGTGAGAGGAGTCCAAAGGGACATTAGCCACCTTGGCAATGCCATTACACCAGCCACAACCTAAGCCAGGGCATTCCCAGATGCCCAGATAAGACTGGAAGCATTTAAGGGCCTTACGGATAGTGGTATATGCTTCATCTAATAGAAGCTCGAGCTTTAGAGTTCCAAGATCGGGATTCTTCTCTCTGCTGTTTCATTAACTAGTTGTGTAACTGGACAAATCCTATGTCTCTGAGTACAATATATACACTATTTACCATATACTTACGTTATATATACGTACACATGTATATGTTGTGTGGTTGGTATCTATGATGGTAAATTATGGTCTCCAGTTCTCATGTGTAATGTTTGTCTTTGGATCACAGGTACCCTCTTACCAATTACACTTTTGGTACAAAAGAGCCCCTCTACGAGAAGGACAGCTCTGTTGCAGCCAGATTTCAACGCATGAGGGAGGAATTTGATAAAATTGGAATGAGGAGGACTGTAGAAGGGGTTCTGATTGTACATGAGCACCGACTACCCCATGTGCTACTGCTACAGCTGGGAACAACTTTCTTCAAACTGTAAGTATTGTTGGAAATTAACAGCAGGATAGCTTCTAATAAGGTTGCTGTTTTATGCAGCTTTGGAATATAGTTTGTACTGTAGACATTTATTTCAACAAACATGGCTGTTCATGGAGTCTTTAGAAACAGAAAAATCGCAAGTAATTTTTCTTCAGGGCAATGCTCACTTATTGCCTAACTAGAAATCCACATGTCTCTATGTTATTGATATTAATGACTGAGCTTGATAGGAGCCCTGTTAAACAAATTGGTCCAAGTTCTATTACTAGATGTCATTGTAGCATTGCTACGAACAATGGATATTATTTCTTAGGATGAATAGTGTTTCCTGTTCTTGAAATGGCTTTCATTTTTATGGATAAATTTCTAATTTTACCATTTAAGCTTATAAATTTCTTGATACAGATTTAGTTCACAACTATTTGACCAGATTGTACCAAAAGAGAGGTCTCAAATATTTAGGTTGGAGTTCTGGAAAAATGCCCCATTCTTCAGACTAAAAGAATGTGGTTCATTGCTCTCTGGATGTTTTCAGACTTCACTATTGCTAGATAGCTTCCTGAGAAAAGAGATTGGGATGGACTGATGGTCAGCAATTATGTAATGTTTACATTATGCTACATATTTTGTTTAAAATTAGGGTTTGTGTACTGGTTAGTTTGGTGAATTAATGTGAATTCAGCTTTCTACTTCTAGCATATTCTTCCCCTTCGCTTTGATTGCCTCACCATGTGACATTGGAATATGTGTGCTGTTCAGTTACTTGATAGAAATAACTATTACTGTCTTCTTCCTGTTATCCCAAAATTGTATTGAGTTGAAAGCTGAAATTCTTAACCTTTATGCAGACCTGGTGGTGAACTTAACCCAGGAGAAGACGAAGTTGAAGGACTAAAACGCTTAATGACAGAGGTATTTTTCTATTTAACCACTTGGACAGTTATATTATTGCTCTTGTTAATACCACCCACTTACTAGATAATTAGGCTTTTTATGTCTTCTGAAAAGCATAAGTTTATTTTGACGATTACTTTTCAATAAATAAAACTTGCCCTGACCGGGTTGGCTCAGTGGCTAGAGCGTCGGCCTGTGGACTAAAGGGTCCCTGGTTTGATTCCAGTCAAGGGCATGTACCTCGGTTGCGGGCACATACCCAGTGGGGGGTGTGCAGGAGGCAGCTGATCGATGTTTCTTTCTCATCGGATGTTTCTAACTCTCTATCCCTCTCCCTCTCTGTAAAAAAAATCAATAAAATATATTTAAAAAACAAACAAACTTAAATCCCAGCCGAAATCGGTTTGGCTCAGTGGATAGAGCGTCGGCCTGCAGACTGAAAGGTACCAAGTTCGATTCCAGTCAAGGGCACGTACCTTGGTTGCGGGCACATCCCCAGTAGGGGGCGTGCAGGAGGCAGCTGGTCGATGTTTCTCATCGATGTTTCTAACTCTCTATCTCTCTCCCTTCCTCTCTGTAAAAAATCAATAAAATATATTTAAAAAACAAAACAAAACAAAAACTTAAATCCCAGAGTGTTAATATGTACAATGTTTATTTTCCAGAAGTTGAACTTATACTTACTTTTATCTTTTTCTTTGAAGTGTTTATGTAACAGTAATGGTTAACAAAGGTCATTATTTATTGGGCACTTACTGTGCTATACTAAGTGTTTTACGTACAATAACTTTTTAGTTATCACAGCAGCCCTAAGAAGTAGGTATTATTATTAACTCCATTTTACTGATAAGAAAACTGGGGCACAGAGAGTTCAAGTAACTTGTTGATGTTATACATCTAGTCGGTCTTGACGCTGGAGCTCTGAATGCAGGTAGTTTTGTTCCAGGGTAGGCCTCTCTAGAATTTTGAATGCTTTTAAAAAGAAGCAAATATCAGGGTAAAACAGCTAAGAGTTGAGAGTTATAGCCAGTGGTAATGGGTGAAGTGGGGCAGGGAACTGCTCTTTGTTGTTATGAAACTTTTAGAACCATTTTTGACTAATTAAAATGTAGAGTACAACTTTGATTAAAACAATGTAAGTTTAATGTTATTCAGAATCATAAAAAGGAACATTTTGAAATTTTGCACACTTCTTTTTATAACTTCGTCAGATAGGTGACTTACAGAAGCTATAGTTGATTTTATAAAAATTAGTCTATAACATTGGCTGATATAGGTAATTGATTATCTTTGTTGTTTTTTTTTGTTTTTTTTAAATATATTTTATTGATTTTTTACAGAGAGGAAGAGAGAGGGATAGAGAGTTAGAAACATCGATGAGAGAGAAACATCGATCAGCTGCCTTCTGCACACCCCCCACTGGGGACGTGCCCGCAACCAAGGTACACGCCCTTGACCGGAATCGAACCTGGGACCCTTGAGTCCGCAGGCCGACACTCTATCCACTGAGCCAAACCGGTTTCGGCTATCTTTTTTTTTTAAAAGTATAGTCAGGGTATAACAATATTTGTTGGTCCTCTCTGGTTATGTCAATGCTAGATTGCCAGTTTTGAACTAATAGTGTATGTCTTGGGCAGGGTGACACATACAGTAATAAATAAGAAATTATAGAAAGGAAGCCCATATGGAAAGCATGTATCTATTAGGAGTGCTGCCAAAAAAATCTCTTCATTGAAGAAGAATGTATGGGCATTTATGTTTTATTGTTCACTGGCTGTATCATTTCTTTTTTGACAGATACTAGGTCGTCAAGATGGAGTCCTGCAAGACTGGGTCATTGATGACTGCATTGGTAACTGGTGGAGACCAAATTTTGAACCTCCTCAGGTCAGTGTTCAGTTGTATTTGCTGGGCATTTGGGGAAGTAGGAAATGGATTTAATTCCAGCCATTTAAAAAGATCATAGTAAAAATAAATAAATAAAATAAAATGGAATAAAAAGATCATACTAGACTTTGACTTGAAATTTCCTTTTTACCCTTCTTAATTGAAACATTTTTTCTTTAAAAGAAAATTTCAAATCTACACAAAAGTCCAGAAAATAGTAAGAGTAAATATATTCTTTACCTGTCATTCCAACTTCAGTTAACAGCTGAGATTGTTTGGAAGCAAATCCTTGTTATAATTTCAATAATAAATTTTCCTGTGTGTGTGTCTGAAAGATAAGGATTTTTTAAAATAATAAAAATGAATAATTCTATAATGTCTTTAAACATGTAGTCACTGTTCACATATTCGTTATAGTTTCAAATTTTGTTACTTTATTTATTTGAATTAGGATAATCTCTTACGTCTTTTTTACATCTACAAGTTGGTTCCCTGTCTTTTCTTTTTTTAAAATTGATTTTTTTAGAGAGAGAGAAAAAGAGAGAGAGAGAGACATGATTTGTTGTTCCAGTCATTTATGCATTCATTGGTTAATTCTTGTAAGTGCCCTGATCAGGAATTGAACTTGCAACCTTGGCGTATTGGGACAACGCTCTAACCAACTGAGTTATCCAGTCAGAGCCCCCATCTTTCTTTTTCCCCTTTGTAATGTATAATGTAGTGTTTCTCTTGCTGATTGCATTGCCTGTTGTCATTGAACATGTAGCTCTTTATCTTCTCCTGTAAATTGATAGTTATATCAATAGATTAAATTTGGGCTCAATTTTTTGGGAGGGTAGTGCAAGGCTCACCAGAGGAGGTAATATTATTTATTGTTGCCTAATCTATTACTCCGAAACTTAGCAGTCTAAAACAGCAAACATTTATTATCTTAGTTTCTCAGGGTCAGGCATCTGGGAGCTGCTTAGCTGGGTGTTTCTGGCTCATGGTCTCTTGTGAAGTTTTGGTCAAGTTGTCAGCTGGGATTGCGTCATCTCAAGGCTGAACTGAGGCTTACAGATCTCACCCCAAGCTCACATGTGTGATTCTTAGCAGACCTCTCAGTTCCTCTGGGCTGCTGGACTGAAGGTCTCAGCTCTTTCTTGGCTGTTGACCTAAGACCTTCCTCAGTTGCCATGAGAGCATCCCCATAGGGCAACTCCCAGTAAGACAGCTGGCTTTCCCCAGTGTGTGATCCACAAGATGGAGACTTTGACAGAAAGCGTGCCCAACTAGGAAGCTACAGTCTGTTATAACCTAATACTGGTGGTGACATACTATGAGTTCTGCTGTATACTGTCAGTCACACAAACCCACAGAGTATCATTGTGGGAGACAACTACACAGAGGTATGGGCACCAAGAAGGAGACTGAGACCACTGGGAGTCATTTTGGAGGTTGGCTATCAAGGGTGGTATTGTGTACTTTTATCAGGAATGTTATAATATCTGGTTGTCTCCTTTGTAATGTTATTAGCTCATTGATAACAGTTTACTGGATCTTCTCATTTCATTGGTATTCTGACCCTTAAATAAAGAGAAACTTTTCCCATCAAGTACTTGGTTACCCCGAAGTATAGTTTGTGTAGGAAAGAATAGAGACTCGAAGTTGGATCCTGAATTCTTTTGGCTAGGCTCTATGACTTTAATAGCTTCTTTGCATGACAAGACATCTCAGGTCAAGAATTTCACAAAATGTTGGCCAATCTAAAGATTGTTCTGTCTGTCCTCTTCCTTCTGACTTCCCAGTAGAGCTGAGGGATAGGAAGATGAGGTGCGATGGAAGCTGTGCTAGTGCTCACTACCTGAGAATTGTGTTGGCTTTAAGAAAGTAGAATTTCATCTGGAAATGAAGTTCCTGGTCAAAAGATGCACAGAACAATTACTGTAAACTTTTTTTTGAACATTCCTTGATCTAACTGGAAAATGCTCAGTCAAAACCCAAACGTTCTCCAGGCTACTTTCTGAATAGTCTCATTCATGTCCCCTACCATGGTCCTAGGACAATTCCCTTAATTTACTAAACCCTAGTGTCGGCTCTGCTAGTGTAAGCTATAACATAAGGGTTGTGTTTTTAGTAAACTTGGGGTATTGGTTAGGTGTTGGGGAAAAGAGCACCATCTTTGTATCTCTGTCTTTTTGTAAAGCACAATTGACTTAAACACCAAGATGAAGACTAGAGAAAAAGGCTTAAAACAAAAGGAGCACATCAGGATTCTAGAAAACTTAACTTAATAATGATATTTGTAGGAAAAACAAACAACTTTTTAAAATACTAAATATTAGACTTAATTGTGTTGTAAATTTCTCAAGCTGTAAATCCTGTGTCTACCTGTTTGTCTGGAGTGGTTGAGTAGTTCACTATTTGTTTTATATTTATTAAAGCATTTCTTTATTAGTACATCTGTTAGGTAATAGATCCTGGTAAAGAGAAGACTAGAAAGGATTCTGGTTCTCTTAGCAGCGCTGTATTGGGGGATAAACATGTAAAGAAATAAATGAAGTTACAGGATATATGTTAAAATTATGTTGGGGTTGTGAGGAACTTGGTCTCAGAGGGTTGATATTTGGGCTTAATGTCTGAAATGGGAGAAGTTGATAAATAGAGGCATGGAGGTATAAGGGATGATTTGGCAACAACAAATTATTCTCTTGTTATTTTAGTATCCATATATTCCTGCACATATTACAAAACCAAAGGAACATAAGAAGTTGTTTTTGGTTCAACTTCAAGAGAAAGGTAAGTTTTTTTGTTTTTGAATGCAGCCATCTAAAAACTTTTATGGAGTAATTTTAAGGATACTTCTATTTATCTTTTCTTCAATTTCCTTGAGTTTTTTAAAAACACAAAACAAGTTTATACAGAACATAGATATGCCAGTCATATACTATTGGGGAGAAAGTAAGTTTATTTTTTAAAATATATTTTTATTGATGTCAGAGAGGAAAGGGAGAGGGAGAGAGAGAGAGATCAATGAGAGAAATCACTGATTGGCTGCCTCCTTGCACGCCCCCCACTGGAGATTGAGCCCACAACCTGGGCATGTGCCTCTGACTGGAATTGAACCTGGGACCCTTCAGTCCGCAGGCTGACACTCTATCCACTGAGCCAGACCAGCTGGGGTGAGAAAGTAAGTTTAGCCGAAACCGGTTTGGCTCAGTGGATAGAGCGTCGGCTTGCGGACTGAAGGGTCCCAGGTTCGATTCCGGTCAAGGGCATGTACCTTGGTTGCGGGCACATCCCCAGTAGGGGGTGTGCAGGAGGCAGCTGATCGATGTTTCTCTCTCATCGATGTTTCTAACTCTCTATCCCTCTCTCTTCCTCTCTGTAAAAAATCAATAAAATATATTTAAAAAAAAAAAAAAAAAAAAAAAAGAAAGTAAGTTTAACTAGAGCCTAAAGTACCAGATGAATTTTTTTTTTTTAAATACCATCTTTAGGCTTGTTGTGCATTTTAACAAATAATTATCCCATTTCTTATAATATTCTTAAAGGGGAATCCAAAATAAATTACAAATTACTTCTCCCCTTCCTCTCAGGGCCAGAACTTATATCAGGTGCTCTTGGTTGTTAATAGCATGGATCTCTTTAGAGAGTCAGTTTCAAAGCTCTCACTATGAATTTGCTTAAAAGACAGAACCAAAATGTATTGAGATTATCTTCTTCCACAAATGTTTCTCAAATGTAAAATTGGTTACTACAAATGAAGTGGAAACTGATTATATAAGAAATTAGAGAAAATGAGTACTGCTTTGTTTTCTTTTAGCCTTGTTTGCAGTCCCTAAAAATTATAAGCTGGTAGCCGCACCATTGTTTGAATTGTATGACAACGCACCAGGATATGGACCCATCATTTCCAGTCTCCCTCAGCTGTTGAGCAGGTATGGAATGTTGAACATTTGTGGTTGATTTGACTAAGCTGCCACATTTAAAATACTCCGAGCCACTTGAGAAGGGATAGTTCATGAATTTTGGTCTTTAAAGAAGTTAAGACAGTAGATGTACCCTTACATCATGTGCAAGCCATAAACACAACTGACCAAAAGTGGCCCTAACTTGTGGCATGTCATTATGGTATTTGCGTAACTGCTCTTCCCCAAATTTGATACTCTGAACAGTTAAGTTTGACGTCTTCATTCAAAGAAGCGATGGAAAAATTGTAGTCAGCAATGTACAATAAAGACGAAGGGAGTTATCTACATAAAAATGTGGGGATTGAATCTCTTGGTGTAATATATTCTTTTTCCTTTCTGGAACCTACTGTATTTAGGCCCAAATTGGGGGCATATGGGATTACGTCCTGAATTTTTACATGGAATTTGATATTTTTTTTAAGTCAGAGTGATGAGAAATGCATTTTTTTAAAGTTGACTCATAGTGATTGAACTTAGAGCTAACCATAGCCAGGAATTGCAGAATAGCATGGTGGTTAAGAATACAGATTCTGTGGTCAGTGTTTGGATTTGATTTCCACCTTCAATACTTCCTGACAGTGTGGCCAGGACAAATGGTTATACATACCTATTTGCCTCTTTCTTCATCTGTAAATGGGGATGGTGGTCCCCACTTCATAGAATTGTGAGAAACAAGTGAAATATCACACATAAAGTGCTTATAATAATGCCAGGCACCTGGTAAGTGCTTAATAAATGTTAATTTAAAAACAATTCCAGTAGTCATTTTGCCTTCTATTAAAACTTCTTGAGTAAAATTAGCCTTTCTGTTTTGTTACACTAATCAAACTTCATCTTTTACTCCTCTGCTTTGGTTGAAAAATGGGAGATGAAAAAAAGTCATATTATTCATTTATTTAAACACCACCTACCAGGCCAGGAACAGGGCTGAGTGGTCAGAATACAATGAAGTGTAAAAACTTTTCCTTCCCTCGGGGAACCTATCAGTGGATAGTTAATCAAATTTAGACTCTCTTATTTTAAGTTTCAATAACTGTTATTTAATGTGTAAGATGTGACGGGTGAGAGAAAAGTGTGTCTCCGTGTAGAAAATGCCAAAAATGTCAAGGGAGGGTAGAAACGTCCAAGTTTTTTTATCATCTAAGGCAGCGGTTGCAAACCTTTCGGACCTCACAGACCACCAGTGGTCTGCAGACCACTGTTTGGCGACCCCTGATCTAAGGCAGTAATTGTTCAACCAGTGTGCTGCAGAATTCTTAAAACTTGCAGTACATGACTACTTAGTCAGGGGCACTAACTTCTTTTCCCTTAGATTGTCAAATAAAAAAGTGACAGCCAACACAGTAGCTGTCTGGTGTGAATGAATCAAAGTTATACCTATTTTTATTTTGGTCAGATCAGCAAAAATACATTTTTTGGTGTGCTGTAAAATTTTAGTGGTTAGCTTACTTGTGCCATGAGGTGAAGAAGGTTGAAAATTGCTGATCTAAGGTAAAAACTATGTAAAGAATATTCTTTTTAATAAAGCTGTTGTTCTTTTTAAAATTCAGGTTCAATTTTATATACAACTGAATTCCTGCACAGTGGAGAAGTAAAAGAAGCCGTCTCTGTGAGCACAGCTCTGCACAGTCTAGAAAAAACGTGGTAGAAAAGGTTTTTGTTTTATCTCTTCCCCACCCCCTAAATTGCCACCTGCTTTCTATTGTTTGAATAGTAATGTTGATATGAAGAACCTAGATAGTGGTGTAAACATATGTGATAATGTTTAATTTGCTTTTGTTTCTACTCATATGTTTTTGTACATTAAAGAAAGTGGACTTCTTTCTATTTGTATTTTTTTTAAATTTCACATTAAACTTGTAAAACTGTTACAGGTGAGGATTGTGTTTTTCTCCCCCCTTAGGCTGGTGAGTGTTCAGAGACAATGGCAGGTTTAGATCAGTCAAGTTTAGGGGACCCTTGTTTGGGTACCACTCTTGAGGGTACACTCCAAGGCCGTGTAGAGATCTTTGTGATGAGGATCTTCTGTTACTTTTGGGAACTGGATTGGCTTGAATGAGTCCAAGGTGCAACTCCTGTACCAAACTTGACACTCTGATGCATTGTATTACAGCAGAAATCCCAGTATGTTAATGACTGGTACATTTTATACTGGTTCAGCCAGACCTTACTTTATAAACAATGGACCTTAAACATAAGGGAAACCATTTAAATGGGGTAGGTTCTGGAAAATCATGGGGGTTGGTATAAAAAGAGATGGATCTAGAGCTCATTTAGAGTTTTTTCTCACATAATCAGGGTATTAATCATTTGTGCTGTTCTGAATTTGGTTTCTTGGTTATTCTTAGGGCCATGGTAAAATGGCAATCTGTGAAGGAAATTTATGAAAGTGAATGAGTTAGCTTTTGAACTCTTGGATTGCAAAGTTAGTTATTTCAATTAACTTGAAGTTGTATCCATAGAGATGAAAATTTGATTTTAGCAGCTGACCCAGTGGAGAAGTAATATTTCAAAGTAATGTTGGAATAATCTGAAATCTAAGGACAGGATAGGGGATAGATTTTTGTCAGCCTAAGAGAAAAACAACAAATTTTAAAAACTTTAAAAATACTGCTAAATTAATGTCAAATTTAAAGGAATTAAAAAACAAATCTTAGGGCAGTTTGCTGGCTGTGCCATTTCTTAATGGTCAAAATATATTGTGTATGCCTTATTACAAACTTGTTTACTGTAGGCTTAATGTAAAGGAAATCTTGCAAGATACAGCTATTAAAAGAGATTGGCAAGTTAAGTTTTTAATAGAGATGAACTGTTGATTGATTCTTACAACTTTATGGTACTGATCACATGGCTATGCTGATGTGAAAGCTGTATCATGTTTTGCCCTATTTCGACTTGAGAAAGACCAAGAGTGCCTGGGCAATTTTATTTATAAACATTCAAATTCATTTAGTTGAGGTCCTGTCAAACCTTCACATGGTTGCATATCAAGCAGTAACTGTAACTGGGCCTCTGCTCAAGTTGTAGGTGAGCTCCACACTCCAGGACCAAAAATGAGCAGGTTTCCTTTGAAAAAGCCCCTAGTTCTGTGGATAGTCCTCTTCCCTCAAGGGCTAACAGTCCTGCCCTCTGGTTCACATTAGCATATTTCTAAATAATTACTTTATTGGTGAACTCACTGATTAGCTGAGTCCTAAAACATTGGGGAAGGCAGAGTTGGAAACTGCTTGATCCAGCCCACTTTTCATGATTGCTTCTGAATCCAAGGGAAAAGCTACAAGCGACCACATTCCGGACCACATTAGCTCTTGCCACTTGGGGTGGGTGGAAAGAGGTAGCCTTTTTTTTTTTTTTTTTGGTGTGATTTATAAAGTGCTGTCAGTAAAAGAGTGAATTGAGTCATCTGATTTGAGGCCACTCATGTACTTTGTAACTTAAGCTCTGACCTAGAAATTCTTTTTTAATCACTGCTTTCCAGTATAAGTATTTGAGTCAGTCATCCATACACTGGGGTCAAGGTGAGAAAAACCTTTCATTTAAGCCAGCTGGATGATTAACCTTGGAATGTTGGAATGTAAGAGATCTGGGTTTGAATGTAATATTCATAACACACAAACATAAATTTTTAAAACTGCATTTGAACTGGTTAGTTATAGTTGTATCCCCACACTCTTGTTCTGATTTCTGGGAGGAAATAGGGATGTTTAAATATGATGTATTCCTACAGCATTGTAAGAGGGTTCAAGGACACTGTTTAACAGTAAGGTCTTGGATTAATAAACTTACCACACTTCTTCAAGAACTAAGCCTTAAATTGTGCATTCCCAGTCTCTACATACTAAATACTGAATAGTTTTTAAATGAGCTCTTGATCAACTGACATATTTTTGACTGCCTTCTCTGTTCAGGTTTGTTTATAAATGCATGCTCTTTTGTATTGTATAACTAATATTTGTCATACTATTTTCCCTGAGTAATCCAAGTAGTATATTTTATATAAAACTACTAAATGGCACTGGGAAATATTCAATGGGAGATTGAGGGGGAAAAAACAAAAGGTTTTACTCAAATGTTTTAAATCATATTTAGCATTGAAAACCCATTTGAACAAAAATGAATTTTTTTTCTAAGTGGTGAAGATGTTTGATTTTTTTATTTTATTTTTTTGAATACTCACCTGAGGATATTTTTTTCCACATTGATTTTTAGAGTGGAAGAGAGAGGGAAAGAGAGAAAAATATCGATCGATGTGAGAGAAACACATCGATTGGTTGTCTCCTGCACGAGTCCTGACCAGGGCCCAGGCTGGGAGGAGCCTGCAGCCTAGTACCTGCTCTTGACCAGAATCAAACCCAGGACCCTTCAGTCCCCAGGCTGATGCTCTATCCACCAAGCCGAACCGGCTAGGGCAAGACTTGTGATTTTTTAAAATGTAGGTAATACTTAAAATGGCATATGATAATCTATGACAGTGATGGGCAACCTTTTGAGCTTGGTGTGTCAAACTTCGCCAAAAAACTGAGCATAACTTGGGTAGTGTGTCACTTTGAGGAAAAAACATTATTTCGCAAATGTTTCATCCTCAGGAGCAGCAAATGTTTCATCCTCGGCATGTGGCCGCCTCAGCGGCCTCGTGTCATCAGAAATGGCTACGCGTGTCAGTGCTGACACGCGTGTCATAGGTTCGCCATCACTGATCTATGAATTTGTGCTTTTAAGAGTCGGTCTGGGTTTTTATCATCTTACCTTGTAACTAGCATTGTGTGGCTCAATTATTACTTTGGATATTTAAGAGTTCCTTTAAGGGAGCATTTTGTTTGGATAAAATAAATTAGTCCATTTTTTTCTTCCATAATTAATTAGAAGTGAGAGGTAGAGGCCCTCTAGATTCAGCAGGCCAGCAAGCAGTCAGTTAAAAATTCCCTTTCTTAAATGATGTGACTCTCCTGCTTTCAGGTTTTTAATGACTTTTTTATTTTTTAAGTATTTGTTCAGTCATTTGAGATGATAGTGTAGCTTTTCACATTGGAGTTCCTCAAACTTAATGTTTTTACTAGTTTATAGTGTTGGGGACAGTATGTGCCCATCACTAAGACTGTGTCAGAGAGTGTGCATGGCCAGAGAGGGTTAGTGGTTTTTGACTGTAATGCAAGTCAGTTTCTGTAACATTAGGTTTCATTTCCCATAATTATTCCACTCGTTTTCTATTACTTATTTGAGTTAAACTGGACTCACTTTGATTTCCCTTTGTTGCTTAAATATGTGATGAGAAACATAATACTATAATTTTCACTTCAGCCATAAAAGACACTTTAGTATTAGCTCCTATTATATTTATAAGGTTTGTTTTGGTGAAAAAAAGACAAAAACAATAGACTAAAGCCTAAGTCAGTCTAGATTGAGCCAGTTTAGGTGTAGTTTGTATTTTAATGATGGGCTGTATTGTTAGAGTCATATTGGGGAAATGTTGAGTGAAAGATCACTACATTTATAAACTTAAACTTTTGGTTACTGTGTTCACATCCTAGAGTACAGGCATCATTTATAGTTGGGCTTGGAGAATTTTTCTCATATTAAGTTTTCTCGTATAAATATACAGAAAATGTATAAAAAGAAACTCAAGTTTTGGTTATATTTTTATATTTGTAATTACAGTAAAAGTTCGATTAAAATGGTCAACTGTTCTTTTACATTTTTATTTTGTTGTCATTTCAATTAAAACAATTTAAAACAATGACTTTGTGACTGTGTGCACGGCTACAGTTAGTATGCCATTCAAATGTGCAGGCTTCTTCAGTGCCAGTGGCCAGGGGCCTTTAGGTAAGAGGTAGACAAGCCTAACCGCGAGGGCTTGAAGACCTACCTGGTGCACCGGTGTTGCCCTCCCCTCACTCCTCCATTGGGTGTGTTAGAAGTGCTCTTAGGCAGACTCGGTATCTTGCAGTGTGAAGGGATCACACTGCATATGGAACCTGAAGACGCATTTAGAAGTTGCCACACCATCGTGTTAACTGCTGTGTGTTTTCATCACTGGGGACTTAGTTTCTTCTTCAGTAGAAGAGAGTTGACTCCTGCTGTTGGGTTTTTTTTTTTTTTTTAATTTTTTTTATTGATTTCACAGAGGAAGGGAGAGGGGGAGAGAGAGAAACATCAGTGATGAGAGAGAATCATTGATTGCCTGCATCCTGCACAGGGACTGAGCCTGCAACCATACCACATGCCCTTGACCGAAATTGAACCCAGGACCCTTCAGTCTGCAGGCCGACACTTTACTGAGCCAAACCACTAGGGCAGTGGTCGGCAAACCATGGCTCGCGAGCCACATGCAGCTCTTAGGCCCCTTGAGTGTGGCTCTTCCACAAAATACCACGTGCGGGCGCACACGTACAGTGCGATTGAAAATTCGTGGCCCATGCGCAGAAGTCGGTTTTTGGCCTGGGCGAGTCTATTTTGAAGAAGTGGCGTTAGAACACTCAAGGGGCCAAAGAGCCGCATGTGGCTCGCGAGACGCGGTTTGCCGACCACTGCACTAGGGCACTCCTACAGTTTTTCTCAAACTTGCCTGGAAATCATGTTCTGTGACACCTTGCTTGCTGCTTATGCAATACTGTGTCATTTAATTTCAGCATCTTAAATAAAAACAATTCGCCCAAAATATGAGAATATATGTGTTATAAAAACCATAGCCTAAGGCTTTATATCTGAACAAAAGTTGAACGAAACCTGACAAAGTTATTGCAAAGTTCTGAAAATTTTACTATCTGTACATTTTATAGCAGACACCGAAGAGCTATGAAAAATTATGAAAGAAAAGCTAAAAATTGAAATGTACTCATTAACTTAGTTTTTTCCATACAAACTTGAGAACTTGGCTATTTTCCCTCATCTGCTGGATATCGTAATGTATGTAACACATTGATCCCACTGGGGAAACCAGCATTCCATGGGAGTACCCTTAAGGCTACTGGATTAGACAACTTCCTAGGATGTTGAGAATCTTAACAAAACTACTCAGCCTTTCTCATGGGATGTTGAAAATCAAATGAGATCATGAAGATGAAAGGATTTCAAGTATTTTAAAACATGAAAATAGAAATAATGTATTGGGTGTGAATCTTATCCCACATAAAATGGTTTGTCTGAAATGAATTTTTTAAATTGAGTTTATTGGGGTGATATTAACAAAACTATATAGGTTTCAGGTCTACAGTTCTCTAATACATCATCGGTATATTGTGTATACACCACCCCAAATCAAGTCTTCCATCATCATTTATCTCCTCTATCCTTTTCTACCTTCCTCCACCCCTCTTTCCCTCTGGTAATCACCATACTGTTGTCTGTATGACACATTTTAAAATTTCATTGAAATCAAAATCAGCTGTCATCTCTCAAAGATGGTAGGAAATTCAGTCTCAGGCATTGGGAGTGGGGAGCCCACCCAGGACTCACAGGAATCTACCCAGAAGGCATGGTAGTCTGAAATGAAGGTGGAGGTGTGGAGAGCGCAAGCTATGGTGGACTCCACAGATACTTTTCTTGGCCAAGCTCACCAGCCCTTTCAAGTCTGACGCCTTGCCTCCCTGCCACATTTGGGCCTTGGGACTCAATTGACACAGTCCGGTGCCTGTGGTCCAGCCTTCCTGGGCACACTGTGTCTTGCCTTGTCCCCTCCCCCTGGTCCTCTCCTGGAGTAGGAGTACAGAGAACCAGAAGAACTGGTTGACTTTAGAAGGTGGGTAACCGTCCTTAACAACAACAAAGCGTCCTTCAGGGAAGGATGTGCAAAAACAGGAGAGGAAGAAATGTTGGGAAAACAAAACTAATATCCTAGTAAAATGTCCAGACACAAACCTTTAAAAATCTTCTAAAATGCAAATAAAAAATTACTATAGAGTGGGTTAATTTCACCTATTCTCATATTGGATCTTCAGAAAGTTCAAGTTTCTAAAAGTTTACAGGAAGCTTAGACTACAGTTCTTATGTAGTCAGAATCAGAAATAGTTGCTGTTAAACACTTTACAAAGTCATTTCAGAAAACAGATGGAAATGTTTTGGTTTTTTTTTAAGTAGTGAGTAATTCCACAGGAGTATAGCACTCTGAAATTTAAGATGGTGGAATATAATAAGGGGCGATCTATTAACAGCAATCCCTATTGGCAGGACAAGTTTGCTGTGGCATGTGACTTGGATTGAATATAGATCATCTGATAGTATGGTTTAGAAATTATGGGGGCTCAGATAAAGCAGAACACTTCCCTGGACAATTACTATCATTTTTTCAAAATAAAGCTTTATTTTACCAATAAAGATAAAAGTTTAGCATTTCAAATGAACTGAAGTCTACTATTCATACAGGCCTCACATAAAAAAGTGTGTGTGGCAACCACTTACCCACCCTCCCTGCCAAGAGTGGAACTATTATGCTCCATTACAGGCCCTTTAATAGGATTTTTCTAAAAATTCCCAAGTGGATGGCAATAATCTTGAGAGAGCCTCCTTTTGTTTTCTAATTGATTTTTAGAATTAGAGTATTAGGCATAAAAGAGACCTTGAAGATAATTTAGTCCTTTTGAAAGTTTGTAAGATTCAGTAAATACATACTGAGCACCTACTGTGGGCCAGGTACTGTTATAGGCCTTGAGGATACAGTGAGGAATAAAACCCCGAAGTTACACTTTTGCTTGGTAGCTTGTATTTGTTTGTTTGGTAATGGCTTTATTGAGCTGTAATTCACATATTGAGATATACCTCACTAAACTGCAATCAAATGACTTTTAGTCTATTCAGAGTTGTGCAACCATCACCACAATTTTAGAACATTTTCATTACTTCATACAGAAATCATATTTAGCTCTCCCCTCCCCACAGTTCCATCATGCCCCCCACCCCTAAGCAACCATTAATCTCCTTTCTGCATCTACAGATGCATTAGCCTATTCTGGACAGTCTGCATTTTGTTGGTCTGGGCTGCTTTCGCTTAACGGTCTCCAAGTGTGTGCAGGTTGTAGCAGGCCGTTACTTCGCTGCAGGGCCGGATGAGTCCCACCGCGCCCCTGACTTACGGCTCGTCCCGCCAGGGGCATCAGGTCGTGTCCCGCCTTGGGCCATCCAGTAATGCTGCCATCAGCACTAGTGGACGGGTTCTGTGCGGACGCGTTTCCACTTGTTGGGCAGTGGGACTGGTCCAGCGATCCCTTTTATGTCCAACTTTCTGAAGAGCCGAGGGAATCCATTTTACATTCCCTGCCTGGTGTACGGGAAACACATTTTTATTCCCTGCTAAATCAGGTTCGTTGTAGACAGGCTGCTAGTAAGCGGCAGAAGGTTGACGACCTGTCATTGAAGACGCCTAGGAGTCTTTGTTTCGGGGTCCGGTCCCCTTATTATTCCGTTACCCCGTCTCTTGGGCCCCGGGGCTCAGGGTCACATCGGGGGGGGGCTAAGGGGTGAACTGGCCGGACGCCTGGCGGTCCCGGTCCGGGCCCCGCGGCCCGAGTTCCGTGCCGGCGGCGCCGAGTGACGCGCGAAGGCTCGGCCCGGGCGCTGTCGGTTGGGCCGGCGGCCCGGCCGAGCGGGCGGCGGGCGGCGGGGAATGCTGGGCGCTGGGACGCAGGGCCTGCGGCCGCGGCCCTACCCGGCCAGGCGGCGGCGCGACCGCTGGGGGCGGGGGACCGAGGCCGCGCCCCCGCGCCCGTCCCGCCCGCTCCCCGCGGGAGGCGGCGACCCGCCCCGCGCCCGCGCCCGCGGAGGCTCTTCCGCGCCGGCAGGGGCAGCAGCGGCAGCGGCAGCGGCGCGAGCGGCCAGGAGCGGCCCGGCCCGGCGCGGCGCGGCGGCGGCGGCGGCGACGCCAGAGCCCGTGGGCGCCGCGGGAGGCCGGCCGCAGCGCGGGGAGGCCTGGGGGCTGGGGCCCGCCGCGCCCGCCATGCCGCTGCTCTTCCTCGAGCGCTTCCCCTGGCCCAGCCTCCGCACCTACGCGGGCCTCAGCGGCCTGGCCCTGCTCGGCGCCGTCGGCAGCGCCTACCGCGCGCTCAGCCGGCCCGAGGCCGCGGCCGCGCCGGGCGAGCCGGAGCCCATGACGGCCCCGCTGCAGCCGGACCCGGCCGCCATCGCCCGGCCGAGCGCGGGGGGCCCGGGGCTCCGCGACGTGGCCCAGCACCTGCTCTCCGACAGCCTGTTCGTGTGGGTGAGCGAGGCTGCCCGGCGGCGGGGGCGCGGCTGGGGTGGGGTCGCCTTCCCCCGGCCCGAGAGCGAGGTTGGGGCGGCGGGTCCGGGAGCGGCGGCCCGAGGGGGGCGGCGAGGGGCCGGGCGCGGGGAGCGGCGGCCCGAGGGGGTGGAGGGGGCCGGGCGCAGGGAGACGGGGGGCCGAGGGGGTGGAGGGGGCCGTGCGCGGGGAGACGGGGGGCTCGGGGAGACGGCGGCCCGAGGGGGTGGAGGGGGCCGTGCGCGGGGAGACGGGGGGCTCGGGGAGCGGCGGCCCGAGGGGGTGGAGGGGGCCGGGCGCGGGGAGACGGGGGGCGCAGGGAGACGGGGGGCCGAGGGGGCTGGAGGGGGCCGGGCGCGGGGAGACGGGGGGCGCGGGGAGCGGCGGCCCGAGGGGCTGGAGGGGGCCGGGCGCGGGGAGCGGCGGCCCGAGGGGGTGGAGGGGGCCGGGCGCGGGGAGCCGGGGGGCGCGGGGAGCGGCGGCCCGAGGGGCTGGAGGGGGCCGGGCGCGGGGCACGCGTGCCGGTGGGGTGATAGGTGTGGGGGCGCAGGGCGGGGTGTCGGAGGGACCGCGGGGAGGAGACCGGAAGGCCCCGAAGAGCAGGGGTCTCCTCGGGGAGTGTGTCCGGCCAGCCAGTGGCCGGCCCCCCCACGACGGGGGCGGGGCGGCGAGAGCCCGCAGCCGGGACTGTGACGCGCGGGTTTGGGCCGCGGCCGGTCCCCTCGGCTCCCGTCTCCAGCCTGCACGCTCCCACGGGGGTCGGAGCAAGTGGGCCGCGAAGGACGGAGGCCAGCCCTCCGGCGGCGGGCGGCGGCCTGCTGGCCGTCAGCCACCCTGTGCCCGGCCGGGAGCGGCCCGCGGGCCAAGGCCCTGGTCCCTGGCGCCCCCACGCCTGCGGTAAGCGGGCCCGAGCCCAGGGGACCCCTCCGGCCCCCAGGGTCAGACGCGTCCTGCACTTGCGGTAGCAGGTAAACAACTACAAGGGACGTGAAGAGGGCTTTGGCCAAGCGTTAAGGTTACAGTTTGGGTTTTTTTGAGTGTAGGGAATAAATGAATCTTTGCGAGGGGCCCACTGTGGCATTTACAGAACCACTGCTAGCGTTGTGTAATGATTTATCCCCCCTAGGAGTTTTTATCTCATTTTTTTACAAAACCCATGTTCAGATTTCAAGGTTAACACACCTCTTCATAAAAACAAACAAAGCCTGTTGATTTTTCTCCTGTGAAAATTGTTAATTTAAGACATTGTTTTCTTCCTAGTGTTTTCAATAGCGGTCACGCCTCAAGCAGATTTATCGTTTCGTCCTGTCCATACGCTTTTCCTTTCTCGGTTGAGCTTCTTCCTGTTTTTCACCCATCGTTTCTCTTTGGTTTTCATGCTCTCATCTTGGCTGCCTTGGGTTCTCGGGCCCTCCACGTGTTTACTGTGAGCTTTCCTGCTCACCCAGTGAGCACGTAGTTCCTGCCCTGTGGCTGAGCAGGGCTCACAATGGCAAACACCCCCGGGTGCAGAGACAGCATAACCCGGGCAATAGAGAGTGGGCGTTTGTGAACGTGGATCCTCTTTGTGCCCTGCCCAAGACTCTCAGATTCCATCTTAAAAAACCAAGCAAGACAAAACAAACACTGATCTTTCTGCCAGTTTGCAAATCCTGCTAGCTAGTGTTCGGCAATTGGAACCTCTGAAATGTATCTTTATGGAGCACAGTGTAGATTCATGTAGGTCTGATGGCATCTCAGGAGGTTTTGATGAATAAACTCAAAAACCTTTCAAAGGTCCCTTTGGGGCACTCTGGAAGGCACGACTGTGAACATTTCCCCTCCCCTCAACAGTAGTCCATGTACAAACCAGGCAAAATTTGGTAAGTGGCAGTAGACATGCCAAGAAAATACGGTGGAGTTTGGAAGAAAGAGAAACGGATGCCTCGGGAAGGATGCCTGGAAGGGGGTATTTGAACCCAGCCTTGGACGATGGGCGAGATCTCAGCAAGCAGCACAGGGCATTCCCAGTAGAGAAAACGGCCTCAGAGTGGTGTGTGGACAGTGTTAGTACATACACACAGGTCCATAAACGGCTGTTAAAACTAGTGGCTCCTGATTTCAGAGTGAGCTTGGTTGGGAAGGGTAAGGGGAGTCTCAGGAAGTGGGGGGAGTGACCCCTCTGTGTGAAAGAAAGGAAGAGGTGAGCAGCCCCTCTGAAGGGATTACTCAAAGTGTGGACATCTGGCAACTTGGTCCACTTGGGGTGCTTGTAAAATGTAGATTCTCAGGCTCTATCTGGGGATCAATTCCAGGGAGAAGGAGGGAGCTTTGGAATCTTCGTTTTGATTAATGTCCAAGGCGATTTTAGGCACATCCATGGTAGAGAACTGATCAGGGAGAGGATGGGGTGTGGCGTTGATGTCTGGGTATCTAGATCTAGCTGCAGCACTGAGGAGTATGGACATTACTTTGTGGGCCACAGGGTTACGGGGAGGAGGCGCTGTCAGGATGAGGTGATGTTTCAGGGGCTGGTCTGTGGCAGCAGTGGGGAAGATGGATTCGTGTAGAATGGGAAGAGGCCAGGAGAGGTAGTGACCTAAGGCCTCCTCCCTGTAAGGAAGTCACTCCGGTGGCCCTCTGGCATGGACTTTGAGAATAGGTTGGAGAGGAGGCACCAGGATTCTTTTTTTTTTTTTTTTTAAATATATTTTATTGATTTTTTACAGAGAGGAAGGGAGAGGGATAGAGAGTTAGAAACATCGATGAGAGGGAAACATCGATCAGCTGCCTCCTGCACACCCCCTACTGGGGATGTGCCCGCAACCAAGGTACATGCCCTTGACTGGAATCGAACCTGGGACCCTTGAGTCCGCAGGCCGACGCTCTATCCACTGAGCCAAACCGGTTTCAGCCAGGATTCTTATATTGACAAATACTCAGGTTTGTCATGATCACTTGCTTCCTCATGTCTTTCTAGAACTTTCATTAGGAAGTTTCACTCTAGATAAGTTTTGTTATTCATTTCTAGGCTCATTTTATCTTTCCATATGTCCCTTCCATTAAGGCACCTCTTGAGTCATTCTGTCATTGTTGTGAATTGTTCTGGTGTTTTGGCGTTTCCACTTCTTCATTCTTTTTATTACTCATTATTTTTATTACTTCCTCCTTTCTGTTTTTTTTTTTTGTTTTTGTTTTGGTATGGACTTGCTTCTGAAATTGCAAAAGGACATGGTAAAATGGTGAAATAGAAATACGGAAATATGAAACAATAACTTAATTATATACAAATCTGACTCAATTATATGCAAATAAAATAATTTAAATAGAAGTCTCAAGGGAAAATAATCACCAGAAACAAAAATAGATAAAAGTAAACTGACCATTTAGAGCAGAGATTGGCAAACTGTGGTGTCCTGTTAGGCCCAACCTGTTCTTTTACAATCTGTCAACCAATAATGGTTTTTACATTTTTTAAGGAGGAATATATGACAGGGTGTGGTCCCAAATATTTACTGACTGATAGCCCGTTAAAAGAAAAGTAGCTGACTTTTGCTTTGGAGAGCCCATCTTCCCATAACTATACAGCTTCAGAACTGAAAATCATTTACGAGGCTTGAGTCTGTATGAGTTGAATATTCCAAAGAAAATTAGAGAAAAATGTTAGCTCCATAAATATTGGAGGTGTAGAAAGAGACTACTCATAAATAATAGGATATAAGTCTCAACAAACAACTTAATATAGGAGGAATCTTCCAGATCAGGGGGAAGAGACTGCTGTTTGGTTACTTGCTGGGTATGTACTGAGTGCTTTGCGTACATAATTGCATTTATTTCCCTAGTATTTCGAGAAGGGGAGTACAAGTGTAATGAGGGGCCATATGCCTCTTTGCATGTTATTGGCATCTTCTACTGTCACTGGGAGGCTGCAGAGAGATAATCTATTCCAGTTGTCCTTAAATGGTGTGTGGGGGTGCGGTAGTTAGTGCTGGTGTTAAGCAGACTAAGAAATGTCCATGTTCATCATGTCCTTGAAGCAATTCCTGGTAGTTTAACCACATTTCATCACAAGCTCATAAATAATGCCCCTTGGTGGCCAGCATTTTACTGAATGAAAAATACCTCCAAGGTTACACAGTGGTCAACGTGGCTAAGCCATGTGTTATCACCCTCTTCTCTTTTCCTCGAAGGTCAAAGTAGCTTGTAATTTAGTTTCTAAAGTAGAGAATTTATCCCTTTTTGGAATGACACAATATTTGTGAAATTAAGACATTTCCCTATAAATTTTTAGTTGCTTCCAGTTTTATGTAGTTTAAGCTTTTCTATAAAGTTCGCAAATGGTATCTTTTTCTTTTTACAAAACTTCCCTTTCTAGTATCTGTATAGTTTCTCAAGCCTTTTTTCCTTCTGTCAGCTGATTGTAGTTGGCGCTCATTCAGTGCCAACAGGTATCCCCAGTTTGAGGTGCGATGAAGAAGGAAATTTTATTCAGTGCAAACAGCTCAATTGTGATACAACAGGGCCGAGAGCAGCACAGCTGTGGACAGCTCAGGAGTGTTAGAGCTCAGCGAGGAAGCAAGGCTGTGAGGCGGCCCTGGGGTGAGGCCCCTTTCCGGCTGGACAGCTCTGCTCTGCTCCAAGCAAGGTGTCTTCAGTGTTTCAACTTGAGTGGAGGAGTTTCACTCCTCAGTGGAAAGAGAAAGTGAACTCCCGGGTCAGAGTGCAGCTGATGTTCTGTTTTCATGCAAATGAGGACTCCACATCTTCATAGTTTGATTGGTCCAAAAGGCACTGTCCTGATTGGTCAGAATGGAGCCACTCTGATTGGTTGGTGAAGATGCTGATGGTGATACAGCTTCACAGCTCTGAATAGATTGGGAATGCCTCCGTCCTGCTGGTTGAAATAGGATTCCAGGAACTCCTTTATAAGGGCTGGTTCAGGTAGCAGGGACACAGTGCCTGCAGGTACTTCTCCCTTAAGTGCAATTTGGGTGAAGAGGACCCTGTTTAGAAATGGGTGCTATGCTCTGCTTTTACATTTGAGCCCACTTAGTCACCAGGAACCCTTCTTAGTATCTTCTTTTTCAGGGCCCACACTTCTTACCCTTGCTAATATTTAACTCTGCCATTGAAATTAAAATAGGAGCCCAGCAGGTGTGGCTCAGTGGTTGAAGTTGACCTGTGAACCAGGATGTCACAGTCAGGGCACATGTCTGGGTTTCTGGGCTCAATCCCTAGTAGGGAGCATGCAGGAGGCAACCAATCAATGGTTCTTATAATTCATGTTTCTCTCTTCCCTCCCTTCCTCTCTGAAATCAATAAAATATGTATATTTTAAAATAAGAAATGGTAACGTGTGGGTGATAGGATTATGAGGGCTTGTTGTTTTGAGCTCTTATTTTTAAAAAATCAAAGATACAAAATTTGTACACCTTTCTTTGAATTTAGAAAAACTTCTTTTAAAAAGTTTAACTGAGAATTAGGAACTAATACTCTTTTTGTTTTGTCGTCCAAGGTGTTGGAGAATGCGGCTTTGGGTAGAACAGTTATTAAGCAATTCTAAATTTGATTTCTTTCCTTTGCTCTCACAGCAGCCTGCTTGTTAGATGTCTCCAAGTTCTGTGTCGCGTAGATTTTAAAAGCTCTTTGGTTGGAGGTGCTAAATGTGTTAGATTCATTTCATTGCATATGCTTGCGTGCAAAAGCAGGAAGAACTCTTTTTTAAAAGCCTGCTGTAGTTAGGTTAGGGTACTTTTGACTGATTGTAAGAATCTTGTTCAGCTGGGGGATGTAGCCTGAGGGGTTGTGGTTGTGGTTTTGTCTTAGGACGATTTTCTTATCATGAGAGAGGTTTCCATTGACTGGTTTAGAAGCACAATGGGGGTGAGCTTTTTAATATCTATTTCATTGCCTTAAAAATTAGGATCCTCAGCCATTTGTTGGGATGTTTTGAATGGGCTGTTCTACTGGGAATCCTAAGTTAGGGATACAGGATGTTTTGGATAACTAATTGGAGATTTTCCCCCTGGTTATTTGAAGGATTTAATTACCACAACAGTTTCTATTTTCAGCAGAACTATTTTTGTTTCAGTTCTTTAAAAATGTGTCACACACTTCCTTGCCCCATTAGGCAGGCAGAATAGAACTAAACATAATTTAATATTTTTCTAATGCAGTGGTTCTCAACCTTTCTAATGCCGCGACCCTTTAATACAGTTCCTCATGTTATGGTGACCCCAACCATAAAATTATTTTCGTTGCTACTTCATAACTGTAATTTTGCTACTGTTATGAATCGTAATGTAAATATCTGTGTTTTCCAATGGTCTTAGGTGACCCACAGGTTGAGAAGCGCTGCTGTAGAGCCTAAGACCATCAGAAAACACAGATATTCACATTACGGTTCATAACAGTAGCAAAATTACAGTTATGAAGTAGCAACGAAAATAATTTTATGGTTGGGGTCACCATAACATGAGGAACTGTATTAAAGGGTCGCGGCACTAGAAAGGTTGAGAACCACTGCTCTAATGAATCAGGGCTGTTCTAATAAAGGGTGGATGATGTGAGATGCCAAGGGGAACCTGGAGAGATCTTAGGGAGCTTGCTTCCTTATATTATTCTCTCTGGCTTTTCCCTCCCTCCTCCCTCCCTCCCTCCCTCCCTCCCTTTTTCAGTAAAAACAAACATTATTTGCTTCTTTAAAAAGTAGAGGGGAAAAATGACCTGGGAAGAGGAATATGGTCACCTTAATGTAAACTTAGTGAATCAAAGACTGAAGCAACCTTTACTTTGAGTTGGTGTTCGTTTTCATTTGCTCTAATGAAAGCCGTCTTTACTATCTTTATCAAGGTTCTTTTGGCTTTTGGGGGTCATGCAGTGTTTTTTTTGTTTTTTTTAAATATATTTTATTGATTTTTTACAGAGAGGAAGAGAGAGGGATAGAGAGTTAGAAACATCGATGAGAGAGAAACATCGATCAGCTGCCTCTTGCACACCTCCTACTGGGGATGTGCCCGCAACCAAGGTACATGCCCTTGACCGGAATCAAACCTGGGACCCTTGAGTCCGCAGGCCGACGCTCTATCCACTGAGCCAAACCGGTTTTGGCCATGCAGTGTTTTAAAAACCATTTGAGCACCAGTAATGTGTTATGCCACATTAGCCTCATGGTTAGGGGCAGCCTACCCTTTCATTTTGTAAGCATTAGATTTGCCCATCTCTTTGATTTATTTTAAAAATTATATTTTTATTGATTTCAGAGAGAGAGAAACATCCATGATGAGAGAATCATTGATTGGCTGCCTCCTACATCCCCCCTACTGGGTAAATGTGCCCTGACCAGGTATCGAATCTTGACCTCCTGGTTCATAGGTCAACGTTCAACCATTGACCCACACTGACCAATTATTTTAAAAATTGCCCACCTACTGTTGAAGAAGGCCTTGATTTTGCATTGGTGTTTCATGGTTGCCTTTCAGTTCTCAGTCCCTCCTGCTAATTTTCTTCTACCTCCTTACTGGTTTATTTTCCAACCCCTTCTAATGTTCCTGAACCTTGACTTTAAGGCCAACAGTAAGCATAGAGTACCTTTGATTGGCAGATCGTCCCATTACAATGAATTTTAAAATATACATGTGTATTTTGATTCTCAATTCTTAATGCTCTTGTGACTCTTTGGTGACCACCACCTTCTTCTCCCCACCTCCTATTTGTTTGATAGGCAGGGCCGGGTATTTGGGTACTGGATTCTGCTGTTCATGATAAACCTCATTTTCTAGAAAACTTTTCTTTGCGGCTACCAAAATCTTTATGTAGGAAATGATGTACCTACAGTTTGTAAGGTACGTAGAGTTTACACATGCAGTACAAAGTTTACACACGGTTTGGTTAGGACTAAAGGGGAACGTGGCCTCTGGAGGGTACATTTTGGAACAGGCCTCTGAATTTCCTGGCGCCTCTCCTCCCTCCCTATCCCCACACCACCGTGTAAAAGTGTGCCCTTCCGCTATTACCTGCCTTGTACAGGTAGAGAACTGGAAAGGCTCAGCCATTGGGCATGATGGCTGGATTCCTAACAACGTTTTAGAGCTGCTTTGGTTTTCAACAGAAGGAAACAAACTTTCTTTCTTTGGTTTGTGTGCAGGTTCTAGTCAACACTGCTTGCTGTGTTTTGATGTTGATGGCTAAGCTAATCCAATGCATTGTGTTCGGCCCTCTTCGAGTGAGCGAGAGACAGGTAAGTCCAGACGGCAAGGATGGATTCTTAAGACCAGATTTTTTTTAGTTGGTATAATTTCAGATTTCCAGAAAAGTTGCATGAATGCCACAAAGAACTTGATTCCGAGTTAACATTTTGTCTCATTTGCGTTAACATTTGCCTATTGTTTCTATGTAGTACTTATTTTTTATGATCTGTTTGAGAGTAAGTTGTGGTCATCATAGGCCATTCTCTCCAAATACTTAAGTGTGTATTTCCTAAGAGCAAGGACATTTTTCTCATATAACTGGAGTACAATGGTCAAAATCAGGAAGTCCAGCATGGATAAAAATACTTTACATAATCCGCAGTCCATATTCAATGTGGCCAAGTTGTCCCGATATTATTTATAGCTGCTTTCCCCATGACTTTTATGAATGTAGTTTTAAAAGATGCATAGATTTTAGTTTGAATAATCATAACTATCAGTCTTTAAAGTATGGGATTCTTTTCCAAAGGAATTTACTGAGAGATTTTAATTTTTCCCTCTGGAAAAGTAATTTAGGACTGTTCTACAAGCAGGAAAGTAGGTGATTTCTTCTTCTTTTAGGTGAGACAGTCTGACTGAACATTATTCTCAGAATGCGTATGTAAGCAGGACATGCTTTCAATAAAGAATGATTCCACAAGATACTGCACAGATCAGCAGTCCCCCAAAGCTTTTAGTGGATAGAGTATAGAATGCTGTGTTTTAAAATAAGAATTTAGAACTGGCCGTTGAAATAACAACGGACAAACAAAACTGTATTTTACTTCATCTCATCTCAGTGGTGAGACACAGGAACCTACTCCATTTAAGAGTACAATGGCTTCCCTCCTTCCTCACCCTTTTCAACCCAGATCTCCTGTTATCAGGTCAGCAAGGTCTTAGTTTAGAGCTGAAATGCACTCACTGTGGGGGTGGGGCTCTTGGATGCTGTTATGAGCAGAACTGTTTGTTTTCCCAGAGACTGTTCATGAGTATCATCACTTTCTCCAAAATATCAACTCCAGAGGGCTCCCAGATGGGATCAGTGGAATGTAGGCTTTTTTTGGGAAGGATACAAAGCTTCTTTTGATGTTTTCTTCTTCAAGAAAAACTTTTGACTTGTGGGCCAGAAGTTGGTCAGGACAGGCAAGCCATCTAATTGCTGATGGACTGAGCTGGCACCGTGAGCCTTAGATACTATTGCTTTCTTTTTCTGAAATGTTAAGTATCCGTTTGAAACTTACAGAAAACAACCTCTGAGTATTCCAGATATTTTTTCAAGACCTAGCGGTAATCATAATGGGCACATTTGTCACTCAGCTCTGTGTTCAGTTTTTTTCAGTATAGAGAACATTTTCATGCGGTTCTGTGATGACTTTTTGACTAATATCATCCAGTAGCATTTATTAAGCATTATTTTGAGTTAGGACTCAACAGAATTGACATGGGCTTGCTCTGTGAGTGCTTACAGTTCAAGACTAGAGGAATGCCAGAGGTAAAGACAACCTAAAATGGGACAAATGTTAAACTGTAGTCTAAAGTGGAGGCTTAGAACCAGGAAGTTTTTTAAGCACTTAATGCCTATTATGGCACTTGCCTAAGCACTGTACGTATATTAACTTACTTAGTTCCCCAACATTTTATGAGGATGAGATAGAAGCCATGAAAAGACCCCTGTTATAGGTGGGGACACCAAAGCATGGGGATGTTAAGTGACTTTCCCAAAGTCACACAGCAGATAGATGGCGGAGGGAAGATTCACACCAGGCACACACTGTTCTAGGTTCACTGTGCGCTTTACCTGTCCCAGGTCTGAAACAGACACCCCACCAAGGACTCCTGGTTCTTTGTTCTTTGTTCAGAGGGTGTACAGTCAGTACCATCATAAAAGTTCCCAAGAGAGTTCTTTACATCGTCGTGTATCAAGTTGTTACACATTTAGGTTCAAGTTCAGTTTTTATTCAATTTTGCTTTTTCTGTTTTAATTTTTGACTTTGTGAGACATTTACATGATTCAAAACTATGTATAAAGTATATTTAGAAGTCACAATTTTATCCCATCACTCCCATAGGTGGCTTAATAGTATATTTTAATATCTGTTGGCTAGATGCCCCTCATTGCCCTTTTTGC
Organism: Ia io; assembly: GCA_025583905.1. NCBI lineage: Eukaryota > Metazoa > Chordata > Mammalia > Chiroptera > Vespertilionidae > Ia > Ia io. The sequence goes on from JAJQQW010000021.1 coordinate 949,953, forward strand.
AGTATAGGAAAGAGTTTTTAAAAAATATGTTTTCATTGAAGTGGTTAGAGAGAGAGGAAGGGGGGGGTGAGAGAGAGAGAGAGAGAGAGAGAGAGAGAGAGAGAGAGAGAGAGAGAGAGAGAGAAGGACATCGATGTGAGAGAGAAACAGAGATCAGTTGCCTTCTGTATGCACCTTGACCAGGGATCAAACCTGCAACCCAGGCATGTGCCCTGACCAGGAACCAAACTGGCAACCTTTCAGTGCCCAGGACAATGCCCAACCAACTGAGCCACACCTGCCAGGACCAGTATAGGAAAAATTTTAAAACGGGAAGTCCTCAGTGTAGGTAGGGAGAGTACAGTGAGGCAGATATGCACTGGTCATGGGATGTGCATTTTCATGGCTTCTTTGGAGGTCTGGTGGATGGTTCAATAATGGTGAAGAAGTAGACGCTCATACAGAGACATTCATCACACCATTTTCTGAATGGCGAAAAACTACAGTTTCCATGTTCATCTGTAACCACTTAAATGATATATTCAGAGAATATTCACTGACATTGGAAAGGTTCTTACATATGATAAGTGAAATGTTAAGGCCGATGCCTTTTTGTTGTACATTTTTTTTGTACTTACATTGATTATGGGCTGCCAAATGAGCTTATGTTATTCTTGAATCTGAAGGAGTTTTAAAAAAGTCTAATCTTTTCTATGTTTGTTCTAAGAATCCAGAAAGCAAACATGGTAAAAATGCTGTAGCCCCCACCATTCCTTTCTATTTTGTGTTGGAAGTATACGTGTTACTTAATTCATAAGGCACTAGACTAACAACTCTCCCCTTTTGGTGGCTAAAATTCCTTAAGTGATTTAGGATTACAACCCAAAATTTGCAAATTACTTTCAAGGTGACTTCTCTCTTCTTCAGAGGGCTTATTTTTCCTTTGCCTTTTATTTTCTGTGGACGTGATAGAGCTCAGAATAGAATATTTTCTCCATAGAAGTCAGCTTTTGTTATGTTAACTCTCTTAAATTGGTCAGGTGTGATGGTACTAACCTTTGTAAACCTTTCTCTTTTTAGCACCTCAAAGACAAGTTCTGGAATTTTATTTTCTACAAGTTCATTTTCATCTTCGGTGTGCTGAACGTGCAGACGGTGGGAGAGGTGGTCATGTGGTGCCTCTGGTTTGCCGGACTCGTCTTTCTGCACCTGATGGTTCAGCTCTGCAAGGACCGATTTGAATATGTGAGTGGTAGCCACGCCCTTTGCTTGCTGTGTTGCACTTTTGCCAGGTTCATATACTTTTACGTGAATGAGCCATATGAGACATGTTGGGGTAGCTCTCTAGAGGAAGGCTCCTGGATCTGGTACCCACTGACTGTTTCTTTTGTTTGTTGCTGTTAATCCTCACCCGAGGATATTTTTCCATTGATTTTTAGAGAGAATGGAAGAGAGAGGGAAAGACAGAGAGAAACATCAATGTGAGAGAAACACATCGATTGGTTGCCTCCTGCACAAGCCCTGACCAGGGCCCGGGCCGGGGAGGAGCCTGCAGCCAAGGTGCTTGCCCTTGACCGGAATCAAATTCGGGTCCCTTTGGTCTGCAGGCCGATTCTCTATCTACTGAGCCAAACCGGCGGGGGTCCCACTGCTTGTTTCTTGAGGGACTTTCTGCAGCAGCTAAGGAATGTGGGATCAGTGTCTCATAGGGAGGTTTCCTCCCTATCCAGTCATGTATTGCATTACAGCCCACGTGGGGCCACTTCACCGACACAAACTGTTTCTATCACAGCACAAGAAACCTTAATGTGTAAACTGAATAAAAGCTGGTCTCTTCCAGAAATTTTCTAGTCTGCTTCCATTTCCTCCCTCTTAGTCTGGTTCTTGGAGCTCTCAGGGTGATTAGTTTCCACTGTTTCCACCCCTGGGCAAGGACTGAATTAGCTCTCTGGTTTCCTTGGTCCAAGGAGAAGCGAATTCTTTTCTGTCTGGGCACAAGATCTGCATCGTGGCTTTAGGTCAGATCAGAGCTCTGCAGGTGGACCCTCACTCTTGGGTGCTCCCAAACTAATTTCATGAACCTGGATAAACCTACAGTTCGGCCTCCAGTGAAACCCACTCCAGGGCCTTGTTTGCCCTTTCTTTACCCGTCATCATGGACCAGCGGCTCTTGCACCTCTCTGTGAGTTAGTTGAGTCTCAAAGGCTACAGCTTTCACAACTCAACCTCCCTAACGGGTTTGCTGTCTACACCTTCCTACTCAGGACCTACAGCTCCAGGCCTTTTCTGAGCTGTTGCCTCTTCTTGCATATATTAGCATAGCATTATAGTAGGAAGTCTGAACCTGGGAACATTTCAGTTGTCCTAGTCCTGACAGACTCCCAAGTGCCCTCAAGTGGTTTTGGGGAGGAGGGCTAGAGCAAGATCAGAAAGAAACAACAGAAGTGGTACTGTGCTGAGCCCTGTTAAAGGTTAGAAGAGGGGATTACGTGCCTCTGGAAATTGCTTCTAGAGGCTTATAATCACACTGGGAAGAGGCTCCTTGAGAATTTGAGATGAAAATATCTTACCTAATAATAGACAAACATGTAAATTGACTGTACCTTCGCTACGCCCATAGCCAATCAGAGTGACTATGCAAATTAACACAAAAAAAGATGGTGGCTAGTTTGCATACATAGGCGTCCAGTGCCTGTGTCCCAGGAACATCCTGGTTCCCAGGTCACGGTGAGGTAAGGCCTGGTGCAGGAGCGGACCCCCTGCGATCCATCGCAGGGAGCTGGGACTCTGCTCCTGCTCAAGGCCAAAAATGGACCCCTAGCGATCGATTGCAGGGAGCTGGGACTCTGCTCCTGCTCAAGGCCGAAAGCGGACCCCCTGTGATCGATCGCCTGGTGCAGAAGCGGACCCCCTGTGATCGATCGCCTGGTGCAGGAGCGGGCCCCCTGTGATCGATGGCAGGGAGCAGGAGCGGACCCCCTGTGATCGATGGCAGGGAGCTGGGGCTCCGCTCCTGCCCTAGAGGCTTTTGGCCTGGCAGGCCTGGGCAGGGGCAGAGCACGCGATCAGATGGAGCTGGAGGGCTCCTGCCCAGGCCTAAAGCTTCGGCCAGAGGCTTTAGGCCTGGGCAGGGCCCAGCCCTCCATTCGTGTGAACTATAGAGGAAAAACCTTTTCTGACTGCACATTGGCTAAGCTTCCTGTATGCCACTGGTAATATTCTTAGTAACTTGGGAAATAAGAATCCAAAAAGGTGATCTGGGGCTTTTCCACCACACTTCTGGAGAAAAAAATGAAGGTCCACTGCTGGAAGGCTAAGAAATTTCATATCCTGCCCTTGCCAGTTTGACTCAGTGGATAATGCCTCGGCCTGCCTACAGCAGGGTCTGGGTTCGATTCTGATCAGGGGCATGTAACTAGGTTGCAGGCTCCTCCCTGGCCGGGGCCCAGATCAGGACTCAGATCAGGGCTCATGCAGGAGGCAACCAATCAAAGTGTTCCTCTCACTTTGATGTTGCTCTCTGTCTTTCCCTTTCTCTTCCACATTCTCTAAAAGTCAATGGAAACATATCCTCAGGTGAGGATTAAAAAAAGAAATAAAGAAAGAAATGCATATCCTATGAAAGACACATCTTGAAAATGCCTAAAGAAAGTCGTCATTTTTTTCTTGGTGAAGGGACTGGAGTCGTGTTGATGAAAACACCTTGGTGGCTGTGGTGACTGGCAGTGGCTGCAGCAGCGGGGTGATGGGGCTGGTGCCTTCCCCTGATCAGCCCGGTTGCCTCCCACAAAGGGAGGCCAGACTGTGGCTTCGGCCCGTGGGGAGTGGGCCTAAGCCGTCAGTAGGACATCCCCTGAGGGCTCCCAGTATGTGAGAGGGGGCAGGATGGGCTGGGGGACCCCCCCACCCCCAGTGCATGAATTTTGTGCACCAGGCCCCTAGTAATGTATATTGTTGTATGCAGTAGGTTAAATGATAAAGGTCTCTATACTTCAGCTCATGCTCATATTTTGGTTGGTTGGAGGATTTTGGTCATCTGGTAATGGGATGCTTTTCAGCTATGCACGGATCCCCAGACAAAGCCACCAAGATTAACCTTGAGTTTCTCACTGCTGCGAAGAAGCATGAGCTCCTTCTCCTGTTTTGTACGTTTCAGCTCTCTTTTTCTCCCACGACACCGATGAGCAGCCATGGCCGAGTGCTGTCTCTGCTAATGGCGATGCTGCTTTCCTGCTGCGGGCTAGCCGTTATCTGCTGTGTCACGGGCTACATCCACGGGATGCACACGCTGGCTTTCATGGCCGTGGAGGTAAGATGCAGACTGGCTTTTGCTCTGATCACATTTCTGAATATTTTCAAGGAAGCTGGAGGAGTATGGACAGGTATTTGCACCCATGAAGTGACTGATGGACATCTGTCTTTCATTTTAACAAGCATTTTTTGAGTCTGTTTTGTGTTGGGTACTGGTACTGAATGCTTTTTATTTGTGTTATTTCATGTATTTTTTTCTACAATCTAATTAAAAGTGGTTATCTTTGCCATCATTTAAGTAGTGCTTACTATATCCTAGGAATTGTTCTAAACGCCTTACCTGTATTGATTCATTTTTACATGTACTTACTCATTTCATTATCCCTGTTCATGAATGGGGACGCGGGTGTAGAGGGTGGAGCGAATTGCTAAGGTTCCAGAGTGGCAAGTGGCACAGTCTAAGTCCAGAGACTCCTAAGTAGGAAGGTTTTCCCTTAAGACACTATAAGCCCTGATTAGTAGTAAGTAAAAAGGAGCGCTCTGTACTTGTTTTTTCTTAGGTAGGGCAGGAATTGACATTTTATAGAGTAATATAATATTTAAAATCTGTTATTTTGAATGAATAATTTAGTGTTCATGTTTATTTTAAAATTTGCTTTTTAGACCTTTCTGAAAATACCGATTTCTACTCAATAGAAGTCAAAAATTCTCTGTGTTTACATTCTGAGCCTTTGCTTTTTACATCAGGTCAAAGACAAAATACTTTTTATCTTGTCCATAATAGCTATTATTAATGAAAAGAAAAGAAATAATAAATATATTAAGGCTGACAAGCTAATACCCAAAAACATTAAGTTTGAAGTACTAATTGGGAATTTGTTGGAATAGGGTTAAAATTTTTTTGCTTATAATAAAAAAAAAATTTTTTTTTAGCTTAAGAAAGTTCATTTTTGAGTAGTGTAAGTAAAATTAGAAAAGGAACATTTAAATACTTAATAAAAACATTTATACAATAAGGAGGAGGACCAAGATGGCGGCATAGGGCGGACGCCTGATTGTTGCCTACCACAACAATTTTGAAACTACAACTAGAAAACAGAACGGACACCATCCAGAACCACTGGAGGGCTGGCTGAGCGGATGCTCTACAACTAGAATAAAAGAGAGGGGGACTCGGGATGATGCTGATGCCGGTGAGCCAAAGATCACACTTTAAGAACTACGGCTCTGGGAGACCGAACCAAGATGGCGGCAAAGTTAAACAAATGAACTGCGCCGCGCACAGCAATTTCAAAAATACAACTAGAGGACAGAGCATCTGCCACCCAGAACCACAGGAGAGCTGGCTGAATGGTGGATTTACAACTAAGAGGGAAGAGGAAAGAGCAAACGCCGAGGGGGCTGAGGTGCGGAGGCGCGTGGGTCGGGCTGGTGGCGGGGGAAGGGACGCGCGACTTTTTTTCCAACCCGAAGGGTGATAAGCTCCCCATCACTCTGAAATCCAGTTTCTGGGGATGCGCGGGAGACCCAGACAACAACGTGTTGAAGCTGGACTCTCGGCCATCGTGTTGGAAAGTGAGAGCGACTTTTTTGCAGAGGTGCGCCCAGCAATCAGTGTTTACTGCGCTGGAGCACGGGACGCGGGGACTTGGAAACGAGGAAAGGCAGACTTGCAGCCATTGCTGCTTGCCACGCCCTAGCCTAGTGACGCCCTGAGACCTCGCCCCGCCCTGAGACCCGCCCCGCCCTGAGACCTGCCCCGCACATTCCACAAACCCGCCCAGGCTCCAAACAGCAGCTTTTGCATATAAGATCACACTTTAAGAACTACGGCTCTGGCGACACGATGGCGGCCTGGAACGTGCTCGGCGCAGTTCCCCCAGCAGTCTCTGGCTGAGGGGTCAGCTCCACTCGCTGCCGAGCACGAACAGACTAGCCCCTGGGAGACATGGGGTGGGAGACCCCGCGCTTGCTGACCTCCGAGTCCTTCGAGAATCTCAGCGCCCCGGAAGCGGCCAGGTGCGCACACCCGGCGACTGGCCGCCGCTGCAGACCCGAGCGCCAACGCAGCGACCTCGGACCAGCCCGTCGCCGTGCACTGGGCGCACCAGAGCTTCGCTGAGCCCGCTGCCCAGTGAGTTCCGCGGCAGCCGCCCCAGAGCTTTGAGAAAATGGCCGGAGGAATTGCTGAGAAGGAATTGACCGATGAGAGTTGGGATCGGGAAGACGAGGCCCCGCTGGGTCCTGGATCCAGGAGTGCTCGCCCGGCGACTGGTCACCGCTGCAGACCCGAGTGCCGCCGCAACGACCTCGGACCAGCCTGCTGTCACGCACCGGAGCTTCGCCGAGCCCGCCGCCCAACGAATTCTGTGGCAGCCGCCCCGGAGCTTTGAGAAAATGGCCGAAGGAATTGCTGAGAGGGAATTGACCGACAGGAATTGGGATCAAGAAGATGAAGCCCCGCTGGGTCCCAGGTCCGGGTGAGGCCGCGTGCCCCTGGGTCCGGGCGAGGCTGGGACCCGGGTCATGGTGAGGCTGAGTCCTGGGTCCGGGTGAAGCTGTGCGCCCCTGGGTCCGGGCAAGGCCACGTGCCCCTGGATCCGGGTGAGGCCGCACGCCCCTGGGTCCAGGTGAGGCTGGGTCCTGGGTCTAGGTGGGGCCACGCCCCTGGGTCTGGGAGAGGCCGCACGCCCCTGGGTCCGGGTGAGGCCGCGCGCCCCTGGGTCCGGGGGAGGCCACACACCCCTGAGTCTGGGTGAGGCCACGTGCCCCTGGGTCCGGGTGTAGCTGGATCCCGGGTCCGGGTGAGGCCGTGTGCCCCTGGATCCGGGTAAGGCTGGGTCCCGGGTCCGGGTGAGGCCGCGCGCCCCTGGGTCCAGGTGTAGCTGGATCCCGGGTCTGGGTGAGGCCATGTGCCCCTGGATCCGGGTGAGGCCGTGTGCCCCTGGGTCCGGGTGAGGCCGGGTCCCGGGTCTGGGTGATGCCTCACGCCCCCCGGGTCTGGGCAAGGCTGCGCGCCCCTGGGTCCGGGTGAAGCTGGATCCCAGGACCGGGTGAGGCTGTGTGCCCCTGTGTCCGGGTGAGGCCACGTGCCCCTGGGTCCGGGTGTAGCTGGATCCCGGGTCTGGGTGAGGCCGTGCGCCCCTGGGTCCGGGTGAAGCTGGATCCCGGGTCTGGGTGAGGCCATGCGCCCCTGGGTCCGGGTGAAGCTGGATCCCGGGACCGGGTGAGGCTGTGCGCCCCTGGGTCTGGGTGAAGCTGGATCCCGGGTCCGGGTGAGGCTGGGTGTCCCTGGATCCGGGTGAGGCCGGGTCCCGGGTCCAGGTGAGGCCGCGCGCCCCCAGGTCTGGGCAAGGCTGCGCGCCCCTGGGTCCGTGTGAAGCTGGATCCTGGGTCCGGGTGAGGCCGTGCGCCCCTGGATCCGGGTGAGGCTGGGTCCTGGGTCCGGGTGAGGCCGTGCCCCTGGGTCTGGGAGAGGCCACACGCCCCTGGGTCCGGGTGAGGCCATGCTCCCCTGGGTCCGGGTGAAGCTGGATCCCGGGTCCGGGTGAGGCCGTGCGCCCCTGGACCCGGGTGAGGCTGGGTTCCGGGCCCGAGTGAGGCCGTGCGCCCCTGGACCCGGGTGAGGCTGGGTCCCGGGTCCGGGTGAGGCCACGCGCCCCTGGGTCCGGGTGAGGCCACGCGCCCCTGAGTCCAGGTGAAGCCATGCCCCTGGGTCTGGGCGAGACCAAACCAGAGGGAGTCAGACCTACATTACCACCATTTGTCCACTATCCAGAGCTGAAAAGTCAGTGCCGACATGTACAAATAAGGAACTGGTGGACATTGAAATTGGGTCTCAAAAGAACTGTTGGTCCAGAAAGAAACTCACTACAGATTGATTCATTTGCCTGTCAGCATAACTATTATTGCTCGTCTCACATTCGGTTCTTATAAGTATATTTCTAGTAACACATGATCTCACTCATCTAGGGGAAATGATGAACAACATAGACTGATGAACAAGAACAGACCCAGAAACAAGGAGGCATCGATCGGACTGTCAGGCCTCAGAGGGAGGGTAGGGGAAGGTGGGGGTAGGGGGGAGAGATCAACCAAAGGACTGTGTGCATGCATACTAGCCTAACCAATGGTTAGGTACAACAGGGGGGTGGGGGCATCCATGGGAGGGGTGTGGGATGGGAATGAAGGGATGAGGACAAATATGTGACACCTTAATCAATAAAGAAATTTAAAAAAAAAGTTAATAAATAAAACATTCTCGATGTAAAAAAAAACAAAACATTTATAATCCTGGTTGAATACTTTCTATATGTGAAAAGTATGCAACCATATTTTCTCTCTTAAAAAAATATTTTTATTGATTTCAAAGAGGAAGGGAAAGGGAGAGAGACATAGAAAAATCAATGATGAGAGTCATTGATCGGCTGGCTCCTGCACTCCCCCTACTAGAGATTGAGCCTGCAACCTAGGCATGTACCTTGACTGGGAATCGAGCCGTGACTTCCTGGTTCATAGGTTGATGCTCAACCACTGAGCCATTCCAGCTGGGCCTATATTTTCTCTTGAAAAATATCTGTCTAAAACTTTACACTGACTAGTGTTAATTAGCTTATTTTAAATGTATTTTATTATAAACCATCATTTGAAAAATAATGTGTTTTCCTTTTTTGGCTCTCTTTTAATTAAAATTAAGCCAACCTTTGAACAAGGTATACCTAAAAATGAAGACACTTAAATTAGGCCTATGGATCATACTATACTACATATTTTATTTCACTTGATTTCTGTTTATTCTTTTAAGATAATTTATCACGCTATAGATTTGCTATTTTGAGCTAAATTATATTTTAATATTTATAGTGTTTCTCTTCTATGTATGGTAAAATATTTTCCATTTATAACTGGGAGTGTCCTAATCTCAAATATTAATTTAACAGTTCTGGCAGATTAAGAGGAAAATCTTAATTTCTATAATACAAAGACCACGAGGGTTTATTTTGTTTTTGTTTCCTTTATTCTCTTTTTGTGGAGTGCACACAGCGTTGTGTGGAGAGCAGGTGCTCATATCTTGGAGAGTGCTGTCTAAACTATACTTTGGGTATGGGGTCACCAAGTACCAAAAACCCTTCTTAGGTAATGAGCGGTGTAACTGAATGTTGTATAAAATAGAAGTGATCATCCACTACTAGGATGACTTCAGATTGTAGAAGGCAGCTTTAGGAGATGGACAGGTGTAATTGATTGTCACCTGTCAAATAGAAAAGGGCTCAGAGAAGCTGGGTTGCTAGATGATGAAAATACTCCATGGAAATTTGAAGCAGATGAAAGAAAATGGTTGGTAAACTTGAACTACCTGCCCTTTTTCCTTTTCGTTTTATTGAGGTATAGTGACATACAGTGCTGTATAAGTTTATACAGCATCATGACTTGACTTCATATACTGTGAAATGATTATCATAATAAATTTTGTTAACATCCATCATCTCATACCGACACCAAAACTGTTTTTTTTCCTTGTGATGAGAACTTTTCAGGATCTGTTCTCGTCGCAACTTTCAAATACTAGTATAACACACAACAGTGTCAGCCAGAGTCCTCGCATACATTACATCCCTAGGGCTTATTCTTATAACTGGAAATGTGTACCTTTTGACCCCCTTCATCCAGTTCCCCACCCACACCTTGACAACCTGCTTTTAAATTGAACTGAGCAATGTTTGACTTTATCATTTTGTAAAAGTAAGTTTGGCCTGAGGAATCCTAAATTTGACTAAAAAGAAAAATATGACTTTATTTTTTACAGTCTCTTCTTGTCACAGTGAGGACTGCTCATGTGATTTTGCGGTGAGTAGAAATTTTGGAGGGAGGTGATTGAGATCTATCCATACAGTTGATTTTAAGATATAAAATATATTAAAATGTGACTATCCTATATCATGTTTAAACCAAATTCAATTGTAACAAAAGAATATTAAGACGATTTTTTTGTATTCATTGCAGATACGTGATCCACCTTTGGGACCTCAATCACGAAGGGACATGGGAAGGGAAGGGAACGTATGTCTATTACACAGATTTTGTCATGGAGCTCACTCTCTTATCTCTGGACCTCATGCATCATATCCACATGTTGGTAAGTTTTCTCAGGGAGCACGAAGGTTTTCAGAATCAGGAACCCTGGTTCGTACATTAATGAGGGAAATTGCTGGATGAACCATAGCAACGAGCACAGCTGTGCCCGTCCCTCACTGCCGGTGGGTATAAAGTGTGTCCTGGAACCACTGCGCCCAGCTCAGGGGGAGTGTGCTGAATCTCCTGGGAGACTGGTTAACTCTATTGACCAAGTCAATAGAAAATTCTTTAGCAAAAAGTTAAGGGAATTTCTTTTCCCATAGTTTCTGTGGGTTCTAATATTTAGTGGTTATTTTGTAGATGGTAATGGGAATTGTTGCTGAGTTAGCTACTTCATGGATTCATACATTTTCCATTTTTGTAGTTGAAACTGTCTTTGTACTTAAATCCTCCCCCTTCATTGTTTACGTTTTACTTTGGTGTGCAAGAAATGACAATGTTGAACTCCTTCATTGGTTAGTACTTAAATGATCTAATAATGGTGAGAATTAACATATTTGGCAGGCAGTTTATTTAAATTATAAGTCTATCAAAGAAGTATTTAAAAATTACTGGGTTAGACTCGCACTTTTCTAAATACTTTGAAAGTAACTTTGAAAATATACCTAAAAAACCCCAAAAGACATGTATAGTTTTTGTTAAAAGAAGAGCCACCCCCCCTCAACAAATGCTCAGAGATCACTGTTGAAATTTTGTTTTATTTACGGCTTCTTTCCATATGCAAATGCATAACAATTAGAGCTTCTGTTGCACACTCACCTTCATCACTCGCAGGTTCACATTCATTTTTCATGTGTATTTTATTCTCTTCCCCTCTTGTTAAGTTATTTGGCAACATCTGGTTATCCATGGCCAGCTTGGTCATCTTCATGCAGCTGCGGTACCTGTTTCATGAGGTCCAGCGCCGAATCCGCCGGCACAAGAACTATTTGCATGTTGTTGGGAACATGGAAGCCAGGTGAGTAAGCACAAGTTGACATGGCTCGAGTTGTCTCAGTTTAGCTCTCTAATGATAACCGATCCCGGGTTATATGAGAACTTGCTGTTGTGAACTGGTAACAGAATGGGGAAGATTGTAGGCTCTGGAGCCAGACTGCCTGGCTGTGAATCCCTACCTACTTGTGGTTGTGAGCGGTTCATTTGACTCTCTCTGTATTTCCTCTCGGGATGATAGCAGAACCTCGCTCCTGGAACTATTGGCAGGATTCATGGGAGGATAGGTGCAATCAACTTAGAATATTCTAGTACTGCGTACGTAGCATGTGCTCAGTAAATACTAGGTTATTTTTTTCTGTTGAATTTATTGGGGTGACATTGGTTAATAAAATTATATAGGATTCACATATACAATGCTATAATAATCATCTATATATTGTATTGTGTGTTTACCACCCTAAGTAAATATTAGTTCTTATTGTTGTGTCAATTTTATCATCATCATTATTATGTGGGAGCTTCCTTGGGCATCTGTCCTCATTTTTTTTTAATATATATTTTTATTGCTTTCAAAGAGGAGAGGGAGAAAGAGATAGAAACATCAATGATGAGAGAGAATCATTGGTCGGCTGCCTCCTGCACGCCCCCCACTGGGGTTAAGCCCGCAACCCAGGCCTGTGCCCTCAACCAGAATCGAACCCGGGACTCTTCAGTCCACAGGCCAGTGCTCTATCCACTCAGCCAAAGCGGCTAGGGCTGTCGTCCTTATTTTAACAATGTGGGTCTCATTTATTCTTTACTCATGTGTATTTATTACACACACACTTGCGCGCGCACACACACTCACACACTCTTATCCTCATTGAAGGGGGCACTCACTTGCCAGCCTGAGGCTAAACAAGCCTGGAAGTGTGAGATTAATGGGGACCCTCTTTGTGCCCGAGGGGACTGTTTGGCTCTCTGGGGGCCTTCACTCCTCTTTGCCCAGAAATGTTTCCTGAAGTCATCACTAACAGGAGTCATGGTCAGGACAGAGTTTCTGCCTATAAATCCCTCACTTGCTCTTTGATAGGCCATGAAGGAAAGCAGGTGTACTACTTTTGTTGGCAACTTTTTACTGGGTCCTCGGTAACTGTGCTGATAGAAAAGCTCCTGTCTTCGTTCCCGGCTAGAACAAGACACCTCCTGTCCGTACAGGGGTGCGTGGAGTACGCTGTGGAATTGATTCCTGCGGGCGCTTTCTGTCATTCGCAGGTTTGCAGTTGCAACTCCAGAGGAGCTGGCTGTCAATAACGATGACTGTGCCATCTGCTGGGACTCCATGCAGGCTGCACGGAAACTGCCCTGTGGCCATCTCTTCCACAAGTAGGAGCTCCGGGAAGGGCCACATGGGATTGGCGTTCTGCCTGGGACATGCGGGTGCTTTTGTGCCGGGCTCAGTACGAATCCTAGCAGGGCAGTTGGGGACGTTACCTCAGACTGACCAGGTGCCCTTCAGGATTTTGAAGAGAAGGCCAAGGTTATGACGGCGTTAGCAGTGAATGTAGCGTGAGGGAACAGATCGTTGGAGTAGAGAATAATTCAACCACGTGCATTTTCAGGTGCTCAAATAGGGCTCGGAAGGGAGATGGTGAGCCGTGTGATGAAGTCGTATTGGAGAAGGGTCTTGGTAGATGACCATGTATGTGAATGAATTAATGTTCACAGCTGAACATTCTAGGAGTATGTTAGAGTGAAGAGGTAATGTCAACAGATGTTTCTCAACATTTAAATCTCACCTAGTGGTAAATAGAAAGTAAAGTTACAACACATTTGATACATTCAGAGTACTTCTGGTGAGTCCTCACAAAATATGCTAAGGAGATGTGATTTTGCACTTTTTGGCAGCTCCTGTCTTCGTTCCTGGCTAGAACAAGACACCTCCTGCCCAACGTGCAGAATGTCTCTGAACATCGCTGACAATGATCGCGTCAGGGAGGACCATCCAGGAGAGAACTTGGATGAGAACTTGGTTCCTGTGGCAGCCGCTGAAGGCAGACCGCGCTTAAACCAGCACAACCACTTCTTCCACTTCGACGGTGAGCGGGTTTCAACCTCTGAAACAGTACCCAAGGGGTTGATGCTGTTTCAGTTATAAACTGCCCTGACAGGCCATTGTAATACAATATTTCAGTTTTAATTGAGAACATTCAGAAGGTATCGATAGCGCTGAGGGGTTATTGTGTACCAGGTATTCTGCTAGATTCTGTGTAAAGGTGGCTGGCTGGGGGAGGGAGGAGGGGAGTGGAATGGACTCAGGCGTGCCTCCCAGGAGTGCTCCTGACCACCGTACGGGCTCGCTGCTGGTGACTGTTGATTCGCTGGTGTGGTGCTCACGCCTGGGGTGCAGGGTCACGGAGCAGCCTTCCCAGTGGCGTCTGAAGCAGAAGCAGAGCTGGGCCCTGTTTGTTTGCCCGCAGAGACCAACATTCTGCCGCCCAGCAGTGGGGAGAGGAGCGAGAAGAAGAACTGCACTTAAGTTCCAAGGCCTTGGGCACCATGTCAGGGGCTGTGGGTCATCCTGTGATTCACACTGTCGGATTCCATAAATCCCAGTACTAAATTGGATGCGTTCACATTTCTCCTGGCATTCTCTTAGGAGGAGTGCTGTTCAGATCTCTACACCGGTGCTGTCTCTTTGTTTCAGGGTCCCGGATTGCAAGTTGGCTGCCGAGCTTTTCAGTCGAAGTGATGCATACCACCAACATTCTAGGCATCACGCAGGCGAGCAACTCCCAGCTTAACGCAATGGTAAGGACTGCCAGCTGCTCAGAGAAGAGGCTTAGTAATGGGAGGGAAGGGGAGGCTACACACGTGTGTGCTGAGAGCGACCTGGTTGGTCTTAACTTCGCTCTGGCAGAACGGCAGGATTTTTAGGGGCATTTTAGTTATTCACGGAGATCACTCAGATTCTTGTGTTTTACATTGGTTTGCAAAATTCTTTTTTACTTTGTGGTAGATCCTTTTCTGGGTACTGCGAAGTTCATTCTGTTGTGATCTCGGCCAATCTTGGACTCTCCTGATTTTAGCCAAAATAGTTAGTGGGGGAATTATTGACTGGAGTGAATGATGTGCCTTTTATTAACAATTGTGCTAGGCCTACCAAATGTTTTTTTTTTAATTAAAAAATAATATTTTTATTGACTTCAGAGAGGAAGGGAGAGGGATAGTGGGACAGAAAGATCAATGATGAGAGAGAATCATTGATTGGCACGTCCCCCACTGGGGATCAAGCCCACAACCCGGGCATGTGCCCTTGACCGGACTCAAACCTGGGACCCTTCAGTCCCAGGCTGATGCTCTATCCACCGAGCCAAACCGGCTAGGGCTAGATTCTTTGCATTTTTTCTAGCCTTTGTCACATGGTGAATTATTTTGCAGTGTTGGAGAAACATGTTGGACCATGGTTGAAATTTAGTCTTCATTGTGATAATAAATGCAGGAGTGTTAACATGCATCCTACCTTGGTCCTTCTTGAATAGGACCTCTGGCTGATGTGGGTAAGCCTGCCCAGTACTTCAGCAGGTCATTAGTCATTTGCTCATTTATTCATTAACCTTAATGTATTTTTTTAACAAATTTGTAATGAAAGCTTGCGACAGGCGATACATGATGTAAACAAGTAAACAAGGTGGGAGTGTGATTCTAGTTGGGGAGACTGACAGTAAACAGGTGAGGTCATGCTGATGGGTGAGTGCTCCGAAGGCGGTGAGGCAGGGATGTGCAGGGGTGGTAAAGGCCTCGGCATCAGAACCTTGAGAGAAATGATCAGGGTGAACTCTGAACCCTGCACAAAGCTCTGCTTGAAGTCACCGTTGGGGTGGGAGAGGGCAGGTGCACCTCGACAACCAGCTGACATTCATCTCTGTTGCCCTGACTAAGGCTCAGTCAGAGGAGGCATTCTGAGAAGTTCTCTCTGACGAGGTGATACTTAAACTGAGACACGGAGGGTGAGAAGGAGGCAGATCGGAGGGGCCATGGCCACGAGGGGATGGAACTAAGCAGAAGGTGGCGAGTCAAGGCTGTGGGAATTCTCAGAAGACGAGGTCGGAGAAGTGCATATGGACATGGCAGTGGAAGTGGCCGATTAGCTGGAGAACAACAGCCGTTTGTGTGGCCTGAGGAGTTGAATACAAGATTGTGGTGGATTGAAAACTGCATGCAAGCTGAAGAAACTTCAGTGCCTGACCATATGCTATAAAAGGGAGCAGAGATGTGGTAGCTTGCTGGGGAGGAGGCATCAGGGGAGCTTTTTTGTTGTTGTAGGTTTTTTTCCCAAACATCTTTGAACAGGTCATTTATTCACAACTTTCAAAACCTACAGAGGAGGATCAAGTGAAGTCACGCTGGCACTCAGCCAGGCCGTCGGCAGTTGAGGGTGACACTGTGATGGGCAGAGATGGGCTGCAGCCGAATGCAGCCTCTCCCGGCTCGTGTCGGGCTCTGTGTGGAGACGGGTCAGGCAGCCGTGAAGCTGTGCAGGTTGCTCACATCACCTGCCTCCTTACAAGACCAGAATGGTGTTCCTGGCGTTGGTGTGTAGAATTCTCAGGCAGGCCTGGTGTTCTTCCTCCAGGAATAGCCTCTTTTGAGCATAACTAACTCACAAGAACAACCCGTTTTTTATGACAGTCCAATGTTTAACTTACTGGATTCTCTGGAAGGAGAGCTTTGGTCAAATAAAGTGAATCTTGGGCATTTTTAACTTGGGAAATGAGGGAAGCTGTTGAGCAGTAGGGATGAATGTCAGCTGGTTGTCGAGGTGCACCTGCCCTCTCCCACCCCTAAAGAGACTTAAGCAGAGCTTTGTGCAGGGTTCAGGGTTCACCCTGATTTTCTCTCTCAAGGCCCTGATGTTGAGGCTCATTCCCCCTCTTTGTGCAGTTCTAGCAGCATGTTCCTTAGGAGCCACTACTCTCCTGATAGTAGACTTTACTGTACCCTATAGCAATTATATTTTTCCTTTTTTCCCCTTTTTCCACCAATAAAACCTTGACCATAAGCACTGTAAAGCACATGTACGTAAGTAGAAAACAAGGTCTGGAGCCTCTTGGATGAAAGTCTGAGTGCTGGTGTGCTGACACTGGTGCCTGCTCCCCACTCGCACGCATCTACCCTGGAGCCCTAAGTGGACTGGCATTTATTTCTAGAGTGCAGGTTTCAACCACGACTCCAGAGCGATATTAGCAGTTCACAGTCCTTTTTTGAAAAAAAATATTTTTTAATGATTTCAGAGAGGAAGGGTGAGGGAGAGATAGATAGAAACATCAGTGATGACAGAGAATCATTGATTGGCTGCCTCCTGCACACTGCACACTGAGGATCGAACCCACAATCCAGACATGTGCCCTTGACTGGAATCAAACCCGGTACCCCAGTCCACAGACCGACGTTCTATCCACTGAGCCAAACTAGCTAGGTCTAGCAATTCACATTTTTTAATAATCCTTTTTATTCAAATTAAGGTATTATTTACATATAGTAAATTCACCCTTTTCAGTATCCAGTTCTGTGAGTTTTGTCAAACTCATATGGTTGTGTAACTACCACCATTATCAACACAGAGAACAGTTCCATTCCCCTTCCCCCCAAATTCCATGGTGTCCCTTTGTAATCACTTTCTCTCCCCACCTCCACCTTCTGGCAACCACTATAATTTTGCTATTCCAAAGTGTCATATAAATGGAATTTTTGAGTCAGGATTCTTTCATGTGACATAATGCATTTGAATTTCACCCATGGGATATGAATCAGAAGTTTGTTCCTTTTTGGAACTATGTCTTTAAGGAGAACACATTTTTATACCCAACTTAATGTGCACTTTTAAAAACTGGAATATTCTCATTGAGCCTGTTTTAGGATCCAGTTGGACTTCTGTCCCTTTTTATTTTTAAATCCATGTCTCAAGTTATCTGTTGCATCCTGGAGAAGTATAAAAGGGAGTGTGGTTGCATGGTGATCTACAGAATAGAAGTGGCCCCTTACCTTTGCTTTCATGGCAGATGCCAAGTTCAGTGCCCAGAGCCTGCCACACCAGGCCCTCCGGGAGGAGCTGTTGAGAGTGAACATTTCTATGGCCTTTACCTTTGTATTCCTATAGGCTCATCAGATCCAAGAGATGTTTCCCCAGGTCCCATACCCGCTCGTGCTACAGGACCTCCAGCTGACACGCTCAGTTGAAATAACCACAGACAACATTTTAGAAGGACGGATTCAAGTACCTTTTCCCACACAGGTGAACCGGGGTCTTAAGCATGACAAAGGGATTCTGTCTTCACAAAGATTTGATCCTCTAGAGACTTTTAGTTACTTTAACAACTAGATATTATTTATGATTTAATGAAGGGTTTCTGTAATTTGCCTAATGACTTTCCAAATTATGACTGAGAACAGACCTACCAAAGAGGCTCGGATTAAGACAGGAACCAATGTATTTAGATCATTATTTTTTTTTGAGTATGTGTAGACATACCCTGCAAACCAGCCTACCCTTGTCAGACCAGCAGGTCATATCATTAGTTCCTTTTGGACAAGGATTGGCATCCTTTTTCTTTGAAGGGCAGATAGGACTATTTTAGGCTTGGTGGGCCTTACAGCCTCTTTGTAACTTCTCACCTGTACCCTCATAGCACGAAGGCAGCTGTGGAGCACATGTAAATGAACGCAGCTGTGTTCTAATGAAGCATGAGTTATAAAAGCAGGTGGAGGGTGAATCTGGCCCACGGGCTGTGGTTTGCCAACCCGTCTCTAGGAGATAACGCCCTCGGCCCCCGGTCGGCTTTGCACATCGGCATGGCTTCCATTGGTTACGGTAGTCATGTGAGGCTTGTGCTCTTGGCTTTCTAAAAAGGTCAGGTTTCCTGGCCCATCACATATAACTAACCCATTGACGGGCACAAGGAATGTTAACATCTTAAAGGCAAGCTTTGTGGCAGGACCAGAGAATCGTCTATCAAGAAATTATTCAACTTCTATAGATAAAAACATGGAAATCTATGAATAAAACCCCAATACTCGAGAATCTTTGAAGGGAGTGGGCCTGGATTCGGCATCAAGTGGGCTGGGATACTCGCTGTGGCTCGCCGGTTCTTGCCTATTTGACCTTGCTGTTGGCTTTGGGTGTCCCAGCTGCAGACCCCGGGACAAGGATTCAGTAATTAATTTGGGAAGTGTCCCAGGAAACACAGGCGGCTCGGGGGGCTGTGAGAAGAGGAAGGGAAGGTGGCTAGTAAAGCGTTTGCTATCAAGCAGGTTCCGGGCGGGGCTGACTACAGCTGATCCCATGGGGGGCTTCTGAGATCCAGTTTTTGAATGCATTGTCCCTCCTGACAGCTGAGGAGCTGCTGTGTAGACACCAATTCCCAAAAATTGTTGGTTGAGGGCTGAAATGAAAAGAACAACAGCTCCTGTTTCACAGACACTAAGATGAATGAGGCGGTCAGATCAGGGACTTCCCCAGAGTGTGTAGTCGTGTGACCTGCTGCTGTCACTTTGTTACTGTGCAGTTACTGATATTAGAAGGGACACGGTCTGCAATCGTAGCAGTGTTTCCATTTCTTGGTGCTGTAGGCCTTGGTGGGGCTCAGACCGGCGGGACCTTAGCGCCCTCTGCCTCCAGGTGTTCCCTGTGCTGCACTTTGGGCTCGGAGGGCTCTGGACTGACTGTGGTGCTGTCTCTTTCAGCGGTCAGATGGCATCAGACCTGCATTGAACAGTCCTGCGGACAGGCCAAACGGTGACCTGGACGAGGGAGGGACTGCGGCCCAGGTGAGGCCTGCACGCCAGAGGGAGGGAGAGTCCGGGGCTGGGGAGGAGATGTGTGTGCCTGGCAGTGGTCTTGGGTCCTGCCTTTTACAGAGTTCGTGAGGCTCAGGGCAAGAGCCTGAGAGAGGGCATGTACCACATCTGTCTCAGGGTTTAAGGTGAACCCCCAGCGCAGGCTGCCTCACCTGTGCGCATCCTCCTCCACTCACCACCAGTTCTTTCTAACCTCCTGTAGGGTCAGGCTCAGGCTCAGGAAGAGAGAGCTTAGGATGGGCCATGTGACCCCAGTGTGTGTGCGTGTCCCTGTGTCTGTCATTTTCTCAGATCTCCCTGCCCCGTCAGGTACCAGAAACCTTGACTATACTTGGGAACTTGAGCTGACTCTTTATGACCACCCCTCCCTTCATTGGGGTCACATCCCCCTCTGAGGGGTTCTCTTGGGCACCTGCTCCCCCATCCACAGAGCAAGTGGAATCAAACTTGCTCTCCTCACAGCCTTGTTAATCTGCGGTAAACCAGTTTCTTTCCCCTGGATTTCTCAATGTGTTGGTTACCACCAGTCCCGCTGTGCCCCAAACTCTAGGGATATGAGTCAGGCAACGCTGTTCTGAAATCTCCTCACTTGCTTGGCTGAGGCAGAGGGAGGTGAGGGTGCAGGAGACTGAGAAGCTCTTAGGCCTGTCCTCAGCCTCTGCCCCTCGTCTCTGTCGTGGCCTGGAGGTGGCAGCCATGCTGACACCGGGCAGCTGGGTCTGTGTCTGCTCACAGGAGCATACATGCTTGGCACCTGCTTGAGCATGTGGGGGCCCAAACTGAGAGAATCCCATGTTTATATCCTGTTAAACAAGGAACCACATGCTCTTATATCTGTTTAAAAAGATCCTTAGAATTTACCCTCTTTATCTGGTTGGCTGTTTTCAGAGCCAGGAGAAGATATAAAATTTGTGTGGTGAGCATGATAAGACGTTTAAATTTTAGAGCAGTTATTAGAATTGAACAGAAAATTCCCAGAATGCAAAGTTGTGGTTAATGTTTTTCTTTCCAAGAGTGCAGTCTCCAGGCATGGGTGTAATTGTTTACCTGTTTAGTGTGAGTCAGGTTCTGCTGTTACTGGTGCCCACGCCCCATGCGTGGCCTCCCTGTGGGTCCCGGAGATTGCTCTCCGGGGCCTCTGGCCAGGGGGGCATCTGCCTGGGAGGGCGGCCTGTGCTCACCCGGCCCCTCGCTTCCTCCTGTGCAGGCGGAGCGTGTGCCGCTGGCCCTCAGTCCTCGGCTGGAGGAGGCGCTGGACTTCAGTGAGGTGGAGGCAGAGCCCAGCGAGGGGGAGGACTTCGAGGCCCGGGGGAGCCGCTTCTCCAAGTCGGCCGACGAGAGGCAGCGCATGCTGGTCCAGCGCAAGGACGACCTCCTGCAGCAGGCGCGCAAGTGAGTGCCGGTCTAAACCCCGGCAGAGCCAGCGGCCCGAAGGCCCTTGTCAGGTCAGGCCCACAGCAGGTCTCAGACAGGTGCCAACATGGACAACCACTCCATGTCACCTAGAGCAGGGGTCCTCAAACTTTTTAAACAGGGGCCAGTTCACTGTCCCTCAGACCGTTGGAGGGCCGGACTATAGTTTAAAAAAACTATGAACAAATTCCTATGCACACTGCACATATCTTATTTTGAAGTAAAAAAACAAAACGGCAAAAACACCCCGCGTGTGGCCCGCGGGCCGTAGTCTGAGGACGCCTGGGTGACAGGCTTTAAACCTCTCGAGAAACCAGAGGATCTGGTAACATTGGGCTCCACTGGTGACTTCCGGCAGCTGCCGCGTCGCCCGTCTTCTGTGACATCTTCAGCCACGTGTACCTGGACAGCACTCTTGTGCCGCGTGCTCTGAGCTCTTCCTGTTCATTATTTGGACTCTCTTGCCGGCTCTGAGAGGGAGCACTGTAGCTGCACCCATTTGACAGGCTTACAGCCGAAGAGGTGAGACTTGGAGAGGTTAACGCCGTGCGGCCCAGCCCGGGAGCGTCGGTGCAGCTGGAGCCTGGGCTTCCCTGTGACTGTGCCGGGCTTTGTAGCTGAAGCCTTGGGGACAGGGCCAGCGTTGTGTTCATTCGAGCAGGGTGGGCCTTGGTGCTGTGTGTGACTGCGGAGAACGTTTGCTCCTCTGCTCAGGGGCGGGTCTTCCTCCTGGGGCAGAGCTGAGTGACAGCTTCGTGAAGGTGCCTGGAAAACGAGGGGTGAAAAAGAGATGCATCCTGTGTGTTTCTGTGTCTGTTCCAGAGCTTTCCTCGTGCCTCATGCAAATCCTTTGTTTTCTGTTCAAGGCGGTTCTTGAACCGAAGTTCTGAAGATGACTCAGCCTCAGAGAGCTGCCTGGCCTCGGAAGGCATGACCTCCGACCCTGTGACCGTGCGTCGGAGGATGCTGGCTGCGGCCGCAGAACGGAGACTTCAGAAGCAGCAGACCTCCTAGCGCTTCCCGGCCCTGCTCAGCCGCCTCCCCGAGCAGCGCGCCCGCCGACGAGGCCTGCGTCGCCCGCCCGCTGTCTGAGGGGGCCTGTGCGTTGCCGCTGTACAAAGCATGTGGTCCTCATAGTGTTCGGACAGCTGACAAATGTAACCCTTTCTGTAGCCCTTCTGTGTGACATTTCTTCTCCGTTAGAAACACTGCACATGGTCACTCTAGGCGTGGTCTCTCTGGCCGTGCCGGACTTCTTTGGGGGGGAGGCCAGGAGGCAGCGGGCAGCCAGAGGCCCTGAGGCCGGCAGCTCTGATGACTGCTTTAGGCATAAGTCACAACCAGTGCTGGTGTCTCAGCCCCCGGTCTGGCAGGAAGTGGGGGTGGGGGCCGGTTCATGACAAGTGTGATGTACAGCGGGAGCCCACGCCACACCACTGGAGGGTCTGTCTCCTGCTGTCCTTAGAGGCATTCAGAGTGGCACAGGGGCGGAACCGGGCCCCTGGACCCCGGGGCCGGCAGGGCATCTTGGAAAAATAACTCCTGGTTTGATACCTGGAGCAGCCAGGGTAGCGTGTGAGCGGGTGACCCGTGTGTCCCAGGCCATCCGGGACTTCCTTTCTGAGCCCCAACCAAAGCTGGTTTTATTTCCGTTTATGCCGGTGCTGCTGCATCTCACGTGTTCACCCTGTGTGTCTGTCCGCTCCTCTGCATGTCATTGGCCCCCAGGTGTGTGTGGGGAGACAGCACGGAGGGGTGTGCAGCAAGCTTTGGTTTATGGTTTGAATTCCTTGGTCAAGTAAATTAGGCACTGCCAGCGGCTGTGGGTTTGTCCTTGGAGAAAATGTGGGCCTTAGAGATGGAGCGGACATTCGGAAGGGCTTTGCTGGAGAAATAAAAGCTACCTGTCTGTCTTCTCTGGAGCCCTTCATTCTCATACTGTTCCTGTTGGTGTGAACGCGGAAAGGTAAGATGTGGCATCCACCTGCTTGGAGCAGACGCAGGTCCTGGCCCTTTGCAAATCCATCCCACATTAACTTGAAGGATTTGAAACATGCAGTGATAGGTTACATAGTTCAGTTTTATGTCCTATTGGATTAAGTTTTTTTTTTCTCCTTAATGTTTGAAAACAGTTATGATAGTCCTTTGGGGGAGAATCCAGTATTACCTAAAATTATTGGCAAAGTTAAATGTATTTTAAATGGAAAGTTTCTAGAATGTTGAAAAGTAATTGAAAAAAGAGTGATGAGTAAATGTCTAGGCCAAGATAATTTATTTCAATAAACCTTTCAGAAGCCTTACCTTTAAAATGCTGTTAGTACATTTCTGTGATTTTTTAAAAAACAAAATGTGTTTTGTTTTGCTGAGAGCATAGCTATTTGTTTTTATTGTAAAACAATAATAATAATAAAAAGCATACTCGATTCTTAGTGTGCAGTGTGCGGCTGGAGCTGAGGCGTTGCCTCCAGAGGAGCCGTTGCTGGATCCCATGTTGAGGGTGTGCCGTTTGGGTGGAGGGTTTCCCATCCTTATGCCTGCGTGCGGGTGGCGCTGGTTAAAGATGGCATTGTGTGTTTCAGATGTGTGAGCAGAGGAATTGTCTGAGGCAGTTTGAGATCTTGAAACAGTGGCACCTCGCAGTGTGACAGTGATGGAAGCCGGGCGTGGTGCCTTACCAGCTTCGAGTGACCCAGGAGAGAAGTCTTAGACTCACGGCTAGATTCTGCATCTGGATAGCTAAGGATTCTGGGTACTCCCCACTCAGCTTTTGTCACTTCTTGGGGGCATCTGGGATAGACGCCAAGGGCAGTGGCAGGAGCTAGACCAGTCCCCTCGGGTCCCTATCCCATGGCCTCTCCCTGTCCTGGCTGCTTCCAGGTCAGGGAGCCTGTGTGCTTTGGAAGTGGTCTATATTACTCCTCCCATTTCCTTGTGGGGTCCTCTTTTGTTGAGATCTTGGGTTTGGGTCCGTCCGTCCCGCTCCCCCTGCCTCCCCCGCAGGCTTTTATGTGGACGTTTTGTGTTGCTACAAGTTCTAGGTGCCCAGGTGGCCACTGGGCCTCATTTCCCACTTGAGCTAAGCACCCAGTGTGCCAGCAGATGTGGTCCTCTCTCGGGGTGGCTCTCCCCATTATGGGAGGGGAGCTGGGAGCCCCGCAGAAACGACCTAGCAGGTAAAAGGAGCCACAGCTTTGCATCGAGCTTGTTCGGAATAACCTGCCTGCTCGCCCGGACGCCCTCCGTCTGGAAGCCTCACCTCATCGCCCAGAAGTGGTTCCAAACCCGAGTGGGCGTTAGAGCCACTCAGACTCGGCCCCCCCGCTCCTCGCTGTAACTGCATCCGTCCCCTGCATCCTTTCCTCAGACGATGCTCCGGACTCATTTTCAGGAAGATCAGGCCAAGAAAGTTCTGTTGGGAGAGAACCCTGCCAGAACACGGCTCACTTTCAGCAAACTTCAGCAGTGCCATAGGCCAGGGATGGGCAACCTTTTGAGCCTGGTGTGTCAAACTTCGCCAAAAAACTGAGCATAACTCGGGTAGTGTGTCACTTTGAGGAAAAAACACTTTTCACAAATGTTTCATCCTCAGGAGCAGCAAATGTTTCATCCTCGGCATGCGGCTGCCTTAGCGGCCTCGTGTCATCAGAAATGGCTACGCGTGTCATAGGTTCGCCATCACTGTGATATGCTGACGGTCACGGCCAAGCTGTGGCCGGAGTGCAACCTTCCCATCAACAGCGCTGGCGTGGGCCTCCCTGTGCAGGTAAGTTGGGGTGAGGGGGGCTGGTGGGAAAAGCACTGGTGTGGCCTGGCTGACCAGAAGAGGACCAGCTGGTTCTTTGTAACAGGAGGGAACTAGCTTGCTATCTGTCTCTGCAGGAGTATCATCCCTTACCAGTGGCCGGCAAACTGCGGCTCTCGAGCCACATGCGGCTCGTGAGCCGTGGTTTGCCGCTCTGTTGACTAATGAGTTTGCCGACCACTGCGTAAGGCATTAATTACCCTTACCCAGAAGTTGTGACTTCAGGTTAAAGACATTAGTACATTAAAATGTTTTTTAAGTGTTTTTCCCTAAGGCAGTGGTCGGCAAATTCAGTCAACAGAGCAGCAAACCACGGCTCACTAGCCGCATGTGGCTTGTGAGCCGCGGTTTGCCGACCACTGCCCCACTCCACCTCCCCTTGATTCCCAGGCCCGGGAGTGCCCCGGGCTGGCAGTTCCCATGTGTTGGGGTGTGGAGAGGGTTCCAGTGACCTGACTTCCGAGGCCCTCCTGTCTCCCTGGACCGCACGATGCGGCACTTGCCTGCCTGGCTAAGCAGCGAGCCATGGGTGTGACGCCAGGACTTGGATGGGCCGTGCTCCTTCCCTCCGGGTCTCAGTGTCAACCGACTTGCTCGTTACTACAGCAACCACCTGGCGGCCCAGGAGAGCGGTGGTGAGGCTGCGGCCCGGGGCGACAAGCACTGGGCTCCGTGTGCCAGCTGTGCTGATCTCAGCTGCCCCTTGTGTGTTTGGCCTGCAGGGGGCTTCCCAGCACCCAGGTGCGGTAACAGGCTTTTAAAGATGGCCAAGTGGCCCAGCCGGTGTGGCTCAGTGGTCGAGCATCGACCTATGAACCAGGAGGTCACGGTTTGATTCCCAGTCAGGGCACATGCCCGGGTTTTGGGCTGGATTCCCAGTAGGGGACGGGCAGGAGGCAGCCGATCAATGATTCTCATCATTGATGTTTCTCTCTCTCTCCCTTCCTCTCTGAAATTAATTAAAAAAAATAAGTAAAAAAATAAAGATGTCCAGTTGGGGGCAGAGGGTCCAGGCAATTTGGCCTCTTTCTTGGGACCACCCATTGTCCCCCTGCAGTGCAACCACTGGGAACAGGAGGAACAGGAGCCTGTATTAGCAGGTTTGGGATTGCCCGCCCTCCCAGCTTTTCCCCCTTCCCAATCCTCGATCCCACACTACCCTCAGCAACAAAGCCAGCTGCACGCGAGGAGCCGGGAGGCTGGAGGAAGCGGGCACCTGTGGGCAGGCTGGCCCATTCCTCTGCCCTCCTTGCGCCCAGCTGGCTCCCCTTGATGGCGGCACCGAGGGCACACGGAGAAGGTCGTGGGGGTTCTCTCTCTGCCACCTCCAGCCTTGCCCGCCAGCCCCCCAGGGTCTGCGGCCCACTCAAGCCCTCCTCCCCTGTCCTGTGAAAACAGAGCCCGCGCGGGGGAGACCAGTACAGACAAACATTCTCTTTATTGAGCTACACATGGATTTTCCATTAGTCAGAGAAGTAGACTGGCAGTGTGTAAGATATCACAGAAACCTCACCGATTGGGAATAGAAAGGCTTAGAAAGACCGTGGGCTTTTTTTTTTCTCCAAGTTTTTTTTTTTTTTTTTTTCTGTATTTTTATTTTTTTGTGTTTAGTCGTTTTGCCTCCTTTTTATCTGAAATGGCTGTGACTGGTCTTCAGCAAATGTCTTAAAAGTGAAACCGTGAAGAGGTTTGGGGTTTGAATACGAGTCAGAGTAGAAATGACAGGACTGGTCATGGAAACTGGCTTTCATGTAAACACTGCATTCCATCTTTGCCTTTTAAATTTTTGTGTGGTTTTTTTTTCTTTTCCATCTTGTGGCATTTAAAAAAAATGTGGGGGATTTTTTTTATTGTTGTTCTTTTTATCTGCGGCACAAACATCCATCCTCACATGAGAAAGAGTGGACACAGGTCACCGAAACAGAGGAGAAGGTGGACACACACACACACACACACACACACACACACACACAGAGGAGAAGGTGGACACACACACACACACACACACACGGGGAGCATCCATCTGAGACCAAGAAGCAAAAAATGTCAAAGGAAAACAACCCGCAACCCGACTCCCAAAGACAAGGAAAGCTGCTGGGGTGTGTGGCACACAGGGCTCCTCAGGACAAAAAGAAAAACGAAACAACTGAAAAACAATGATGAAGGGCATCTGTCGAAAGGGGGTTGGCAGGGAAATTGTTTTCGATGGGGCTCTTTATGCATATGATCCGCATTCTTTGGGCCAATGAGAGCTGTGCTTTTTCTATACAAACCTGGGGTGAGCGTGTAGCTGGAGTGGTTGGGTGTGGGGGCAGGGGGAGGGTGCAAGCGCAGCCCGGTCTGAGCACATTCTGGAAAACTGGTATGGACAGATAGGCCTGGCACCTCTGCAGGGATGCTGCCCCCACACCTGCCACCAGGTGAAATGGGGGAGGGGGGTGCAGATGTATGTTTCTTTATTCCAAAAAAAAGAGAGAGGGGGAGAGAAAGAAATATGGATGTAATGGTGAGTTTTCCATTTTCCTTTTAAGCTACAAAGCACATGAGAAATGTTCTTTTTTTTTTCTTTTTTCCTTTCAAATTCTAAATGTAGAGACTCAACTAAAACCGGGTTTCTATAGCATTCTACAGAAATACACAGCCGTCAGTCACTCTGGGGTCGTAGGTTAGACAGGGGCTTGATACAGAAAGGCTGTGTGTCTTACAAAGGCCAAAAGGTCATGCTACCAGGAGATCAAGGTCAACAGCAGAGAGTCCGTGAAGCAGTCTGTAGAGAGAGAGATAAGGGGGTCCAGTTGGACCAGTTTCTTTGCTTTTAAAAACCAACAAACCAACCAACCAACAAACCCTGGTGCATTGCTCATGTGTTGGAGGCGGGCAAGATGGGGCAGCATCGAAGGAAGATGAGAAAGAACCCCAGGAAGCCCAGCCCAGGCCCCTAGAGGCCTCCTCTGTGGTCAGGTCTGCAATCCAGCCCCTCCCTGTGGCCCCTCCTGCCCCCATCTCCCCCTCACCCCCTTCTCCCTAGCGCCCTGCATGTCCCTCCCCTCAGCTGCTCTGACAAAGCAGACCAAGTCTCACTTTTCTGACTCTTGCCTGGTTAGCATGAAGAAAGACTGGGGGACAGTGAACTGGTCAGAGCAATGGTTCTTCTAAGTCCTTGAACCACCACCACCACCACCACCCAAAGAGAAGCGTCCTTGGTTTTCCTGTTGTTTTGGGGGGTGTAGGGCAGGGAGATGGTTAGGGCATTGGCCATTTTGTAAAGGATTTGGGGATTTGCAGAGAGCTGGGCAGAACTGAGAGCTCGGAGTAGAAGCAGAGACGGGCTGGACCGATGCCAGGCCACTTGGCCTCCCGCTGCTCGCAGACATGGGTCTCAGAGGGTGAACCTACGGGGCTGGTCTCCCAAGTCAGGACTCCATCACGGCTCATGTGTGTGTGTGTGTGTGTGTGCGCGTGCAGGCACACACCTGCATGCTCATGGGCTGACCCAGGAAAACCTTGATCTATGGGGTGGTGGTCAGTTCTGTCCGAAGCTCTTTCTAGTACAAACTAAAAAGAATTTTTTAATATATATTTGTATGTATGTGTGTGTATGTGTGTATATATATATATATATATATATATATATATATATATATATATATATGGGTGTGTGTGTGTGTATATATATATATACATATATTTTTGTTACGCCTTTTTTTTTAAGTTTATTTACCAACTTGCATTTGTCAGTGGTGTGTGGTGTGTGGTGTGTGTGTGTGTGCAAGCTTTTCTGAGTGCTGGAATCATTACCAAGTAGGTTGCTATACAGGACAAGAGGTCAGTACAAGCCGCAGCCCCGGAGGTTGTTGGCAATGATGATGTCGGTGACGGCGTCGAATACCACCTGGATGTTATTCGTGTCTGTGGCACAAGTCATGTGACAATAGATTTCTTTGTTGGGGGAGCGGTTTTTGCTTTCAAATTGTGCTTGGATGTAGGCGGCTGCGTCTTCGTAGGTATTGGGGCCTGTAATAAGACAGAACAGGGAGAGGCCCCGGTGAGAGCTGGCAGGGACGGGGTGGGAACCCCCAGGCCAGAGGCAGGCTGGGGCATTTCCCAGAAAGCAGGTGCGACGGGCCAAGAAGAGAGGAGGCTACAGACAGACACTCACTCTCCAAAGGCGTCCTTGCATTTTACAGCCAAACCCACATGCGGCTCTGCATTCGCCTGGCTTCTGGCTTTTCAAGGTGTCTCACTGTTTCCACTCTGGATGGACCCAGGAGCCCTGGGCGGACAATAGCCACAGAAGGTCCCTTTGCTTTCTGGATGAGCACCCTGAGGCCCCGCCCCGGTCTGCCCTTCATAGCATTCACCCCGGTCTAAACCAGTCCTGCTCGCCCGGCCAACATGGCTCAGTGGTTGAGCATTGACCTATGAACCAGGAGCTCACGGTTTGATTCCTGATCAGGGCACATGCCTGGGTTGTGGGCTCGATCCCCAGTAGGGGGTGCAGGAGGCAGCCGATCCAGGATTCTCTCTCATCATTGATGTTTCCATCTCCCTCTCCTTTCCTCTCTGAAATCAATAAAAATGTATTTTAAAAAAGAAATAAAAAGGAACCAGCCCTGCTGCTCTGATAAACCAAGGCAGTGGCTTCTGCGGGGGGGGGGGGGGGGGGGGGGGGCCTGGCAGGTGGGGATCCAGGACTCCTGGTGTCGCAGGGGATCCTGGGGGCCGAGCTGGACCTGCATGTCTCCCTGCACTTGGCAGGGCTGGAGTGCCCTACGCAGTCCTAGTTCTTGGGTGAGTGGCCAGACTTAAGGGTGCTGGTATCCCCTGGGTGGGAGCTTTAAGGTGCTAGCAGCGTGTGTAAGACCAACTGGGCCCCACTGCCCCCCCCCCCCCCCCCCCCCCCCCCCCCCCCCCCCGTTCCTCGCTGTCCCCTTGATGCCGGCTGGGGCCTGGTGGGGATCCCGTGGAGGATGCAAAGACAGTTCTGTTTAATCAGTTGCACCCCCAAACCCACGTGGCTCTGCCCTGTGGACAACTTTCAATTGCCATAAAATACAGAGCAACACAGAATTTCCTAAGCGCCCAGCAAAGGAAGAAGCCTCAGTGCCCCTAGGGTCTGGGAGCTTGGAACCAATACCATCGGGTGCTGAGGGTGTGGCCATACCCCGGCCCCGCCCCCGCCCCCCCTCCTGCGGTGGGTGTGAGCTGCATGAGGAGGCGGGGCTTGGGCTGCTCAAAGGCTTCTGCAGCCAGTGACCCAATGTGAGGGGTTGGGGGGCGGGGAGGGGTCATCCCTGGAGTCGGGGTCAGGATGAAGACCCGCTCTGTACAGCCCACACAGCCCAGAACCTCTCTCAACCCGTACGTGGCGAGTCTGTAGTGAAGCCACCAGGTGAATGGCAACTCGAAGACGAGACAGAGTGCCAGAGCGGACCCCACCAAGGAGATTGCTGTCCAGAGAGCGCCAGCACAGGCACTGACTGAGGTGAAAGTGCCTGGGAATGACTCCGGGGATGCCCGGCTCGAGTCTTCTCAGCATCAGCTGAGTCCTCGCCCTTAACAGCCAGGCACAGAGCTCGCCTTGGCCATCCAACTACTACCTGCCCCCTGCCTGTCCTCTGCCCCTTCAGCCTGCTTTGTGTCCCCCGTGGGCCTTGGCACCCCATGGGGCTACCTCGTTGGTGACGATTTGTCCTCCGCTGTGGTGATGTTTGAACCCAACAGTGCCGTGGGGTTGGGCCCCTCTGGCTGCTCTGCAGAGCTCAGAGGTTTCCCAGATTCAGACCGACTTCCCGGGGGCAGCCGGTGCCGCCTCCTGCACAGCTACTGCGTGGGCCACGTCCCAGGCTCCACGGGGCTGGGCCGCAGGGGCCAAGGGTGGTGCCTGCCTGAGGGTCTGCCCGGTCCTTTGGCTCCTGAGACTCATCGGTCACCACCGCTTTCTCCAGCCTGAACTGGTCCCGCATGGGGGAGGCGGGGCTTGGGCTGCTCAAAGGCTTCTGGCTGAGGCTGGGAGAGAGGTCAGCAGTGGCCGCCTACAGACAGGGCCCTCCCGGGCCTGGGGACCTCCGGGCCTGTCCCGGGCCGCCCTGCAGAGGGCTCCTTCCACCTCCTCCGCGGCAGCTCCCCCGTCCTTGGTTCCCACCCTCTGAGTAACCGACGGCCAGTGGGATGCAGACCAGGCACCGGGCTCTGTGCTCTCCACTCACCCCTGCGGCCACCCGCCCCGCAGGCACTTCTGTGGCGACTGTGGTGCCCAGAGGAGGAACGGGGCCAGGGGGTTCGCCTGCCCAAAGGTGCAGGTGGTCTGGCTCCAGAGGCCTCTTTCAGCCCCTGCCTGCCAGAGACATGCTCCTGACCGCTGCCCGACCCCAGCCTGCCGCCACCCCGGCTGCCACCCCTGCTCCTAGCACCCTGGGGTGGGCGGGAGCCTTGCTGATTGACAAGCAGTGGGACACCAGTGACAGACAGGCTGTGCTCAGAACAATCGACGGGGCCGTTCTCCACACAGGGCGAGCGCCAGCACTTCCCCGCGGGGGGAGGGCGGAGGGGAAGTGGGGCCCTGGGAGCCCAGGCCATGCACGCCCTCCCCTCGGGGCTGCCTGTGAGGGGTTCCTGGCTGAGCCAGCCTGTGACACAGCCTCCTCTACTGCAGGGTGCAA
The DNA here is from genome assembly GCA_025583905.1 of Ia io. Taxonomy (NCBI): domain Eukaryota; kingdom Metazoa; phylum Chordata; class Mammalia; order Chiroptera; family Vespertilionidae; genus Ia; species Ia io. The sequence goes on from JAJQQW010000021.1 coordinate 980,967, forward strand.
AAGGGCCCCAGAAGCTTCCCCGTCCAGGGGGCAAAGGCTGGGCTCTGCACTAGCCCCTAGCTGTGGCCCGGGGCCCGCCAGCCTACAGCAGCTGCCTCCCTCGGCTGCCAGCCCGATGCCTCATCCACCGGCTGCAAGAGCTCCGTGTGGGGTCTGGGATACATTGCCCTGGGAGCAGCTGGGAGGAAAAAGCCCCAGAGGAGGTGGGAGAGAGGCAGGCAGGGAAGGAGGAGGCTTGCGGAGAGGAGGAGAAGGAGGGTTTGGTTTGGGAAAAGATGGGAGGTGGAGGAAGAGGGGGAAAGCAGGCCTGATGCTGGAGGGGGTGAAGGATCTGGCGGGACATGGGCCGGTCTCTGATGGTAGAGAAAGAAGGTGTGGCCATGCACAGGCCACGTGGCTACCCTTTCTAATTCAGGCCCAGGTGCTGTGAGGCCAGCAGCCGCCTGGGGAGGTTAAGGGGAGGCACTGGGGAGACCGGGGAGGCAGGGACCTCCTCTGGAGGTGACCAGGTGGAAGGGGAAGCCTGCTGCCCTGCCTTGCCAGGTCACTCCCGACTCACCTGGTCACAAAGCACATGGATCGGAAGGCCCATTTCCCCCCACACCCAGGGCCGTGTCCTGGGAAGGGCCACACCCTGGCGTTTTCCTCTGCGCCCTGCCGGACTCCAGCAGCGGCGCCCCGCACGCCAGCCCTGTTCCCAGAGTCACAGGCTCACGCCTGTGCGGGGGGACCCCGGTCCCTGGGAGGGGTGGGGCCTCCTCCTGCACAGGGCCCCGAGACACCCACCTGTGTATTCAGGAAAGCAGATGGTCAGAGGTGACTTCTTGATCTTCTCACCAAAGAGATCTTTCTTGTTGAGGAAGAGAATGATGGAGGTATCGATGAAGAACTTGTTGTTACAGATGGAGTCGAAGAGCATGAGAGACTCGTGCATGCGGTTCTGCGGCCGCAGGCGGGAGGGAGAGAGCGGGACAGACAGCGAGAGGGAGACACGGAGATAGGGAGAGAGAAGAATTAGGTTTGAGAGAGAGGTGCTGGGCTACTCAGCAACTCAGGAGGGGCTCCCGGGCCCGTGGCTTCTCGGGAGGCAGACAGACAGAATTGTGATCTGCTACACAGCACGGGGCTGCCCATGTCCAGCGCCCAGACCCATCTACGCCCCTTGTCTCAGGGCCAATGGCAGACAGTGACCCTACCATGGCTCCCCGGGTGAGGCTGAGGACCCGGTGACCTGGGCTCTCCCCCTGCGAAGTCCCCAGCTACAGGAGGGTCTCCCTGAATGTGTGTGCGTGTGTGTGTGGGTGTGTGCATGTGCATGTGTGCGTGTGCATGTGTGTGCTGGGGGTGGTGGTGATTGGACGGGAGCCCAGAGTTGGGCTTTGGTCCTTCCTGTCCAGACCTGCCTTCGAGCCCAATCTGTGGGTGGGGGTGTCCTCTGCGAGGGGTGAGGGACTGTGTAGGTCCCTCCTGTGACCTCGGGGAAGTCACACCTGGGGCCAGCATCTGCCCTGGCTGTCCGCAGGGGAGCCCGGGGGACGGGCCACACCTCCTTGTACACAAGTCCGTTTAGCAAATGAATGCGCATGTTGGCCACCAAATAAAGCAGAACCTCCAGGGACAGCCTCTTCCTGGGCCCAGGCCGAGGCCAGCTTCCTTTGTGGTGGGATGCCAGGCGCACACTCGGGGCTGGGGGGGTGGAGAGTGGGGTGGGGTAAGGGATCTCTTGGCAGTGTGGGGAGCCCGTCTCTCTGGGAACGAACTCCTTTCTGCACGGGAAGGTGACTTCCTGCGATGGACCTCCCTGGGGGAAGGGACAGCTGCCCTCGCCCTGGGAACACGTCCCCATCACAACCAGCTCCCTGGGCCTGCAGCTCGGGCCTAGAGTGATTCCGGGGTACGGTCTCCCTCTGAAGTCAGAAGACTGAACCACACCAGGCCAAGAGAGAGAGCAGTGTGGGTGCCACTGGGCCTTATTCTCCGGGGGTGGGGGGGAGGGAGAGCAGGAGGCAGCAGTAGGAGCTGAGGAAGCTGCCTGTTCTGTTGCCATGGCAACTTCCCCTATCTGAGCAGGAGGAGGGGGAGGTGGGGACACGTCCTCCACGGTCACTACGCCCCACTCTGCCGGCCGGCTCTGCACCCAGCACTTCCCCTGCCTCGTGTCAGTTAATCTCACCAACCCTTAGGGGGCACGGGAGTGACACGGGGGGCCAGCGCCAGAGCTGGGCAGTGTCACGGGCCTCTCCAGTCACTCCGAGTGGTCTGTGGCCTTCAGAGGAGGAAACAATGAGGGTCATGACGGCCCATGAGCGCCTCATCACACCTGTGACCCGCAAGGGTATTGGCCCCAGACCCTCGTTCTGCGGCCGAGGCTGGGGGCGGGGCAGCCTGCGTCCTCTGTTGCTTCTCGGGAACCACCAGACAACGGTCACTCCTCCCTCGGGGACCTGCTGCAAAGGTCCCTGTCCCTTTACTCTGCTAAGCAGATTCGGCAAACCCACGTGATCTTATCACCCTCCTAGCCTCGACCAGTCACCTTCCTTCTTGGTCCCCCCACAATCCTGTTCAGGGAAGAGCGAGACTCATTGGCCCCGGGCATCTCAGCCTGTCCGTGAGGGGCAGGTGCAGGTCTCCCCGCAGGCCAAGGGCAGGGCCCGGGGCTGTGCGCGCTCAGCTCACTGGGCACCGAGGAGGGCAGAGTAGAGATGCTCCACACCACGGACTCTACAGGAAAAGGCTCCCCGAGAGCCGCCTGCCAACAGCCACTCAACCCGGCGCTGCCAACCGCACGAGAGGCCCGCGCCCAGCCGCACCCAGTCCCAGCCGCACCGCACAGTCCCAGCCACAGTCCCAGCCACACCGCACAGTCCCAGCCACAGTCCCAGCCACCCCGCACAGTCCCAGCCACACCGCAGTCCCAGCCACCCCGCACAGTCCCAGCCACACCGCAGTCCCAGCCACACCGCACAGTCCCAGCCGCACCGCACAGTCCCAGCCACAGTCCCAGCCACCCTGCACAGTCCCAGCCACACCACAGTCCCAGCCGCACCGCACAGTCCCAGCAGCACCACAGTCCAGCCGCACCGCAGTCCCAGCCGCACCACAGTCCCAGCCACCCCGCACAGTCCCAGCCGCACCGCAGTCCCAGCCTCACCCAGTCCCAGCCACACCGCAGTCCCAGCCACACCGCAGTCACAGCCGCACCGCACAGTCCCAGCCACACCGCACAGTCCCAGCCGCACCGCACAGTCCCAGCCGCACACAGTCCCAGCCACACCCAGTCCCAGCCACACTGCACAGTCCCAGCCACACCGCACAGTCCCAGCCGCACCGCACAGTCCCAGCCACAGTCCCAGCCGCACCCAGTCCCAGCCTCACCCAGTCCCAGCCACACCGCACAGTCCCAGCCACACCGCACAGTCCCAGCCACAGTCCCAGCCGCACCGCACAGTCCCAGCCACAGTCCCAGCCGCACCCAGTCCCAGCCTCACCCAGTCCCAGCCACACCGCACAGTCCCAGCCACACCGCACAGTCCCAGCCGCACTGCACAGTCCCAGCCACACCGCAGTCCCAGCCGCACCGCAGTCACAGCCACACCGCAGTCCCAGCCACACCGCAGTCCCAGCCGCACTGCACAGTCCCAGCCACACCGCAGTCCCAGCCACACCGCAGTCCCAGCCACACCGCAGTCCCAGCCGCACCGCACAGTCCCAGCCGCACTGCACAGTCCCAGCCGCACCGCACAGTCCCAGCCACACCGCAGTCCCAGCCACACCGCAGTCACAGCCACACCGCAGTCACAGCCACACCACAGTCACAGCCGCACCGCACAGTCCCAGCCACACCGCAGTCCCAGCCACACCACAGTCACAGCCGCACCGCACAGTCCCAGCCACACCGCAGTCACAGCCACACCGCAGTCACAGCCACACCGCAGTCACAGCCACACCGCAGTCACAGCCGCACCGCACAGTCCCAGCCACACCGCACAGTCCATCCACAATCCCAGCCGCTCCACACAGTCCCAGCCGCACCGCACAGTCCCAGCCACAGTCCCAGCCGCACCGCACAGTCCCAGCCACAGTCCCAGCCGCACCGCACAGTCCCAGCCGCACCGCACAGTCCCAGCCACAGTCCCAGCCGCACCGCACAGTCCCAGCCACAGTCCCAGCCGCACCGCACAGTCCCAGCCGCACCGCAGTCCCAGCTGCACCGTACAGTCCCAGCCGCACCACAGTCCCATCCACAGTCCCAGCCGCACCACAGTCCCAGCCGCACGCAGTCCCAGCCGGACCCAGTCCCAGCCGCACTGCACAGTCCCAGCCGCACCCAGTCCCAGCCGCACCGCACAGTCCCAGCCACAGTCCCAGCCGCACCGCACAGTCCCAGCCGCACGCAGTCCCAGCCGCACGCAGTCCCAGCCGCACCGCACAGTCCCAGCCACAGTCCCAGCCGCACCGCACAGTCCCAGCCGCACGCAGTCCCAGCCGCACGCAGTCCCAGCCGCACCGCACAGTCCCAGCCGCACGCAGTCCCAGCCGCACCCAGTCCCAGCCGCACCGCACAGTCCCAGCCGTACCCAGTCCCAGCCGCACCGCACAGTCCCAGCCGCACCCAGTCCCAGCCGCACCCAGTCCCAGCCGCACCGCACAGTCCCAGCCGCACTGCACAGTCCCAGCCGCACCCAGTCCCAGCCGTACCCAGTCCCAGCCGCACCGCACAGTCCCAGCCGCACCCAGTCCCAGCCGCACCGCACAGTCCCAGCCACAGTCCCAGCCGCACCGCACAGTCCCAGCACAGTCCCAGCCGCACCGCACAGTCCCAGCCACAGTCCCAGCCGCACGCAGTCCGCCGCACCGCACAGTCCCAGCCGTCCCACCGCACAGTCCCAGCCACAGTCCCAGCCGCACGCAGTCCCAGTCCCAGCCACAGTCCCAGCCACAGTCCCAGCCACAGTCCCAGCCACAGTCCCAGCCGCACCGCACAGTCCCAGCCGCACCGCACAGTCCCAGCCGCACGCAGTCCCAGCCGCACCCAGCCGCACCGCACAGTCCCAGCCGCACCCAGTCCCAGCCGCACGCAGTCCCAGCCGCACCCAGTCCCAGCCGCACCACAGCCCCAGCCGCACCCAGTCCCAGCCGGACGCAGTCCCAGCATTGCTTTGTCTACAGACACTGGGGGTCACCGTGGGGACATAAGTCCAGGCGCTCCCAGGACCAGAGGGACCACCAGGGTGCGGAGCTGAGAGCGGGGAGGGCGTTTGGCTGGGTGGAAGGGCTCTTCCTCCAGAGGCCCCAAGCTTAGGTCTGGAGGAAAAGCCCAGGCCAAGCTCTTGGCTAAGGATCCGACTGGCACAGTGCCACCCCCCCGCCCCCCGCAGGCTGGACGTGTGCGAGGCCCTCTGCGGGCGGGACTGTTCGGTGCAGCTGGGGCTGTGGGAACGGCCACTGGCTCCTGCTCTCCCAGAGCTCAGTCTGGTGGGGGAGAGGCAACGCCACACACGACCAAGGTCTGCAGGGCCCGGAGGGGCCGGAGGCAGAGGGCACGGCGCACAGTCAGACCCGGATTCTCCGGTGGGGGGGCTCTGGAGTGTCTGGAAAGAGGAGCTGATCCTGGAGGTGTGGGGGAGGAGGGGGCAGCCGGGGTGGCACTGAGCGCCCCCCCCCCCCCCCCCCGCGCCCCGCAGGCCTGATGGCCATCCCTCCCCGGACGGACTGGAGCCCATCACCAAGGAGCCAAGAGCACAGCTCGTCCTCACGGGCTTCCTTCCGGGAGGAAACATGCGAACGGGAGGCGATGTCATTTGAGAAAAGAGAGAGAAGCCAGAGGTCACAGCCACCACCCCCACTGGCAGCCACCTGCCGGTCTGCCCCCGCCCCGCGCCTGCTGGGCTTGGGGCGCTGACAGCAGCAGGAGAGCTGGGCCCCACCCCCCAGAGCGGAGGCGGGCTCTGCACCGGAAAGACCAGCCTCGGCCCTCAGACAATCCCGAGCCATGGGCAGGGCGGCCAGTCACAGGAGTCCTTCCGACCCCAGCGGGGCGTGCCCCCGCCTCCAGGCAGCCCGCAGGTGCAGGCGGGGCCCCAGGACCGACCTGGCGGAGGCTTGGGCACTGACAACACACCACACTCATGCTAGGAAGAGCTGGCACTTTTATTAACGTAGGTGACTAATAAATACACGACGGCAGCCTATAAATTATGACAACCACTAGAGATTTATTAAACCCACAGTCACTCTACTTACAAAATTACAGTTAATATGGGGTGGGCGGAGGCGGCGGGATCGGGAGGTGGGACCGCTGGGACCTAAGGTAGAAGGTTTGGGAAGGAGGGAGGAGGCGCCCAAGCCCACCCCTGCCTGGGACGGGGGAGGAGAGCAGAGGCTGCGGCAGCAGCAGCAGGAGGCTTGGGGGGCAGTGGGGGTGGGGCAGAACCAGGAGGGAAGGGCCTGACTGGCAGGGAGGCAGCAGGGATTGGGTGTGGGGGGAGAAGGGGCTACAGGAGCAGAGGTGTGTGGAGCTGCTGGCTGCTGAGCAAGGGGTGCCCTCACCCTGGTGGTCTCGGTGCATGGGGCCGGGGGACGAACCCTTTCCTTCCAGAGGGACTGACCAAGAGGGCCATGGATTTAGGACTTGGGGTGCTTCCTGCTTCTGCCCTGACAGGGGCCTTCATCTGCTGGGGTGGCATCTGCCTGGAGCCCCAGGACCCCCTGAGGGAAGCGCCCCCCACCCCCCACCCCCCCCTGCACTGGAGGTCGGGGAGCCTGACCACCATCACACAGCGGCACCCGGAACAGGCTCTCTGCTCAGGGTGGGGGCAGAGCCCACCCATCCTCAGACCACAGTCCACAGGGCCAGTGCTTGGGCCCTGGCCCTGCCCCTCAGGCCAAACAGCCTTGGGGACCTTTCTCAGTTCTCTGCATGGGACTAAGCACAGGACCACTACAGCACGTCACTCACATGTCCCCCTCCACCCGCGACGGAGCCAACACCCAAGTCATCTTCAGCTGTTACGCCCCCTGGCGGAGCCGTCGGTGACAAGGTGGACGGGCGACGCAGAGGACAGTGAGGGGATTTCGCCCCGGACACCCTCTCCTCCAGGACTCGCACTGCACAGCCTAGGTCACCCTGTCATGCCTGGAGGGTCAGAGCGCGCAGGAAATGAAGCAGCATCCGGGAGGGAAAAGGGCAGGAAGGCCCAGGCGACCGGCTCTCCCTAATGCTGCCGCCGGGAGGGCGGGGCTGGGCTCTTGCCAGTGCTCTGACCACTGTGCTGGGAGGGGGCGGTGGTGAGGGGAGCCGTGGGCCTGGCAGAGTCGGTGACTTCCACCTCTAGGACGATGGTGGGGCTCGGCCACATCCCCTTTCGTCGATTGCTTTTGAGTCTGGGGTCCCAGGGCAGAGGTAGGGGCACAGCTGGCCACCCCAGGGTGATGGTGCCGGGAAATAACTGCTGTGTTTTCAGTGTTGGGCAAAAGGGCTTCAGGGGCCGGCTGCCTGGGACGGGACATTCGGTCTTTGGCTCCGGGGCCTGTCCTCTGCCGGCCCCAGCGGCTGGGCAGGAGCAGCACGAGGGGGATGAAAGCAGGGGGGCTGGGTGGAGGGCCTCCTGCAGGCCGGCTGCCTGGGGGTTTCCCAGAAGGCTGGGCGACAGCGAGAGAGCCGAGCCAGGGATGGGCTCACCCGGGGGCCCCGTCCCTGCAGGCACTTGGCACTAGGGACAGCGCTGTGTGTCTCCCAGGCACCACCCAGAACCGAGGGCCCGGAGGAACCGGAGGCCAGCCCAGAGCTGGGGGCCCAGGGGTGGCTGGAGGGCAGAGGGCTTGAGGGGGGAGCCGGAACCTCTCAAGGTGCTCTTCCCATGGGCACACGGGCTGCCTGGGCTACGGGCCGTTGGCATCAGCCAATTGAAGTGCCGATTGCTGGAGGCCAGCCCAGGCCTCGGTCGCCAGAAGTTACCCGCCCCAATTCCTACCGGAGCCCCTCCAGAGGTCCTAGGACGCTCGTGGGGGAGGGGGATATGGTAGGGCACACTTCACAGTGGCAGTCCTGACACCTGCCCTCCTCTGCCCTGGGGGCTGGCAGGACACCAAGACGGAGGGAAGCTGGGGACTGGCCTCAGGGGCTGGGTCCACACCCCTTTCCGGCCTCCCCACCTGCAGAGCCAGCCCCTGCCGGCTTGAGTCGAATTTGCTGTAAATTCAGAAGGAAAAGCACAGCTACTCACACCCCGAGCAGCGGCCTGAGACGGGGAGATGGGGAAGGCGGATGGGTCACCGGGCCTGCAAGGACAGCGTGAGGCCCCATCGCCGTCGACACGCGCTACCTCCCCTCCGCATCCCTGCCGCCCACCTCTTCCCTGGCCTCTGTCCAGACACGGCGAGACTCCAGCCCTCCCACCACCCGCCGCATGCCTTTGCAGTCAGTCAGTCTCAGAACCAGAATCTTTTCCAGACCCACGAGGAGTCCCAGATGAGGGCTCCCCAAGGATGTGCCTGGAAGGAGGGCCCGGAGAGGGAAGGGCTTGCACCTCAGGGCTGAGATCCAAGCGTGGGAGGGAGGAGGCACTCGCCCAGGCCTGAGCCCTTGGACCCACACACAGCAGGCCCAATCCCGGCCTGGCTTTTGATGACGGAGCTGCCCGGACCAGAGAGACCCCAGGAAAAGATGGTTCCCACTGCCCCTCCCCTTCCAGCGCCCCGCCCCATGGCCGCCCCTACCACCTGCATAACCTCAGAAGCCAGGAGACCCTGGCACTGCCAGTCTGAGTCACCAACTGCAGGGGTTGCCCATTCGGGGCCCCGACGGCGGCCTTGGCTCCACAGCTCCCTCCAGAGGATAACGCACTTGGAGATGGAGTGGAGGCCAGAGAGCTGCAGGCAGGCAGGGGTGGCCCGCCCAGGCCTGGGTACTGGGACCCTGCCCAGCCAGTGTCACCATGTGCTCTGATGTCTGGGGCCGGTCGGCTGTGGACGGTCCCTCCCCCTTCGGTGCCAGCCGCTGTGCTTGCTGGTGCAGAGAGTCTGAGAGGCCCAAGCTCTGGTTCCCAGGGATGGTGGGTACGGGCCGGGTGGGGTGGCGGGCAGGAGGCCAGGCCAGGGCTCAGTAGAGGCCACAGCCTCGCAGGTTTTTGGCAATGATGACGTCCGTCACGGCGTCAAAGACAAACTGGATGTTGTTGGTGTCAGTGGCGCAGGTGATGTGGGTGTAGACCTCCTTGTGGGCCGACTTGTTCTTGCTCTCATACTGGGCCTGGATGTAGGCCACGGCTTCTGTGAAGGCGCTGGGGCCTGCAGGAGAGCGGAGAAAGGGGACAGGTGAGGCGAGGCCACCGCCGGGGCCTCCCAGTGACAGCCGAAGGAGAAACCCGACGGGGTGAAGGAAATGCAACCGCTTAGCTGCAGACCCTGCAGGTGGGTCCTCTCCTGTCTGTGACCCCCCAGAGCAGGCCCAGGTGGGTAGAAACTGGTGCCGGTGAGCCCCTTGGCCTCCTCCTCACCCTCCCCTCTCAGGCTCCCCGTCCGGCCCCCGACTTGTTCCCTCCCTCGGGATGTGCACATCGCTCCGCTCCTGGGTGAGCCCAGGCGGAGGGTTCCCAGGAGAGCAGCCGCTGTTTGGGGAGGAGAACTGGGAGCTTTGGTGTAAGCCCCCCCAGGCTCCAGGAACTGGGGCCCAGGCACGGGCAGGACTGCCAGGACCCTCGGAGGGGGGGCAGGAAGGGGGGCTGACTTTGGAACCACCGCGCTAAGACTGGGTGGCTGCTGTGCAGACTGGGAGGCGCCTCCCTGGAGGGGTTCCAGCCCCTCAGAAGACAGCTCTTTCCCAAACCTGGGCTGGAGGGGCTGGCAGGTCCTCATTCAGGCCTCCTCAGTCCCAAGCCAACTTGGTGCCCAACCTACCCCGCCTGCTCCCGCTGCCTCCCAGGCCACAGCGGAGGTTAGTCAGGGCAGCATCCCTGTACCCCCAACTTATAGCTAAGAGGGGGCTGGCTGGGGGTGTGGGGCCGCTGAGCCCCATCCACTCTGGCTGCATGGAGCTGGGGGCCTGGATGCGGGGCAGTCGGCTTGATCTTGGGGCAGGGGAGGGAGGCCGGGGGCCTGGTCAGGCTGGGGACGCCCACTCACCTCTCTGACCAGGCCCTGACTATCAGGGAGAGCTGGTGGGCCCCTGGGCTGCTCCGGCCGCCCAACAGTTAGGTAAACCCATGGCAACATCATCATCATAGCACCCTCACCAGGAGGCCCGGTCCCTGCTGCCTGTGCAGCTCCCTCACCTCCTATAGGCCATTAGGGTTTCGTAACCACCACGTGGGAGGTGTCATGACAATTGTTAGTTTTGACCACAATGGTCACAGGAAGAGCAGATGTTTAGTGAGCACTTGCTGTGTGCCAGCTGCCAGGCCAAGCGCTCCATGTTCACCAGCTCATGTGGCCCTCCCAGCTGCTCTGCGAGGGAGGGCTGGACAATCACTGTGATTATCCCCATTGCACAGACGTGAACACTGAGGCCCTGAGAGGTTCTACAACCGGCAGAGCCAGGGCAGGACGCTTGGGCTGCTGGGCTCAGCCCCGCGGTAACCCCTCAGCATGTTGGTGTTGCCCCTCACTGATCATCTCTATTTACAGATGACCAAGCCGAGGCTGAGCTCACACAGCCAGGACTCTGGCCCTGCCTCCCCTGACCAGGTTGCCACACTGGCTGCCCGGCGCACCCCCTCCTCACTACAGCACATGGTGGGGGGGCTGCAGGGGGCTGCCTTTGGTTTTGTGTGGGATTCTCTGTGGCTGAGTTGGGCGCACCCTCAGGGCACACGCGGGGAGGCCGAGCTCCGGATGGGGGCCTGCTCCTCGGGCGCCTGGCGGCCAGGCTCCTGCGTCCCTACCTGTGTATTCGGGGAAGCAGATGGTCAGCGGGGACTTCCTGATCTTCTCCTCGAACAGGTCCTTCTTGTTGAGGAACAGGATGATGGACGTGTCTGTGAACCACTTGTTGTTGCAGATGCTGTCGAAGAGCTTCAGAGACTCATGCATGCGGTTCTGCAACGGAGTGGAGAGGTGGGTGAGCGCCGGGGCGTGGTCCGACCCCCACCCCCCCGGCCACCACACAGCGGGACAAGCCAAGGAAATGTCCACCGAAGCGGCGGGACGCACCACCGAGGGACGGAGACAGGAGGACCCACAGGACAAGCGGGCGTGGTCCCGCCTCATTCCACACGCAGGCAGGCTGGAGCGGAGCAGGGCGGGTGGGGTGGGGGTGCTGCCCCAGCCCTCCTCCCCCAGCGGGCTGACCCGGCTGGGGCAGCGAGGTCGCTGGGGGGACTCCAGCTCACAGAGAGGACATGCACCATGCACTCGGGACAGGGCCACCACTATCCAACACGTCTACACGGAACCGCGGGCCATGCAGATTCCTCTACCGGGGCGTCATTCCGATTCGCCAGCGGGGGTGGGGGTGCACGCATTCCGTTGGGGCACATTAACCGAGGACGAAGAGATCCTCGAATTAATCCCGAGTTGGAAGCAGACACAAGGGGACAGCGTCTGGGGGGTGATCTTGCTGTGGCCTTGGTGTGGGTGGAGATTGGGTTGGTTGGCTGGGCCATGGCTGGGTCATGGCTGGGCAGGGGTTCGGCTCCTGGTGAGCTGTTTAACCCGGCAAACAGATGAAAACAGAGAGGAAGATAAAAGCCCAGCGGAAAACATGAGAGAAAGAGAGGGGAAAAAACCCTGAAAAATTGGTTCAACCAGTGTCAGGGCCGGGAAGTCAACGCAGGTCCAGCCTGGGGCCCCCGTGCAGGCTCAGAGGCCACGGCCCTGAGGGACCGTGGACTGCGTGGCTGGAGATGGACGCGAGGGGGGAGGACCAGCCTGAGCCCAGCGGCTGGAGAGGGTGAGGCGAGAGTGGGCGGGGCAGGCATCACACAGCAAAGTCACCCGCGGTGCCCCGGACCCGCTGCTTTCAACTCTTAGCTGGTGGCTGCACTGGAGGGAGGTGCTGCATACCTGCCCAGCGTGGAGGGTCCCTCAGAATCTGCTCATGATTTGGCCTTGGTTTGGCAGATTAGGGCCCTGTAGTGGCGGTGCCGGTGGTGGTGGTGACCTTGTGGCAGGCTGAGACCCAGTGCCGCCGAGGCCACTGGGGTACGAGGGCAGGATGAGGCCCCGGGCTCCTGGGTGTGGTGGACACGGTAGCTGGGCGGTGGGCGGTGGGCGGCAGCCACCAGCTCCAGGAGCCACCTCCCAGCAGCTGTCCCGGGCAGTCCAGACTCTCGCCTCAGGCCAGGGAGGGACCGTGGGGCTGACCAGAGAGGAAGGCCGGGACCGAGGGCTGGTCAGCGGGGACTCGTTCCTACTTCCAGGGCAGAGTCCGTAGCCCACATCTTGTCCTTCGGCCACACTCCTGGACAGAGGAGCCCATTGTTGCCATGCACTGCGTGGAGTCCCAAGTGCAGGCTGCTCTTCATAGCCGCGCCAGGCTGAGCGCCCACCATCAGTCACCCTTTTAAGGAGCAGGACGTCGAGCGGCTGCCTCATGACACAGTGGCAGGACCAGCGCTGGACCCTGGGCCACGTCTGTCCGGTTCCCAGCCGCCCAGCGCAGCCGCGTGTCCTGGACAGACGGTCGTCAGCTTAGTTCCGTAGCAACGGTGTTGCTGTCGCTGCTGTGGGCGACGAGCCGCCTTCCTGGCTGCTGTCCAGTTCTGAAGCCCATCCCGCCCCCGGGGGGCGCTGCTCTCTCCCAGCTGCCCAGCTGGCTGCTTTGGGGAGGGAGGGGCCCAGGAGGAGCCCGTCCCCCGCCTGGGCCCACCTGCCTTGGCTTCCCCAAGGCCCTCCGCTCCAGCCCCGGGAAGAAGGCAGGGCACATGGGGAGGAGGGGAGGTGAGTGAGAGGGACAGGAAAGGCAGGAAGGAGGAGGAGCATGGAAGGAAAGAGCCCCGGACACTGCCCAGCTCAGCAGCCAGGCTGGTGAGGAGTTTGCAGACGGCTGGCCAGGCCGGACAGGGCAGGCAGACAGGAAAGGCTGCCCGAGCTCGGGGCCTGGCATCTGCCCAGACCCATGGTTAACGGAGACCCGAGGGCCAGGGAGCTTCCGCCCTGTGGCTGCCAGGCCCCCCCAGACATCCCTCTGCCCCTGCCCTGCCGCAGGTGGGAGAGCCCTGCCCGTGCCCCGCGGCCTGGCACTTGGGTTGGAGCTGTCCGCAGGCCTGGCCGGCAGGACCCAGAGGAGAGGCCCGAGGGAGAGAAGCCCTCCCCCACCCCCTCTCCAGCCCTTCCCTTCCTCTGAAACCCACGGCCCTGCTTCCCACTCCAGGCGCCGCAGGGAGAGGTGAGCCAAGTGGATGGAGCTCAGACCCTGGGTGGCCGCTCAGACGGTGAACGGCGGCCTGGAACGCACAGTGGACCAAGGGAACAGCGACACGGGTGCCGGGCAGCCAGGAGCCGCCCGGGCTGGGATGCGGTCAGGAGTCGGGTCCAAGCACAGCACGGGGTGCACGTCTCTCCCCCGCCCCACCCCACGCCGGTGATGCCACAACCTGCCGAGGTCACTAATGAAGACGGCGCCACCAGAAAGGGCTGCACGGCTGAGGCCCCCGAAGCCTCCCCCAGGACAAGGCAGGGCTGGGGGGCTTTGCTGAACCCCAACTCAGGGGTGCAGCTGGGTCTGAGGAGGAAGGGCACGGTGGGCACGCCAGCCTGTGGTGCGAGTCCGGACCACCCACCCTGGCAGCGGCCTCGGCCCCCATCTGCCAAAAGCCCCATTGTGTGTCGGTCCCTCGGGACGGCGGCTGCTTCCCCCATAGCACTGCACCCCACGGCCCCCGCCCCGCGGCCCGTCAGAGTTTCACCGCAGCCGGGGGACCAGCAGGCAGGACTGATGAGGAAACGGACCCAGAGAGAAGACAGGCCGGCCGCGAGGCAGGCCGTCCTCAACCTCAGTGCTGCCCGAGCGGCTCGGGGCTGCGGGCCTGTGCGTGCTGCAGACAGAGGAGCTGGCCAATGCCACGGGCGTGACCCCAATGCCACAGGCGTGACCCCACAGCCCAGGAGCCCCACTCCTAGGAGGTGCTGTGGGCTTGACCACACCAACACCCGGCTTCCCTGGCAGGCTGTGCGGGCTGGAGGCCAGACGAGGACTCTCAGAGGCCCCCGGTCAGGACAACCACCAGTGACAGTACAACCACCGACTCGGCGTGGCTGTGCCAGAAACCTTCACCTGGGCACTCTAGTCCGTGGCCAGTGACCCCACAGGTAGGTAACTACTGTCGCCCTGCCCCCCGTCCCTTCGACAGGTAACAGGAACCGAGCGGAGAGGGTGCTGCCTGGATTCGGCAGGAAACCAGGACTAGGAGCAGAGCGACCCAGCACCCTCGCCAGCTGAGCGACCCCCGCTGAAGCCGATGGCCATTCCGAGGCCCCAGATGGGACGCGATGCACATCAGAGGCAGGAACCTGGGCTGGTCTCATCCAGAAGTGCCCGCCGCCCAGCCTCCCCCCTGCCCAGCACCACCCTGCAGGCCTCCCCGCGCAGCAGCCCAGCCACCTCAGGGACGGCCGTCAGGGCTAAGAACTGCTCTTTCCGTCTCACGCACATTCTTGCCGGACACCCCCGATTCTTTTAGGACTGGCTTGCTTCGGGCCTGACCCGATGCCCCCAGACTCTGCCCAGTTTACCAGAGAGGCACCCACTGCCTGAGTCTGGGGGGGGTGGTGCCTGTGAGCAGATGCCCACGGCCCCGCCCCAGCTGCTGGCCTGTGGCTGCCTTTTCTGTACCGGTGTCACCAGACATTCCCCCAACCACGGCAACCCAGCCGCTCTGGAGCTGCGTGGACCACCACCGCGGTCTCACCCCACTGCGCCCACGCCTGGCGGGCACAGGCCACTCACCGTGGTCTCGTCTTCGTGGAGCACCTGGTCGTAGCCGCTGAGTGCGACGCAGAAGATGATGGCCGTGACGTCCTCGAAGCAGTGGATCCACTTCTTGCGTTCAGACCGTTGGCCCCCGACGTCAAACAGCCTGCGGGGAGACAGGGAAGCTGGGGTGGTGGGCGGTGGGGCCCAGGCAGGTGGGAGTGGGTGCCGGTCAAGCTCCGGGGCCGGAGGAGGAGGAGGGGCTGGCACCTGCCCCGAGCAGCTCCAGGAGCCCCGCTCCAGGTGCTCAAAGACCAACACAGCCATTCGTGGGGGGGGTTGGGGGGACGGCCTTCACTGCGGCCTGCCCCACCACCGCGCTGTGCTTGCATGCAGTGAGTCCTACCCGCCCTCGAGTCTCCAGAGCCCTCCCAAGGGTGCGCCTCACCTGGCCAGGACACAGGGCTTCTACCTGTCTACCCCTCCCGGCCTCTCCTCCTGCTCCACCCGACACCCAGGCATCAGACCTATAGGCATGTGGGGCAGGACAAGGGCTCCCAGGCCTCAGTGTGCGGAGGTCACCCAGGTGGCCATGCCACGCTCTGGCAGTGTCTGGGAAGTCCAGGCTCACACCTCGGGATCCCGTGCCGAGGCGCTCAGAGCTCGCTGTGTTCTGCTCCTGGGGAGAGCCTTGCTCCTCCCAGGCCTCGGTTTCCCCAGATGTGCTGGGAGAAGGTGGGTCAGCTGATCCCTAAGCCCCTTCCAGCTGAGATTATGTGGGTCCTTGGGGTCTCACGGGTATTGTTTGGGCTTACCCATGCTCACCCTCCCTCCTCCCCACAAGGTGTCCTGGGAGGTGACCCACCTTCTCCCCCTCAGAGGTCACCCAGGGACAGGCTTCCTCCCCGTGCCTCAGAGCCCCACTCCAGGACCCCTCTTCTGGGAAGGCTTCCTGCTGACCCCGCCCTGAACTTGGTGGGAAACAGACCTACAGACAGGTCCCTTCTCCTAGCTAACTGCCTGTCCCCACGCGAGAGCTCCAGAGGCAGGTCGCTATCTGGGGCTGAGGCCGAGGGGCTGGCACCACCCATGTCCTGGTTGGGGCTCGGAAGTCCCCCGGCCTCACCTGAAGTGAAGGTTCTTGAACGTGAAGTGGGTTTCTACGATGCCGGTGGTTTTGACCCTGGTTCGGAGGATGTCCTGCTCGGTGGGCTGGTAGTCGCTGGCCCCGATCCGATCCAGGCTGTCCAGGTAGCTGGGGATGGCACACAGGGGGCCATGGGGCAGGCTGCAGGCACAGCTCTGAGCTTGCTGGGCCACCCCCTTCAGAGCCCGGTCCCCCCAGCAGGGCCCCTCAAAGGCCATGGAGCGAATGATGGCACCACCTTGTCCAGGCCAGGGGTGGGGGGTGGGAGGGTGGCCGCACATCCTCGAAGAGCCTCTAATTCAGACCACAGGGGCCTCTGCACAGCTCCAGGGACGCTCAGACGAGACCCGACTTCCCAATGAGACTAACGGGCTCATGATGCTGCTTTGTTGTTTCTTCATGACAAAACGATAATGGCCAACACCTGGACTCTATTCTTCACTGGTGATCAAGTCCCATCTTTAATTTCCAAGTTACATGTACTGCTCTTTAGGTTACAGGACGGAGGGTCGATGAAGGTCAGACCTTGCCCAGCTGGGAGCTGGGCCCTGAGCCTGGACACCTGGCCCCAGAGTCCACACTCGAGTCTCTATGGTGTTTCCAGGAGGCCCCTAGCATCCGCCCGCCCTGCTGTGCCTCCTGAGAGATTACCCAGGGGTCTGTGGGACGGGAGGTTCATAGGTCACATAGGGGGCGGTGGCTGGCCTGCCTGGGACCAGGTCTTTTGCACCAGGCCCCCACTTCTGGAGACAGACCAGGCCTTTGCACCCCACCCTCCCAGGCCTAGCACCTGGAAGGCTTTGGGGGTCTGTACGTGTTAGGTGTGAACCCAAAGCCAGGATGAGATCTGGGAAATCAGGACTGGGCTCCCCCAGGGCCAGCCAAGCATCCCCTCCTTGTGCCTGGGGGCAGGGAGCTGCACACAGCCCACAGGGGAGGATCCCCAAGTGTCGGAGGCAGGGATGACGCGGGTTCTGGTTGCACGTGGAGGGGCTGTGCTTCATCAGCATTTGCCCTGGGCCCTGCCGGGGGCAGGGGGAGAGGCCCATCCTGCCTCTCCCTGTCACTGTCCCAGCGGCTCTGACCTCAGCCCTACCCTGCCCTCCACGCGGTCCCTGCCCCGCCGGCAGCCGCCCTCCTGCCCGGGTCACTCACTATTTGGCAGAGTCGTTGAGCTGATACTCCCGAGAGCGGTTGAAGCACTCCTGGATCCCCGAGTCGCCCCAGAGGCGCACCATGGCGGACAGCAGCTCCGGAGAGAAGGGCTCAGTGTCCTCCATCCGACTCACCACGTCGCACACCATCTTGGCGTCGGCCTGCGAGGAGACATGGGTGGGGCTGTGACGCTCGGTGGGGACAGAGAACCTGCTGGACACCTGCCAGGGCATCGGGACAATGCTCAGCCCCAGGCCTGGTCAGGAGGAGCGGGCCACTATCTGAACATCCGCCCCCCTCCCCCGACCCCATGTCTCCGATGTGGGCACAGTCTGCTTTCCTAGGCCCTGAGGGACCAGTCTCCGCGCCAGGCTTCGGGGACTTCCAAAGCAGTGGTTTCCGACCGTGCCCGCGCAGCTCCGGGGCATCTGTGGGCAGGAGGGAGTGGGCAGGGCTCTGTTCTACACCCTCCAATACCCCCAAGCAGCCCTGCTTTCACTCATTTTGAAGACTGGCATTTTGCAAAGTTTTTTTGGGGGGAATGTCAATGTTTTTGGCTAACAATTTTCTAGACTCCTTTTTTTTTAAAAAAATATTTTTATTGATTTCAGAGTGGAAGGGAGAGGGAGAGAGAGAGAGAGAAACATCAATGATGAGAGAGAATCATGGATCGGCTGCCTCCTGCACGCCCCACACTGGGGATCGAGCCTGCAACCCGGGCATGTGCCCTGACCGGGAGTCGAACTGTGACTGCCCTCACAGGCAGAGCTGGGCCTCAGACCAGGAGCCTGACGCCAAGGCTGGCCTCTGTGATCAGACCTCCAGGTGCTGGGGTCGCCACCGACTACAGCACCTCGGAAGGCAAACGATGCCAGGCGGAGGGGTCCACACCCAGGGGGACACGCATTCCCAGAAAGATCCATGCACCCCAGTGCCTCCGGAAATGACCTTTCAAATAAACGCCTTGTCGCAGGGTCGGCTTCTCGAGGAACCTAAACCCGGACAGGGTGGCCACCTGAGCCCAGGCCCCAGGAAAACCCTGTCCGCCGAATCTGCACACATCTCTCTGGGTGACGGGACCTTGCTCAGCGCACTCTCCGGACCCCAAAGCAAGGAGCCTGCCGAGTGCATGGTGAGACAGAGCCCTCGGAGGTGGCTGGGAGTGGGGTGTGCTAGGCCCTAACCTCATGGGCCCCCCAGAATCTGGGTCTAATTCATGGGCACAACAGTTACTACTAGACCATTACTCTATCTCAACCCCCTGCCTTCGGACTGCACCAGAGGAGAGCCAGTCTCCCCGGTTCGTGGCCCGTGGCTCATGGCTCAGGAAGAGAGTGGGAGGGGCTGGCAATTCGCAGGTGTCCTCTGGGTTGGGAGAGACACAGAGGAAATGAGGTCAGCACCGGGGAGATGTGTGGCCCACAAAAGATTCTGTGCAAAAGGCATGTGGACTCGTCTTCTGGGGAGACTTCCAGAATCGAGCTGCCGGCTAGCTAGCTATTTCCATGCCAGGGCTGTCTGCTGCAGAAGGTCAATGAGAAAGTTCTGGCAGCTGGGTCCCCTCCGTACGCTTGCCCTGGGAAGGAAGCTGCTGCTGGCCCGGAGGCTGGCAGGCCTTGCCCATGAGGCTAGCCCAGACCCGGGCCCAGCCCCAGCCCTCGGACTCTTGGGCCTCCCTCCGTGGGCCTCCTGGCCGCCCCGGGGCCTGGGTTGGAGATGAGTTTCTTCAGCATCTGAGCCGCCCTGGGGCCCGGGCCTTGGGTGCCCTAGGCAGGCAGTGGATCGGGGAGGCGGGAGAGGGGGAGGGGGTGAGCAGGGGTGGTGCCTCCACCTGGGGCTAAAACCAGTGCGAGGCCTGTGAGTCAGGGACCCACATGCTGCTGCTGCTCCCAGGTGGCGGGTGACCTGGGAAGCCCCAGTCCTCTCCCACTCTCAGCATGCCTGCCCGTCTGTGGAATGCAGCCAGCGGGCCCGGCCAGACCTTCCCACACTTCCTCCTTCGGACCTGCCGCCAAGGGTTCTGCCAGGTCTGTGAGAAAGGAGTCAGGGCCTGAGGGTGGGCAGGGCAGGTGACTTCCTGCTGGGGTGAGGGACACACTCCAATCGGAGCACCCAGAGCCTCGTGACACCTCACAGGGAGGCTACGGTGAGGGTGTGCTTTATAATCGCCTCCCCCAAGCCGCCGTGGACTGCCATGCTTGTTCCTCCGTGTGTGACCTGCCCGCCCTCCCCAGAGATGTGGTCACATCGGAAGTGGGATGGGGTAAGGGGTGACCAGGGGATGTTGGTATCAGCCCAGCTGAGCCACTAGCCATGATGGCCACACGCTTGCCATTCACTGCCGGGGACTCGGAGGTGCCCAGGTGTACGCACCGTCTAGACTGGGATGCCTAACATCACCGTACATAACACTTAGGCCTTCAAAACACTTCCCTTCTTTTCAGAGCAACATGGCCTTTCCGATAAACATCAGCGGCAAAGGGCGAACGTTCAATAAAGGGCCTTTGCCCTCCCGAGGGATGAGATGTCAAAATGTGGGGAAGTGAACGGGAATTTTCACGCAGGTGACCTGGGTTCAAATCCTGCCTCTGCAGCTTTTTAGCTGCGCGACCTTGGACAGACCTCTTAACCCCTCTGGGCCTCTGCTCTCATTCGTTCCCACCCCCCAGGGTTGTTTGTGCCGCTGAGACAGGCTAAGGATGGGACACAGCTTTGCAGCATCAAGAGCCCTGCAGATGTTAGTTATGAGCAAAGATGAAGTCCCTCAGACACAAACAACAAGCTGAAGGAAAGTGGGCCTGCTTTGTACAAGACGTCAGGCAAGCCTGATCCTCTTGATAACAATAATCACAGTAATTATAATAATAACCCCTTCCACTGGAGGAGCTGCTTTGGCCTTTCAGAGTTTTCCCTCCATCTCTAATCTTTTAGGCTAAGAGAAGTGCGCGCGCGCGCGCGCGCGCACACACACACACACACACACACACACACACACACACACACACACACACACACACAGTCCTCTGGTTGCAGGGAAAAGCCTCCATCTACTCCTTGCACTGCAGTTGTCCCGGCTCCCACCAGAGGGCAGGAGCGCACAGGCCAAGGGGAGAGGGAGCCAGAGCTGGACAAGCCAAGCACCAGCAGCCAGGCGGGGCAGGGCCATGGGCATAGCTGCCTTCCTTGGCTACAGGCTGTTCCTCCTGGGGAAGCAGCAGAGAGACCCGGCAGGCACGGCAATGCCAGCAGGTGAATGGCAGTGGCGGGAGCAGGGAGCATTCTGGGCATTTAGCAACGGCCAGACCCATGCCCCCCAGGCTTCGGCATCTGTCTTTGTTAGTGGTAATGATGGGGGCACTGCAGGCATTTAGTGGTTGGAGACCAGGCGTGCTTGCGGCTCTTTCTTCCCTTGGGCTCAGGGGTCTTAGTTGCAGCAAGCTGTCAAATCGCAGGGTCTATGGGGGTGGGGTGGGGGGTGATGGGGGGATCTGGGGACCTCCTAGATCTACCACTTGCCTTAGGGAAGGGAGCTTTCCTGGTTCCCCGGAAACATCCTGCAGCAGAACCAAGGATTTGATGCTGTTTCCCCTCTTGTCTCCTTTCAAACCTGCCCATCCTTCTCCATCCATCCATCCATCCATCCATCCATCCATCCAGCCAGCCATCCATCCATCCATCCATCCATCCATCCATCCATCCATCCATCCACGTATCCCGGTAACACCTAGCTGGGATGCATCTCTTTTGAACATCATGCATCTACCCACGTAGCCACCAGCTACCCTTGTTCACCCATCCATTCACTGCCACACCCGCCCATCTCCTTACCTTCCTTCTGTCCTTCCCCAGCATCTGTCTATCCATTCATTATTCATGTGTGTACCATTTCTTTCCTTCCTCCTCATCTCTCTCTAGCCACCCACCTATCCAGCCAACCCTATACTCATTTATCCACTGCACACCCACTACCGAAGGGTCTTGACCTTCAGAACGTTCATAGTGGTTGAGAAATGATGGCCCCCAATTGCCTGGACACAGATGAGGGGGAGCCGGGGGCTCTGGCCTGCTTGGGAGATTTGTTGTCATGGTGACTCCTGGTCTCCTAGCTGCCACCTCCTCGGAAAAGGGAGCTGGAAGGTGAGCGCTCAGCCCCAAGGCCAGCAGGGCAGAGGGAAGGAAGGAGAGAGGGAGGGACCCCCTCCCTGTCCACCTGTCCCAGCAGCCCAGTGGCTGAGCAGCCATTTGCCCTCCAGGGAGGCGGGCAGGACGACTGTTCCTCGGAATCCCGAAACCCAACCCCGCTGCCTTCTAAGCTGAAAGCAGCCGCCTCCCAAGAGGCCCTGTTTCTATAGCACCAGGGGGAGACTGGGTGGGAGGGCGCCTGGGACAGCCCAGGCCAGAGCTCTGCCCTGTGAGTGCCCCCAGGCTGGACAAAAACTCACTTTTCAAGGACAAGGCACTGCCTCAATTAGCTGTCCTCCAAGAGCGGTTCCACTCACCCCCTAAAAGGCACAGCAGGCTCCGAGGGCGGTGCCCCCTGTGACCCCCAGGCCTTTGCTCCAGCCCGACCCCACTGCGCCCGCGGCCATGCTGCTCCTTCCACTCCCTCTGCCTGGCCAGCAGCAGGCAGTGTCTTTGAAGTTGGGTCTTCTGTTCCCACTGCAAACTTTCCAACCACTCAGAACCAAAATCAGAGGCCCACCACACTCGGCTCGCAATGTAAAACGCCACCCAGGTCTCCCCTCTGCAGATGGACCCGAGCTTCATGTTTTCTGAATTGCCAGGTAATTTCTCTAGGACCCTGCCCTCCTTGTAGCTATGTTTATCCTCAGCAGAAGGTGCAGGGAACGACTTGAGGCGAGTCTGGGGTCTGCAGGCAGCTCAGCCCGCTGGCCGCGGGGGCTGGCTGCCTGCCCCTGGCTCTGGAGGCTGAACACACGCAGTGTGAGGGGACTTGGGAAGGCAGCGGTGACATGGGTTGGGGGTTCTCTCCTCTATTTAATTCAACACAACTCCTTCTGGGCCTCTCTACCTTGGGGAGCCTGGATGAGCCTGGCCAGCACCCCAACTTCCTTCCCCAGCCCACTGGCTAGGCAGCCCCTGCCGCCTTCCTCACTCAGCTCGGCACTGTCTCCCTGCCCACACTGCTGGCTGCCCTGCCCTGGTGGCTGAGGGCCACGGGGGACCCCGAATGAACACACCTAAATCATGACAGGGAGGTTTCCACTTCTCTTTCAAGGACTCTGACTGATGGTGGGGAAAACAATCCCAGCTTAGTACCACTAAAGACTTGCGAATCATCCCTTTCGACAGAGAGGGAGCAGGAGGCTGAGACCGGTCTCCTCTGGCCTCCGAGGCATTTTGAATGTGCTGACCCGCAACGTCAACTCTGTCCTCAATGACTAGGTCAGGGAAGGTTCCTGTCATGGGCTGGACTGTGTCCCCCCCCAAATTCATATGCTGAAGCCCTAACTGCCAGGACCTCGGAGTGTGGCTGTATTTGGAGAGAGAGCGCCTTGAAAGGGGTAATTAAGTTACAAGGAGGCCAGTGGGGTGGGCCCTCACCCATTGTGGCTGGTGTTTTTATAAGAGGAGAGCAGGACACAGGCCGAGGGAAGACCATGTGAGGACAAGGGGAGCCAGCCAGCCACGAGGCAAGGAGAGGGGCCTCAGAAGAAACCAGCCCTGCGGACACCCTGGTCTGGAACTCTGGCCTTCAGAACTGTGAGAAAATAAATTTCTGTTGTTCAAGTCCCTCCTCCCCCGGCCCCCTAATCTGGTCCTTTGTTATGGCAGCCCTGCGAACCAATACATAATCCAGCCCCCAGATGGGACTCTCCTTCAGACTGGGAGAGGGGGTGGGAGTTCCCTCTCCATCATCCCAAACTCTATCTACAAGGCTGTGTAGGGTCTCACGCCTACCTCCTACCTCCCCTTGAACTTCATCCCGAGGCACCTTGCCCTCACTGGCCACCTGCCCGCTACCCTGCTCCCTCTCTAGGCTTTGCACATACGCGGCGAGCTCACTGCCACCCCAGGACCTTTGCACGGGCTCCTCTTGCCACCAAAAACCTTTGGGAGATAGGCCCCTTTGTCTCCAGCCTCAGTTTAAAAATGACGCCTGAGAGGAAGTTTTCCCTGACAGTACCCCTCCCCCTTAACGCAGGTGCCTCCTGTTCTCCCACGCCAGCTTCCTTTCCTTTACTAGCACTGACCCCAAGGTGTAATCAGATGTTTGTTTCCTCCTTGGCTCTCTCTCTCCCTTGGGGAGACAGTGAGTGCCGTAAGGGCGGATCATCACTCACGAGAGGCGCTGAGACACCGCAGGTGTGAACAGAACCAGGATGCTGTCCCCGACGCCAGAGAGCGATGGAGAGGGAGGTGTTGGTTCTGTCCCACAGAGGTGAACGGTGCCCTCCCTGGCGCCTACCCATGGCCGCTGCACGCTGGCACGAGCACACGCGAGGAACGTACGTGCGGGGCGGTCGGCGAAATTCTGAAACCGCGTCACGCACGGGTCGGGCCGTTTGCAGAGGAGAAGGGATTTGTTTTATGATCTCACTAGAGGCCCAGTGCACGAAATTCATGCACGGGGGGGGGGGGGTGTCCCTCAGCCCAGCCTGTACCCTCTCCAATCTGGGACCCCTCGAGGATGTCTGACTGCCCATTTAGGCCCAATCCCAGTGGGATCGGGCCTAAATGGGCAGTTGGTTATCCCTCTCACAATCCAGGACTGCTGGCTCCCAACTGCTTGCCTGCCTGCCTTCCTGATTGCCCCTAACCGCTTCTGCCTGCCAGCCTGATCACCCCCTAACCACTGCTGCCAGCCTGATTGATGCCTAATTGCTCCCCTGCCAGCCTGTTTGCCCCCAACTTCCCTCCTCTGCCGTCCTGGTCACCCCTAACTGCTCTCCCCTGCAGGGTTGATTGCCTCCAACTGCCCTCCTTTGCAGGCCGGGTGCCTCCCAACTGCCCTCCCCTGCTGGCCATCTTGTGGTGGCCATCTTGTGTCCACATGGGGGCAGGATCTTTGACCACATGGAGGCAGACATATTGTGTGTTGGAGTGATGGTCAATCTGCATATTACTCTTTTATTAGATAGGATATAGGCCTGGTGCAGGAGTGGGGGCCAGCTGGTTTGCCCTGAAGGGTGTCCCAGATAAGGGTGGGGGTTCCCTTGGGGCGTGGGGCAGCCTGAGCAAGGGGCCTGTGGTGGTTTGCAGGCCAGCCACGCCCCCTGGCAACCCAAGCGGAGGCACTGGTATCTGGAATTTATTTTCCTTCTACAATTGAAACTTTGTAGCCTGGAGCGGAGCCAAGCCTCCTGCATGCTCCACCAGCAGCCATTTCTGTTTGAGTTAATTCACCTTCTATAATTGAAACTTTGTAGCCTTAAGCAGAGGCCTGAGCCGGGCCAGTGTGTGTGGAAAGCTTTGCTTTCTCCATTACCGCGGGCAACCCTGGCCTGGTCTCTCCAGCTCCGTGGCTGCCGCCATTCTGTTTGAATTTGTTTACCTTCTATAATTGAAACTTTGTAGCTTGAGTGGAGGCTTAGGCCTGTCAAGGGCAGGCGGAAAGCTTGTTTCCCTCTGTTGCCTGGGAAACCTTGCTCTCGGTGGCTGTAGCCATCTTGGTTCGGTTTATTTGCATACTCGCCCTGATTGGCTGGTGGGCGTGGCTTGGGCTGGTGGGTGTGGCTTGGGTGTAGCAGAGGTGTGGTCAATTTGCATATTTGTCTATTATTAGGTAGGATGCCAAACCCTCCAATATCCCTTTTCAGAACTTGTCTGGTTTGGAGTGTCATCCATGAAAAAGGAAGAAAGAACACAAGCTGCAGAAAAATGGAGACTGTTTGCCTTCATCAAAAAAACAAGCTTAGAAACTGACTTTTGAGCCCAACTCTGTAATTATGTCCACATGGGCTCTCCCTCCCCGCAGGGGGAAGGAGGAGCCAGTCTTCTCTTAAAAAATATTTTTACTGATTTCAGAGAGGAAGAGAGAGGGAGAGAGAGAGAAACATCAATGATGAGAGAGAATCATGGATCGGCTGCTCCCTGCATGGCCCCTAGTGGGGATCAAATCCATGACCCGGTATGTGCCCTGACTGGGAATTGAACCTTGACCTCCTGGTTCCTAGGTGAATGCTCAACCACTGAGCCACACTGGCCAGGCAGTCTTCTTCTCTTGTTCCAAATGATGGACACGAGAGCCAGCCCCTGCTGCTCAGTTCAGTGCATCTAATATAGCCCTTATTTTGAATAATAAAGAAAAAAAAATTCCATTAATAGAAAACCAGTGTCTCCCTGGGCCCGCTGAACAAATGGTGAGCGACATCCCCAGTGTGCCGCTTGAAGAGGAACCAGGCACCCGCCTGCCTGGGGTGGCCACGGGGCCTGGGCAGCCCCGGGGACAAGACTGGAGTTTGGGGCAAGGGCTGCGGCAAGGAGTGAGGAGGACACAGGTGTCCAGCACGGTGGGCAAAGCCCCAGAACACGCGAGGGGGGCAGGGGGCTCGCTGAAGTCCAGGTAGCTCTGGATAAGGGAGGCACGGAGTGTGGCTGTCCCCATCTGCTAGGGTTCCTGTTCCCAGTGTCTCCCCTGGACTCGGAGCGCCTATGTCAGGCTCCCTCTTGCATCAGGTCCGCCCCCGGCTGGGACAGAGCAGGTGCGCGGGCGGCACCTGCTGAGTGAACGGATTTGGAAGGGGCGAGCCGAAATGCACTGCACCCGGGGTTAGAAGCCTAGGGTGCGGCCGAGGTGTCCTCGCCTCTGTGGCCTCCAGGGCCCCTCGCTGCCGGGCTCTGTGATGTGAGGGCGCTGCCCTGGGTAGACCAGGGACACAAGCTGGCTTCAGCCTCTGCTCGGCTGCGGCGGCTGCCCGGGGGCCGGCTGCACCAGGAGTCTCCGAGGCGGGCCGTGCTGGTACCCAGCACCGTGATGTCGGGACAAGGGCGAGCGGTCCGTAGCGGCACACAAGCCACAGCCGTGTCTCTTTGGATGTGCTCATCTCTGAGGTTGCTGTCAACCATCACAACTGGTGACGTTGCAACGAGCGTGCAGATGCTAAAACGTCCGACAGTCACGAGGGGCTCTCCTGCCCCAGAAGGGGAGGCCTCTACCCGGGCCTCGCCACCCGAGGTGCCAGCTCCGGCTCTGCCTCCGCCACGTCAGTCTTCCCGACCTTCCCCAGGTCAGGTTTGCGGAGGAAATGATGGCACCTGTGCGCACCTTCAGCAAGGGCAAGGGCGGGAGGGGCTTCGTGGGGCACACCTGCGAGCGTCTGCCCCGCACCTGGCTCTCCTCTGCGTCCTGCACTGGGCTCCGAATTGCACTAGTTAGTTGCCAGATGGGCTCCTGTGTGTCAGTCTTGAAAACCAGCCTGTGATCGCTCTGTGTGGGGCAGGGGCTGTGTCTTCCCCAGGGCTGGGGGGGAGGGAGGTATGTGTGTGACACACCAGAGGTGGGGGAGGGGGGTGACATCACGTGAACCTGTCCAGAAGTAGCAGAATGAGTGGTTGAAGGCTGCCTACAACTCCCGTGCCCTTCTCCACTGACCCTATGTGCACTGACCTCGGAGGTCCTGTTTCAGGCCGGGAGGTTCCAGAGGTGGTACCCGGATGGGACAACGTGCATCGACCGGGTGTGTGCTGGGCGCTCCTCACAGCATTCTTTATATCATCCCAGAAACGTGTGAGGTGGAATTATTTATAGACAGAAACATGTTTTTCCATGATTCATTCAATGGACTCTGAAGCAGCTGTTTTTAATAATTTGGGACATGTCAGAAAAGGGAAATGTCAGGGCAAGCCATGAACATGAAGTTGAGGACACAGGTGGGGCGAGGACTCAACACACTGTGATGATACCAGTAAACGTGGGCGCCGGGGCCCAGTGGTGGGAGGCTGGCGGGGCTGGCTGTGCCCAGGGCACCTTCTGAGCAGCAGCCAGCATGCGACCCCATCACCACAGGGCAAGGCTGACCAGGGAAAGAAGTCTGACTTGTCCCGAGTGTTATGGGAAGCCAAGGAGGCTTAAAGGAGAGAAGAAATGCCCAAACAACGTGGCTCAGTGGTTGAGCATCGACCTATGAACCAGGAGGTCACGAGGGGGCCACATGTCCGGTGTTGCGGGCTTGACCCCCCCAGTGTGGGGTGTGCAGGAGGCAGCCGATCCATGATTCTCTCTCATCATTGATGCTTCTCTCTCTCTCTCCCTCTCCCTTCCTCTCTGAAATCAATAAAAATATATTTTAAAAAGTAAAGGAGAGAAGAAATGACATTCTGTTCTTGTAGCTCGCCGTGGCTGCTGTGGGTGCGGGAGAGCCGAAGAGAGGGGGGCTACAGGGCACACCCAGGAGGTGGCTGCAGGCAACAGATGAGAGGCACTGGAGGTGTGGGAGGTCGGAGCCGGAAGGGCCCTTAGAAATAACGCCCCCTACGCTCTCTCCGAGGTGAGCCATCCTAGATTTCGGTCTTGGCTCTGCCACTAAGTATCTGTGTAGACTGTCCAAGCCTTAGCGCTCGCATCTGACCAGTAGTCCCCACTCCTCCAGGCGCTGGGCTGTGAGGATTAAAGGAGGTGATATACCCAACACTGTCATGCCAGCACGTGGTGAGCCGTCAGTAGACGTCAGCTGTTACTATGCCCCACGGCTGGCCCAGGGTGAGTGGGCTTCCGGCGGCCACCCATTTCCTGCACCCGTTTAAGTCACCTGCCTGGCGTGACCACTCTCTGCCTCTCCTGGTTTACTTATCAGCCTGCTTCTCTTCTAGACGCTCTAAGTTCTGTGAGGCTTACTCCT
Source organism: Ia io (assembly GCA_025583905.1). Classification (NCBI taxonomy): domain Eukaryota; kingdom Metazoa; phylum Chordata; class Mammalia; order Chiroptera; family Vespertilionidae; genus Ia; species Ia io. The sequence continues at coordinate 1,008,919 of JAJQQW010000021.1, forward strand.
CTCAGGGGCTTCCGCTAGCAGCTTCCATGCCTGGCGCTCCCCATGCCAATTTAGTTAGTAATATTCTGATATAAATATAAATATACATAGATCTAAATATGCCTCCAACGCCCAGGCTTCCGTGGTCAGAGGGAGGCTTTCCGAAATCATTCAGGGAGTTATTCGGCATCCTGAGTCGACAGCGTACTGGAAAAAGTGATTCAGAGACAAGAAAGGAAGGGAAAGAGGAAGGGCTGGGAGAGGCCCGGGAGAAAGGAGAGGAGGGCCTTTGGGGGTGGGTGGAGCCGACTGGGGAGGGTGCACGGTGAATGCTGGGCAATAGCCGCTCCTCAGTCACGTGCGCAACATCACCCCAGGCCCTTTCTGGAAAGGCCTCTAGTTGAGAGAATTCGAAGCAGCTGATGGGAGGAAGCAGGGCCCCATCTCTCCAGCGAGGATTTGCTCCCATTTCACCCTTCAGTAAGGAGCCAGCAAAGCCTTCCTTCTCCAGGGGAGAGACCTAGGAAGGCTGGCTGGACCCCCCTACCCCCGCCCCCCATTCCCCCGCCAGCACTGGGGGCTGCACCTGGAGCGTGAAGGTGAGCGTGTCTGCCTGGGCTTTGGGCTCCGGGCCTTGCTGGGGCCACTGACCTGCCTTTGGGGTCAGGCAGGCCTGGGGCTGGGTCCTGGCTCTGCCACCTATCAGCTGTGTGCCCCAGGGCAAGTCACGCAACCTTTCTGAGCCTCGGTTTCCTCATCTGTAAAACGAGTCCAATCCGATTACTTACCGAGCTCACAGGGATCAGGCAAGCTTTGCCAAACTTCGGTCCTTTCTGTCCCGCTTTCTCCATCTCTGCCCAATCCGTGTAAGACCCCTGGCCTTATGTGTGTCATAGGTTTCTTTTACTTGACTCAGGAGACACTCCAACGCCTACGCTTTGGTCTTGTTCTACTATCTGGGCCATCATGAGCTAGATGGGCTGCATGCTTGCTTTCTGGCTTCGTAGGAAAAGAAACACATCCCTCTTGTGATGAAGAATGTGCCCGAGACTAATAGCAGCGCCATGGAGCCTGGCCTGCGTGTGCTCCATACGTGGGGAGCTGTTACTTCCCCGCTGTCATCGCTGTCACCCAGAAGTGCAGGAGGGTGGGAGTGACTGTGAGTCTCTCCAGGCACCTGCTTCAGGAGCCCTCCCCCAATGTGGGGCGCCAGTCCCCTTCCTGCCAAGGCCTGGACCCCAGCCTGGGTTCCTCCCGCCCCTCTCTTCGCATACCACCTCGTGTTTGCACCTATGACAAAATCGTCCTGCACAGAGAGAAGTTATTTTTTAAAAAATTATCTAGCTCTCCATAAAGGAGGGAATCCGCCGGGCCCAGCCCAGCTGCACACATTTTCCCATCGTCACAAGGCCCTCTCCTCCAACTCAGCAAAACCTGAATTTGGCCATAACTGGTTTGGCTCAGTGGATAGAGTGTCGGCCTGTGGACTGAAGGGTCCCAGGTTCGATTCTGGTCAAGGGTATGTGCCTTGGCTGCGGGCACATCCCCAGTAGGAGGTGTGCAGGAGGCAGCTGATCAATGTTTCTCTCTCATCGATGTTTCTGACTCTCTATCCCTCTCCCTTCCTCTCTGTAAAAATCAATAAAATATATTAAAACAACAACAACAACAAAAACACCTTGAATTTGTAAGAAGGGGTAAAGTACTCCGCCCAGCATTGCCTGGTGACTTGTCAATTTGGCCCAGATGACTAACCCAGAATTTCCTAATGCAACTCCACTAGGAAGATGTAACTTTCATTAAAAAAAAATAAATGAATAGGAAACAACCCAAATTCAAAGCTTATGGAAAATGCTCACCTACAAAAACAAACACGCAAGCAAACAAGCTGACCAAGCAGAGCAGGTGTGCAGTGTCGGGCCTGTGTCTGCAGAGGAGACGGGCTTGGGTGGGACTGGTGAGTCCCAGGTCCAAAAGCAGAATCTGCACTCTCCGGCGGTGTGACCTCTGCAACTGGGGGTCAAGGTGGGCCCGTTGGGGAGGCTGCTGTGTGGTTGAGGGGCAGGTGTGAGTGTTTCCTGGAGAGGGGTCGCCCTTGACTGAGCTGGGAGGCAGGTGGACTTGATCTGACCCCACCCTGGGCACAGGGATCTCTTGTTCATCCCAAAGGGCTGTTTCCTCAATGAGGTGACGGCTAATTCCCACGGGGAGATGCTTCTTCCTCCACAGGCATCGGTACTTTAACCAGGACCCGAGAGATGGAAAAGCCTTTCACAGCCAGAGGGCTCCATCCCCGCCTGGAGGGTTAGCCCTGGGGCACGCACTGAGAGGGCCCCAGCACCACCCTTGGGTAATACGCCCCTTGTAGGAGGAGTTCTGGGGTGGCGACAGCTTCCAAAGAACCGGGGTTGTCTCATTTTATTCTGAGAGAAGACGCGTGGGTCCCAGAACCAAATTAGACTCTGACCTGGAGCCCCGAGATCCCATCACAGCTTCTGCTCAGTTTCCCAGAAACCTCCCCCAAAGCAAGGAGCTCTGGCTGCAGACAAGGTGTGCTTTCCTGTCCCCACTGCCCTGGGCCCAGGCCGCTGGGGCCCAGCAGGTTGGGGGGAGAGGTGACAGGCACCTGAGGGGCTGTGGTCTTTTGACCCCTGGATCCTTGACCCCCGTAGCTGTATGCCTGGGTCCCGGGCAGGGGTGGGGGCAGCGGAGCCCAGTCCACTGCTGAAGCTGCTCCCACGCGACCAGGGAGCCACCTCAGCAGCCGTTTGTGCGGCGCCCTTGAACGCAGCCTTGCCCACCGGCTGGAGCTCAGCTCCGCCTGGGAGACGCACGCTCCGCCTGCAAGGCCAAAGGCCTCTGTTTAGCTGAGCTCAATTCCCCAGCCCCTCACCCTGGCAACGGGTCTTTGGGGGATTTACATCTCATGCATCACAACAGGGGAGCGGCCATTCAGCAAGTTGGTGGTGGTGGTGGTGGGGGGGAACCCCACAACACAAAATCAATGTGCCTTAACCCCTCCCCCCACCGAGAGCGCAGCCACAAAACCAAACAGAATCAACAATAAAAATTTCCCACAAGCCCATTGGGCCTTGGCCGACAATCAACAACCAAACAGGAATTCAAACTTAATCAAACGTTCATGTCTTCCTTGTAAAGCTCAGGAAATCAGTAATTGGTTTTATAATTGAATTTTCTGATCACGTATCAAAGGAATGGGTCTTGCCAAAGGCCGAGGAATGGCCTGGCTCCAGCAAGGCAGCTCTGGAAGGTCGGGGAGGGGCGGTGACTGCTGGTGGGCTAAGGCGAGAGCCCGGCATTTATAACCAGAGGAGCTAGCGACAGCAAAGCCTGCCCTGGCCAAGGGGTCTCGCCCAAACACTCACCCCAGGAGCCCTGTGTTTCTGAATTCTTTAGCAATGGTGCCCGAGGCACGCAGGGGGAAGATGGGGAGGCAGGAGGCAGGGTGACCATGTGGGTAGGGAATGAGGAGGCCTGTGGGGCAGGGCCTGCGCAGAGACTGGGAAGCCATAGGGGCCAAAGCCATTCTGGAAAGGAAGTGGGACCCAGGAGAGGCAGGAGGAGTCCAAAGTCTTTGCCCTGAGCTACTTTGAGGAAGGGCGAGTTTTCAACATAAAGCAGGAAGGTAGAAGAATTGCTCTGTGCGGCCTGGTTCTGCATGGGTTGGGGCTGGGGTGCTGACGGGCTTGGGCACCCAGGGCACTAACAGGTCCAGCTCAGCTTTTGCGAGCCCTTGTTCGGTGCTTAACAGTCATCATTTAATTTAGTCTTCACAGCAGCCCACGGAGATGATCATTTTGGTCCCCATTTTACAAACCAGAAATGAGAGCTGTTGGGGGCAGAGGTGAAGGGGCTGCCCACTCGTGAGCCGTGGAGCTGGGGCTTGGAACCAGGATGGTCAGAGCCCAGAGTCCAGAAGCTCACCCCCTAATGAACACAACCTCTCTCCCTGCAGAGAGAAACATCTCGCAGCCAAAGAAAAATAACGAGAAAGAGGTCCCCACACGCAGGGATGGAAGCTCGAGAGCCAACAAATCGACATTCATTAGCTCACCAACTTAAAAACGTCCCTGGTAAAGGCGGGCCATAGACTGGAGAAGGTATTCACAACACGAGTATCTGACAAAGAACGTGTATCCAGGATGTATCTCAAAAAACCACCTCTCACAACCCATTAAAAAGAAAGAATGAGCCCTAGCTGGTTTGGCTCAATGGATTGAGCATCAGCCTGCGGACTGGAAGGTTCCAGGTTCGATTCTGGCCAAGGGCACATGCTTGGGTTTCGGGCTCGATCCACAGTAGGGGGTGTGCAAGAGGCAGCCAATCAATGATTCTTTCTCATCATTGATGTTTCTATCTCTCTCTCCCTCTCCCTTCCTCTCTGAAGTCAATAAAAAATATATATATATGAAAGAATGAAAGACGCATGCCGATACTTTACAAAAGAAGATATACACATGACCAAAAGGCACATTCAAAACTTGCTAAATATCACTAGTCATCAGGGAAGTGCAAGCTCAAAGCAGGATGGAGTATCACTCCATGCAAACAGGAATAGGACGAGTCCACGTGTTGATGACAGCGTGGGACGGCAGGGGCACTCATACACTCTAAATAGTACAACACTTGCCCAAGCTGGTTTGGCTCAGTGGATAGAGTCCCGGGTTTGATTCCGGTCAGGGCACATGCCTATGTTGTGGGCTCAATCCCCAGTAGGGGGCATGCAGGACGCAGGCGATCCATGATTCTCTCTCATCATTGATGTTTCTCTCTCTCTGTCCCTCTCAAGGAGAAAAAATATATTTAAAACACACACACACACACACACACACACACACACACCCGCTTTGGAATGTAGTTTGGAAGTTTCTCATAAAAATAACACACCCTTACCATATGACCTAGCAATTCCACTCCTGGGTATCTACCAAGAGAAGTAAAAATGTAAAAATGTGTAGCCACACAAAAACTTGCCCGTCAGAGTTCTAGTGGCATTATTATTCACATCGACCCCTACAATGACCCCTTAGATGCCCATCGACAGAGGACTAGATAAACAAAGGGTTTATACTTGGGGTAGGTCGGAAGCTTGGTCATAAGGAAGTCCCGAGGTGTGATGGAGAGAGAGAGAGCAGCAGGACCTACAGCTGGGCAAAGGGCCTGGGAGGGGCAGTTTGTCGGCATCCAGATCCCTCCAGTCTGGGATTGTGAGGGGAGGATAGCGGCCCCTAATTCTGCAAGCCTGGTCCTGCGGCTATTGGGGGCTTGGCCAGGGCGGGGAGAGCACTCAACGGTCTGTGGGTATTCGGGAGCAGCATCTCCCACCATGGAGCTCCAGGTGTCCTGGTGGTGCCCTGGGACATGTGCCTACGTGTGGGGCGCGGGGCGAGGATCAGTGAAATGTGTGCCTAATGTCTGTGACAGGCCCAGAGGCATCCCTGGTACCACACCCCCCTCAGCCTGCTCCGGAGGCTCTGCTGTCGAATTCTCATCGAGCCAACAGCTCCTGAAATCCACCTCCCCTCTCCCCATCACACAGGGAGCCGTCCAGATTGTTCAGAACGAAACTGACAGCTTCACGTGGCCGGTCATCTCCCCCGCCGCCCCGAGATAGGGTGACCCTTGACACAGATGCAGCTGCCATAGTACGTGACAGTGTTTTGGTGGCTTCACCCCCACGGCTCGTGGTCTTGGGTGCCAGTCCTCACTGGTGCTCCCGTGAGGCTGGCTCCAGTGCAGGGCTGCCGGCTATGGGAACACCAACTCCCCCTCGAGAGAAGTCAGTCTTCAAAGGACACACAGGCCCTGCCTTTGAAATTCAGGTTTCTTTTTATTTTTTAAAAATTTTTATATGTTTATTGATTTCAGAGAGGAAGGGAGAGGTGGGGAGAGATAGAAACATCAATGATGAGAGAGAAACATTGATCGGCTGCCTCCTGAATGCCCCACACCGGGGATCAAGTCCACAACCCTGGCATGTGCCCTGACCGGGAATCAAACCGTGACCTCCTGGTTCATAGGTCGATGCTCAACCACTGAGCCATGCCAGCCTGTGTTTTTTTTTTTCCTTTTGGATACAAAGGAAGAGCCTTGTGCTTGGCCATCACCTAAACTTAGCAATTAAGTTCTGCCAGAAGAATTGACAGACGTTTGTTTTGGAATTTATGGAACTGAAGTGGTGGGGCTGGGTGGAGGGGGGAAGCTTAGAAGCCTGTAGGACCCTGTGGGACAAGGGACTTGCCTGAGGCCACATAGCAGAGGGAGCTGGGCTGGGCCTGGAGCCAGCTTTCCTGTGAAGGGTCCCGTTCCTCTGCCACTGAGCTGAGGCCTGGCACTCCTCTGGGTCAGGGACCCCCACCTGACCAACACCCCGCCCCTCGATGCTCAGTCCCTGGCTCCTGCCCTCCAATGCGAGTCACAGTGAGGGAAGATGGCCCCGCGGCCTTTCTCCCCACCAGGCTGCGTGGCCTGAGACAGGCCTGGAGGGCTGCTTTCCCACCTCCCCCTTTCCCAAGAGGAAGCGGCCTCGTTCCAGAGGGCAGGCCCGAGGCTCCTTTTCCCACTAAGCTCGGAAACCACAGGGACTTGGGGCCCAAGCCTGGGCCCCAGCACGCTCCCGATGGTGGCAATGGAGCCGTCTCTCCACCCACTCACCCCGTGGCTGGCGAGCCCCCAGGAGCCAGGGAGGGGGCAGACGAGGCCTTCATTGCTGTCAGCACCTTGGCCTCATCAGCCCACAGGCATCAGAGCCCACGGCTGCTGCCCTGAGCGCATCGGCGATTGCTGTGCACCAGCTCGGGGCCTGGGCCCAGCGGTGGCTCCCGGGGACTCTCCTGGGGGAAAGCCGAGATGGAGATTGTGGACCTGCCTCCGCATCAGACTGGGTCACAGCACACACCTGGGCCAGGCTGCTGGGCTCCCACCCGGTCCACAGCCCTGTGACCTTGGCTTGTCCCCGCCTCTCCCTGCACTTCCGTTTTCTCATCTGCAGAACGAGGACAGTGATGGAGTCGATGTCTCAGTCGGGGTCCTGCCAGGAAGCGGGGTGCCCTCGAGGGGGAGGGGCGAGGGAGTGAACGTGTGGAAAGTGGTCAGCACCTGCAGGGCCCAGGTGAGCGTGCGACCCCATCACACCGAGGAGGGAACTGAGGCGCTCAGGTAATGAAGGGGCCCGTCGGAGGTCACCAAGCTCAAGAAGGTGGATCAGCTTTGACCTGTGCCCTCAGCCCCCCCACGCAGCAGCTTCACTCTGAGGACACACACTGGGCTCTTGCACTGGGCTCTCTGAGAGGGAAGGGAAGAGTCCCAGACCTGGGCTCCACGCTGACGGCTGAGCCCTTGGACTTGGGCCTGCGGTGGGTGGTCTCTTGGGGTGGGGGGAGGGCAGGCCCTTCACTATCAGGTGCACAGCCGCCGACCCTGAAAACAGTGGTGGACCCCCAGCCTGGCCCCGGCCCCAGCAGCCGCCCCGGGGCCGGGAGGGCTGCCTTCCTCTCCTTGGCCAGCGGTCATCAGGGGGACCGGCTGGCCTGGGCACCGGGCACTGGGAAGGGGAAAGAGGGCTGGGAAAGAAGGGTATGTGTGGGGGGCGCCCACAGGGCTGGAAAAGCTGGACCTAATTTGGCAGTGAGCTATTTCAGGACTGTGCCCTGGGGGCCTCGGACCAGCGATATTGGGGGAGGGGAGTCTGGCAGTGCAGATGCCGGGCTGAGGAGGGAGAGCGGAGGGAGGGAAAGCCAGACTTCTAGCGCTGGCCGTCTGGGCCAGATGGGGTCTGTGGAGGTCAGTGTGGAACACAGTCCTGCTGTGCTGGGAGGGTCACGGTGCATGGCGAGCACGCCCTATCCGTGGCATTTGGCTGTCATAGCTGTAGAATCACCCCTACCTTACAGCTGAGGAACAGGTCGGGGCTGGGCGTGGAGGGAGCAGAGGTCAGGAGGGGTCAGAATACCCAGGAAGGGCTGCGGTCAGGAGCTGGGGCAGGGGGCAGGCAGCAGCTCTCGGGATGCACAGAGCCCTGGACCAGAACCCAAACCAACAGGTAATGTCCTCGGGGAACTCCCTCTCCTCCCAGGAGCCCCTCAGGCCATTGGAGCGCTGCACTGCCTTGGCCACAGCGACTGGTTGAGGGAGAGCACGTGGCCCAGGAGGGGCCAAGGAGAGAGGGGGACTCCGCCAGGACCTGGGGGGCTGCTCAGGGGAGGACCACACAGGCACAGCCCCGTCTCGGGATCTCACAGGTCAGGAGTGGTGGGAGGACGCAAAACATGAACTGCTGTAACCACCGCCTTGCGAGGGAGGGAGAGATTTTGTGGGGTCCACGGTGAAGGCCACACAACGGGACAGAGGGGAGAGATGAAGAGAAGCCAGGGGCGTCATCTGAGCTGCCAAATCAAGCCTCGCCTGCAGCTGTACCTCCAGACTTCTTCTTTTTTTTTTTTAATATATATTTTTTAATTGATTTTTTTACAGAGAGCAAGGGAGAGGGATAGAGAGTTACAAACATCGATGAGAGAGAAACATCGATCAGCTGCCTCCTGCACACCTCCTAGTGAGGATGTGTCTGCAACCCAGGTACATGCCCTTGACCGGGCATGTACCGGGGACCCTTCAGTCCACAGGCTGATGCTCTGTCCACTGAGCCAAACCGGTTAGGGCTCTAGACTTCTTAATCGACGGGCCAGTTGACTTGATTTTTCATGGGCCACTCTGTTACTTGCAATCCCAAGTGTCCTTACTCACCCATATCGAGGGGGTCTTTGGCGGTGATTCAAGACTGCGGGCTGGCTTGCAGATACAGAGGAGAGGAAGCAGAGGAAAGCAGCAGATGGGCGCGCGCGTGTGTGTGTGTGTGTGTGTGCGTGTGTGCGTGTGTGTGTGTGTGGCTGTGGGAGGGGCAGACAGATTCTGGTTTTCCTAGGGAGGCTCTCCCGCCGACCCCCCACGGGTGGGGTGTGGTACTACCTGCCCCTCCCCACCAAGAGCAGGGTCTCTGAGCTGCGAAGGGACCCAGATACCACCTGGGCCATCCACCCACACCCAGCCTGTGACTCACACACAGACTCTCGCCCAGAGCTGTAAGAGGCCATGGGAATCATGGAGGCCACCTTCTCAAACCAGGGGTGACTGCTCCCTGCCCAGGCTCGAGACCCCCACATCTTTCTATCTTTGTGTCCAACCCTGCCGCCCTGGGCAGGGTCTGCGGGGGCGCGAGTGCTCCGTGTTTGTGAAATGACTCGCTGACCAACGGAGCAAGGGACAAGGAGGCCCCACGTTGGCTGGGTGACTTGATGCGGCCTGGTGAGACGCAGAGAGCTGAGCCCGGTTCACAACCCTCAGTTCCAGTGCTGGGTCGGCCACGTCGCCCCTGAGGAAGCCCCTTTCCCACTGGAGCCAGAGGAGGCCTGTTTTGTCCCATCTGCTAAATGGAGCAGCACAATCAATCGCCTTCAACGGAGGAGTCCCGAGCTCTGTGCATCTGGGCAGGCAGAGGGACGAGGAGGGCTGCCCCTCGCCGTGTACCCGGTGCCCAGCACAGGGCAGGTGCACGCGCTGCTGCCCGGCAGGCAGGCCCCTCTTCCTGGCCTCAGGTGTGGGCACGGCCGCTTCGTGGGTCACCTCCCCCAGCGCCTCGTCAGATCTGCCAGCCACCACTGAGGTTTCTCCAGGCCCCGGGGAAGGCAGGCGGACGCAGGCCAGTGAGCATCCTTGTGTTTGACTGTTTCAGAGTTAGTGCAGACCCACGGGCGAGCAGCGCTGTGCCATGGAGATGGCACCGCGATATTTTCATGATCCAAAAAAGGACAGTGTAAGTGACAAGATTTCTTTGGCCAGAGGAGACCCAATGACATTCTGGAAGCTAAGTGTGAAATATGACGCGGCCTCCCCAAAGAGCTGCCATTCTCTGGGAGCGGGGGTGGGGGGGTGGGGAAAGGGATTCCTAACGAAGCCCCTCCGAGGGACAGAAGCGCACTGGGCAGCGATTCCAGCCGGCCGGGATCTGTAGTCCAGTGCAGGCCAGGCAGCCAATTAGGTGCTGTGTGCCTCTGTTTCTAACCTGAAAAATGCACCGAAAACCTTACCCATTCCTCACTGGACAAGCGGAGGATAATTCACCGATTTTTATTAGTAGTGATAATTTTAAATAAATTGGTGAAAAGGACAAGAGCGAACGTATTGCTGAGAACTCTCTGTTGTCAGGCACTATCATCCTAAGCACTTCACAGGCATTGTCTCATTTAATCTTACAGCCTAGAACCGAGGAGGGCATTAAGATTGTGCCCATTTTACAGACAAAAACACTGAGGGCTGAGGAAGGTAAATAATTTTACCTTCCAAAGAGCTCGTGGTAGGAGTGGGAACCGAATCCAGTCCCCTTACTTCCTGTGTCAGGCACTGTATGAGACAAATAAGATCTAGATTTTGGGCTTCCTGGACATTAGAACGTAGTGAGAGAAATCGGCAGAGGCACACATGAGGAAAACAAGAGCCTTTTCAATGGAATAAAACCTCACACAAATTCAAGGCATTCTTTCTTTGCTATTATCCCATTAGCTTGCAATGTATTTTATATATGCAAGTACTAGTATATGCACGCACACATTTTTAAGTGTTGATGTATACACATGTGTGTGTGCGTGTGTGTAAATCTACTGACACGGGCCAGGACTGTTCATAGACTTTCTCTGTGAGCCTCCTAACCCTGTAATTGTCCAGGCCCCAGATCCTTTAGGGGCAGACGGCCCAGTCTCTCTGCTTTTGTGATGCAGATGAGGCCAGGGAAGGAGGAAGGGGAAAGACTCCACTTCAAAAGATTAAGGCAATTTGCATAATAATGAGAGAGTGAGGAGGGAGGGAGGGAAGGAGTTAGAGAAGGAGGGAGGAGGAGAGTGGAAGGGAGAGAGGAAGGAGAGGGGGACAAGGGAGCGGGGAGAAGAAGAAAGAGGAAAAGGGAGGACGATGAAGGAAGGGAGGGAGGGAGAGGAAGAGAGGGACCCACTTATAAGCAGAGAGGAGTGGGTGGAAGGGGGGAGGGAGGGAAAGGTGGGGACAGGAGGAGGAGGAAGAGGGTAAGAGAGGGAAGCCCCGTGGGCTGGGGGTAGAGAGAGGGTCTCCGGGGAACTTGGGGAGGTGAGCTGCTCAGGAGAGTGGGGGTGGGACAGACGTGAGGAAGACAGAAGGGCTATGTGGGAAGTGTTGTCCTTTCGGTCCCTTTCCACGTTTTTAGTAGAGACTTAGAGAAAAAAGATGGGATTCTTGGAATGATCTAATGCTTTCCCTGATGGTACGGTGCCCGTTTAACCGGGACTCTGCTCTGGACTGAGCCGTGAGGACTGTAGTTCCATTAGGGATCCGTCTCCATCCTCCACGCGTATATATTTTGTACTGCGTGACCTCGGGCAAGTCACCTAGGGTCACTGCACCTCATTTTCCCCCTTGTAAATGGGGTGACAATAGCACCCACCGCACAGGGAGCTGTTCGTGTTAATCACTTAATTCACACCAATGGTTTAGCACAGGCCCTGCTGCAGGGAGCCGGAGCCGGAGACTTCAGTTCCGAGTCCCTCTGTGTGGGGACCACTCCCAGCTGGAGACCCACCAGGGGGAAACCCGACTCCTGGGGGTGGCCCCGTCTCCTGACTTTCTGCCTCGGTCTGCCTTGTCCCCAGGCATCCAGGCTGGTCCCACTGGAGTTTCAGTTTCCTGATCCTTATCCTTCTGCCCCAGGAGCCAGTCACAGGTCCCTTTCTTTAGTCACCACACTCCCTGGCTGCTCGCATTTCCCACCCCATCCAGACCCCGAGGCGGCGGGGGGGGGGGGGGGGAGGGGGGTCAATTAGCATAGCTTACCCAGCTTTGGTCCCCCCCCCCACTAGTCCACCCTGCACGTGCCATCATAACTAAAGCTCACTTTTACCCATCCCTCCCAGTTCAAACTTTGTCAATGGCTGCCCACTGCCAGCAGGATAAAACCCAAACTCCTTGGCAGCCTGTCCCAGGCCCACCGCATGGGGACCTGACCCTATATCTCCTGCCTTCCCCACACCTGGCCCGTACCCTAAGCCTCTGTTCTGGCCACTGGCCTCGCCTGTCAATCAAATCTCCTCTGGTCCTTGCCCACCCACTGCTCCTACTCAGTTCTTCCTGCTCCAAGTCCCTGTCATCACCCGCCCCTGCACCTGCCATGCCACACCTGCTTCGAGGACAGTTCCAACCTCACCTCCTGCAGGAAGTTTCCCCGACCAGCTTGTGGGATGACCAGCTTGTGGGATGACCGAGCTCAGTCAGCCTGGGGCCCTGTGTGCCCAAGAGCAGGGCCAGCTTCCTAACGGCCCCATCTCACCTAACGCTGAATCTTCACAAGGGCTCAGCACAAAGCCGACACGTGGTCAGTACTCAGCCCATGTTGATTCACTTAGCGATGAAATGACAGGTACTTTCCCTTTTTTCTCTGAGAACTGGAAAAATTAGGCACGCCATTCCCCTGTGCCTGCTGGCTGGTTAACTGAGACTCAGCACTGCGCTCTCGCTTCCGCTGGAAGGCAGACCGAGGGAAAAGGCCCAGGGCCTGTCCCGGTCTGAAGATCAGACCAGGCATTTCTCGCTCTGGGCTTGAAGGCCAGAGTTGACCAAAATGAGTGGATATATGTAAAGTGCTCAGCACGGTGCCTGGCAGCTAGTAGGTGCTCAATAAATGATGGCTGTTTGTTGGGGGGGGGGGTGGTGCGGTGCAGGGTGCAGGGCTAGGGGAAGAGGGTGAAGGGATTAAGCAAACAAAAAAACCCACAACACGCTCCTCATAGACACAGACAACAGTATGTGGCTTAGCAGAGGGGAAGGGGGTGAGGGGAGGTAGAAGGGAGTAAAGGGGGGCAAATGGTGATGGGAGGAGACTTGACTCGGGGTGCTGAACACACAGTGCAGTAGACAGATGATGAGTCATAGAATCGTGCACCTCAAACCTTAGTAATTTTATTAACCAATGTCACCCCAATACATTCAATAAAAACCACAGCTGTTTGTTACCACTGTGGCCGTTACCGCTACAACGAATGAAGCCCGTACCACCTCAGCCACTCTGCGGGCCTGAGCCGGTATTTGCTGACTGTCTGCTTTCTCCAGCACCTCTCCCACCGCGTTACTCATCCCGCGTCCCCAGCAGCCAGCGCAGCGCCCACGTCACGTGAGCCCACCGTGAGAGCTCAAAGGGAACCAGGCTGGCGAACGGCAGTGCCCTCTTTCCAGCGGCCCCGACTCTCTGGTCCGAACCAGAGCCTGTCCCTGGGGAGATGTGCTTGGGGACAGGCCCTCCTGCCAGCGCCCAGCTCCCTGGCCCCGGGGCTGGCCTCGGACACACTGCGTCACCCAGTTCCCCCGCCCCTGGAGGAGCCAGCGCCTGAGCCGGGACGACGCTGGGCCGTGGAGTTAGAATTCTGTGCATCGGCATTGAATTTTACATGCACAGCTCGGTCGCAGGTGAGACCTGAGCGTCTTCCTCCGGGATGGAGGTGATTTTTAGCAAAGACAGGATATGTCTTTGCTAACCGCACGGCAAACCACACAGCAGTCAGAGGTCAGGGCTGCCCATTCAGAGGCTCCCAGTGGGGCCGGAGCACTGGGAGGCCTCCACCTGCCCCCCTTCTCCATCCAGTCACAGCGAGAGGAACTGGGACTCAGAATCCCACCGGGGGCCCAGAGCAGCTTCTGGATAGAATTCCCTGAGGTTGTCTCCTTCCCTCCTTCTCTCCTTCCCTCCCTCCCTCCCTCCCTCCTTCCCTTTAATTTCCTTTTGCCAGTGTGGCTGCATCAAGTTCAGTCTGACAGTTAATGCAGACATTTGCAAATAAGAAGCTTTTATATACTTATTCCATCCACCACTTATCAGCCGCCTGGAAACTCAAGTGAAAAACAGTCCCTGTTCTAGGACGTCCCCTTCCTACAGGGAGGGGAGCCCCTTAGGTTCTCAGACTCACTCCCCTTGGTTCGAGGGGAGAAAGAATCAGTTCACATGGCTGCTCCCTCATCCCCCAAACAAGGCATGGAGAGCTCTCCTAAGGAGGGGATGGTGGCCAGGTAGGCTGTTACATTTGAGACCTATTTCCTCACCTGGCCGGCGTGGCTCTGTGGTTGAGTGTGGACCCAGGAACCAAGAGGTCACCGGTTTGAGTCCTGGTCAGGGCACATTCTCAGGGTGCGGGCTTGATCCCCAGTAGGGGGTGTGCAGGAGGCAGCCGATTGATGCTTCTCTATCATCGATGTTTCTATCCCTCTCTCCCTCTCTCTCAAATCAATAAAAATATATTAAAAAATATTTTCTCTGTTCGCATAATTGCCCCAGGGCAGGTACTATGCAGTGCTGTGGGAGTCCCAGTTCAGAACAGCCACCCGCCCTTTCTGCAAGATGAGCCCGGGAACTCTGTGGCTGTTGTCCATGTTGGCGACTTTGCCGGGAGGTTTGCTCCCCAGCGAAGCCCCTGTTTGCGCGTGCCAGGTGGGGACGGGTCTCCTGGCTCAGGGGGGTGACTAGCTTCTCTCCCACATACAGCACCGTCTCCTGCGCCCGGAAGGCAGCGTGGCAAGGTCATGAGGACGCGGCAGGGGACCGAGACAGGCCCTCTCCTCGCCGGGCCCCGCGCTCAGCGGCCTACCTTTCTCTCCTTGTCACCGTATTCGATGCCCAAGGTGTCCATGGCCCGGACGATGGCTGCCAGGGACTGGATGGTGTTGCTGTAGACGACGGGCTTGTACTGCTTCACGTCTTCTCCCGAGAAGCCATCTTCGTGGATGATCCTGGAGAAAAAGCACACACCAACCGATGAGTGTGCCTCTGCACCGGGCCGAGCACGCGGCCTGCGGCGCCCCGGCCACCCTCCTGGCGGAGCTGGCTGAGGGCCGGGTCTGATCCGGGAGCTGAATTACTGAGCCGCTGCATTGGGACCATCTGAAGGAAAAATCTACCCGAATTACTGAAAATTCATCTGAAAAAACAGAATCGCGGGAAAGAAAGGCAGTCTTTTTATATTCCCTACACACGCGAGCAACGGCCGTTAGCAGGTGTGGATCATACTTGAACGCGCTTAGCACGGGAGGGCACGCACGAAGCACCCAATCAATGTTAGCTTTCGTGTTTTTAAGCAAAGCTCAGGGTCTTACCTATCCACTCAGGAGTGTAGGGCTTCCCCTCTGTGCTAAGTGCTTTACACGCACCGTCTCATTTAAGATTCAAAACAATCTTAGGAGATCAAAACTATGATTTCCCACATACAGGGGAGGAAACTGAGGCTCAGAGAGGGCAAGCCACCCACCCGAGGTCACACAGCTGGCTGAGTGTCACAGCGGCAGTCGAGGCCCTGCTTGTGACTACCAGGCCGGCTGACGCTGACAGGCAGGGCTGCCGCTTCTGCCCTGGGAGCCCAGAGCTTCTCACACGAAGTGAGCATCAGAGCACTTCCTACAACACCAGCCCGAGGAGGGTGAGGCCAGGCAGGGAGGTGTCTGGTTTGAGGCTGGAGAAACAGCCCGTGGCTGAGTCCGGAAGGAGACAAGGCCAGGCGTGGGAAAGCAGGAGGGAGGCCACCTGGGACACCTCAGCCGCAGTCAGTAGCATCTTCCTCTACGGGCTGAGTGACAGAGTGCAACGTCACGTCCCCGAGACATCATTTGAGCCACTGGATCCAGCCATGCCTGAAGCTAACATCGCCCCTTCACTGGTGAGTGATGGGAGCCAAATAATTCCTCCTTACTCTTGTATAAGCTAATAGGACCTGAGTTTGTCACTTACAGCCAACAGCATCTGAAGCATGTTTTGTACCTGGATGACAACCATAGTCAGAAGTCATCTCTGAGTAGACTTGTTTATGAACCTTCTGTCTTTACCACCAGCCTGTCAGCCTTTGGACTTCAGGTGATCACACCTCAGTTTCCCCCTTCCATACCACCTGGCACAGGGCTGGCCCCGGACAGGACTCATAACTACAGGAGCCAGGAGTACACAGGGGCACAAGACCACCCTTCTCTGAGGAGCTCACCGAAGGAAGCAGACATGTGCGTGTGTGTGTGTGTGTGTGTGTGTGTGTGTGTGTGTGTGCGCGCATGCCAGGGTGGGAACCCACCGGCGTTTTATGCCTGCAGAGCCAGGGCAGCAAAGGGAAGCCGAGCTTGATGCCCACCTGGAGCTGAGGGGCTCTGAGAGGTGTTGCAAGCCACCAAACCAGAGGAAATACGGGAGCGAGCCAAGGCTGACTCTGCAGGCCTGAGTGTCCGACTTTGGACCGGGGCCGCCCGCTGGACTCTGGAAACCTGGCAACGCAATGGGGAGATCTCAAGTGGGAATGGGGAGAGGGAGGGAGAGCGGCACCCAGCCCCGCCCCCCGAGAGGGGCGGAGATCTCTGGGAAGAGGCCATGGAGGAGAGACCCCTGGCCTCCCTCACCTGGGCTCCCCTTTGCTGCCTGGGGCCCCTGCAGGGGGCAGGGCTTGGGCTCCCTCTGCTCTCTGCTGCCCCTCGGTGCGGGGCTGTGCTCAGCCGCAGTGAGGCTCCCCAGACACAGCGGCCTTATATGGTCACAGAGCCACGGGCTCGGGAGCTGGAAGGGACCTTGGAGGGTCATGTGGCCCAGCAGCCACTCTCTAACCACAGATGCCTCTGAGATTGTGACGAGGGCAGCCCACACACAGCTTTGTCCCCAATTTCTGGTGGTTCAAGACTCACAGACCCTCCGCTACCGGAACACGCCGCTTTTCACTCCACTTCCCGGCTGGCCCCTCCTCTGCTTCCCCTCCTGCACGCGCCCCCACCCCCCACCTTGTGTTAGGGCAGTGGTCGGCAAACTCATTAGTCAACAGAGCCAAATATCAACAGCACAACGATTGAAATTTCTTTTGAGAGTCAAATTTTTTAAACTTCTTCTAAGGCCATTTCTTCAAAATAGACTCGCCCAGGCCGTGGTATTTTGTGGAAGAGCCACACTCAAGGGGCCAAAGAGCCGCATGTGGCTCGCGAGCCGCAGTTTGCCGACCAATGTGTTAGAGGAAGGATGAGGAGTCAGCGGGGGCTGGAAGAGGGGGAGTGGGGGCAAGGCCAGTGAGGGCAGCAGAGACCCAATCGCAAAAGGCGATGCACCACTTATATTTTTTTCTTAACACGCATTAAAACAGTCACCTATTAAAACAGAACAACGCCCATCTGTGTACTTTCCCAAACCATCTTGACTTCCCATGTGGTTCTGCTCCACATGTGGATCCATTTAAAAGGAAGCTCCCCCTTTCTTCCCCTGACTTCTCCAGGCCTGATGGAGGCCTGTTCTGGGAACACTCCTGGATCCCAACCCACACAGCTGAGCAAAACAGGAGCAAAGAAAACCCGCCATCCGGCAGCCATCGTCCCACCGCCTGGAGGGAGGCTCCGCCCAACATGTTGGTGTCTATGACAGTCCTTCTACCTGGGAGCCCACGTGTGTGTTGTTTCTCCTGAAATGAACTCACACTGCGTGGCTCCGTGTCGCCCAGCAGCCGTCACTGGCTGCCTGGTGGCCCATTGTCTGAATGGGCCCTCAGTCATTCAACCCAACCCCTGTCAGGGGACATTGCTTGTGGAAGGAGCTCTTCCCAGCTTCCACCAGCTGCTGGGGAGGCTGCCAGGCCGTCAGCCCGTTCCTCCTAACGAAGACAGAAAGCTATACACCCGGACGGAACAAGCCAGAGGCAGGGCGGCCCCCGGCCTTGCGGGCTGGGCTTGGGTGACGCGTGCGCAGACAGGATCTCTCCGCGATTTGAAAAGAAGAGGAAAGGACCCAACGGAGAACCAGCTCCTTCACTCTGGGTGAAAGTGTACGGCAAGAGAAAACATGATCTAAAAAATAAACGAGACCCCCCTTTAGTAATTAATGCTCTACTTAAAACATGATAGCCTAATATTAGAGACTACAAGGGACTTTACAGTAATAGCAGGAGGCGGGCCACTCCCGAGGGGAATGAGGGCTGCAAAACAAGAGGTGAGTCCTGGGGGCAGTGACTTGCAGAAATCTGTTCTGAAGATGCCGTTTTTAATAAGGGGGAACGCGGGCCAGAAGCAAAGACGCCAGCTGCCAGCTGTCAGCAGACGGAGCCAGGGGCCAGGCCGGGACTCGTGGTTCCAGGACAGAGCCTCTGCCGCTGTTATCTGGGGAACAGCGTGGCCCCTGCCCTTTCCCGAGACTCTCGGCGCTGGTGGTAGGGGTGGGGGTGGAAGTGCGTGCCAGCTCCCATCCTGCGTGTGTGCGTGTGTGTGCGTGTGCGTGTGCGTATGTGTGTGTGTGCCGCTCTGAGAGCTAGCTGCCTTCTAGGCTCTGCGCCTTTTTCCCTGGTCTCAATCCTGGGACCCCGGCTTTGGATGACAGAGATCCTGCCTTGGCCTTGGAGGCAGAAGACTCAAGTTCTTATGCAATTTGGCCGCTGACAAGCATCACACCCCCAGGCGAAGTGGGCGGGAGAAGGCCCCCTCTGGCCAGCCCTCCTCTGGTCAGCATCGCGGGCCTCGGCCTGGGCCCCCCTCGGTGTTACCGGAAATCCTTTGAGGCATCTCGGCCAGCCTCCCCAGAGGAGCCCCTTGGTCCCCCAATCCACCCTCAGCTTCCAGGTGCTGGCCCTGCCCCTGCCCGTGTTTCCAGGAGACACTGCCACTTTCCGTGGTGGCTAACACCCTCACGTCATGGCTCCTGAGGCCTGGGGTCTGGTCTGGGCTCTTCCACTGACCAGTGGGCGTGAGCTTGGCTGTCACCGGGCCTCTGTGGCCGCTTCCTGTGCGCGCTGCCCCAGCCTCTCGGACAGGCCGCTGTCGGCTTTGGGCCTCGGTTGTATCAACTCCCTGTGGTCACTGTTTCACTCCGGTTAACCAAGCTCCAGGGTCATGTCTGTCTTTGCCAATGTCGTCCTGTTGGGATACAGCAGCTCACAAAACACGGGGCAAATAACCAAAGGTGCTCTTGGTGGACCAGACATTGAGATGTGCCCGGCCGGTCGTGGCTCAGTGGTTGAGTGTCGACCTATGAACCAGGAGGTCACGGTTCGATTCCCGGTCAGGGCACAGGACTGGCTTGCGGCTTGATTCCCAGTGGGGTGTGTGTAGGAGGCAGCCGATTAATAATTCTCTCTCATCACTGATGTTCCTATTTTTCTCTCCATCTCCCTTCCTCTTTTTTTTAAAAAAAATATTTTTATTGATTTCAGAGAGGAAGAGAGAGGGCGAGAGAGAGATAGAAACATCAATGATGAGAGAATCATTGATCGGCTGCCTCCTACACGCCCCCTACTGGGGATCCAGCCTGCAACCTGGGCATGTGCTCTTGACCAGAATCGAACCTGGAACCCTTCAGTCCGCAGGCCGACGCTCTACCCACTGAGCCACACCAGCTAGGGCTCCCTTCCTCTTTGAAAGCAATTAAAAAATATACTAAAAAATACACGTATTAGGTATTTCAAAGATTTCTTAGGATGAAAGAAAAACGGCTGAGATGCTCTGAAATGAGGACCTGTACACCTCACTGAGCTCAAGCTCTGCTCACCTGTCACCCCTCAGACCACTGGCTCCAAGAGGCCCCTTGCCTGTGATCCCGTCTTTACCCTGCCTTGTCTTCCTTACAACACCTACCACCACTTGAGACATATACTTATTGCCGCGGTGCCTGCTTCCTCCTATGCCCCGAGTTTCAGGGGGGCAGGGACCTTGTCTGCCTGGTTCACTGACCACAGCCCCTGAGCAGCGCCCGGCACACAGGGAGTGGCCAGTGAGTGTTGGCCGATGGCTGAATCAAACAGGCGACTGCTCAGCTAGAAAGCAACGGGTCTGCACATGGCTCCTGCTGGGAAGGAAGGCGGCCTTTCCATTGTGGGCTGGGAGCAACCATCTCTCCCCGACCCACCACCGTCCCCTCCCACCCCTGGCTGCCTCTCCTGCCTCCACCGTGGGTGCTCAGTGGCTTCCCGGGGGCCCGGGACCTGTGCCCTTTCCCCAGCGATACAAACTAGAATCATCCCTCACTCGCCGGCGTGGGTCACCCCCTTTAACCCTCACTGGTTCTCAAGGGTTTTCTCAGGGTCAGGACACACAGCCACCGTACGTTGTCCGTTCCACACTCACTTCTGGGAAAATCCAAAAGCCGTTCTTTGAAACCCAACCGTGAAGTTCATTGGCGATGTCGCCAAGAGATGACAGTGTATTACGGCTCCCTAGCCCTTTTCCCGACGCCTATGCAGAGACCCGCGTGTTCATTAAACACAGCAAAGGCCCAGGAGTGCGGCGAACTGGTTCAATGTCGATGCCACTGCCTAAAGCTAAGCACCGTTCCTGCCTTCCCATCTGCCTGGTCAGGGCAGCTGTGGACTGCCCTCCCGCCTTCCGCTGACATAATGAAGTGAAGCATTCCCATCAGGGCATTATGTCTAACGCAGGAACGGGACCACACGCCGGGGGGCAGAATGCACCAGCAAGGCTGCCGGGCTTCGCTCATCCTGATCGATCCTGGGGAAAGAAGCCCTCCCTGCCTTCCCACCTACAGTGTTTGTTCAGTATTTACGTTCCTTGCTCACTAGCCCTGCATGCGTCCTCATGAACACGGGAAAGAGAGAAAAGGCCGCGAGAGCGGGCTGCCTCAGGCAGAGGGCTCACAGGCCAGACCCTCACCACCCCGAGCCACCTACCACGTCTCCTTTTCTGACGCCTGGTGGACAGGTGCAAAGGCTCTGCCATCAAGCGGACCAGTCCGTGGGCGGGCTCCTGCCTGGGCTCCTGCGGCCTCCCTCACCGCTCACTGCACGATTCGCCTAAGGCTGGGGGTGAGCTTCGTACCGGCAAAGGAGGGCTGGAGTGGGCATCTGCTGCTTTGGCTTGCCCAGCTTCTCTTCTCCTTCCCTTGGAGAACCACCCTTCCTCCCACTTTGGGGACTCTCCCTCCCGTAGCCTAAGTTCCAGGGGTGAGCCCCTGACCCACACCTGGATCCAGCCAGTGCAGACACACCTGGATGCAGCCACGCCTGAAGCTGCTTTAACACTAGGCTCCTCAGTTACATGAGCCCACGTGCTTCCTTTTGTGCTTCGGTCACTCCGAGGCGGGTCGCTGTCCTTAGCAACCGGGAGTTCTGATGACTGCAGAGGCTCTGCACAGTCCTCGAGAGTCTGTTTGGGAGGATGGCGGCAGGGCGCTGGCCTAGCCATGTGGCCTTGCTGAGCTGAAAGGGGGTATCTGGTTACTGTGTACCTTCTGAGGGCCCTGAGGGTTACAACCCTGCGGAGGGGTGGGGGGAGGGGGAGGCGGGGGTGCGGGGGTGCGGGGGAGCTTCAGCTCCAAAGCCACTTTACAGTGGCCAAGTTGGCCTGGGGGGCATTTTCTCTTAAAGACATTCCAGGGACCAGCAGCTCCCAAAGTATTGTCGCTGCCCCTAATCTTCAAAAAAACCAACCCCAAACAAAACAAAACTCCACACAAAAAACACCAAACCAACCCCAAGGACGTCACTGCCCTTGCTTCTCTTCTGGATTACAGACACAGGCATCCTGGAAGAGGCGCTCACAGGCTCTTGGTTTTCCCCTTCCTGTTCTTTTTAAGCGAGGACTTGTTTTTCTGCTTTTCAGCACGTGATTGGGCAGGGAAGGACAGGAACACACCACCACCGACCTCCAGAGGCAGAGGGGCATGAAAGAATCCCGGTTCTCTGGGCCAGACCACTTGGCTTGGAGACCTGCCCCAGGTGCTGGGCCATCCTGGGTGAGTGTTTGTTCTGAAATAAAGGGGCAAACAAAAAGCACCCTTCCCGGAGGAGCGTTCAAGGCCAAAGGCACAGACCACAGACATGGGGCTCCCTGGGAAATCACATTTCTCCCACCCTCTCGGGGGAACACTTGTGGAAAAGTCTGCCAAAAGCAAGTCTGAATCCACATTCCTCTCCAGGGTCACTCATGTCTCCCCCAAACCAAATGGCAGGGGTCTGTTGCCACATCTGTTTTCACTGGACAAACGGGGCCACGTGCGCACCCAGATGGCCCCGAAGCTCGTGGATGGCACCCGTGAGCCACATTCTTCTGGCTCCTTCTGCGTCATCCCTTTGTTAGGTCTTTGAAAGTGAGTGAGAGAGAATTCCAGGTGAGGGCATGGCCTGCCAGACCAAGAGAAATACAGCCACAGAGACATGCAGCAGCCCCCGCCCAGCCAGCCTTCCTTCCCCCACGCGGCCCAGGAAGGGTGCCAGTCTGTGCGGTGAATGCCAACAGCCCCGGCATGGCCTCCCGGGTTCCTCACCCTGGCCTTTCTCAAGCAGATGGAGGCTCCTCATTAATAACCACGATGCCATGGTCATGGCCCAAACAGAGTCCATAAACACCACTTGTGGGCTCCCGTATCGATTGCCCTTTCTAGGGATGTTGGGGTGGGCAGTGTTCTGCCCCAGGCCAGAGGCATCCACTCGGGCTGCAGGGGGAGCAGACCCAGCTGTGCCACTCTCGGCCTATTTTTGCCATCACTGGGGTCGGCATGCAGGGATTGGGGCTCAGTGGATGGCTTGGAGCATAAGCAGTGCCCGAGCCCTCCCTGAGGCCTGAGCCTCTGCAGAGGAGGAGGAGGAGGGGGAGGAGGGAGAGGAAGAGGAGGGGGAGGAAAAGGAGGAGGGAGGGGAGGAGGAGGAGGAGGAGGAGGAGGAAGAGGGAGGGGAGGAGGAGGAGGGGGAAAGAAGAGAAGGAGAGGAGGAGGGGAGGAGGAGGAGGAGGAGGAGGAGGAGGAGGAGGAGGAGGAAGAGGAGGAAAAGACCTGCTCTGGTCCAGTGGCTGCAGCTGAGGGATTCTGAATGACCAAGCCTGAGACTGGCTCCCACTGGAGACAAGCCGTCCCAAGGAGGACAGGCCTCTCAGTCCGCCATTCTGAGATCTGTCACTTGCTCAGGCCTCCTCAGGAGGGATGCAAGGTCAAGACCAGAGGAAAATGCACACTGCCTATGGTCCAAACCCTCGCTCCACAAGCTGCTCAGCACCCCTGTAAGTGGGGCTGGGGCTGGGGAAGAATAGTAACGGCCACAGGGGGCAGCTCTGTGCTAAGGTCTCCATGGATATTCACATACTGAATTCTCCCGAAGACCCTTGAACTCACCTTCCAGCGTCCGGCCTTAGTAAAGCTACGTAAGTGTGCGTGCAAGCGTCATGTTCAAGAGGAGGAAGCTGGCCACCAGGGACTTCCCGAGCTGTCCCAAGGCCATGCAGCAAGAAAACACAAGTATTCCCAAGAGCCCACGCTCCTGAGCCCTCTACGGACAGCCCTCAGACCACCATTTCCAAGGAATGCTGGTGGCTACAAGCCTGTTCGGAGGAAGGAGATCAGGTCGGTGAGGGACAAAACCCCTGACCAATTGGACAGGAGGAGAGAGACATTTTCATATTAAGAAGGGGTACCAAAAATCCGGAAGTTTCTCTTGCCACCCTGGGCTCTTCAAAGGAGACTCTTATGCCCCTTTAAACACCTTCCCAACTCTAGCCAGTTTGGCTCAGTGGACAGAGCGTCGGCCCATGGACTGAAGGGTCCCAGGTTCCATTCTGGTCAATGGCACATACTTCGGTTGCAGGCTCAATCCCCGGGCCCTGGTCAGCGCATGTACGGGAGGCAACCAATCGATATTACATCCATATTTCTCTCTCTCTGTCTCCCCATTCCCTTCCAGTGTCTCTTAAAAAAAATCAATGGAAAAACATCCTCGGGTGAGGATTAATAAACAAACAAACAAAAACACCTTTGCAGCGTCATAGCTTGATCCTCGTCCAGTGAACTCGCTGCCCTGCCCTTCTGCACTCGCCCTCTCCCTGTGTCCAGCGCTGTCACTGGGCTGAAAACCCCTTGCAGGCAGAATCCAGCTCAGATTCCCGCGCAGAAAGCCAGACACGTGTTGCTGAAGGAGCGGACAAGGAGCGGATGGATGGAGTCTGTCCTGGGAGACCCTGACTCTGCCATGGGAGATTTCTGCTTACCATCACCATAGCCAACTGCTGGACCACTGTCCTAAGTGATTTCTGCATAGACTGCGCTTTACGTTCCAATGTGCACGATCAGGATGGCCTAGCAGCGGGGTGGCCAGGGACCAGGGAAGACGGTGGGAGGGGTAGAGAACACACACCATTTTTCGGCATCCAAGGTGGACACAATATGAGCTCCCAAGAGTGACCTTCAACTCAATAACACTCTCAGCCCCTACTAAGCGCAAGGCAAGGCTTTTGACAAGGAGGCAGCATCCCGGCATGTGAGGCTAACGGTGCACTCGGTCCAGTTTCGGTTCCAGCAACTGACGGGCCTTCCTGCAGGTGCTGCCCGTGGCCTCGGAAGCCAGGCCGGCCTCCTGCACAGCCCCAGCGGGGCCTTGCTGACTCACACGGACCACAAAACACTCTGGAGCTCTTCGGCTGGAATGTGTCAGCAAGTACCCTGCCTGGACCGCTCTGTCGTTCCAGGCCTATCACCATACCCTGAGCTCAGATAACGGACCCTCTGAAGCCAGGCATGTGCCTGGCTGCGCTTCCCACCATCAACACAGCTCTGTGTACGGGAGTGACCTTGACTGCGATGTGTCCCTCAACGTGAGAAGCACCGACCGGGCTCTGAAGGCTAGAGGTGCCAGGGGCAACCCTGGCCAACTTCAGACTAAAACCTCGCCAGAGCAGGCCCTAAACCAGTGATGACGAACCTATGACACGTGTGTCAGCACTGACACGCGTAGCCATTTCTGATGACACGTGGCCGCTGAGGCGGCCACATGCCGAGGATGAAACATTTGCTGCTCCTGAGGATGAAACATTTGCGAAATAATGTTTTTTCCTCAAAGTGACACACTACCCAAGTTATGCTCAGTTTTGTGGCGAAGTTTGACACACCAAGCTCAAAAGGTTGCCCATCACTGCCCTAAACCCTTACTTCTCTGAATGGAGATGACAGGACTCCCTCTTCCCCCCTGTGCCCTCAGCACCCCTCAAACCTGTGATGGGGAGGGGGTGCCTGGAGGCTGTGAGCATGGCAGGGCCAATGTGTGGGAGTCTCTGACACCAGCCCACAGGGAAGCTATGGGGACACGGCGCCGGGTCTCCCAGGATGGCGCGTCCCAGGACTTCAGGAATATCCAACACGACCACTCACGTTCCTGAACAAAATGAAGGCGAGAAGGCTGAGCGAGGCCTTTGCAGTCCAGCCCAGCTGCCTCCTGTGCTGTAGACGTGGTGAGGGGCTTCCTCATCTGGCTGGTGTGCCACTGCTCGGAACGGGGACCAATACCCAACACTCCCTTTAGCTTTGATGAGCATTTTCGCAGATGGTGTTTGAACAATAAGCACAGCTCCCAGGGATTAAACATTAACTTTGTACCAGGTATTTATGTCTGTGTTCCCATCGAATATTCGCAACACGTCTCCGGGGCAAGTAACTCACGTATCCTCATTTTACAGAGAAGGCCACTAAGACACAGGGAGGTCAGCATCTGCTTGGTCAAGGTCTCTGAGCCCGAAGCAGCAGAACCGGGGACCGAAGCAGGGTCCCCTCCGTAACCTCTGTCCCAGGAGCCCTGGGGGTGGCCCCATTTTACAGTAATGGGGGATGCATGAGAACTTTAGTGAGGGGTGGCCCACTATCCCACTGTCCCAGAGCAGAGGCCGCAAACCAGCCATCTGCAGCCTGGACTTGGGCCAGAGAAAGCTGTGTTTTGTTTGGCTTGTAATGGTCTTGAGTTTTTGGTTTAGTTTTTTAAAATGGGAGCAAATGTTTATGGTCCAGGAGAATTCTCACAAAAAGATACTGATCTTCTGAAAAAAAAAAAAAAATCGGACATTCTTGGTGGATCCTGTGGACAGGGCCAGGGCTCTGTAGTGACCCACAGGCCCCTGCAATTCACAGCCCTCGGCTACTGCCTGCTGGCTCTGTGGGCACTGTGACCCCTCAGAGAGCCGGCTACTGGCATGTTCCTAGTAGAATAAGCATCTCCAGCACGCCGGTAGAAAAGAAGAGTGCTATAAACTAATGGCAGATTTTTAAATATTTTGGTTACCCTAATAAATACAGGCAACCAGGAATTTGACAGGTCCTGTGAATCTGGAACATTCAGTGTGAACCATGCTCAAGCCTGTGTAACAGTCCAGCTTGCTTCCATCTTGCAGCCTCAGGGGAGGATACACGCTTATCCCCCGCCCCCCTCCCCGCCCAGGATCCGACAGGTTGCACGGCTAACCAGAAGGCTCTGCACAGCTGGGAGCTTGGCCACAGTCCATGTTTGCACTTAAGTGCTGCTTGGTCAGACACATGGAACACTAATGACAATCACGTGGCTTCGGCTGCCGAGAAGGGGCCCAGGAGTGATGGGAAGCAAGCCTCTTGAGCGAGCCAATTCAAAGGCACTCAGCCGATGAGGGGGAAAGGGTCCTGCGCACTGGTTGGCAATGAGGAAGGACTCCAACCTCCAAACAATGGAGACTGCCTCCTCCACACCTCCTTCCATGCACACCAGGCATTGCAGACTGAACAGGCCCCTCGCCGAACTGCTGATTTCCCTCCAAAATTTCTCCCGTCAGTTTCCCCACCTGCTAAAGGCAAATACTATTGTCTATCAAAGACTGTGAGCATGATACCTGCTCTCTCTCTCTCTCTGTTTTGCTAAAAGGGAGTTTTTTAAGTGTTAAAGAGGTGTCAGAGGAATAGTAACACCAAACTCAAGGCTCTGGATTTATCATCATCAGAAGAACTGAGAGAGAACTGGGAAAAGAACGCTCCTACTATGGGATTCAACGCTGCTGAACGCTGTGTCCTTGTTGCTATTGCAAATCATCTTGGGGGACGTGGACAGTGATCGGCCCACAATGCGAGGGGCCTTGGAGCATAGGATTCTGGAATCTAATCCAGTGTTTAATCGATTCAAGCAGACAAGAGAGTGGAGGGGGTCCTGGGGGCCGGGGGTGTTAGGGTCTTCGGGTGTCAGTCATAGCGACAGCCTGCCCAGAGGAAGGGAAGGGCAGGGCGTTCCCAGTCACAGCTGACCCACTGGCAACTGAGAATGGGAATGACAAGGAACAGCAGCCAGAGAGCGATGACCTTCTTAACCCTACCTGCCCACCCTGAATCAGAACGGCCGAGCCTTTGGGCAGATGGGGGTACATGGGAGAGATCTGACTAAAACACTGGTGTGGGGATCTTTCCCTTTGACTTGGGGACCAGTGGAGCAAGAATCAAAAGCTGTAGATACTGAGCAGAGCGTGGCCAAGGGAGACATGTGGACCCCAGTGGGAAGAGGAGTTTGAAAGTGGCTTTGCCTGACTGGCCTAGGTCTCCCTGGAACCCAGGATGCCAAAATGTAGCTGAACAAGTGGGCTGCACTCCCCCTGCCCCTGCGGCCGAAGGAGAACAGAGTCAAGGGAGAAAGGGAGCAGACTGGTGGCTCACCTACCGCAGTGCCACTGGCCCGGAAGGAGGAGGCAGCCCTACGCCTGCCAGCCCCACTCCACACCAGGGGACCGGCAAGGAACAGTATGCTGCAGGAATATGTACCCAGCAGATCATCAGAAAAAACCATGCACACACCCGGCAGAGCAGAGCTGCTCCAGGAGACAGAGGACAAGCCAACCAGAGAATCACACATGCCCTAAAGCAGTTCAGGCAGGTGGGAAAGGCATTCTGCATATTTAAGACAAAGTCTTCCCAACTGTAGTAGGGGAGTGTCTGTTGAGATGTGACTTAGTGGCCTGGAAGATCAAATGAAAAGGTTATCTCCAAAGACACAAAGAGAAACAATTCATGAGAGAGAAGGAAGAAGACATGGAGGACAGATCCAGGGAGATATAGCTTGAGGATGTCGGGTGTTTCTGAAGAAGGAAAGGGAACGGACGGAGGAAAGCCAGTAGTTAAATACACATGGGAGACCCGAGTCTATGAATTGAAAGGAAGACGAAGAAGGACTCTGAAAAGAGAAGGGACATACAACAAGAAAAATTCCAACCACACCCCAACGCTAAAAATATTAAACCATCCTGACAAAATCAATGAGTCAACGGGGAGGAGTACAAACATGTTCCACGGCCTCATCCTAAGCCGGAGACTTGGGAATGGTTCTAAAGGTCCCCTCCCATGGAAGGGGGGAAAGCAGGAGGAAATGGAGCCGATTGGAGGGAGAAATCGTTATTTCATGTTATCTTGTTTTCAAGTAGTAGTGGAATAATATGTATTTGATTATGAATTAAGGGGGAAAGAATGTAACCTTTAATAAGATGGAAAAGTAGGAACTTCCCAATTGGCATGGGAAAAAAAAGAAATGCAAAGCAACTACATCAAACCAGCATAAACAAGAGGAAAGAAAAATACGAAAATAGCACTGGGAGGAAATTAAAAACATGCCATCAGATGGAAGAAATGAAATAAAGAACGACAGTTCATAGACCAAGCTTCTCATTAAAAAACAGAAGTGGTCGGATTGGGTTAAAAAATTAAAACAAAAACCCAAACGCAGGTACGTGATGCTTATACGAAAACTAATTAAAATAAAGTGTAGAAATGTCGGAAATGAACGCACAGGCAAATAGATACCAGGCGAATGCAAACAGAAGGGCTAAGCAGGAGTGTCCAAATGAATTAGGTAAGGGGACATTTTACTTGAAAAATAGTGCAGAGGATAAATAAAGATATTTGTAACGATAAAAAGAACGCTTTATGAAGCAGTTAAATACACCAGGCACCTGTAAACAACATAAAGCATGTATGGAAGAGATAAAATTTTAGTGTGGAATTTCAAAAGTGTCTATTTCAGAAATGGACGACTATTGTGGGCAAAAATTAATGAAGATAACAGAGAAAATGAATAAGATCATTCGAGTTATGAGAAATACCAGAACCTTACATTCCTTGAATACGGAATGGTCTAGCTTAGGAAACCTGGATCATTTATTAAAAATGGGTCACATATTGGGTCACAGAGATAGAACGGTAACAAATTTTACAAAGGAAAGCTTTTATAGACTGCAATCTCTGATCACAAATAAATAAAATTAGAAATTTAAAAAGGTGAGAAGAAAAATATTGACTTAGCGATGAAGAAACCCACCCTAGATAAATCCAGGTTGAAGTGGAAAATGACAAACGACCTGGATGCAATTAAGGAGAGCATGTCATACCAATCCCCACGGGACAGAGCAAAAGTCATGTCTGGGGAAACTCAAAGCCTCTACGATTAAAGAAGAAATAAAAAAAAAAAAAAAAAAAGGAACTTAGCCTTCTTAAGAACTTACCAAAAGATGAGCCAAAACAAAAGAAACTACAATTGTAAATCAGTAAGTTGAGAGCTGGAATTAATAAGATTAAATATAGTAGACTAGAGGAGAGTATAAATACATACACTAAAAAATAAGTAAAATAAAACCTTGAAGAGATTAAGAGAAAAAGCAAATACACAAAGATCAGAAATGAGAAAGGAGCCCCAACCACAGCTTCAGAAGAGGAACAACAAAATCATCAAGAACACCACATGCAGCCCTATGACATAAGCCTAAAAGTCTGATGATTACACAGCCAAATATAAATTATCAAAACTGAGCCAAGAAGAATGTTTGAATAGACAAATTACCAAGGGAAAATTGGAAAGGGGACCAAAGATCTACTCCTGAAAATGGCACTAGGTATTTAATACCAGACAGATTCAGTGAATTTTACCCGACCTTTAAATGACAGATAATTCCAACATTATTTCAAAGATGGAGAGTTCCCCAATTAATGCTATGAAGCTACCATAACTTTAATTACTAAACTATGAAGAAGAAAGAAAACTACAAACTATTCTTATTTATTCAAATTCATGCAAACTTATTTTTTAAAATTATCAAATCGAATCTAGGCAAGTATTAAAAGAAAACATGTTACAACTAAACCTGTTCATTCTAGGAAAGTAAACTTAGTTCAACAGCTTTAACCCTGACAACCACCAAGATGTCATGGATAATGCCATATGGTCACATCAATAGATGCTAAAAAGGTACTCGGTATAATTTAGATCATTCTCAATTAAGAAACAGAAATAAAAGCTAATTATGTATACAGCATAAAAAGTATTTACCAAAACCCAATAGTAAATATGATTATAAATAGTGAAAAATAGTGAAATAGTGAAAAAAATCAAGAACTAGATAATCACCATTATTATTTATCATGGTCTACTACTACTAACTAATGTTGTAAAACAAGAGCTAAAATAACTTTTTTGATGATATTGGGGTATCCAGAAAACATAAGAGACTATTTAAAAAAAAGTCTACTATAATTAATAAGAGAATTGGTAAGGTGGCTGGATACAAGATAAATATTTAAAAATTAATAGTTTTTTTTTTCATAGTAACAATTACCTAGAAAAAGGAAATCAAGAAAATAGCCCCATTCACAATAGTGAGGAAATTATAAATATCTATGAATAAATTATACAAGAAACTTACAGAACCTATACAAAGAAAACTACAAAAATCTGCCTGCCCATCAGTTCCATTCCTAGGTATACACCCAAGAGAAATGTGTACACATGTTCCCCAAAGGATATTCAAGAGTGTTCCTAGCAGCGCTACTGGTAATAGTTCAAGGCCAGAAACCATCCCCTTCACTTGCAGAAGAAACAGGGTTGTGGTTAGTCACACAATGGAATAATGTACAGCAATGGGAACCACACACAATACAGATAAACCTGAATGTCAAGTCAAGGACAAAACCGAAAGAGTAGGATTCCCTTTATGTAAAATATAAAAACAGGCCTATCTGATCGGTGCTTCTGGAGTCGAGGGAGCAGTTTCCGAGGTGGGGGTAATGATAAGGAGAGGGTGCTGGCCAGGTTTCACATCTTGACTTGGGTGTTAAGCACCTGGGAGTATTCTCTTTGTGAAAATTCATCAGGCTGTACATTAAGATATGTGTATTTTTAAATATATGTTTATTGATTTCAGAGAAGACGGGAGAGAGAGAGAGAGAGAGGCAGTAGATCTCATCAACATCAATGATGAGATCGACTGCCTCCTGCAACCCGGGCATGTGCCCTTGACTGGAATCAAACCTGGGACCCTTCAGTCCGCAGGCCGATGCTCTATCCACTGAGCCAAACCAGCTGGGCAAGATATGTGTATCTTTAATAGGTATGTTTTACTGAAAAGAAAATACATTTTACTAAAGGCTGTAAAAGCAGATTTGAAGAAGAGATATATGTTCTTGAATGAGAGCACTGACCATTACAAAAAATTCCCCTATGTATATTGGAACTTGATACAACTTTTCATTAGAATTGCAACAAGGTTTGGGGTTTGAATTTTTTGGGGGTTATGTTTTATTTTTTTAATTGGAAGCTCAGTCCTAGGAAGACTTGACATCTCTCTCCCACTCCCAGCCTGGGAAGGAGGCAGAGGCTCAATGCTGGCTCCTTCCCGCTCTGCCACCCCCTACCCCCCAGCTCTGCTTCCAAAAACGCCAGGAGCATGCAGCCCCTTAGGCCACAGCCTGGTTTGAAGACCTTCATGTCAAGGGCACACCTCCTAGTGGGGGGCTGGGCCTGAGAGGAGCTCAGCGGGGTACCCCATAGCTCAGCGTTGAAGCTGGCAGGTGGTCCCGTGAAAGTGCCTGCCAACACCAGATGTCTGAAAAGAGTGGTCAATTCCTGCCCCGCTGGACTGTCAAGACTTTTTCATTCCTCACACGCATCTCTGGCTTTCTTTAAAGGCTCTCAAACAACTAAGCATTGCCTGATGGCTGTCTTACTGGGCATGGTACATACCCTGTGAAGGAGGAAGGTAGCTATCCTCCTCCCCATCGTCCAGGGGAAAACACAGAGGTTTGGAAAGGTAATGGGACGTGCTCAAGGTCACAAGCTAGCCAGGTGCCGGGCTGGGGCTCCAACAGCCGTCTTCTGACTCCACATCCCAGGCTTCTCCCTGCTAATCTCTGTGATAAGACGAGTCACACGCTGCTGCGGGTGAGATGAGGAATGGTGGGGGTGATGGGCCCTGGCACCAGACCCAGGGTCCTTGAGGGAGCCTTCCTGGGAGAGCTGGCCAGAACCTGGGTCAGGCTAGAGGGCCCAGAGGGGGTGGGACCGTTCCCTGCTCAAACACTTGGCTCCAGCGATGGCTGCTGCTGGTGCTATCTCCTTAGACACACTCAAAGGTCAGGAGAGAGTGACTCCCCAGCTGAGAGCTCTGGACCAGGAAGTAAGAATGCCAGCCCATCACCCCTAATCTCGCTATAGCCTCAGAATCCAGCTCCAGCAGGCACCTCCGTGGGGTGACTTGGGCTCCACCTGCCAGAAGGGCCCTGTGGGGGGCAGGCCAGTGCACCCCAAGACAGCAGGGCGTCTCTCCCTTATGAAGACAGGGCCCTCCCAATTCCCAGGAGAAGGCACAGTGGGACTGGGCTGGGCCAGGGGGAACGGCGTGGAGGGAGGGTGTCTGATTGAGTATTCCTGGGGATGGTGTGTGGATGAGGTGTTCCTGGTCTGAGAACTCAGTGAGGACGTGAATCCTCAGAGGGCTGGTACCCACAGCAACAGTCCCAAGTCCCTGAGGAGGCTTCCGGCCTCGGATGTAGGAGGGAAGGACGCAGGAGGGAAGTGTGAACGGCCTCCCCATGTGAAGGCACTGAGGAACCACCCTGGGCTGATACCACGCTCAGCGGTGTACAGACACCATCTCCTTTCATCCTCACACCTCTTGGAAGGCACTATTGCTATCCCCACGCCACAGAGGGCAAGTGGAGGCCAAGAGAGATGAACTCACCTGCTCAAGGTTACACAGGGAGCAGGAGGCACAGCAGGCCTCTGTTAGACTCCGAAGCCTGTGCTCTTTACCAAGGCGCTGGGTGGAGTGCCCCAGCTCATGCCCACTCCCTCCGGGCTGGCCCTGCTCTCTGAAGCCGAACGCCCCTCCCAGTCAGCCAGTATGATGCAGGACCCCACTTCCCAGCCCTCATCTCACAGGGTCCTGCCGGCAGCCTGGCGTCTGGGGCGCCAGCTGGGGGCCTCAGAGTCCGAGGACCTGGGTTCACAGAGCCTTCCCCACCGAGGCCCGCATTTGCCCTGCCATCCAGAGACTGGCAACCAATGGGGACAGAGTACAGCACCTACAGGTCACCTTGGCCCTTCACAGATGTTCTCAGTAAACCATAAACCCAAGCTCCTGAACCCATCAGCTCGCTGGACACGGATCTCCCCCTCTCCTTCTCCAAGTGGCTGTACTTTGAGGATGGAGGACGATTTCTATTCTCCCTGTAATTTCTGCCCGTTGCTCCTTCTGCAGGCAACAAATCTAACTGATTGCCCTCACAGCAAGGCCTCAGAGCATAGGAGATAGGAGCTGGTACCTTCTGGCTTAAAGCCTCTGGTTCTGTCTGTACTCCAGGAAAAGTACTTATAAATTCCCAGAAATCAAATGTGCTGCTTTAGACACCGAGACAATGGCAGCCTGGCTGGTGGGCGAGTTCAGGATGAGATCCCAGTAGGTACCGAAATGACTCCTGCAGGGAAAAGCTCACCTTGTACCAACCTTGGGAGCAGCCGGATCCAGCCCCAGCCTCTGCAGGACCCCCAGCTGAGGATGGCTTGTGTGTTGGCAAGGGGAGGAGGGGCGGGGGAGTGAGAGGAGACTCATCCACAGGCAAGCTCTTCCCCATAAAGGAGGCTGTTAGGAAAATCCAACGCGTACTTGACCACCTGTGGTTCTCTATTAGCATCCTTCTTCCTAGGACCCATCTGAGCAGAAGGGGGAAATGTTTGCTGACTATTTTGCCAACGTTAATTAACTGTTATTAAAACATGCCTTTGAGCTTAACGACGCCCTGTATTTTACCGTTTACGTATCACACGCCTTCCAGTGATGGTAGCTCCTTGAGCTGACTCTTCAACTTGATTCCATTGACGAAGTTTTAGGCACGTCTCCTGCTAATAAGCACGCTGATTCCCAGCCGGTCATGACGGTAACGGGCAATGCTCCTGGCAGAGTCGCCTACAGCACCGGATGTGGGAGTCACAAGACCTGGTTCAAAGCCACGCCCGCTATTGCCTATCTGGACGTCTCTCAATAGGTCATTGGATGCCTCTGACACTCATCTGTAAAATGGGATCATTCCCATCCAGCCACCTTCACAGGGGTTTTATGAGGATTAAGGGAGCTGTCTGTGACAGCCTGTAAAACACGCCCTGGGAATGCTAAAACAAAACACGTTAGCTCTTTCTTGGACTTGGAGGTAGCATCTCGGATGGGATATTTGTGGTTGGGATTACCTCCTATCCTCTTACCTTTTTCCCAGTTGCTGGAGCTTGGGATGGGGGCACCCCACCCGGACCCTTGGCCCATGTCATCAGGTGGGGTCTGAGCACATGGCCTTCCCCAAGGCCACATGGTTGGTTCAGCAATGGGAATGAGAGCCAATCAGATCGGTGAGAAGCAGTGAGCCTCTTCCTGGGATATCCAGAAGCAAACACCACTTTCCCTCGGATCTAAGGCTGAGGCTGTGGATGGCCTGCGACGGAGGGGTGAGCCCATCTCAGAGCATTGTTAGCACGGGAAAGCGGGAGACACACCAGTGCTGGGATCTTTGAAGCCCTCGGGCCAGCCTTCCCGTGACGGGTGCTGCTAAGTTTCTGTTTTATGTTCACCAGTGTGGGCAGGGTGTCTGTGATGTGCAACCATCGGAATGAAAGCAGGGATGACCGAGAATCACAGCAGCTCCTGCCTATGTTTCCAAAGGAAAACACTGTCCTACGTGCTCTGCTCTCTGCCCAAGAGCCACCACCTACACCTGGCACCGAGGACACCCTCCCTTCCTGCTTCTCGGTACCAATTCGTCCTGACCGTTCAGGGCTGGGGCAGGCACTGTTGGTTGGCCAAGCCAGCCACCACGTTCCCTCTCTCCCTTGCTGGCCAAGTACCAGCCCTGTCCTGGTGTCCACAACTCTCCCCGACCGGTCTAAGCTCCTCAAGCAACTCCATCCCTGTGGCCAGTGGCTGGCTTAAGAAGAGCTATGAGACCCACATCTGCCCTACGAGACACAAAAGCTCCTGAGACCAGGGAGGGTTAGGCCCATCCGGGCCCCTGGATTGAGGTGTCGGAAGCCGTATCGTCCTGAGCTGCTGCAGCGAGGAGCCAGCTTGGGTCTGAAACTGGCAGAGAGACAAGACAGAAAGGCTTGGGGTCCCTGATGGCTTCCTTGGGCAGTCTTGGCATTGTTTAATGTCCAGACTTCTTGACATGTGAGCTACTAACTTCCTATATGGTGTAGGGCAGTCGTCGGCAAACTCATTAGTCAACAGAGCCAAATACCAACAGTACAAGGATTGAAATTTCTTTTGAGTGCCCAATTTATTAAACTTAAACTTCTTCTAACGCCACTTCTTCAAAACAGACTCGCCCAGGCCGTGGTATTTTGTGGAAGAGCCACACTCAAGGGGCCAAAGAGCCGCATGTGGCTTGCGAGCTGCAGTTTGCCGACCACGGGTGTAGGCCATTTGGAGTTGGGTTTTCTGTGACTTGCAGCAAGTATCCCCCTGACTGATACAAAAGCTCCATTCCCTCTCCTCTCATCCTGGGAACTTGCGCCGACGATGCCAGGCCGTAGACGCCCTCCTCCCCAACGCTGCCCGCCCCGGGACACGCTCCCTGGGTTCTCGGTCACCTCCGGGAACGAGACAGTCTTCATTCCAGGGGAGGACTGAGGAGATGTTGAGGCTGCATTTAGGCTGAGCAGGGAGGCGTGTTGTGACAGTGACGGCCATGAACTTGGGAGAAGGCAGATGTGGCTTCCTGTGTCCAAACGACACTCCTGACTTGCTGCCCAAGCCTGTCCCTCCTGTGTCCTGTCTCAGTGAGCAAGAGATGCATTTTATCAGTCACTCAGGCCCCAATCCCTGGATTCCCCCTCGACCTTTTCTTTCTCTTAGGCTCCCATTCGGTAGGAAAGGAAATCCCGTTGGCCTTCCTGACCACTCTGCCGCCCCCTACGTCACTACTGCCCTGGTCCAGGCCACCACAGTCTCTCCCGTGAACAACTTCAACAGCCCCTAACCATCTCCCTGCCTCTGATCCTCCCCGGGCTGCTTTCCCGGGGCTCCCACCGCCCTCCCAATACAAGCCCAGTCCTGCGCACGGCCTCCAACATGGCCCGAGCACCCGGCTGCAGCTCCTCAAGCCTCTGTCTAATCCCCAATCTCATCAGAAAGTGCTCCCACCGCAGGGCCTCTGGACTCTGCATTTGCTGTTCCCTCCGCTGGAACACTCTTCCCTCACTTCCATTCATCTTTTGAATCTCTGCCTAAGTTCACGTTGGAGGGCACGTCTCTCTCTGACAATCACCATAAAATAGTGGCTCCCTCTATCCCTCTTGCTCTGCTTTATTTTTCTTCATAGCCTACCTGCCCCTGATACGTTTTTTTCCTAGGCAGGGGTGGGCAAAAGTAGGTCTACAGTTGTGAGTACAAGAAGCACAGAGTTTATTCTTGTATTACTAGTCATCGATTATTATTGTGTTATTTTCCATACGAACAACTGTATTTTGGTGTCTGCTTCCCCACCCCGGAGAAAGCTGGGGCTCTGTCTTATTCACCGCTGCACCTCGCGGCTCCAGGCTCGGGGCAGCACGTACTAAATACCCCTCCAGCAGACAAACTCTTTTTGCGCCTCCTTCCCTCCCCCGTCCCCGCCAACAGGGCTTTGTACATGGTGGGAGCTCACAACACTTGCCCGTTAGACCTCACGTTTGTAATAGGATGCCATCGGCACTTTGATGGAATGAAAGTGTCTTTGCTACACGTGGGCAAGGATGGGAGAGTAGCACAGAGAGAGAAACAGCAGTTAAGGGGTGGCAGTTTCTGTATGTTCACTTTGCTAACCTTTGTTGTGAGCGTTAGCACACGTAAAAGGCCTAAACATGTTATACTATTAAACATTGTTTCAAAGGCCTATTCCTGTTTTTCTTAGTGTGGTCGTTTAAAGCCAAGCAGTTTGTGTTTTGTCAAAGGTAGCAACAGACAAACTCTCCCTCAGCATCCCTCGTCCCCAAAGACATCCACAGAGACGTCAACGCATAGCCTTCTGGGAACTGTGAGCCTCCACCGGTCTGTGAGAGAACGGACATCCAAGACCAGAACTGCCTTGTCCTACCTAATAAAAGAGTAATATGCAAATTAACCACCACCCCGCTACATCCATAAGCCATGCCCACCAGCCATGCCCACCAGCCACGCCCACCAGCCAATCAGTGGGAGTATGCAAATTAATCCCAACCAAGATGGTTGTCACCACAGAGAGAAGGAGGGAGGCTTGGGTTTCCCCAGCAATAGAAGAAGCAAAGCTTTCCACACACCCTGGTGGGCCCAGGCCTCCACTCAAGAATACAAAGTTTCAATTATAGAAGATAAATCCTAAGAAAAATGGCGGCAGCCACGGAGCTGGAGAGAGTAGGCTAGGGTTGCCCCCGGCGACCGAGGAAGCCAAACTTTCAACCTGCTCTGGCCAGCCCAGGCCTCTGCTTAAGGCTACAAAGTTTCGATTATAGAAGGTAAACAAATCCAAACAGAAATGGCGGCAGCCACAGAGTGAGCAGAAGGCTTGGCTTTGCTCCAGGCTACAAAGTTTCAATTGTAGAAGATAAATATATCCCAGATACCAAGGCCTCCACTTGGGTCACCAGGGGGCATGGCCAGCCTGCAAACCACCACAGGCCCCTCGCCCAGGCTGCCTCACACCCCAAGGGAACCCCCACCCTGATCCGGGGCACCCTTCAGGGCAAACCAGCTGGCCCCCACCCATGCACCAGGCCTCTATCCTATCTAATAAAAGAGTAATATGCAGATTGACCATCACTCCAACACACAAGATCAAGATAGCTGCCCCCATGTGGTCAAAGATCCTGCCCCCATGTGGACACAAGATGGCCACCACAAGATGGCCAGCAAGGGAGGGCATTTGCGAGGGACCATGCCTGCAAGGGAGGGCAGTTGGGGGCAATCAAGCCTGCAGGGGAGGGCAGTTAGGGGTGACCACGTCAGCAGAGGAGGGAAGTTGGGGGCAAACAGGCTGGCAGGGGAGCAGTTAGACATCAATCAGGTTGGCAGGGCAGTGGTTAGGGGGTGATCAGCTGGCAGGCAAAAGTGGTTAGGGGAAATCAGGAAGGCAGGCAGGTGAGCAGTTGGGAGCCAGCAGTCCCAGATTGTGAGAGGGTGCAGGATGGGCTGAGGGACAGCCCCCCCCCCCCGCCCCGTGCACGAATTTCGTGCACTGGGCCTCTAGTCTTTACATATTTAATTTGCAACTCCAAATAGCATTACATGAGGGTTATTTACCAAGAAGTAAGACAGTTTAAACAGTTTCGTTTTTGCCTTAGAAAGCACTAAGTCCAATCCTCTAGCTTGGGCAAACTGCTTGCAAATATGCATTCCTCCAGCCAGTATTGATAAAGAATCAATCACACTCCTGCCCCAGGAGTCCCTGTTTACTTAGGCCCTAAGGCTTAGGGAGACAAATGGGTGCTTATTTTTACAGGATTTTAGGGAAGAAGATGGGATTTAGGTTTTGGAGGAGGACCGTTCAAGTCGCTCTAATTCAGTTATTTGTTGAGCAACTATGATATGCACGGCATTCTGCTAGGCCCCATGCATTCAAAGACAAGGGGCTGGCTGTGAGAAGCTTATAATCCAGTATGTGAGATGAGATCTGGGAAAAACAACCTTAATCCACAGCAGAAAAATGCCAGCTATGCCGCCAGAGAAGAGAACAACTAGCCCTGTTCTACAGGAGCCGCGGGGAGGAGGAAGCACAGCTGATTGGAGAAGCAGGGGGGCTCCGGGAGAGCCATGACACCTTGCGGCCTAGGAGAGGTGGGTGTGACAGGCAGAGAGTGGGACGTGCGGGTTGGGGTTATTCCAGGTAAAGGAAACCATGCGCCCTGAGGCAGGGAGACAGCAGAGCTCAGGGCCCAGGTGGTTCTGTTCTGCTCCGATGGCTGGCCCAAGTCCATGTGCTCTGGGCAGTGCAGCCGTGTGTGTGTGTGTGTGTGTGTGTGTGTGTGTGTGTGTGTGTGTTCGTGTTCATGACTGAGGGGAGCTGAGCTGGGCAAAGGCTGCTCTAGCAGGCATGTGGAGAATGGATTAGACAGAGGAGAGAAGAGAAAAAATGTACAGTTAATGGGTCTGTTACTCCAGAGAGGCAGGCCAGAGAGGAAACTGAACTTGTCAATTGGGCATTTTGTTATGAGTGCCTTAGACTGATGTCACATAGTCTTTTATAGGTACAAACTATCTATATATATAAAACCCTAATATGCAAATAGACCAAAAGGAGGAACAACCGAACAACCTGTCGCTATGACGTGTGCTGACCACCAGGGGGCGCGTGCAGAACATGGTGGGTATCAGCTGTGGCGAGATGGTAGAGCAGGTGAGCGGGGGCGCCAGACCAAGGTGGGGCACCGGTTGCTGTCAACGGAGTGAGCCTCTGGTGATTACTGAAAATTCTTTGCTCCCGCATGCTGCAGTCCCGCAGGGTGCTCGCACCTGCTGCCGGCGCCAGAGCTGCTGCTTGCACCTGCTGCTGGCACCGGCCTCAACTGCTCTGCGCTGTCAGCGGGTGCGAGCGGGGCCGGCACCATCAGTGTGTGGGAGCAGCAGTGGCGGTGGGAGCAGGGCTGCCAGCAGACAGGGTACGGGGTGCCATGACAGGAGGGGCCTGGCCGGGGCACAGAGGATGGGCCAAGACCTGCCCGTGGGCCCACTGCAGCCTCATGGCCCACAGTTCCTTTCAAGGTTTACGAATTTGTGCACTGGGCCCCTAGTTACACAATGAAAAGGCCTGTCTGACTAGTTAACAAACATAAATTGAACTTTCGCTCCTTAAAGGTTTTTGGAAAAGGCTGGTGTCCAGGGAAGAGAGATGACAGGTTTGCCCCCCGGGGAAGGGGCTGCAGGAAAGGAAAGGAGGGGCGAGCGGGGAGAAAGGACAGCAGCCAACTGGCCACATTCCGCTGTGGTGGGGAGGGTATGTGAAGGAGGATTTGAAGTGCAGAAAACAAGGCGCACAGTAGGGCACTGAGGGACGTGGTGCTGGGAGCTGTTCCCTAAGGAAGACCCTGAGCAGAGGAAAAGGACTTTGGTTCACGAACACTCTAACTCCCCTGCCTTTCTTTTGGCTCCAGCTGGGAAGTTTCTTTTTTTTAAATGTATTTTTTATTGATTTCAGAGAGGAAAGGAGAGGGAGAGAGAGAAACATCAATGATGAGAATCATCGATCGGCTGCCTCCTGTACAATCCCTATTGGGGATGGAGCCCGCAACCCGGGCATGTGCCCTGACCAGGAATTGAACCATGACCTCCTGGTTCAGAGGTCGACATTCAACCACTGAATCACGCTGGCCAGGTCGGAAAGTTTCAGGAGACACGGAACTGGCTCACTCAGCATGCACAGCACCTTCCGGTCACGGGCAGTGGCAGGACCCAGGGGCACCTGCAACAGGGTCCTTGCTTCCGTGTGCAGGGCTCTGAGGTCTCGGATTGTGACCTGGCGTGTTACCATGAACATAGACACCCTACAGAAGAGGTGTCCTCACTGGTGCCCTGTGATTGCAGCTGGCAGGGGTTTTTCGTAACATGACCCTGGGAGAAAGCTTAACAACGGTGTCGGGAGGCCTGGGACCGGCCAGGCCTGAGAAGGTGCGTGGAAAGGAGAGCCTGATCGAGCTAAAGGAGTGCATCACCACCAAGCCAGTATTACATGAAATGTTGAAGGGTATTCTTTAAGAAGAGGAAGAAGAGAAGAAAAAAAAAGGATAAAAAATGAACAGTAAAATGGCAATAAGTATCTACTAACAATTGAATCTAAAAATCAAAATGAATGAACAAGAAGCCTAATGAACAAAATAAACTGGTGAATAAAATAGAATCAGAGGCCTGGAAACATGGAACAGACTGACAAATCTCAGAGGGAAGCAGGGATGGGGGACAGAAAGAGATTAACCAAAGATCTTACCTGTGGACAGACAGT
This sequence comes from Ia io, assembly GCA_025583905.1. Lineage (NCBI taxonomy): Eukaryota > Metazoa > Chordata > Mammalia > Chiroptera > Vespertilionidae > Ia > Ia io. Next base: position 1,049,933 of record JAJQQW010000021.1, read on the forward strand.
AGGGTGGAGAAGGCCTGGGGCAGGGTGGGAACCAGTGGAGGGGGGCAAGTGGAGGGGAAAAGGGAGATATCTGTAGTACTCTCAACAATAAAGATTTAAAATAAATGTAAGAAAAAAAAAGAAAAGAAAAGAAAGGAGAGCCTTGGTGTTAGGGCCATATTCGGAGTCACCCACGAGCCCCCTTCAGCCACCCAGGCCGGGATGTCCCTGAGGGAGTAGCCCAAGGGGTGGGTAGGCTGAGAGGAAAGAAGGCTGACTCTGTCCCCAACTCTCCCAGGGACCCTGCAGAGCTCTCAGCTGGCAGGAAGCAGGGCGCAGTCATTAAGGAATGTGCCCTGGACTGGGTAAGACCCAGGTTTGAATCCTGCTGCCTCTGACACGCCCAATCTAACTTACACACCTCTCATTTAGTCTTTCTCCTAAAATGCCTGTATTGCCCAGCCGGCATGGCTTAGTGGTTGAGCGTCGACCTATGAACCAGGAGGTCACTGTTAGATTCCTGGTCAGGGCACATGCCCCGGTTGTGGGCTCGATCGCCAGTAGGGGTTGTGCAGGAGGCAGCCGATCCATGATTCTCTCTCATTGTTGATCTTTCTCTCTCTCTCCCTCTCCCTTCCTCTCTGAAATAAATAAAAAAATATTTTTAAAAAATGCCCGCATCATTCACATTTATAATAAGATTCGCTTGTGTGGTTGTTTCTTGCCCCTCTCCTCCACACATCCTCTAAGCCCCGTGAGGGCAGACGCCATGTTTGCACTGCTTGTCACTTCATGGCCAGGGCAGGGCCCGGCACACAGAAACACCCACCAATTGGCTAAGTGAATGGATGAACCCGGGGAGCAAGTGGCTTGACCTGCAAGCTCACTGGGTGTTTCTGGGGCATGTAGTGCCCTCAGCACAGTGTGTGGCCATCGTAGCATTGGAAGCACCTAATGTGTGCATTCTTTTCCCTAGGAAAATGGGGGGCTCGGCCTGGCTCTTCAGATGTCAGGGCAGAAAGCAGCTGACCATCTGTTTTACCAGCCCCACCATTTTGCAGACAGGAAACCCAGCACAGAGAGGGGGTGGCGGGTGGAGGGGTGGGGATTTACCCTGGTGATCTTCAAAGAATGCTCTCCCCCTCCCCTCCCCCTTGAACTCTCAGCTCCGGCCTCCAAACTTGGTACTGCTGGTGTCTCCACTGCTATGTTTTCTGTTCCCAGGGGGCCATGCTTTGACAGAGAAAGTACATCGTATCAGTTCCCAAATCTTACTGACTCCTCAAGGGCCAGCTCAAATGCTATCTTCTGCAGAACACGTCCCCTGGACCCACTGCACCCAACAATCGCTCCCTCTCTCCAAGTCCCCAGCCCTCCACGTGGCCCAAGTGTTCCCCGCCTTTGCACCAGGGTGACGAGTGCACCTACCTACAGCACATTTACCTTCTTAGGCACACCCGTCAGCTCCTTCTGGGTCAGGAGGACACCCACTTCTTTCATACTTTGCAACTACCTAGGGCTGTGGTCGGCAAACTGCGGTTCGCGAGCCACATGCGGCTCTTTGGCCCCTTGAGTGTGGCTCTTCCACAAAATACCACGGCCTGGGCGAGTCTATTTTGAAGAAGTGGTGTTAGAAGAAGTTTAAGTTTAAAAAATTTGGCTCTCAAAAGAAATTTCAATCGTTGTCCTGTTGATATTTGGCTCTGTTGACTAATGAGTTTGCCGACTAAGGACCTAGGGCAATGCCTGCTGTGTTCAGGAGTTAATGCATGAGTCAGTGAGCAAGATTTTCTGGCAGCTCCAGAGCACCCCCACTCCCCCCGCTCCCGCCCCTTTAACTGGCCAGGGCTGTAAACTCTTCTACAATAGACCCGAGCGACACCCCAGCCAACCGAATCAAAGAGAACATCAAGGCTGTGATTCCAAGACAAATCCATATAAACTCAATTTAGCAGCTGCACAGAGGAAAAGGAGCACTCACCAATTTCTACAAACGGGGAAATGACCCTGATTATCACACCAGCGGCAAGAGCCTACCCGAGGCCACGCCTCCTGGACCAACAGTGGTAGATGAGGCATCTCTATTTAAAGGCCTTCCTCATCTATAAGATAAATAGATGGTGTCTGAGGGACTTCTTCCTGGCTCAGATGTCCTAAGACTCTAGTGTAGGTTGATCCTGAAGGCACTATTTTACCCAATGGAAAATGCTATAATAAAACATGTTTTGAAAATTAGTGTCTAAAATACTAGTGCTAGAGTAGGCCTCAAAGCAGCCCATACTTGGCTTATTTTCAGAGCTCTCCAGGCATAACTGGGGGTCGTGCTAGAGACCTGGATGACGTGGTGGCTCAGAGCACTGAGGAGCCTGCCCATTTTCCTGACAGCACGGTGCTTGCCCAGCCTGGCTGTGGTGGCTGGCCCCCTACCCACTGCCCTCCTTGGTTCCAGTCTTCCATAAGGAACTCCTGGGTGGTGATGAAAGCCTCCTTAGCCGGGATCTGAGTGAGCAGAGGAAGCCAGGAGTCCAGGGAAGGGAGGGTCTCATGGGGCCCAAATGACCTTGGAGAATCATCATCTGACAAAGAGGTGGAATCCCCTAAACCTTCAGTTGGCCTTCCCCACCAAGTGGCCACAGAACACAGGCGATGCAGGCTTGCTCCACTCCACAGCACCCCTCAGGCCATGAAGGGTTCAGTTTCTTCTTCTTGCTAAGCAGAGTCAAGTATGTAACTGCTAATCAGAGCTTCTCATCAGCCCGAGGTAACCAGGGTTACTGCCTGGTCGGATGTAATTCCAGCCAGCAGCAAAGACACTCCGCGGTCTCGTTAGCCTGCGGGGTCTGATCACAGATAGAATACCTACCAGGATTTGTTTTTCTTTTCCTTTTTTTAAAAAATATCTTTTTATTGATTTCAGAGAGAAGAAAGGAGAGGGAGAGAAATACAGAAACGTCAATGATGAGAGAGAATCACTGGCCACCTCCTGAGCGCCCTCCACTGGGGATCACGCCTACAACCTGGGCATGTGCCCTGACCGGGAATCAAACCGTCAGTTATTGGCCATTTCTATATCATCTTTGGAGGTGTCTATTCAGATCCTTTGTCCATTTTTTAATTGGGACATTTGTCTTTTTTATTATTGAGTTATAAAAGTTCTTTATATGTTCTGGATACAAATCCTTTATTGTTTTCCTATTCTTTGGGTTATCTTTGCATTTTCATGATGATGTCCATTAAAGCACAAAATCTTCAAAATTTATGAAGTCTAATTTATCTGTTTATTTCTTTTGTTGCTTGTGTTTTTGGTGCCATATCTAAGAACCCTTTACCAAACCATAAAGATTTACCCGTTTTATGGGTTTTCCTCTTAGGTCTTTGATCCATTTTGAGATAATGTTTACATATAGTGTGAGGTAAGGATCCATCTTTGTAGCTATCTAGTTGTCCCAGCGCCATTTGTTGAAAAGACTGCTCTTTCCTCATTGAATGCTCTTGGCACCCTTGCAAAAAATTAGTCGACCATACATGTATGAGTTTATTTCTGGACTCTCAATTTTATTCCATTAATCTACCAGGACCACAGTCTTGATTATGGTTGCTCTGCAGTTAGGTTTTGAAATTGGGAAGTGTAAGTCCTACTTTACTTTTCTTTTTTTCAGGATTGTTTGGCTATTTGGGGGGCCCCTGACATTCTGTATTTCAATGTCAATGTCTACAAAGAAGGCATCTGGGATTCCGATAGGCATTGCATTGAACCTGCCAATCATTCTGAAGAGAGTACTCAATAATATTAACTTTTTTTTTCACCTTTTTCTTTTCCCTCTTTTCCTTATTACTACCACTAATACTAAAACCTGTTAGCATTATGAGAAGATAACCCACGTGAAATGCCAGCATGTAGTAAGAGTTCAATACACATTTGCTGTTAGTGTTTTTGCTATGATTGCTGAGCCCCAGAGGCTATCAGGACAGTGGGCTGAGTGACCTCCATGGCACCCCCTAACTCTGGCGGTGACCTCCCAGTAATGTGGGCTGTTGTCAGGTACAAGTAACTCCCAAGCCCAGGACTTTCATTGTCCCTAGCGTGGCTTCCCATGGAGGCTCAGGCCGGGGTTCCTGCCAGCGGACAGTATGACCTCTGGTCCGAGTCAGCAACCACAGGCCTGTAATCAGGAGCTACCGTGAGTGATAGAACCCACACGCACTCCATCCAAATGCCTTCGCAGCTGCCTGGCAAGAAGAGGCGCTGGACCGAATGGGAAGGAAAGGAGCGGGTGGCTGAGCATTTCTCAAATGTTAGTCTCTCATGATTTTTGGTCACAGCCATGTACCACTGTAGTTGATGAGCTGAGACCTTTAATTTAATTCTAGTTCTAGAAAGAAACATTATCTTATTACTTAAAAAAGACATTTTACATCACTGCCTTCAGTGAAAAACCAGTATCGCATGCTTTAAATAGTAGATAAGCATGAAAACAAATACAGTGGCCCTAACTGGTTTGGCTCAGTGGATAGAGCGTTGGCCTATGGGCTGAAGGGTCCCAGGTTCGATTCCGGTCAAAGGCATGTGCCTTGGTTGCAGGCACATCCCCAGTAGGGGGTGTGCAGGAGGCAGCTGATCCATGTTTCTCTCTCATCGATGTTTCTAACTCTATCCCTCTCCCTTCCTCTCTGTAAAAAAAATCAATAAAATATATTTTTAAAAAAAGAAACCAAATACAGTGGAAACAAAACCATATAATAAAACCATATAAGAAACTGCTCTTTGTTGAAAGGGCAGATTAGCAAGCCTTAGAAGGATATTAAAGACATCCTAGTGCCCCATGGAAACTCTCCCTTTGACTTGATCAGAAGGCTGGCAGAGAACAAAAGGGGCTCACTTCCCCCCACTTGGTCACCCGGGTACCACCAGTGTTGCACATTAAGCCCAGGAAGGGACTTGACAAGAGACGCTTCACCTCCCAGCTTTGCTGCTCAATTATACTGGCCGCCCTCAGGTGGGGATCGCAACACAGGCTCCAAGCATGGTCACCACTCAAAGTGCGCTGAGCTCCTTGGGGACAGTTGCCTGGGCGCAGTGGCGGAGCACTGCGGGTCTGTAGGCGAGTCCTGCGTGGACACCTTGGGATGCCTCTGCCCTGCCTCCGGCTGGGCTATGGGAGGCCTTCTGCTTCTCCACTCTCCGGGCCACTCACTCATTCACCTTCTGCAGCCCCAGGGGATAATGGCAAGTGGTTCTTACCATTCGAAATCCTGACCTCAGAGCACCTTTGGGGAGACAGGACTGCTTTTTTCGAATGGCTCAAGGTCAGTTGCTGAGACCCCCACCCCCAAAGGCACTGCCACAGTCTCTGCCGGGTCACCCACTCTAAGACGCTGTATGCTCTCTGTTGCTGTCTTTTGATGAATAAATGACAATCCTAGCCCTCTCCCTTGGGAAAGCGATCCATGGCTGAAGGCTCCAGGGGTAATTAACGATGACCTTTGCAAGCGTCCTGCCCCTGGATTATATGCAGTAGTTCCCACATTAGCCAATCTGCTCCCATTATGGAAATTCTTCACTTTCCCCCCAAAATAACCAACATTCAGCAATTATCCCCAGGCTCATCACTGAAACGAGTCTTCATTAAAACCTGGAGAATGTGGTGGCTACGCCTCTTCAGCAGTAGACTCCAGAGGGAAACGGCTGTTCTCATCTGCCGGTACCCGGTCCTTATGGGCTCAGCACCGGGCGCAGGGCCTGTCCAGGATGTCTCTGGAACCCTCTCTGTCCCTGGGGGCATCTTCCCAGCTGCAGGAAGCCGAGGCTGGGAGGGGAATGCTGACCCATCTGCTTTCATTAAAGCATCTAGTTACCAAAGAGCGTTCTATTAAAACGTCCTTTTTCCTTTGTTGAGACAATCTACGCAGTGCTTCTGCGTGGCACCAAGGCCATTTCCCATGGTTTCCATGGTGCCAAAGCTGGTCTTCACCTTGGCAATGGGTGATGAACTGAGCATACTCATAGTCACAGCTCAATGTGGGGAAAGTCGCAGGTGGAGTGTTTGTAATGGGCCAGCGCAAAACTTTCGAAGGTGCCCAAGATGTGAGTCGGCGATGCAACCGTAAAGCACGTTTTCTGTTGCCTCCATCTCTGAGTGAGGAGAGAGAAATAGAAGAACTTCCAGGAGATGTACAGAGCACACAGAGTGATCTGTAATTCTATTTGGTGACGCAGGAAAGTGCTCACAGTGCATGCTGAATGTAAGAAGGCCTAACAAAATTATGTGTTCATTTGATACTAATTTTTGTTTAAAACATGTACACATGTATTGAAAGAAGTCTGGAGATATATACATATATGGTGGTTTCCTTTGAGTAGTGGGAATACAGGTCATATTTCTTTTCCTTCCATTCTGAAGTCTGTATATTCTAATGTATCTGTAATAAACAGGTATTAATTATGTAGCAATAATGCTATTTAAGAATAAATGTGTGTGGAAGGATATGCTATGCCAATGGGTCTGAGTCTATTGCTGTGTGTCTTGCACCCAGGGTGGAAACCAATGGCTCCCCTGAGCCTGTTTCCCAAAAGAAGTACCTTTTCAGCAAATTCTATTTCAAAAATAGCTATGTTGACATTACTACCATTAACGAAGAATGTCACTAGGATAGGAAAGCAAGATTCTACTCTGTGGCGTGATTCTCATGGGTTTGTCTCCACTTCCCAATTTGGTCTCAACTCTGAGAAGGTAGAACCCAGCTGGGCCTCTGAACGCATCTGGGTGTCTGTGAGCAGGAAGCACCTTTTAAAGAAAGGATGCTCCTTCTAGACGAAGAGGAAAGAGAAGGAACTGCCAACCTGCATCTCAGCCTTGCTCAGATCCCAGGCCCAGGTGGTACTTCAAAGGCTGTCATAGATCAGGGAAACCTGACCCTCTGGGGTACTACCTTTTGAAAACCTTATCTTGTGGCCAAGCATCAAGAGGATCCAACAGGTCTGCTAACAAAAGTGGGCCCACCAAAGGAGGCATGTGCACATGGGTCTCCGTGATGGGGGCCCATGACAGAGACGCTCTGCCACAGGCATCTCCTTCCACCCTCACTTCCTTAGAACATGGTAAGGTGTATGAAACAGCGCGCCTGGCTCAAAGCTTTGAGAAAGATGGAGAAAGGAAGGTATATCGTGGCTAGTTATGAACTACACAGATGAACTGTACAAGAGGTATCACAGGTACCTAGACCCTAAACTTGGCTTTTCCATCCATTGCCAGCTGGCTTTGCAATGTGCAGCTGCTAAATAAACAAACAAAGGATTCACATTTTAATTTGTGCTCCATAACATGTCCATTTTCCCCCCCTAGGAGACAGAGTGTTTGTTATTTCTTTGCAATTTCAGAAGTTATGAAATGATTCATGGTTTTGTTGGAGCTGAAGTCAACCAAAACCATTCATAATTGTGAACAATCTCAGTTATTGTTAGAGGGAAAACGCCAAGGCATCTGTGCTTCCCAAAAACACATGGGGGGAGAGTTCCAGTTTGGAAATGGAACGACTGTGCTTCCCCCCGCCTAGAGTTAAATTTACACAGACCGATTTCCAGGGAGATCGCTGCATTCTTCTGGTTGGAACAGTGGGGTGGCCACCAGAATGCATGATTTCTCCCCTCTCTAGCACAGGGCATCCGTGTGGTAACACCCCCATACTTGTAATCACCCGTTAAATGCCTGTCTCCCCTGCACAAGGGTAGGATTCTTGAAGACAGGACCACATTTGTCTTACTGACCCCAATGTGCAGCTCTATGTGTGGCACATAGTAAGTGCTTAATCAACACCTACTGAATGACTGCACAAACCCTACTGGGATAATCCTTTGATTCTTCATATTCTTTGCACCATATTTATTTGTGTGGGTTGATAACATCTACAACTATAAGAGAGTCCGATCTAAAAACGAAAGAGAGAGAAGATGATGATATTATCAAATATTCGTTGACTGCTTATTATGGACCAAAGAATGTGCTGAGCACATTATGGATAGCATTCCACTTAATTCTCACAACAACTTTATGAAATCGGTTTATCACTCCCATCTTACAGATGAGGTAACTGAGGCACAGGTAAACAGTTATCCAAGATCAGTAAGTGGTGGAAACTAGACACATATGTCCCAACGCACAAACTCACACCCTCCAGCAACACTGCCATTGGTTAAAACCTTCTGACTGTCTTTTCCAGAATGTATTTAGAATCTGAAAATATTTAACAATGTAAAACTTCATTCTCTCTTGGTGAGCCTGACATCGTGAAGCAAACAAAAAGTCATTCAAAGCCATAAGGTACGTGATGATTACAGAGGGTCACTGAGTTTGGGAACAAAGCTGCTGGTGTGATGATCATGCCATGTGACCAGCTTGCTCTGGTGAGTCATGGGCCACTTGGAACGGTCCCTCCAGGAGAGAAGTAACATGGAACAGCGAGCAGAGCACTGGGCAGGGAGTCAGGGGTTTGTTTACAGGATGGCATAAGACTGGTACTTCCTCTCTCTGACCTGGACCCTAAACTGCTGGGCAGTGCAGTTCAGGCCTATTTGGAAGTCATATTTGGGAATTTCTAAGGTCGTTAAGGAGGGCACCAACACTTCCCCTTCCTCTCTTCCAATCTACTACTGACAGTCAATTCAATTGGAATGATCTCTCTCAATGTGTGTGTGTGTGTGTGTGTGTGTGTGTGTGTGTGTGTGTGCGCGCGCACACACACATGTGTGTTATGGGGGGGAATAGAAAATATATAACTTAACACTGGCTCTCTTTTCTTTAACACATTATATTTTACAAGTTGTGCCTAAGATTTGATTTTTCTTTTTTTTTTTCCTGTTAATCCTCACCTGAGGATATATTTCCATTGATTTTTAGAGAGTGGAAGGGAGAGGGAGAGACAGAGAGAAACACTGATGTGAGAGAGACACATCAATTGGTTGCCACCCACACGCATCCCAACTGGGGCCGGGAACTTGCCCTTGACTGGCAATCAAACCCAGGACCCTTAAGTCCACGGGCCAATGCTCTATCCACTGAGCCAAACTGGCTAGGGTTTGATTTTTCAATTTAAACCACAGCCAGAATTACCCATGACTCACTTCTTCTCCCTCCAAGTAGATCAGTGTGGATTTGATAGCGAAGGCCAACCGGTTCAACAGCTCTAGGAACGATCTGGGAAGCAATGATGGGAGAACACCGTTTCCTCTCTCTCTACCTAAGAAGTGGGGTCAAGGATGAATGCCCGAACTCAAGAGGAGACCTGATCAAGGCTTGATCTTCAGACTGGTGCATCGTTTCCCCATGTCAATATGAGCTACGACTCTAACGGTGACCATCTCAGGTGAGACCAGGATAGTCATGTGATAATTTCAAAGGAGAAAGACTCCCCTGAGTCCTGTACAGAAAGTGCCACTCCATTTCCCTTCCTGTTTTACACACAGCCATGAGCTCTCCACAGGTCAAATGATGAAAATAAGTATCTCATCTCCTGCCCGAATCACCCCATATTCATCTTAGTCCAGCAGGCAAGTACTAGTAGCTAGTTACAAGGTGGGTTACTCTTTGTTAGCTCCAGAATAGAGCTGGGGGATGAGGGCAGCAGGTGAAGGACGTAGAGGCTGTGGCCCCCACAGCAGGCCAGCCAGGGAGACCAGAGGAGGGCGGGGCACACTCCATGTCTCCATCAAAGTCCTGTGGAAAATGGAAGGTTCTCTCTTAGCAAGCATTCCTCCACGAGCGCTGCCTTTAAAGATAAGCTCTAGATGAGTGGTTCTCAACCTTTCTAATGCTGCGACCCTTTAATACAGTTCCTCATGTTGTGGTGACCCCCAACCATAAAATTATTTTCGTTGCTACTTCATAACTGTAATTTTGCGACTCTTAATGAATCATAATGTAAATATCTGTGTTTTCCGATGGTCTTAGGCAACCCACAGGTTGAGAACCGCTGCTGTAGAGCCTAAGACCACCGGAAAACACAGATATTTACATTACGATTCATTAACAGTAGCAAAATTACAGTTATAAAGTAGCAACGAAAATAATTTTATGGTTGGGGGTCACCACAACCTGAGGAACTATATTAAAGGGTGGTGGCATTAGGAAGGTCGCGAACCACTGCTCTAGATGAATGTGAGCTCTCAGGGGATGCCCAGGAGCCAAGGGGAAATGGCAGGTGGGCGGAGGCTGTAACCGTGGTGGCCATCCAGCTGGGCTGCTCTCCAGATCTCTAGCCTCCCTATGTCCTTGTGGTCTCTGTGGGCACTCGTTTCTTCACCTAGAAACAGGCTGGGCTACATGCTCTCTCTAGGGTTCCACATCTATATCAAGTTTCTGGATGATCTACAGAGACCGAGACTTCTATGAACATCCCGAAGCCACTTGCAAACAAACCAGTGCCCTGGAATCTCTCTGGAGGAGCCGAATGCTACCAGAAGTGCCTTGTCTCCATCACCAGCCCTCAAAGGACACGGAGACTCGGCACCCCTTCCTCTCCTCCTCCTCCAACTGCACCCTGAGAGTTGGGAGCTGTGGCTAAGCACCTCTGCCTGGTCAGAGAATGGTGCACTTGTGGCACGTAAGCACCCGGCACCCCATTTAAACCCCCCGGGGAGCTGGGGTGAGAGGGACATGGATGATGCTCTCAGGGCAAGCTGGAGGCTGAACCCTAACCAACCCGGCGCAGTGCTGCTGCAGATGGCCAAGTGCTCCGAGGGAACAGGGCCTCTGACCCAGACCGATGACCAAGAGGAGAGAGGTAGACTGCTCTCCTCAATTCTCAGGGCCCAGACGTGTTCTCCTGGAGAATCTTTGACTTGGAAAGGGCCCCCTGCACACCCAGTGTGGTCACTGGAATAGCAGTGTTGGGGGCCGGAGGGGAGGGTGGGTCCAATTCTACACTGCTTGTCCTCAAGAACAAGACTCTAGAAAGGAGAAGCCAATGACCTAGGGGAAAATGGACGCTGTGGACCCCGAGTCAGCTTTGAACTAGTTCACAGGTCCCTCGGGCTTCGGCCTTTGGTGAGATCTCCCCGAACTGGGTGTCAGAGCCTCATGGGAGAGCCCGAGGGACTGTCAACCCTCTTCTCAACTGCATGTCCTGGAAGATGGCCTTTGCTGCAGGCCCGGAGAACCTGGGCCTACCCCCCGCCTCCAGAGATCGGTTTGATACGCACACCCCGCCGCATCCATTAGCAGCCCGGCCTAAGGACGTCCGGGCCAGGGGGCCAAGGCCTCGAGCCTGGCTGGTCCCGCGAGTTTTGTTCAGGCCTGTGCCGCTCTCTCCGCTGGTTGTGACTGGGTCCTTCCGCCACAGAGGGTGAGACAGGCGGACTCTCCTTGGGGTGTCACCTTTCACCTCCGCCTGGAGACAGGCCTTAAAGATACCTCACTTGGCCAAAACCTGGCTGCTTGGGGAATAAAACAATGCGGGTGTGGCTATCCGGAGGAACACACTGACGTGGGATGGGGTGCAATCAATCCCCGGCTTGGGCGCCCAGGCAGGGCTGAGGTTACTGAAGGCAGGGAGCCGGGGAAAATCAACATCACGCTTCCCGACAGAGCTGGGCCAGCACAGAGCCCGGGCTGCTTATTTTGGGGCAGTGCCTCGGCGATGTTTCCTCGAGTGGGGGTAAAATCAACACCGGCAGGCCAAGGGTGAGCATGCCACTGTGGTGCCAACCCGCAGAAGAGGGAATGTGAGCGAGCCTTGGGGGTGGGAGGCGGGGCAAGAGTGCAAGACGGCCACGGGGCTCTTGGTCCCGCCGCCCACCCCCCTTTGATGGCAAAGGGTAGTTCGCCTTCCAGAAGCAGCTCCGCAGGCAGCATCTTCCCTGGGAATCTCCAAAGATAAACGGTCCTCACACTGCAGCTCTCCGGCTGGGCCCACGCACACCTGTGCGGAGTCACCAGCAGCCTCAAGGCCGGAAACGCTCAGATGACACTGTCACCTCCCAGGAAATCGCCTCACGCTCTGCTTCCGAGTGCCACCCCGTGACCTGCATCCTCTGGGGGTGCTGGCTCCTCATTCATACACAGGGAGGACCGGGCGGAGGAAGAAAAAGCCTTGCCCTGCAGAAAGCAGCTCACCTGGTGCCTACTCGGCCTGAAACTGACTCTCAGACACCTGCTTTGCTCTCCATACACGGAAGACCAACCATTCATTTTCTCATTCATTCTTTCATTCATTCATTCAACCAGACTTTACTAAGCATCTACTATGTGCCTTGTTCTAGAAACGGAGAGGGGGGGTACAGGAGTGAGCAAAACAAAGTTGCTATCTGCATAGAGCTTTCATTCTAGTGATAATAATATGAATAGGTTAAGTGCTCAGTGAGTATGGGTGCCATTCCAAATGCTAGTCTCAGATAATCCTCAAAACAACTTTAGGGAGGTACGATGAACACCCCAATTTACAGGGGAGGAAACTGAAACACAGCCAGAATCCCGGGTGATGGCGGGTTCAAACCCGCTTAATACAGCGATGCTCTCTGCCTCCCGAGCTACGTGAGCATCAGCGATGCAGTTTCCTGACAGCAAACACCTTGGGGCCTGTCTGGAAAGCCATTTGGGGTGAGGACAAGCGTTGCTCTGCTCACAAATGGAAAGAGCCTGCAGGCTTTCTTAGGACAACACAAACAGAATCCCAGGAGAGAAAGGAGAGGGGTTATCTTTGTGAAGCTGTCTAGTTAAAGGAGCAACAAGCTGGTTGGAGGGCACTCCACCCCCAACCTTTCTGAGGAGGCCAGACGTCATATTTCCCCCCAATATATTTGACTATGAAAGTAAAGAAAAACCCAGAATGGTGTAAAATGAAGAAGAAAAGTTCGGTACTACGTGGTGTGAGCCATCTAGTTGGTCGGCCAGAGGAAGACCAGCTCTGTGAGAAGCCAGTGGTGTGGGAACTCAGAGCTGCCTGCCAGGATTAACTACAGAAGTTCTCAGAGTCTTTAAATCTACCAGACCTGAGGCCCTGAACCTAACTGTCCCCTATACCTGGGCTCCTGAGCATTAAAGAGAAAAAATCAACATGATATAGAAAAATGTTAGTTACATGCAAACAAGTGGTTAGAGTAAGATGGAACTTGGAGACATTGTAGAAAATAGGTCTACCTTTCATCTAGCGCCAATTAGGTACAGCGGTATAGCGGCGGATGCGGAAATTACCGAAAAATCAGGACAGCCGTCTGGTAGGGTTAACATGCTCACGTTCATGTGTCTCTCCACAGCAAGGATATACTAGGCAGCATTTCTACACTTATCTGACCTTACAATTGTGTGTGTGTGTGTGTGTGTGTGTGTGTGTGTGTGTGTGTGTGGCGGGGGGGGGGGGGGGGGTGGCGCGCGGCGGGGGACAGGGTACAGAACACATGCTAGAAGCCCATGGAACCAGAACTCCAAGGGAGATGAGCCTGGGAAATGCTGGACTCACTAACCCGCTTTCTCTGCCCAGAAGCAACACTTGTCTCCTGGGCACATGTCTGAGGACGTATGAACTGCAGCAAGTACCTTAGTTATGAGCGTTAGGAGGGTCAATCATGTTAGAGCAAGCATCAGGAGGCCCTTGCCAAGGTTTTAGAGACTTTTTTTTTTTTTGTAGGGGAGGCTGTAGAAGGGTGGAACATCAAAATATCAGCACTAGTAAAGTGAAATAAAAAAAAAAAGCAGGTTCAAGTCTGGGCTCTGCCACTGTCTTGCTGTGTGCCCTCAGGCAGATCTTTACCCTCTCTGGGCAGCAGTCCCACTCAGCTTCTGTAATCGATGGGAATGGACCAGATGGCTGGCCCCCTCCCTCCAGCTCCCACATTCTCTTTCTCGCTCTGATCTGCCATCCAAATGGGGAACGTGTTTGGGGACAGCCGCGTGGATGACACTGTAACTGAGCTACACCTGTCTCCTGGCACCAGGCTCCACCTTGCCAGGGGCCCTGCCCTGCTGGAGGGGGGGCGGGGAGGGTATTGAGCCTCAAAGGAAAAGAGGCCCCTTGGGAAATACAAGTTGGGTCCCCAGAGGACCGAAAATCCTTGACTTCAGATGCCAGTGCCTAGTATTAAGCCTGGCAATTTTTGAAAGAATTACAGACGAGCCCCTTGAAGAAGCTCTGAGCACAGTCTGCATTCGAATTTATTTAAATGGCTCAGCAGGCAAGGGGTCGTTCACCCTCTTCCTTGACCCAGTCCTTCCCTAGTGTTCCCCCAAACCCTACTATTTTTCCAGTCCCCACTCCTATCTCCTCCCCAGTTCCCACTGCTACCTGCCAGTCCCTAAGCACCTCCGCATCTTGCCAGGGCCCCTAATCCCATACACTTCCTTCTTGTCCATTCTCTACCTCTTGACCTTTCCCGGAACTGCCCTATTCTTCCCAATACCCAGCCCTTCCTGTTCTTCGTAATCCCCATTCCTCCTTTTTATTCGCTCAGCCAAAGCTTACTAAGCACACAGAATGTGCAGATACTCTTTGAGGTTCCTGGTGTACAGCAGAAACAAAGGCACGGACCCGGCTCTCAGGGAACACAGTCTAGAAAGGGAAACAGAAATAGACAAGTGCCCACGTGAGAGGTGGCGATAGATGCGGGAGAGTCAAGCAGAGTAGGGAACAGTGAGTGACGAGGAATGCTATTTTAGGGCAGGGTGTCACAGAAGGCCTCTTGGAAGAGGTGACATTTGGGCAGAGACCTGAATGAAGGGAGCCCCTTCTCTGGGTAAGAGTGAATCTGTCCTGAGCCACTCCCAATGGCTCTCAAAGCCAGCCATCTGGGCTCCGCAGGTCGAGACCCGGCCATGGAGAGGCTGGGCTGGGCTGCACAGGGACCGACCCCGTCCCTCACAGTCAGCCAGCCAAACTGCCCACCTGCCATGGCCGCACATCCTCATTCTCCTCGCCTCTGGCTGTGTCTTTGAGTCCTGGCTTTATGATCTAACCCTGAGGTGGGGGTTAACCAGACAGGAAAAGCTGAACAAAGCCTGTTTCTGGACAGAGCAGACAGCCAGGGCACCGGCTACACAGATGACGATGGGCGGGCCTCCCTTTCTGCCTCTGGGCCTCAGTTACCCTGGCTGTGAAAAGCGAGGGATGGGTGGTCTCTGAGAGCCCTTCCAGCTCTAAACCACGGCCTGACTATGGACATGCACGGGCCGCGTTTCCGGGAAGAGGCAAAGAAAGACACAGGGAACGGAGAACCCTTGTCTCAGAACCCTTGCCAGGGCACCGCCCCTACTCCCTCGTCAGAGAGGATGATGGGAAATTCAATCCCGGAAGCATAGCCCAGAAAAGAGGTCCTCTCCCAGGCCCTTAGCTCTTCAACATCAAAGTCTGGTGGGCTGCCTGACCGGCGTGGCTCAGTGGTTGAGTGTCGACCTATGAACCAGGAGGTCACGGTTTGATTCCCAGTCAGGGCACATGCCTGGATTGTGGGCTCAGTCCCCAGTAGGAGGCAGCTAATCAATGATTCTCTCTCATCATTGATGTTTCTATCCCTCTCCCTCCCTCTCTGAAATCAATATAAAAACACACACACAAAAAAACAAAAACAAAAAAAAAAAGTGTGGTGCGCTGACGCACCGTGGTCCATTTCACACACCGCACCGGACCTCTGGCTCATATAAAACATGTCATAAGGGTTGTCCCAGCAGCTTCTGGGATGTGTTATTCTCTTTGCACCACTCTGGTTGGGGATGAAGGGCAGAGCTATGACATCTGCTTGACAGGCAACCCCTTATCGGGGGCCAGGCCAGGCACTGTTTGCTGAAGGCCCTGTGCGCCCAGGTGCAGCCGCCAACCAGGTCTGAAACGACAGATGGTTCGGGCTTGGAAGTGAGCATCCCGTTTCCTCTGGACAAGCCGTGTTTGCACAGGGACAAGTGGCATGAGAGCCCCACACCAGGCTCCGCCGTGGCCTTTACTCACGGGCTGGAGACTTGGGTGCACAGAGCTCACACTGGGTGCATACCACCCATAAGGTAACTGCAGAGTGGCCGTTTTAGTTGAAGTTAAAAAAAAAAAAAAAGTATGTCCTAGAAGTGACTAACTAATCAAAAGCATCATTTTTATAGTAAAACAAATAAGAGGAGTTTAGTTGACTATATGAAGGCAATGCAAAAATTCATATGAATTTTAAAATGAAAAAGCCAGATGTCAAAGGAACTGTGGGCTTGACGTGGGCTCAGGCCGTGCCCTTAGACTTCCCTGGACCCACTCCCCGTGTGCATCCATGAGGGCGACGTGGTGGGAGAGCCTGGGAGGCTCTGGGAGTGCACGGAGTTGGGTTTTTGCTCACTCCTGCTACATGCCAGCCATGGTTTTAGGCACTTTGGATTAGAAGCACTTGAGTTTCTGGGCCTTAAGGTTTTTTGTTGTTTTGTTTTAAATCTGTATAATGGAGAGAATGAAACTTACCTCATTGGGTTACTATGAAGATGAAATTAATCACATGTATGTATGTATGTATGTATGTATGTAGCATCTCCTAGAACCGTGCCTGGTAGTCAGCAGAGATCTGATTCCTCGCAGCTCTGTCCCCCAACCACGGTAAAGAGAACAATGGTATCTTCCATCAAAGCAGATATTCTGTAAAATTATGCCCCTTCCACCCTCTAAGTCCTCCTTGCAAGCATTAAAGTCATTTTCCATTTCTCTTCCATCACAAAACCTCACTAAGCAGTATTAGGTTACAGAGAAAAGGCTAATCTGTTCAATCAACAAGTATTTACTGAGTTCCCACTATGTGCTCAGCATGCAGCCGAACAACATGCAGCCTTTTCTTTGCTCCCCTGGAGCACACGTGGGGGAAGACAGATAACAAACAAAAAATACTCAGACATGACAGGTGGCAGTACCTTCAAGAAACAGAAAGCAGGGTAAGCCAAGAGGCGATGGTGGTGGGGTGGGCTGCTGACTTATGGAGGGTGGGTGGTTTGCGAAGGCCTGTGAAAGTGACATTTACACGGACCTGAAGGAGCGAGGCAGTCAGGCAGGGAGATGTGCTCGCAGCACGCAGCAAATTAATTAGCAGCCCTGGGGCTTGGGACCAAGTTTTCTGACCACCCAGCGTGCTCCCCGCTGCACCAGCTCGAGGCCAGCAGGCCCAAGACGGCGGTGGGGGTCACATGGGAGGAGAACACCACCGGGATCCACAGGGCAAGGAGGAAAACCCTACAATTTCTAGTTGATATCTATTTTGCTATTTGTCGTTAGGCATTTCAATACACATGATATAAGCATATTTTTATTATGTTATTCATAATATTACAACATATATAATATAACATATAATTATGGTATAATAATGTATCTGTAATATAAGTATATATTAAAATATATAAATGCATATATGTAACACAGACTCCAACATCTTTTACTGAAGGGGTGCGTAATCGGAGCTCTCTGGGAGCCCTGCTGCTCCCAGCGCCCTGGCTGGGTCCTGACTCAGACTGGGACAACTTCCTCTCTGTGCACCGGGAATACAGACTTGTGCAGACGGAGGCAGGCTGGCCTCCCTCCCCAGCTCTGGAAAGTGCCGACAGCCCCGGAGCAGTGCTCAGGGCCACCTGGGCGTGCCAACTCTGGGGTGAGACCTTCCTGTCAATCCTGCTATGCCACTCCAGGTAACCAAGCCCAGCAAGGCCCCTCGGTCCATGGGAGCCAGGCAGATGGCAGCTACCACGGCAGGCCGGTGCCCCTCCCGCCTCCCCGGCGGGGGATGATGCATCTGGTGATGCTGAATTCCCCTGTTACATTGTTTATATCACCAGAAAGAAAGGCTAAAAGGCTGCAGATGGAGATAAACACCCCCGCCCCCCCCCAATAAGCCTCATTAGGTTAGCAAACTAACAATAGTAATACAGCCAGGGAAAGGGGTGGGGGACTTTAAGTATCTGCTGAGTCAGAAAGATCACAATCCTTACCGCTGAAGTACAATAATG
Organism: Ia io; assembly: GCA_025583905.1. Taxonomy (NCBI): domain Eukaryota; kingdom Metazoa; phylum Chordata; class Mammalia; order Chiroptera; family Vespertilionidae; genus Ia; species Ia io. The sequence goes on from JAJQQW010000021.1 coordinate 1,067,851, forward strand.
CCTTCGGTTGTGAAGGGAGCAAATGACACCCACCACAGGCCCCAGTGGCTGGGGGACCTGCGAGGGGGAGGCGGGAGCCATGGGCTCACTCCCTGATATGCGAGGACCGAGCACACAACCAGCTCCTGCAGAGGCCAGTATACCTGGGCTCCTGCAGAGCCATGCCTCCCGGGCCAAGCGCGTCACACGTGTGGAAAGCAGGCAGGTGGTGAGACGGGAGGAAATGGAGGCGCCTGCGGCGGTGGCCAGAGAATAACACTCTCGAACGCAATGCCATGTATTTCTTTCTTCTTTTTAAAAATACTGTACAGGCCAATAAAACAAAATAAAACAAGCAAAAAGCTCCCCCTCATCAAATAGACACACGCACACACACACACACACATACACACACACACACACACACCACAAAAAAAGCCACACTCCATGCTTTGGTCCGAAGGCTTTCCAAGCTTTCTAAAGACCCACTTTTCAAATCCCAGGAGATGTAGTGTAGAGTGACGATGAGGATGTGATGGGCAGCACTGGCAATGGTTAGGCTTCTGGGGTGGCATCGAACCCAACTAAGTTCAAATTCAGCTCTGCCATTTCCTGGCTGTGCAACCATAGCTAAGTTTCTTAGCCCCTTTTATCCTCAGTTTATGGTCCTGTAAATGGAGAAGAAACCACCAAACGGAGAGCTACTGGAAGGATTAGCACTTCAATGAGGTAAAGGACACCAGCACCCAGAACTTCCAAAATTGATGTCTAATATACACTGAGTGGCTAGATTATTATGATCTCTGAACGCATAATAATCTGGCCACTCAGTGTGTATGTATGTATGTATGTATGTACGTACATATGTATCTATATACACACATATTAGAGGTCTGGTGCATGAATTCGTGCATGGGTGGGGTCCAGCCAGCCTGGCCAGGGGAGGGGGACATGGGCGGTTGGCCGGCCTGCCTTCTGGTCAAACTCCTGGTTGAGGGGACAATTTGCATATTAGCCTTTATTATATAGTATATACACTGAGTGGCCAAGTTATTATGCGTTCAGAGATCATAATAATCTGGCCACTTCGTGTATATTAAACATTAACATGGCCCCAACAGACCGAAATCCTCCCTCCACTGCCCTCTCCTCCTCTCCACCTCCGATCTTTCCCACCTCAGTGGGTGTCACTGCTAACCACCCTGTTGCTCAGACCAAAGACCTGGAAATACACCTCCAGTTCTTCTTGCCTCCTCACCCTCCACAGCCGGGCGGAGGTGAGCTGGAGCTGGCTCAGGCTGGCTTACAAGAGCTAACTTCACAGCCACATGAGTAGCCTCGAATCAGCCATGGTGGGAATATGACACCATACACACGGGTACGCTCTACCCTCCCACCCTGGCTGCCTAGCCCACCACTGTCCTGACCATAAGTAGGCCTTATGGACTCCAGCCAGGGTCCTGGTTTCCAGCCCCTCTCACCCACCTGGGAGGCCATGTTGGCCTTCTCCCAGTCTCCCTGCTTCTGCTTGTGCCCCTCCTATGCCCATCCTCCACACAGCAGTCAGGGTGAACTTGCAAAGTCTAACTCAGATCATCTCTCTCTTCTAATGAACTCCCTCCAATGGCTTCTCAACAGACTCAGAAAAAAATTCTTGAGGGCCCTTGCCTGCACCATCGCCCCTTCCTGGCTCCAGCTCATCACATGCTCACCAGTCTGTCTTTATACTCCAGTTCCTTCTGCTTGGGAAGTAGTTCCCGGATCCTTGCATGGCTACATCTCTCTCATCCTTGGTGGCTAGGCTCAGGTTGCACTCCTTAGAAAGCCCTCCTTGACCACCTTCCCAGCCATCTCCCATCACGCTCTCCTCCTTGATTCTCTTCATGGCATCCAGTACCTGCAACTTACTGTGTGTGTGTGTGTGTGTGTGTGTGTGTGTGTGTGTGTGTGTGTGTGTGTGTGTCTTCCTGAAACTAGAACGGCAGCTCCCTGAGGGAAAGGCGTCTGGCTCTCCCATTTACAGCGATATCACCAGTGCCTAGAACGGTCCACACAGCAGACACTCAATAAGCACCTGTCTCACTGATAAAGGGGGCTGTCATGATTATGCCACAGTATTACCCACTGCTTCCCTGCTGGAATGAACTCCATCATCCCATCAGAAGGCAGGGCAGTTGGCTCCAGCCCCATCAGACCTGGGCAGGCCCAGATGCCGATCTTACAACCAAATGAAGCTCAGATGCCACTAGTTAGGGCCCAAATAATTCCCGCTAGTACCCTCCGGGTGGCCAGGGACAGTCACCACTTCCCACCCTTCATGTCCTCCTTCATAAAACTGGGAAGAGCACACTGCCTCAGGGGAGTCGTGTGAGTCAATGTAAGCAACAGACAAAAGTGCCATGCCCTGGCCTGGCACACAGTAGGAACACACATCAGTTTCCCTTTCAAGGGACCACCCACCACATACTTCGTTTCTCCAATGAGCTACCCGGTACTCCTGACACTGACACCTGACTATTTCTCACCTGAGCAAGAATAATTCAGATTATTCTCCTTAAACACCCAGACACAACGATGAAACCCTAACGCCAATGAGACAGCATCAATGCCACATTCTGCTCTACGGAGACACAATGGCTTTGCCTGTGGCTGCCTGGTGTCAGGGGACACCTGGCACAGCCTCGGGGCCCAGAGACACTGGCACCACCCATCCTGCCTTCGTGGGCTCTCTTGGAGAGAGAGGGCACTACCAGCTGCCCAGAAAGATCTCAATGGCTGCCAAGCTGCACTGAGCTCAAGCAGAGGCAGTGCATCTGTCCCCGAGGCTGATGTGAACGTTCTCGAGCTATCCTTCAGAAAGGGGCCTGGAACCCAGGGTGACTTGGGATCCCGGAGGTGTCCAGATGGGCGTGGATGGGGCCACTGAGTTCCAAGGAGCCGAATGGTTCCCAGTCCCATATGTGGTAAGTGTAATGGACAAACTGAACCCAAGGCCCCTGACTCCACCATGCAGTCTTACATCAGAGCAGAGGCGCACTGACGCAGGCCCAGGTGGACTCCGGACAGGCTGCCCCCTTCCTGGGGAGCTGCCTCGGAAATCTACAAGAGCCTGAGCAGCAGCTGCAGACAGGCCTCGCCAAAGGCCACCTCTGGGAAGGAAGGGAGGGGGCTCTCTTCCATGTTGGTTCTTTCTCTCCAAGGCTGTGCCCGGGGCAGTCCACACCCTATCCCACTGGCCTGGCCTCTGGCTTGGCTGAGATCACAGGGTCAAGAAACCCCTATGGAAGTGAACACAGCCTGGTGCAGAGGAAGACATGCTAATACAGGAGGCAGAGGCTGCGTGCTGGGGCTCTGCCATTACCTGTTGCCTGAGCTGCTGTCTTCCCCAATGAGCCTCCGATTCCCAGCTGTGAAACAAGGGGTGAAGAGCCTGGACTGGTGATCTCTATGAGCCCCTCCATTTCTGACATTCTCCAAGTCTAATGGTGCTCATACAGGTCATTCATTCTTTCTGGTTCTGGTTATTCATTCAACACAGACTTGCTGAGCATCATTTCTGGGCCAGGCACTGTGGTAGGTACCATGGGGAAATGAAAGAGATGATGAAATTGCAGTCTTTTCTCTCAAGGAGTTTCCAAACTCATTCCTTGGGCAAGTTACTTAACACATCTATGTCTCAGTTTCCTTGACTATAAAACAGGTTTGATAACAATTCCCGCAGCGAGCACCAAGTAAGCGTTACAAGTGTGCCGGGACCCGTGCCGAGGGCCTTCACCAGCAAGCCTCACCCCCCGAAGCCGGGCTCTTCCCCCAGGTCCCTGCGAGGACCAGAATGAGGGCCTCCCAGGGATGGACACATCCTAATCCCTGGAACCCGGCCTGGCAAAGGGGCTTTGCAGATGTCATTAAGGTTATGGATATTGAGATGCGGAGATTATTCCGGACAATTAGATTAGGTGGGCCCCATCTAATCACAAGCATCCTTCAAGCAGAAAACCTTTCCCAACTGGGTCAGAGAGAGATGCCGTGACAGAAGAGGAAGCAGGGAGATGCCACGGAGAAGGGCCCGACTCCCCATTGCTGGCTCTGAAGGCGGAAGGGGGCCCCACGGCATTCGCAGCTCTAGAAGCGGGCCCAGCCCTGAACTGTCCACCCAGGAAGAAAAGGGGACTCCTCCAACCTCAGAGAACTGAATTCTGCCAACAACCCCAAAGAGTAAGGAACAGAGTCTCCCCTGGAGACTGCAGAAAGGAAGGTAGCCTGCGGACACCCAGAGTTTAGTCCCGGGAGACCCGTACCAGACTTCTGACCTACGACTCTGAGATAATAAATGTGTATTGTTTTAGGCCACGAAATTTGTGGTAATGTGGGACAGAGGCAACAGGAAGTGAACAGAATTACTCCACACGCAGAAGGTGCAGAGTGGGTGCTGGGCCCCAGTGCCTGCACACTGTGTACCTGGAGCTCAACTACCCCTTGATGCTCATCTCACAGCCAGTGCATGACGTGATGCCAACTTGCCATGCCTGGTACTGCCCGGTACACTGACGTGCTCAAAATATACGTATTAGCTACGGCTTCACTTTCATCACCGGCTGGTACAATCCAGTAGCAAAGCTATGTCTCGTTATTTCTTGCGTGTCAATGAAGGGGCGGAGGACATGCTCTCCCAGGCTTGGTGGCTCCTAGGCTCTCTCCATTCTGCATTTCCACCTCAGACATGATTCCCCGTGTCCAATGAGCACACGTGAGGGGCTAAGATCTCACAGGGGGATGGCTTTTATGCTATTTTTTGGGTGGGGGGCACCGATCCAGGGAATTGCAGGGCGCCAGGGTTTAGGGGGCACTGTGATAGTTGATCACATCATCCTGGCTGTAGAGGGGCCACCCCTGGGCCCATTCTTGGGTTCGTTTGAACCCCCTAGAGGGGCCGCCCACTACCTCCTGCGGCAACAACCCTAGGGTTCTACACTTTCGGGGGGACAGGGGTTCTCTACCAGCCTCAGAGTCCGCTGCAGGAATCACGAGAAAGGACTGCAGAGCACGCTGCAAGCCACGGAGGCTGCCTCACTTGCCCTCCTCAGAACTGTGAACACGCGGCTGCTCCCTCCCTCCCACGGACATGCTCCGCTCTTAATTAGGCTCCCATGAAGATCTCTCCTTCGAGATAATCATAGACTCTCAGGGGCATGCCACTCTTAGCTGTCAGCACCCTTTAGGAAGACCTTATAAAGGCTTTCAACCTCCTGCTCATCTCCAAGATGAGCTTTCTTCAGTCCCGCTGCAAACTTCTCTGCTTGACTCCCAGCTCTTCTCCCAAGTCTCCCCCACCTCCCACCCAGCATCCTGCCGTCCCCACACGGAAGTAAGTGCTTATCATCTCTGGGAGCACACCGTCTGGCCACCGTTCTCTCTGTCTTGGTTTTCCTTCACCAGCCCCGGGAGGAAAAATTAAAGACCACGTGACACCGGCCTGTGGACACCTTTGCCGAAAGGATAACAGTGACCACGTCACACCCGTGCTCCCATCCCCGGTTCACCGTGACAAGCTGCCTTTGGAGAATGGACAACTGCTCTCGAGGAACAAACACTCTCATCTCGTTACCTGGGCCAGAGTTTTTCTACCTGCCATCCACGAACACGGAGGCAGGGTGTGGCAGGTCACCGGGAGACTGCTAACCCGTCGACAAACCTTGCTTTTTCCAATTCAAAGATGCAGGGCCATTTTTCCGAGGAGACTCTTTATAGCGTCCATAGGTTTCTCAAAGGGTCTGTGACCCCAAAGACATCAAGAACCCCGTTTTAAGACCCTACACTCCTCCAGGAGGCTCTGAATACTTGGAGGAGAAAGCTCAAGTATCATTCTATTCTGGAAGCCTGGAATTATCGTGGACCCTGGTTAGTCGGTTCATAGTAAAAGAATCATTTTTGAACGCACTGTCCAAGGTGACTTGTTCATGGGTGGAGGAAAGAACGCATGGAGGAGATGGGGTGCATTTTTGCAGGCAGGTGGGCATGATGGCAGTCTCCCAGGCTAGGAGGCTGCGTCCCAGGGCTGCCTCCAATGTCATTTTCTTTACCTGCACAAAAAGGCCGGGGTGGCTCCGTGGTTGAGCATCGACCTATGAACCAGAAGGTCACGATTTGAATCTTGGTCAGGGCACATGCCCAGGTTGCAGGCTCAATCCCCAGTGTGTGGCATGCAGGAAGCAGCCGATCAATAATCCTCTCTCATCATTCATGTTTCTATCTCTCTCCCTCTCCCTTCCACTCTGAAATCAATAAAAATATATTAAAAATAAAGCCAGAGGCATGTGTCCTGCATGGCTATTGGAGAAGCTCTGAGGAGGTTTCGCAGAAAAGGTGGGGTGGAGGAGTGCTGTCCGTGAGCGTCCCCATCGCCTGCCCTTCCTGCTGTGCTTCTTGCCGAACGTACTGCAGCAGGGCATGAATGCCCCACTTCTGTCTGCTCCGCCACCTCACCTCCTACACTTCCCTACAACTCACACCCCTGTAGGAACCGGAGGTGGGTGACAGTCCCTCCCCACCTGCCAGGAAAGGTGCTGGAGGCCCAGCACAAATCACCTCCTCGCTCAGGAACGTGGGAGCCAGCAGGGCATCCGGGCATCCACGTGGGAGAAGGCAGCTCCACTCAATATGAAGGGGCAGGGAGGAATGAAGAGGAAGCCACGGTGGGATATTTGAGAGAACGTTCGAGCCCACCTGGGGCCAGGCACAGCTGCTCCGTTGTTTTTGGCAATTCCTAGAATATCAGAAGGACCTGGGCGTTTGGACGGAAATGCAAGCCCACCAAGGCTCATTTCAGATTGTGAGTTGCTCGGCATCCCCCTGCCTCCGTGTGAGTACACGGCTCTTCCCTCCTAGAAACATGCCTGCACAGCCTCTGCCCCTTCTCAGACTTACCATGTTCCTCATGAATTTACTTAGATGTTTTATCCACCTTATTCAATGTTAAGCTACTCAAGATTAAGATCCGCCCAGCTAGGGTGGCTCAGTGGTTGAGCATCCACCCATGAACCAGGAGGTCACAGTCTGATTCCCAGTCAGGGCACATGCCCTAGTTTTGGGTTTGATCCCCAGTAGGGGGGGGCATGCAAGAGGGAGCCCATCGATGCTTCTCTCTCATCATGGATGTTTCTAACTCTCTCTCCCTCTCTCTGAAATCAATAAAAATAAATTAAACCAAAACAAACCTGGATGTGGAAAGAGCCAGCACTTGACTTACCCCCGTAGGCAGTGCAGAAGCTATCGTGTCAGCTGGGTGTGATCTTTTAGAACCCAGGTTCACAGCAGCAGGATGCCGAGGCTCAGCCCGTGGCACCAGCACCTGGATTTAATACGCACGCGACCTGGCTGCCAGTGTCGAGCCGGACCTGCTGTCCTGTTAGAAGGGACTATGCAGCACTCACCTTGAATAGAACGGGAATACCCAGTCTGTCTCTTCTTCGCTGCATTTTAAATCACAGAGCTCGCGATTGATGCTGCAGCAGAACTCCGAGGGCAAGGGCATGCCACAGGGGGCCTTTATTCATTAGTTACACTTGAAAGATGAAAGGTTTCGGGGTAAAAAAACTTACCAAATACGGCAAATAATCAATCTCAAGCCCTAAGTCATGGAAAATATAACTAGTGTGTGCATGAAGCAGTTATGTTCAATGATACCTGTTCTGTTTTTCATGTGTGTGTGTGTTTCAGTTTCTATCTTATAAAGATGTTCCGCAAGACTTAGCAGAGTGCCTTGCCCATGGTAAGTTTACTGCACACCTGAGCCCTGAGTGAAGTGCTTTACCTGGATTGACTCAGCTATTCCTTAGGACAAGCCTATGGGACAAGTGCTGTCAGTGTCCTGTTTTATAACCGAGGAAACTGAGGCACTGGGAGGGCACCGATGGACCCAGGCAGTCCGCCTCTGAAGCCTGCACACCGAGCCACTGAGCTTTAACGCCCCTGACAACCGGGCTCTCGTTCGGTAGAGGGAAGCAGGGGTTAGGGTGCATTTGTGGTCAGTTTCTATAAGGCCTTCCCATCCATGATGGCATTTGCAACCCCCAGCAGGTAACTGAGACCGACCTGGCAGGTCTTATCAGCACGTCACAGGGGTGAAACCCCCGGGGCTCAGCGAGGGACAGGATGTGCGGACTCCTAGCCTGGCCAGCGGCAGGGGAGCACCTGAATCCTGTGCTTCACAGAGGCAGCCAGGTTTGTGCCAACGAACAGGCCGTGGCCATGAATGCATGTGCCAGGCAGGGGGCTCAGGGCATCTGAGGTGGGTGCTGGGGCCCCTCCGCCCAGTTCTTCATTCCCAGGGGCACCTGTGGGGGAGGAAGGAGCTTCACGGATGGCCGGTGCTGGCAGCTGAGTAGGGAAACTGAGGCTGTCTGGGGCCTGCCTTTCTCTTCTGAGGGGTCAAACACCTCCCCCCCCAAAGAGGCACCCTCCCTGGTCCCCACAGAGTCAGACTCTGGGAGACTGGGAAGGGCATTGCTTAATTTCCTGGGCCTCCCTTGACTTAACAAAAAACAGTATTACCTTTTAAATAATCCTATCTAGTGAAAGAGAAACATGCAAATTGACCATACCTCCGTTACGCCCACAAGCCACACCCACAAGCCACGCCTACCAGCCAATCAGGAGTGAGTATGCAAGTTAATCCAACAATTATGGCGGCGGCCACAGAGTTGGAGAGAGCAGGAGGCTTGGGTTACCCCTGGCGATGGAGGAAGCCAAGCTTTCCGCCCCACCCTGGCCTGCCCTGGCCTCTGCTCAAGGCTACAAAGTTTCAATTATAGAAGATAAATAAATCCCAGATACTAGGGCCTCCACTTGGGTTGCCCGGGGGCATGGCTGTCCTGTAAACCACCACAGGCCCCTTGCCCAGGCCGCCCCATGCCCCAAGGGAACCCCCACCCTGATCCAGGACACCCTTTAGGGCAAACCAGCTGGCCTCCACCCATGCCAGGCTTCTATCCTATCTAAAAAAAGAGTAATATGCAAATTGACCATTACTTCAACACACAAGATGCCTGCCCTCATGTGGACACAAGATGGCCACCACAAGATGGCCAGCAGGGGAGGGCAGTTGGGAGGGACCAGGCCTGCAAGGGAGGGCAGTTGTGGGCGATCAGGCCAGCAGGGGAGAGGAGTTGGGGGGACCAGGCCTGCAAGGGAGGGCAGTAGGGGGCGATCAAGCCTGCAGGGGAGGGCAGTTAGGGGTGACCAGACCAGCAGGGGAGGGAAGTTGGAGGCAACCGGGCATGCAAGGAAGGGCAGTTGGGGGGGACCCAGGCATGCAGGGGAGAGCAGTTGGGGGGGACCCAGGCCTGCAGGGGAGGGCAGTTGGGGGTGACCATGCCTGTGGAGGAGGGAAGTTAGGTGTGACCAGGCCTTCAGGGGAGGGCAGTTAGGGGCAATCAGGCTGGCAGGGGAGCAGTTAGGCATCAATAAGGCTGGCAGGGGAGTAGTTAGGGGGTGATCAGGCTGGCAGGCAGAAGCGGTTAGGGGCAATCAGGAAGGCAGGCAGGTGAGCAGTTGGGAGCCAGCAGTCCTGGATTGTGAGAGGAATATCCGACTGCCTGTTTAGGTCCGATCCTGATCGGGCCTAAACGGGCAGTCGGACATCCCTTGAGGGGTCCCAGATTGGAGAGAGTGCAGGCTGGGCTGAGGGACACCTTCCCCCCCCGCCCCCCCCCCCCGTGCACGAATTTCGTGCACCAGGCCTCTAGTCCTATATAATAAAAGTCTAATATGCGAATTGACTGAATGGCGGAATGACTGGTCGCTGTGATGTGCACTGACCACCAGGGGGAAGACACTCAATGCAGGAGCTGCCCCCAGCCTGCAGGCCCCAGGCCAGCCAAGGCGGGTGCCAGGGGGGGCCACCAATTGCCCTGCCGGTCATCCCACAGATTGACCCTGATCGCTGGCCAGGCCGAGGGACTCTACCCGTGTACAAATTTTGTGCACCGGGCCTCTAGTTGAGATATAATTTATATAGAGTAAGCACTATAAACCCTAAGTGTACAGCTCCATAGATTTTTAATAGATGTGTAACCTGTGTAACTGCTGCCTGGGCTAGGACTTCACTGCTTTTAGAAGTTTCCCCTAGCAGCTGAGCCAAGGCCAATGTGACAGGCTCCTCTGCCAGGAGACCAGCAATACAGGGCGGCCCATACTCTGGGTGCTTGTCTCCTAAAGACCATCCAGAAATGACCGGTCCTGCTGATGCCATGCAGAGTCAGCCCACGTCACTCCTTCCCTCCCTTGTCCCTCCTCTGCCAGGACACACACACACACACACACACACACACACACACACACACACACACACGCAGGAACCACTGCCCCTCACCTTCAAGCAGCCAACCTTGCAGGGGAATAACAGAGTCCATATGCCCACAAGACAAAGGTCTAAGCCAATTTGTGACGGAGCTTCCTTTCTGACCCCACCTTTAAGTAAGATCACACCCCAAAGAACCGCGGACCCAACGAGGGTGCTCATTTTCCCAGCTCATTCGCGACTCCATTTACACAGACGTCTTTGGGGGCTCCTCACACACACCAGGCACATGCCTGTCTTCGGGCTTTCGCACTTTCTATTCCCTCTGCCTCCGACACTCTTCCCCGTTGGACATGGTTGGCTCCCTCACCTCCATCAAGTCTGTGCTTGATTTCATCTTCTCAGTGTGGCCTTCCCTGACCGCTTTAAAAACTGCAACACCTCCTCCCCATTCCTGACCTCCTTCCTGCTTTACTCTTCCCCACAGCATTCATCACCTGGTGACCCTCTACATATTTGACGTATTTGTTTATTGTCTATTCCAAGCCCCCCTCCCCGCCCCAGAATGTAAAAAAAAATGCTCCATGAGGCAGGGATTTGCTCAGTTCCAACACTTAAAGCAATTCTGGGCACATAGTTGGAGCTCAATAAATACCTTCAGAGTGGGGGAAAAAAAAAAAAAAGAACAATGGAAAGCATTTTAACCAAATGGTTTCAACCCTTTATTGCAAGGGCTACAACCAGCTGAAAACAGCCAGGCCTGGGGCCTTGGAAGAATGAGTGTGGGTCTTAACCAAAAATAGAAAGTGGGAGTGGCCTGGCTTAGCTGAGTGACCTTGAGTTCTCAGGCAGATGAGCAGATACCCAGCGTGCCCACCACTGGGGAGGGTTCCTGGGGGTATCCCTGCCCATCACCCAGTCCGACCCTGTGTGGTACTCATGTGAGCCCACGCCCCTTTACAGAAAGGGCCCATCAGAGCACTTCTGCTGTAGAGACTCTTCATACCAGCCTCCTTGCTGCTAAGGCCAGCCCAGCATCTTCTGTAACCAAGGACAGCACCTCAGCTTACCTAGGATCGACGTGTCTGGCAATTTCTGTGAGTGGAAACCCTGCCAGGAACCCAGAAGAACAATGAAGAACTCCGAGTCCCAGGTTGCACAACAGTCGCACCTGTCACCATCCCTGACATGTGGAGAGCATCTCACATTTGTCAACTCATTTTTACACACTTAATCCCGTGTCATCAACAGGCAGAAAGGCAGATGAGTCCAGGCATGGAAGCACTAACACTCCAGTCTTAGAAATGTGCCCCAGGTCCTCACTTATATCCTATTTGCTCTTGCCCTACACACTATTGAGACAAACCCAGTCATTTCTTTTCCCAGGCCATGGCAGATTCAGAGTAGAAGGGGAAATATGCGTGAGGTAGGCACACTGCAAACAGCAAGATGCTACCGGTGCCATCGAGGGAAGAGATGGGAAATTCTATAACGCATATCAAAGCAGCATTTACCACATTCCAGGACTGTGGTGGTTGTGGTGGTGGTGGGGGGAGAGTCTGTACATCGACTGCTCTTAGTGGCACTGCTGATTCTTAGCATAAATAACTAAAAAACGACGACGTGGCAAAGGTTAAATACTGTGGGGCCTTCAGTTACTTCTGTTAACACCAGACGACTACTTTCTTTTGTAAATGTCCCTCCTTGTTTCTAAAACTCTCCCGGAATTGGTAAGCAGGGTTTGAAAAGAACATTTACATTTTTTAAAAAAAGTAACCCCCCTCTCACAAGGAGCCCTGGGACAGGACTTCCTGGCTTTCCTCAGTCACTCAAGGCCTTTCTCCCACCCGCCGCCAAGCAGCCCCGTTTGCACACTGGCATTTCAGACCCAGGCTGCGGTCCAGGCCGTCCCTTCCTCTTTGCCACGACTGCTCATTGTTGAACTCCGGGGCTGCATCATTTACAGTCACCCCGTGAAGGGCCGTGTGCTCCCGAGCAGGAAGCTCTCACGCGGAATGGAGTGCTGCTGGGCTGTGTGCACAAACAGGCCACTTCACAACTCCTCTGCGCAGCCGTGTCGGCGGACCTCCTCCTGGCCTGCGGGCAGCTCCCCACCATCAGCGAGGCTGGGGGAAGGGTTGCCGGGAGGGACCACAACCATAAATTCTCCCCGGTCCGCTGTATAACACAGTAGGCTCATAAAATCCCGGCCACGTTTTCAAGTCAGGACCGAAACAAGATGCCCAGGGCAACTCCTAATTTGGTCCCTAGTCCCCAACAAGTTGTGCCCAGATTTTTCTCCGTTGGGAGGGAACTGCGCAGGGGGCAGGGGTGGAAACTGATCTCGGGACTTGCGAAGGCACTTGACCCAGGAGCTGACAATAAGCAGGCCTCCGGGAGTCTGCAGACGCTAGTGCAGCGTGTTTGCGGCAGCCCCGGACCTGCACACGGCCGGGCCCTGGGAGATGGTGTGGTTGAGGGTCGGAGGCCCATAGAGGTCCGTGGGAGTCTACGCTGCGTGCAGAAGGTGTGCAGATGGGCATATACATGACAGGGGAAGGGAACGCCTCCAAATCTGGGATGTCCTCAAGGTGATGAGCCAAGAGATGACCTAAATACATGTTTTGGAAAACCTCTCTGAAGCTCAATTTCTTCATCTAGATTATGGGGATAGTCAATAACCGGATCATGAGTGAAACTGATGGTGTATATTAAGCATTTTAAGTAATAGGGGTTCAATAAATATTATTGCCTTCTCCCCAACCCTTCCTGATTACTCTCCCTTGGGAAGTTAAGGAGAACGGGAACCCCATTCATTCTTGCTGTTACTAGCTAGCCATAGGAACCTAGACAGGTCACTCCCTTGTCTGGGCCCCGCAATCTACAGAGTAATCATTAGACTTTATACAAAATTAAGGAAGGTTGACGAATGCAAAGTCAATATACCAAAAACCATCTGTATTTCTATATAACAGCAACAAACACAAAAAGCAATTCATAAAGAGCAATTACAAGATCATCTAGCTATAAATCTAACAAAAAGCATATAAAAATTTCCCCATAGACATACAAATAACCCCTCCCAATACAAATATTTTGAAGAGAAATGATAATAACCCGAATAAATGGGGAAACCTAACATTGTCATGGATCAAGAAGACTCGAGATCTAAAGATGTCAATTCTACCCAAACAGATTAGTGGAGTCAAAGAAATACCAATCAAAATCCCAACAGGTGTATATGTGTGTGTGTGTGTGGGGGGGGGTGTGGGGGTGTGTAGCATAAACTATTCTAACATTTACATCAAACACAAAGGGCAAAACACTCCTAAAGAGGACCCAGTTGGGGGTGTTTGCTAAACCAAATATCCAGACATGTTATAAAGCCATACTAATCAAGACGGAACGGCACTGACACAGGAATACAGAGTCCAATGGAATGGAAGAGAGAGCCAAGAAACAGGTCCCTGCATATAGACACACTTAACTTAAGGCACAGTTGGCTCTACAGAACAGTGGTGCAAAAATGGCCTTTTCAACAAGCAGAGCTGGGACAAATGGTTAACCATTTGGGGAAAAAAATAAAACTCACCACATATAAGAATCAATTAAAACAAAAAAGGGAGACAGGAAACCATAAAAATACTAGAGGAATCCATAGGCAGAAAAATCTCTGACATATGCCGAAGCAATTTCTTCACCGATACCGCTCCTAGGGCAATGGAAACTAAAGAGAAAATAAACAAATGGGACAACATCAAAATAAAAACCTTTCGCACAGCAAAGGAAACCATCAATAAAACAACAAGAAAGCCCACTGCATGGGAGAACATATTTGCCAATGATATCAACGATAAGGGTTTAATCTCCAACATTTACAGGGAACTCATGCAGCTTAACAAAAAGAAGATAAACAACCCAATCAAAAAATGGGCAACTGATCTAAATAGACACTTATCGAAAGAAGACAGAAGGAAGGCCAAGAGACATATGAAAACCTGCTCAAAGTCACTAATCATCAAAGAGATGCAAATCAAAACAATGCGGTACCATCTCACACCTGTCAGAATGGCTATCATCAACAAATCAACAAATGACAAGTGCTGGCGAGGATGTGGAGAAAAAGGAACCCTTGTGCACTGCTCGTGGGAATGCAGACTCGTGCAGCCACTGTGGAGAACAGTATGGAGTTTCCTCAAAAAACTAAAAATGGAGCTCCCATTTGAGCCGGTGATCCCACTTCTAGGAATATATCCCAAGAAACTAGAAACATGAATCAGAAAGGATATATGCACCCCTATGTTCATATCAGCACAATTCACCATAGCTAAGATTTGGAAACAGCCTAAGTGCCCATCAGCAGATGAGTGGATTAAAAAACTGTGGTACATCTACACGATGGAATACTATGCTGCAGTAAAAAAGAAGTTCTTACCATTTGCAACAACATGGTTGGAGATGGAGAGCATTATGCTAAGTGAAATAAGCCAGGCAGAGAAAGATAAATATCACATGATCTCACTCATTTGTGGAATATAATGAACAACATAAACTGATGAATAAAAATAGATCCAGAGACAGAGAAACATCATTCACAACGTCAAACCTCAGGGAAGGTAGGGGACAGTGGGGGTAAGGGGGAGAGATCAACCAAAAGACTTATATGCATGCATATAAGCCTAATCAATGGACACAGACAACAGGGGAGTGGGGGCATGAATGGGAGGTGGGGGGTAATGGGGGATTAAGGACACATATGCAATACCTTAATCAATAAAGAAATTAAAAAAAAAAACAAAGAAGGGAAAACTGAAAGATCTGACTACAGTAAAAATGAGAACTTTTTTTTTTTTTATCACATTAACAAAGTGAAGACCTAGAGAACAGGAGGTAATTATTTGCAATGAATACATTTGGGAAAGGACTAGTATCCATAACGTATAAAGAACTCCTATAAATCAAGGAGAAAATTACAACCTAAAAAAAAAAAAGGCGACAAAAGAACAGGTGATTCACAAAAGAGGAAATCCAACATCCATTACATACATAAAATGTTGTCCACCTCATTAGTAGTCTAGAACAGGTAAAGTCAAACCACAACCAGGTACTACCACTTACCTGTCAGTTTGGCAAACATTAAAAAGCTTGGCAATATCAAATAGGAGCAAGGATTTGGAACGACAGAAACTCTCTCTGCGAGCGTGAGTATAAAACGGAACCACCACCTTGGAAAACATTGTGGCATTATCTAACCCAGTTGACGATTCCCAGCAATCCCACTTCAAAGAACACTTCACAAATGTGCCTCAGGATCTATCTAACCAGGTATGCACAGCAGCATCCTTCATTATAACCCAAAGGCACATAAACAGTCCAATGGATAAACAAACTGCAGTATACTCATAGCTGGTGCACAGCAATGAATGCTATTTAGCAATGGAGTGGATAACACCGGGTAGGGCAAAAGTAGATTTACAGCTCTTTGCATGGAAAATAATACAATAATTAATAAAGAAGAATACAAGAATAAACGCGGTGTTTCACCTACTCACAACTACGAGCCTACTTTTGCCCCACCTTGTGTAAGAGGACGCCTACATAGGGGGCCAAGTCTACAGAAAAGCATGAAAGTCAAGGTCGTGGGAGTGAGGGAGGCTGCTGTGACCAAGAAGGGATATTTAGGGAGCTTCTTGGATTCTAGCAATGTCCTAGATTTTCACCTAGTGATCGTTACATGAGCACCTGCTTTTAAAACACTAGTTAACCATGTAAGATTACCACACCTTTTGCATGTATATTGACCTGTGTCATAACAAAAATGCTTTTTTTGTTAAAAGAAAAAGACAGTTTCAATGTTACCTCCTCCAGAAGCCTTCCCATATTGCACCGAGCCAGAGGCTACCTCAGCATCCTCACCTCACAGCTGGCCGTAAAGCCTAAAACTGGACGGCATCTCCACCCTCGAGGGCAGAGATGGACCCTGTCTTGGCTCACCACTGTATCTTGTGTGAAGCATATGGTAAATGCTCCATAAATATTTGCTAAATTAATCAGTGTCTGCACTGAAGGATGTGAGCTTTGAAAGTAATTAGCCCTGAACCAATCAATGGACAGCCAGGAAGGAGGTACTGAGCGATGTGATGGAAGGAGAGACACCCCCAGAGTCAATAAAACTGGGACCTAGCTCCTCATGTTCCGGCCACATCACCTTCAGTAAATCACCTTTTTCTCTGATAGTAAAAATGATATAAATAGCTACTATTTAGTGCATTTGAACCCTGTGCCTTTAGCGGTGTTACCTCATTTAATCCCCACAGCGTATCTGCAAGGTGTTTATTTTTCATCTCTTTTTACTGATTAGGAAACAGGTTCAGGGAGCTTACATAATTCCCCCAAATCACACTGACAGCACAAAAAAAAAAAAAAAAAAAAAAAAAAAAAAAAGCAACGCCAATATCTCCAAAATGCATGCTTCTGATCCTGAGAAGCCGACTCCATTTCACCTCCATTTCTTCACCTGTAAGTGGGGATGTGGTGATTCTGTGCAGCCTGATGCGGCTGCTGTAGGGCTTGAAGGAGGCCACGGAGGCAGAAGAGCCTGTCAGCTGTAACTTAAAGCACCACTCACATGTAAGACAGGCGTCATGAGCATCGACCAGGGCCCCCACAGAAGCAGGTGGCTTCCCCCCTCAGTGAGCTTCCACACCAGTTGTAAAGGAAAGCTATGTCAACGGGAAAACCAGGAACACGCATCAATAAGCTGGTTGTAGGAAGCCACCGGGAACTGCACACAAGACGGGCTGAAGACCAGCGGTGAGTGGACGTGCTGCTTGGACTGTGCACGGAACTGTTAACACGCGTCCGCCTGTTGTCCACCTTCCGCACAGCAGCATACAGTCCGATGAGTTTTATTAAACATACACGGTTGTGTAATCACCACTACAGAGAAGATAGAACATTCCTATCGCCTCCAAAAGTTCCCTGTGGCCCCTGGTAGTCAATCTCTCCTTCCTACGATCCTTAGAAACCACAGACGTCATTTCTGTCACTATGGTCTTGCTTTTTCTCCGGAATGCAGAGGCATCTTTGTCATCTATAAGCCAAGTCAAGTTGTCCTGCCTTTCAACACCCCCATGGCATTCAGAATGAAACCCAAATGCCTCTCCAGGGCCCTCAGGGCCTGCATGGTAGCTCCTCCCTGCCTCTTTTTTTTTTTTTTAATTATCTTGTTGAAAATATTACTGATGTCCCTCGTTCCCCTCACTGGCCCCTTCTAGCCTGCCGGGTCCCACTCCCTCCGCAGGCCTCTTTAATCCCATTCTGCGTCACTTTTCCTTCCCTATGGTGCAGCCTCACTGGCCTTCTTTTTGCTCATTTCAGCTTCGAGCCTTTGCGTGTTCGATTCCTGCTTCCTCAGATCTTTCCTGACCCCGCGTCCTTATCCCTCATCTCCTCCAACCACTCTGCACCATGTCATCCTGATTTCCTCCGTGAGAACACATCATGGCATGAAATGGCCTTGCTTACTCACTCACTCGTTTACTGTCTACCTCCCTTCTCTAAAACTATAAGGTCCTTGAGGCTGGGGGTGGGGTGAGGGTGGGAGGGGCTTGTTGGTCTTATTAAGAGCTCTAGTCCTAAAAACGTGGAAAGTGCCAACACATGGTTGGTCATTGGTAGTTCAGAGAGCCAAAGATGTTAGGGAATAGTGAGGTCCACGTGATTGAAACTCTAAAGAAAGGATTCAAAGAAGATGCAGACCTCATGTTGGACGTGGGGGTAAAGGGTGGGAGGAATGGCTCTGACTGAGGACCAGGGTCTCTCCACTGCCATTCTATCAGCCCTTCCCCAAAGTCCCCCACTGATGGGGCCACAGAGTGTCTTGGAGACAAAGCAGGTGCCTCTCCGGCCCTTGCCCGTCGGCACCCTCAGGTGTGTTGCTCTCCAGAGGCAGGGCCTCCCCAGCTCTTCTGGGCTGGAGCCCCTCCACGCAGCCGAGGCTGTTCTGCCTTGTGCTCTGAGCTCACTGCAGCAATCCTCGCCGTGGAAGAGCAGCACATGATCCTGCTCTTGCAAACCCGGCCAGCATTACGAGACCAATGCCTACCTTGCATGGCAGGCCTCCACACGCTCAGCGGAGAGCACACGTGAATGCAACACGCACGGGTGTCCACAGTTCCCTGAGCTGATGTCCCAGTTTTCTTTCTCAATTAGCACTCGATTTCTGAAAGCTTCATTTTGTTATAATTTATTATCCCAGTTGGGGGTGGCCAAGGGAGAAGGCGGGGAATTCCTTTGCCAGGAGAACATCTGTTTTGCGTGTCAGCAAGATTTAAGTGATGACCTGGAGACTCCTCCGGCTCCTGTTCTCCAGCCCCTATCCCCAGTTGGAACTACCTCGGAGTCTACTGAAGGCAGGTTCCCCTGCTCACCTCCACCATGGGGGAGCTCCTTCCCGGGGCCCCCCTTCTCCTCTCCACCTGTGTACTCACCCCAGGGGCGTGGCACCCACTCTCATCACTCTACCACACAGGGCAGCTGAGCTCAATTCTCCTTCCAGCTCTGACCTCTCTTCTAAACACCAGAATGACTTCCTGAGAAAACTACTGAACATTGAGAGCATAACGCAAGCGTTATCCTGCAAGGACCAGAGACAGGCCCTTGTGCTTTGACTTGCTACCTTCTTGCTATTACCTCTCTCCTGCCCCTATGCTTCCTAACTTGACAACATAACTCCATCGCCCAGGTTCAAGACGGGGAAGACCTATCTTCTCCATATGTTGACCCGGACACCAGGTCTCAGCTCTTCTTCCTCCAAAATCTCTCCTCTATCCAACTCCTTATTGACTTGCCTACCAATTTCCTAGTTTAGACAACAACAACAACAACAAAAAATGGCTCTGTTCCTAAGCCTCTTCTCCAGTGTCCCCTTCTCCAAGTTCCCCAACATGGTGCCTAACTATCCTACCATGGAGTATGCAGTCAAAGAATATACCCCTTAGCAAGATGCCCAGGAAGCCCTACAATCTAGCTCTAGTCTTCCTTTCCAACCACTTCTCCTCATACTCCCACAAACCCCCAACTCTTTGGTCACAGAAGGCAGTCCACTACGCCCGGGCGGCGCCCTGCATGTTGGTCTCTTATTTCTGTGCTTTAGCTCATACTGTTCCTTCTTCCTGGAAGGCCTTACCCTTTTCATCAGGATGACTCTGGTTGCCAAGAAGAGAATTCCAGCTGAAATAAGTTTATGTAAAAGAAGAGATTTATTGATTCACATAAGTGCCCAGTCCATACAGCCAGCACCAGAGATCACAACATTATCACCACATGTCCTTCTTACTTCCTCTCTCCCCATTCCCTCACCCATCTTCCACGTCTCTCTTGTCATACGCAAGCTTCCTCCTTGCAGAGAGCAATGGAGATGTGGAAAAATGGCCAGAGATGGTTCTAGGCTTCCATCATTCCAACCCAGCGAGGGTATTACTGCAATCCCAGACAAAGAGTTTCTTCTCATAGTAACTATAACATTCCAGAGAAGGACAGTGACTGGCCTGTCTTGAGTCCCATCCCATCCCTGGGCCAACCACTGTGGCCAGGAGAACAGGATATTGTGAATGGCAAGGCCTGAGTCACGCCCACTTCCATCTTTAAGGGCCAGGAGGCAGTGAGGGGAGCCCCACCAGCACAGCCTAGAATGAGGGAAGCCAGGCAGAGTAAAACAACTGTGTGTCCACTAAACTCCCATTCTCCACCTAGCTGCCCTGAGGTATCATCCTGAGTGCAACTTAAATCCCATCATTGCCTCTTCTCTGCCCTGTGCACTGATTGGTCTCCTCCAAATGACTGAACTCTCTGGAGGACAGGAACTGGATCCCTCTGTGATCAGCAGAAAGCCTCACCCAAAGGTGTGACTCCAAAAAATTTTCACAGTCTGCAATTACTTCGTCCAATTATTTGTTAACGGAATTATTGTCTGATTCCCTTGGGACATGACCTGCTCACCACTGAATCTCTAAACACCTAGAACAATGCTTAACACAGGTGCTAGATAAACACTGGGCAAATGAATACATCGTAGCTTGAATGGAAGAGATTACCAGTCTTTGGCGTGCCGGTAAATAAGCACAGCTGCTTTTTAATTCCTCCCAATCCACAGAGAAAAATAGAACTTTCTCCCTAAGTTGTCCCTCTTCGGCCTTCATTTTTCCTGTGTCGGGGAAAACACTACCATCCCACCAGCACCCAAACCAGGAATCCTGGACTCATTCTTGTCTGCATCCTTGACAACCTGGTGCCTTCTCAATGTCCTTCCGATTTATCATCAAATGTATTCCATTATCCCACTGCCCAAATATCTCTTAAATTGGACTCTTTTTCCCACCCCTACTCTCACTGCTTTAATTCAGTTCTTAATTTTTTCCCACCTGGATCACAGAAATAACTTTCCATCTGGCCTTCTAACCTCCAGACCTGACTCCCTGGTCCAGTCCATGTAGGAGATCTTTCTAAAGTACAAACTGATCCTGCTACTCATTTCTTAAAAACTTCCAATAACATCTAATTATAAGAAGAAAATCCAAAGCCCTTAGCACAATAGTGAAGGCCACTCATGACTCTGATCTCTGTCTCATCTTTCACCTTTCACCTCTTGACACTTTTTTTACATATTGTTCTCTAAATCAAACCAAATTATTTTACATTCCCGGCATGTTCCTTATGGTGACATATCTTTTTGTTTTAAATTTTAGAGAGAGGGGAAGGGAGAAGAATAGAGAGAGAAACATTGAATGAGAGAGAAACATTGATCGGCTGCTTCTTGCATGCCTCCCACTGGAGAAAAGGCCCACAGCCTGGGCATGTGTCCTAACTGGGAATTGAACCGGTGACCTCTTGGTTCATGGGCTGACGTTCAACCATTGAGCCACCCTGGCAGGGCTGGTGATGTCTCTTAGTGCCTTTGCACATGTTGATCCCTCTGCCTGGAATTCCTTTTTCCCACCTGGCTAACTTACCACTCATTTTTAAGACAGCCTACATGTCACTTTCCTTTGGACAATCTCTAAACTTCCTGCCTAGAGAAGGCGCCCTCTGTTCTCCCACAGCTTCGTGGCACTTCCTGCCCTGAAGTGTAAGCATCTTTCACATGTAGCTTCCTTGAGGCTGAATTCTTTGAGGGTAGAGACAGACCTTTCTCTCTACCTCCATCACATCATGTATATGTCTAGCACATAGTAGGCACTCAGCAAATGCTTATGGATGGACAGATGTGACTGATGGATCGACACATGAGTAAATAGTTGCATAGATGGATATCTTCTATCCTGTCTTTCTCAAGTCTTCTCCAAGCCACTAGCTTCTACCAAAGCCAGCACCTTCACTGGCAGCTTCTCTCTTTTGCCACCTACAAATGGACCACGCCTCTGAGGCAGGAATGGAAAATGACTTCAGGAACTGTCCAGAGGATGGTTAGGGAACACTCTGGTATCAGAATCAATGTGATACATGATGATGGCCACCACTTCTACTTTCAGAAGGAACCCAGCACCAACCAAACACTTTCTCAGCTACCAACCTCAACCAAGGCTAGTGCCATCCCACTTGCTGATGGGTACTGGGTCCCTGCCTGCTCACGCTCCATTGGTGGTGGTCTAGTAAGAACTGTGTGGGGTTAGAATGGACAGGACATAAATTTTGGAATTAGACAAATCGGGATCTTAATGCATTGCTGTCCCTTACTATGCTGGGTGGCCCTGAGCAAGCCATTTAACTTCTCTCAGCCCCACTTCCTCATCTGTAAAATGGAGCTGATGACTGCATTTCCTCATAAGCTGGTGTGAAAAAACAAGTGAGGATGAGGGATTGGATTGAAAATGATGACCATAGCCTACGATCATCAAAGGCTTGTAGTATTATGATTCCAGCTCATGTAGAAGTGAATTTGCATTCCTGGTCGATCTCATTTCTTTCTCTCTTTTCTTCAACTAACATTTATGAAGTACCTCCTTTGTGCCAAACATTGGGCTCAGTGCTGTCTTATGAGCAAAAATAAGTCTCCATTCCTGCTTTAGAGAGTCCTGGTAGGGAGGGGGCATCCAGACCAGCAAGGGAGACAGATGCATAAACACCTAGTTAACTTACAAGGTGTAATAAACATTCGTGCTCTGAGACCTTGAGGCAGTGCACCCAGGGTTAATTTTACTGCATAGGGATTTTACTGTCTGTTGGCTAAGACACAGGTAGAGAAACCAGGGTAAATCATTGACCATGGAGTCCTATCCTTATATTTCCTTATATACCATAGCCTTATATACACTGAATGCATAATAATCTGGCCACTCAGTATATATTTTAGAGGCCCAGAGCATGAATTCGTGCATGGGTGGGGTCCGGTCAGCCTAGCCAGGGGGAGGGGACATGGGTGGTTGGCTGGCCTGCCTGCTGGTCGAACTCCTGGTCGAGGGGAAAATTTGCATATTAGCCTTTTATTATATAGGCTATATACTGAGTGGCCAGATTATTATACGTTCAGAGATCATAATAATCTGGCCACTCGGTGTATATCCCCTTTTCTCTTTCATCCATTCTCGGTCGAGAAATCAAGTAAGTAGGGGGACTATTCGCTTTGCAGTATTTTATTTTACTTTAATTTTTGGTGCTATGAAAAGTACAATGTTTTTCCTCTTCTCTGTAAAGAAAATTAGAACTAAAGATGGCTCAGCAGATAAAAGCTGTGGGCGGTAAATACTCCCACAATCCCCCCTACATTTTAGGCTTTTCGGTTTCTCTTTGCATCTCCTGTGTCTTAGAGCTAGAAACCTGCAAGAGGCCTGAGACATTCTAGAGTGCAAGCCCATCTCCCAATTAAGACATGAATTATGGACTAAATGACCTGCCCAAAGTCAAATTAGACAACGAGTCAAAATTAAAACCAGTTCTCCTGATCTTCCCCCTTTACCGGTCTGCAGTCTCTCAAGTGCCTGGATCGTAGGCACGTGGACCCCGGCAAGATCCTTCACCTGCAGCCCTCCTGGTGGAAGCCAGGGCTATCTCCATTTCTAAGTGTTCTGGGAGCCACAAACTTCTCCTTCTAACATGTCATTGGGTCTCTCTTCCCAGCAACATCCTGTTTCTTACTAA
This sequence comes from Ia io, assembly GCA_025583905.1. Taxonomy (NCBI): domain Eukaryota; kingdom Metazoa; phylum Chordata; class Mammalia; order Chiroptera; family Vespertilionidae; genus Ia; species Ia io. The sequence continues at coordinate 1,091,264 of JAJQQW010000021.1, forward strand.
CAGGATACTTTCAGATCCTCCTCTTTGGTTTGAGAGAACCACGTCTGCATGAAAAGTTTGGTTAGAGGTGGTTTTCTCAAAATGCCTCTCCGGACCATGACTTTCCTGGCTGACAAAGCTTTGCAGTTGAGGTTGCTCTTGTGCAATTATCTTGGCCTTAAAAGGTACCCCTACCCCTGCAAGATGGAACTATAATCAATACTTTTATATTTATTCATTATTTAAAAAAATATATTTTTATTGATTTCAGAAAAGAAAGGAGAGAGATACAAACATCAATGATGAAAGAGAATCACTGATCGGCTGCCTCCTGCACCCCCCACACCGGGGATGGAACCCGTAACCCGACCATGTGCCCTGATCAGGAATCGAACCCTGACCTCCTGGTTCATAGGTTGACGCTCAGCAACTGATCCATGCCGGCTGGGTGGTGCTTTTATATTTAGAACCTTGCATCAGGGACCTCAAAGGCCCTGAAAATGAAGGTAATTCCCAATTCCATAGACCACTTAGGATAGGAAAGGAGCTTGGGGTAGACCTGGTCCAACTTTCTAGGAAACAGAGAAGCAGGGGCAGAGTCACTTGTCTCGACTCCAGGTCCAGTGCTCTTTCTCACTCTGTACTATCACTCCAGCTTCTTGGGCCGAAGCAGCTGCGCCATCAAAAATGTCACATCACTTATGACAACACTGTTTGTTATATAACTGGTGCTGCAGAGCAGGCAAGGGGAAGAAGCCATGAGCATGATTCACAGCACACCCGCCCGCCCCCCCCAACCTGGCTGTCAGGGCAGTGAAGTCCCATATACTGGGGAAGAGAACTCCACCTGGGAAGGGAGCACCTGCTAATCAATCAAAGGAATAAAAACTAGAGCTAACATTTATATGATTTTTGCAAACTGTTATAAGGGCAATTCATATGGTACATCATTTAATGCTCACAACAACCCTATTAGGTAGTTATTTTTATTATCAGGCCCATTTTACAGGCAAAGAAACTGAGGCACAAAAAGCTAAGTATCATGTTTAAGGTCACACATCTAGTTAGTGGTAGAGCCGAGATTTGAAGCCAGGCAGTTTGGTTACAGAGTCCATGATCTTAATCACGTCTCAAGTTTAGAGAAGCATGCTAAACTGCTTCTCTAAATGAGAAACTACCTAGTTCTTTGAATCAGTAAATAGGTCATTATTCCTTCCTCTCCTCCCCCTTTCTGCTGGTGACTGATAGGTTGCATGCTTTCTTTTCTAACCACTATTGTATGTAAATGGGAGGCGCAGAATAAAATAAGAATGCGAGACAAATTCCAAAAAATCCTTAGAACGGAGTTCATCTGAACACCTTCAAGCTTTTTATGACGATGCCATCAATAAGAACAGTGGAGTGAAGTGCCCTTCTCATAGCATCTGCTGTTTGAAAATCCATGTAGTACGTGTGTACACACACACACACACACACACTTACTTTTCTTCTTTCAAAATCAAAAGTTGTTCATTGCTAGGGTCAAATTTGGGGCTAACTCTTTCCAATATGGTTTCCACCCCCGCCCCCCAGTCTGAAATCACCTCTTCACCAGCTTGTCTATTGTCTTTTGGCTCAAGATGTACTCTTGTGATAATGGTCTATCTAGCTTCACAAGAAATGAGACTTAAAAACACCCTGGGAGACAGGGAGCCAAGTCCCCGAATCCAGAGAGCCTGAGCACATGTCAGAAAAACAGGACCTTATTCTACTGATATTAACTCTCCAGTGTTAACAGAGATAGGGCGCTGTGAGCAGCTGAAAACCATGGGTGATCCTGCCCTCTCTTTAGCAGATGAGGCATGCTAAGCAGCACAACATAATCTGGGGAATTCCTGTGCTAAGGACACAAGACTACTCTGATTCCAGGCGTGGTAAATCAAATCTATCCCCACACAGAGAGAACAGGAATTCTGGGTGCCTTTCCAGTCATGTCAATTCCCCATAAAACCTCATCCATTCCATCTCATCAGCAGCAACACGTTCCACGAGCAGACAGGCTCTATTTCAGAATCCAACAGGTACCCGAGGCTCCAAATTCCATAGCTGATGCCTTAGGAGATCAGGTGGACTGTTGGTTACTCTTCTGGCAGGAAGGTCTGATGGTATTTACAGCTCAGTGAACAGTAAGGAGAGAGAGAGAGCACCATCCATCAGCAAAGGAGAGCTCATCTGCTACTTGATCTGACATTCTGTTCGCGCTCACGCCGTCTCCAGAGAGCAAGATGCATCCATTTGAATAAACATGGAGAGGGGAGGAAGCGAGGGGAGCAAAGCAGCCAAGAGAATGATTGCAGAAATAACAAGTCCTCGGACCTAGAAGAGTGGCTCTCAGCAGGGGACCCTTTGGGGATGTGCAGGAAACACCCTTTTAGACAGCTGCACTTTTGTGGAGTAATTGCTGCAAGTCGCTATTTGCCTCCACTCATGCCTACCATTTAGTAGGTGCTGAAGAGGGGTGTGTTGAATGAACACAGGCTTGACCAGAACCCAAGCCAAACAGTAGACACCCTAATTATAATACCCGGGTGAGCTCATAGGAGCGAACCAGCAGCTTCTGGCTGCAAGTGACATCTTAAGGCTGCCTTCCCTGACAGGGTGGGGTCTGTCCTCGGAATCATATTCCATTGTAAGTATAAGGGCCGGGATATTTGTATGAGCAAGATGTCTTTATCAGGCAAATCCTTAAATCTGTTTTACAATGGCACTGAGCACACATCCAAAGTGCTCCATTTACTGTGCCCATTTGTGTCAAGCATAGCATAGCAGCTAGAAGGCCATGCCTCATGATCACTTTTGAAATCTCTTATCTTCCTAAAAATCCACTTAATGTTCCAGAGACAGAGAGCCTGGGCAGGACATCGAAGAAAACCCAACACCTCAAATGAGAGCAAACTGTGGTGCCCATGGCAACGCCGCAGTTCATTTTACATTTTCATCAGGTAGATGCCAAAGAGCAGTTGTTACTATTTGCTCAGAACGGGAAGTCACTTAAAGTGATATTCAGTTGATTCGATACTTCGTAAAATAGAATCCTTTTTAAAAAATATTCTTATTGATTTCAGAGAGGAAGGAAGAGGGAGAGAGAGAGATAGAAACATCAATGATGAGAGAGAATCATCGACTGGCTGCCTCCTGCACGCCCCCTACTGGGGATGTGCCCACAACCCCCAGCATGTGCCCTTGACCAGAATCGAACCTGGGACCCTTCAGTTTTCAGGCCGATGCTCTATCCACTGATCCAAACCAGCTGGGGCTAAAATAAAATTCTTTAGGAGATTTCTTTCTAAAGGTTTTGGTAGTTAAATAAAATGAACTATTCTAGAATCTTGATTAGTCTGAATAACTAAAAGAGTCCCATTGATCACAAAAATGGTGAGGTTGGCCCTGGCCGGTGTAGCTAGATTGGTTGGAGCATCATCCCATGCACCAAAGGGTCATGGGTTTGACTTCTGGTCAGGGCATATACCCGACTTTCAGGTTCGATCCCTGGTCGGGGCATGTAAGGGAGGCAATGGATCAATGTTACTTTCCATCTCTCTCCCTCTCCCTCCCTCTATCACTCAAATAAATTAAATAAAAATATTAGGGGAAAAAAGATGAGGTTTTATCACAGGTGAGGCCACAACCTACAAGTAAGCAAAATTATTTAAAATGCCACACATAGAAAAGGACACTGATTACTCATAGTATGTGTGAAATTATATTTGTGCTGTTTCAATGATCAATGTTTATTTCTGAAAACTGTTACAAAATGCACTAAAATGTTTGGGATTGTCTTGACACATAGCTCCCACACACTAGTTCACAATCACATATACAAATTCAATAAAACCCAGAAAGCTGTGTTCAAATGAAAGTTTTAATAAAGTATTAAGAACCAGGCTTTTAAAAGGACAGTCGAATCAGTGACATCTCTAAAGTGGATGCAAGTTTCCCATTAAAACATGCATCAAGCAAAATAATCCCAAAAGCCAGTCTCCCTGCAATGTTCCTAGGCTGATGCAGGTGCTGACATTTGTGGTAAGCAGCATGTGCCAGCCAGTCCTTTCTCATACAACTCCAGTTATTACAGGTATATGTGGAAGCCTGTTCCTTCTTCTGATTAGCACGTTACAATATGGATGACAACACAGGCTGCATGGAATGGCTCTTGGCTTGTCTGGAAATGCTGGTTAAGAAGGATCTGGCTATGTCTGAATCCCATAGTCTTCCCCCTATCCAACAGGCTGAGCTACTAAATCGCAGACCCCATGAGGAAATCAGTGAGTTCTCGTAGGATGTCACCCATGGAGAACTCTCTAATTTCATCTGCCCAGGTAAAATAAAACCGCAACCGAATGAACGCGTATGCATGGCCTGATGGGTTGGTCACAGATGGTAGTGCACAGGCAAGTCCGAAACTGCTTTCTGCAAATGCCACCTCGATTTTCAGGCCCAGCCCCACCCACAGTTCAATTCTCCTGACTCAAGTGATGCTCAGCCAAGTGGTGATCAGCAAAATCATCTCTGCATGGGAGGACTCAAAAGAATTTGTCACTAGGATACAGTGACACCAATCCCACATTTTGTGGTTAATAAAACAAGTCCTGCAGCCAGCTTGGCACAAGGCCCTGATCTGATTTATTTCAAGCCAAGCTGGAGGACGTACAGAAAAAGCTGCCATTCATGAATGCTTCAAGATAGGCCACCAGGGTCCCTTGTAGCAAAATTTACATGGGCCAGAAGTCTCTCTGACTGACCTTTTGAGCAAGCGTAGCCTATTTCCTAAAGAGAGTTGTATTTTCTTTTTAAAAAAACAAACCCAAAAAGTAATAGTGTTGCCTACAAAATCTCAGTCTTGCTTGAAATTTTTCTCCAAAAAGGTGTCCTGTGAGTGACAAAAGAGCGGGTGGGGGTGCAGGGAAAATAAATGCTCGGATGTCTGATTTAACCATCTCAAACATCAAAAGCTTAGAGTGGTTCTCTCCCTGCCCCCTCTCCTCCCTTAATGGAACCAAATGTGAGACACGTAGGACTTTCCCAGGGAAGTCTACATACAGCCTTCATTTAAGATTTCCTGCCCCAGTACATAATTAGGAATTTTCATTCTAAAATGGCACACCTATTTCCTCAGAGAGCCCTGCTATCTTTGAATAAAAAAGGCTAGGTGCCCTTTGGGGGACTCAGTGGATATTTTTAAACTTCTTATTATACCAACCTAATTTATGGGGCATGTTTAAGAAAACCAGGTAAGGAGTTGATTTGGCAGGTGCAAAGTTAACTTGCAGACTCTAGCATACCACCCCCTTTCTTCTCTCTTCCCTGAGCATTCCGAACGCCTTCGGCCCCCTAGGCAGCAGCTCGGCTCTCTCCGCCCGCCCCCGACTCGGTTCCGAACATCAACGAGTCCCTCCGAGCCCCGCACCCAGCCCGCGCCGAGCCTTGCCGAGCACTGCCGAGCTGAGCACCAGCGACTTTTCTGGCCTCGGCTGGGCGCTGTCCACCACTCGCAACGCCTGAAACATCGCCCCGCTCCGGTAGCCGGTGGCCCGGGCTTCGCCGGGGCTCGGAGCCCGCCACTGCAGATTACAGTCTTCTGAACTTTTAAAATGTCCCCCGTGGCGCGAAAGGGGTGGCTCTGCTTGCACTGACCGACCTGCAAGGGCTCCCGGTAGATGCAACATGCACCTTGTTGCAAAGAGCAATTCCCCAGGCCCCGCCTCCCCATCCATTTGTGTTGCAAAAAGGCCCAGAGAAACCCCAGGCCAAATTACCCGTGGCTCAGAGGGGTGCGGCGGGCCGAGGGGGCCTTTGCACAGAAAGTCCCGGGGGCCTCGCGAACAAAAACAAGAACGTGTCAAGCAGACGGGAAAACTGTCTCCAAGTCGCTGCTCCCCACCGTCATGGCGCCGCCTAGAACCCGCTTGTCATGCCTGTGACACATGCAAGAATTTTTGCATCTTGTTTCTGAAACCGCAAGCACGCTTCGTCTCCCACCCACCTTCCCACGAAAGGGGTTTTTATTTTCCCTTGTTTTCCAACGGGATGCAATGACTTTGGCTATTCTGTCAAGTTGAAAAATAATCATTTTTGTTTACTGCACAGCAACCCCTAATTAGGAGCTGTGTGTGCACCAAGGTGTCAGAGCAAAGAGACGCGGAATCCTCGCTAAATGGTCTTAACGAACTCCTCCATCCGGAACTGACAGGTCAACGGAAGCAGCAGGGTCAGGAGAGGAGAAGGCTGCACCCCTTCCCTGCAGGCCACCCCCTCCCCAGGCAACCTGCCTGCGGGTTCAGACTGCCAGGGATGGGGCAAGAAGGGAGCCCGGGAGTGGGAAGGAGGGGCGAGGCTCCTTATGGAGAAAGTGGGGAAGGGAACGAATATCCCATTTTGTTTTAATTTTCCACCATCACTCAAATCCACCCCCAGTTAATTAAGGAGGGGAAACTGATATCCAAGGCAGAAGGGGCGGTGGCAAGTGGGGCCTGAAATCCGCATTGTGGGTAGATTACACGGAACACGGCTTATGCAGAGTGTAAATAAATACACTGACAAAGGCCATAGCGCGAAGGAAAACTGCCAGTGTCAGGACAGCAAACGCTGGGAGAGTGGGTGAAGGAGGGGGGCAGCACGGGGCGGGCATTCAGCCTCGCAGCCAGCGTCCCCTTTCCACCTCGGCCTTAGATCACAGCTGTGCCAGCACATTCACTTAGACACCCAGCCCTCCCCTAACCCTCATTCCCTTTTCTTGGGGGGGCGCAGAAACCACAGCCTCCCAATTCAGCACCAAATCCATGAACAGCAAACATCTGATCCTCCACCCAGCCATCTAGGGCTGGGTCCCCTCCATGTTTTAGCCAAGTTCAAAATCACTCCCCCAGGAGAAGAGCTGGGGAGATGGGATTATAGATGTAGAGTAGGGGGGTAGGGGGTGGAGGGGGGAGGAGTGAGAAACAGAAGGAAACAGACATAGAGACAGAAATGGAGGCGGTGATACACACAAAACACCCCACAAGCAAGAGCAATGATCATAAGCATGCCAATAGTGTGATGTCCTGATCAATATGGCGGACACTGTCATTCACACAACTACAAGCTCTCCCTGTCTCCCCCTCCCAAGGAAAAAACCACCCACCCAGGCAGTTGGGGTAAGGGACTGACAACCAAGGCAGGGAGTGGGGGAGGGGAGTCAAATCCAGGGGTGTGTGTGTGTGTGTGTGTGTGTGTGTGTACAAATTAAAAACCGGGCCTGGAGAGCAATGTGGAGTGAGCAAGGTAATAGCAAAGATAAAAAATAATTCTTAATAAAAGTACCAATGCCACGGGGACTTACTTCATCTGCTTCACAATGGTGCTTTTTCCTGATTCTCCAGCCCCTGTTGGGACAGACAGGGGGGAAAACTGGTCAGTGTCAGCTTAGGGGACCGGGGTAGAGGGTGTGTGCGGGGGGCTTGGGTAAGGCATGCGAGAGGGTGGGCGATCTTGGCACACGGTGATGCCACCTCGGGGCCCAGGTTTCCCAGGGCGCGAATGGGGTGGGGGAGCTTGCGGAGGGGGTGCGGAGTGGCCCGGGTCGGGGGATGGGGTGTCAGCCCCGTCCTTACCCAGCAGGAGTAATTTCACGTCTTTGGCGGCGCTGATGCCGTCCTCTTTGAGGTTTTTCTCAATCGCCTTGCTCCGCTCGAGGGCGGCCCTCTCCTCGGCGCTCAGAGTACATCCCATGGCGGCCCCTGCCCTGCCACAGCCCGCACGACTCGGCTGGCACGGCTCCCCGGCTCGGCGCGCCCCCCACCCCCCCAGAGAGCAGAGCCTGGGCTCAAAGGGGGACAAAAAAATCTCGATATCCTCCCTTTGGCTAAAAACAAAAACGTCGGGAAACCAGAGCCCCCCCAAATGACAGCCGCTCACAAGGTTCTAGCAGCGGAGACTCGCGGCAGCTGGCGGGGCTCTGGGAGTGTCGAGGCGAGGGTGGCCGGGGTCTGGGCTCGGGAGCCGAGGCAGGAGGAGCCCGCGGTCCGAGGAGGCGCGGGCTGCAGGCACGGAGGCTGGTGCACGACCCAAAATAAAATAATAGTCGAGGCAGGAGCCGCAGCCGGAGCCTGCGGAGGGTGGGATGGGGGGGCAGGGTGGGTCCCTCTGCCGCTGCAGCCGGAGGAGGAGGCGGCGCGGCGGCGGCGTGGGGTGTGGAGGGCGTGAGTTAGGGGGTGCTGCTAGTGCATGTGCATCGCCGATCCTCAGCCGTCGGTGCGTCCGCGGCGCCTTCGCCGACCCCCGCGCGCTGGGCAGGGCTGGGCAGGGGGCCGGCCCGGGGACGGTCTCTAGCGGGAGGCGGCGGCGCTGTCTCGCAGCGCTCGCATCGCCCGGAGCCTACCGGAGACCGGAGAGCGCGAGCGAGCCGCGGGCAGCCGGGAGCTCGAGGGGAGAGGGAGCGAGAGGGAGGCTGGGAGGGCGGGGAGAGAAGTGAGGGGAGGGCTGGCGAGCGCGCGCGCCACAGCCCGGCGCGGGAGGGGGCCAGCGCCGCGCGGTGCGCCGGCGGCTCTGCGCACCCGGCCGGCCGGTCCGCCCGCTGACGTCAGCAGGGCCGCGCGCCGGCCCCGGGGACCGGGAGGGGCGGGGGCGGGGGCGCGCGCCCGGGCCCGCGTCAGCTGGCGGGGGCGCGCGCGCGGCGCGTCCTTCCCGCCCCCCGCCGTCCCCGCACCCCCTTCGCTTCCCCGGGGCTCGCGGCTCCCGGGTGGGCGCGTGCGGCCCTGGCGGGGGCGGGGCCTGGGCTGGGCTGGGCGCGCGCCGCGTCCCCTCCCCGCCCCGCGCTCGGGCGGCGCCGGCCCCGGAGTCAGGGGGACGCAGGGCTGGGCCTCCCCCGCGGCCGTCAGGTGGGCCCCCCGGCTCGCGCCCCGCGCCGCCTCCCTCCCTCTCCGGCTTCCTCTCCATCTTGGCTCCGGCGGCTCGCCTTCGTGGTGTTCTGCTGCAGCCGAGGCCGACTGACCTCCTTCAACGTGAGGAGACCGTGGGTCTGAGGAAACCCGCGTTCCGGATAGCTCGCCCTTGAGGCGTGGGGCAGATGCGGAATTACCGCTTCCTGCGGCCCCAGGCCTCCAGGCAGCGCGTGGTGTGGCCGCGCGGGCAGAGGCACGCCCGAGGGGGAGACGAAGCCGGGGCCCGTCCTCCGCCGGGCGGCCCCGCCGGCGCGCTGCGGCGGGAAGCGCCAGGTCTCCAGCGAGTGCGCTTCTGGCCAGCGCTCGCCCCCAACGCAGCGTTGAAGCGCTCCTGCTCCTTCCAGACGGTTTAGCTTGTTGAGGCCTTTGCACTGATTCCCCTTGTCCTGCTCCTTTCCAGAACACAAACCCATAAAGCGAATTTTGAATAGATTTTCTTCCTTTCCTCGCCTCCAAAAAAAATTTCCCCATCTATTTTCTTTTTGCAAATAAAGACCCAGAAACGCGGGTCGGTTGCTCAGTGTACTGAGGGAACACGTACACATTTGCCAAACACCAGCCATGTTCTGGCGGCCTCCGGGGGTTGGAAGAAGCTAGTTCTCCCTGCACAAACATCAGCTCCACCGGACAGCCCCAGGGGGCCTCCCAGAGCGAGGGCCGATGGGAAGGTTGCCGGGGGACGGGAGAGGCAAGCGGCCCGGGGAAAACGTGCTTTCCAATAGCTGGGCATTGCTGTGACTGAAAGCAAACCTGTTCGTTTCATCTCAACAATAGAGCACCCCCCCACCCCTGTTTTGGAAACGTTACCCCGCATAAAAATACATTTGCAGTGGGGGTGGGGGTGGAGTTCAGGCCCACCCAGGAGAAAACATTTTTCCCCTGAATTTTTTAAATTTGTTATTTCCCAGCATGGGTTTGCTGCATTCTACACAAATAGCTATGTCAAAAGTGGTATGTAATGCAATTTGAATATCTAAATGTGAGCCACATTTTACTTTTCTAGGAATCTGACAAAGGACTCAGAGAGTTGTTTTATAAAGTAAATAACTTCTTCCCCATCTCTCCTCCCAACCCCCACCTGCACTCCAGTTTTCTTTTGTGTGTATGTTCAGAGGGGAGCTTAGGGGATAAAATCTGGTTTGCCTAAAATTATGGTGTCACTGAGAGTCAGCTTTCCAGATCAAAAACAGAGCTAGGGTACCCAACATTCAATAGAATTTATTTCCTCCTAAGTTTGCTAGGATGATTATGCAGGTCTATCAGATAACGGAAAAAATTCAGCAACCTCACCAAGACCCTTCTATCCCTAACAAGACTACATTTGAAAGCCTGAAAGGTAAGACTATAACCATTCTTTGCAGGTGGTGGGTTATATTTTATATTTTAATGCTCTTTCATATAAAGTAATTCTTAAGATCTAAGCTCTAGGGGCATTGTGGCTTGTTTGGTTGAATCAAACTATTGTTGATTTTTGGTATATTTATTCTTTCTTGGTATCATACCTGGTCTGGTAGAGACGAAAACCTATTTTGTGTGTGTGTGTGTGTTTCTCTTTATTCACTCAGTCCTTAAAAAGCACCCACTTACTGTGTACAGAGTAATGTTCTAGGCACTTATAGACGTTGTATTTCAGGTTTGTCTACCTGGCTTTCTTGTTCTGGGTCACTTTGCATCTTTATAGATGGGCTTCATAAAAGACGGATAACCGCCCTCTTCGTCTGTATAGTGCTTCACAGCTTACGGAGCACTTTTGTAGAAAGGATCTCATTGACCCTCTCAAATAAACCTCAGGTACTGTGGTGTGGGAGGAGCATCCTGGCTAAGTGGGAAGAACTCATGAATCCAGATTGACCTGAGTACCTATTTTACAGCTGAAAAAACTGAGCCTCTGGGGGGAGGGTTGAAGAACTTATGCAAGATCACGTGGTCACTATTAAGTAATAAGCCAGGGCTCCTTTTACAGGTTTGTGGACTATTTGAAAAAATAGCATGTTATATAAATACATAAAGCATGCCTCCTAGACTCACAGAAAATTCCCTATCCTAGAACCCGATTGTATCCTGGTCCCCCCCAAAGGAAGTGAGGATGAGAACATCCCGTTCTCTGTGAGTTATTAGTAATTAGATAATACCCCAATATCTGTCCACAATGAATTCCTGTGGGGGTAGGGAAATGACAGTCCTAACATCAGGAATGATCAAATTCATTTTGTTTTATTTTATATGATCTTCAGAATTACATTTCTCTGATCATTGCTGTTCGCCAGAGAATAATGCTCATTTACTCCACCCTCCGTCAGCATTCCTCCTTGCCCCCCCCTCCCACATTGTTCAACACATTTTTATTTTTAAAAAGGTAATTAGAATATTTTATGTGCTCTCTAAAAGGAACAAGGCAAAAGCTTCCACTAGGCTGCCTTTTTACTGCAGGTGGCTTTAATTCAGGAGGAAGTAATTTATGACATAAGATCCTCCCGCTCTGACTTACAGAATGTGGGCTGTCATGAGATGAACTGAATTTCCTTATTTGTTCCCTTTTGTTATTACTTTAACTAAATATGTGTGTATTGACCTTCTATGGTGTTTAATATATTGGTTTAAACTCAAATGGAGGTTTAGATATGAGCTTGGATTCGTGAAATCTTGAAATCTTGGGATGTTCTCTCAAAATCATTCACATGAGGATCAGTGTGTTTGTTTAAGGTTGTCACCTGTCTTACCAAGTCACACTCTTCGGCAATCTGCGTTGCTAGCCATTCCCCATGTGATTTTTCTGTGTACAACATGGGAGGGATTAAATAGAATCTGTATGTGTCAACCACTTTTGCTCGGAGCTTACTTTCTTAAAATCCAATATCTCACATGCTTCTCAATTCAACTTTTAAAAAAATGTTAATTCATGGTGTGTGTGTGTGTGTGTGTGTGTGTGTGTGTGTGTGTGTGTGTGTGTGTTTTTATATTTCTGCCAAAGGAAAAAATTATGAAAAGCACTACTCCTTATGAACACTACCGTCATGGGAAGAAAATAGGCTAACACATGTGGTTCATGAGCCAAATGAAATCAAACTAAATGTCAAGTGAATTAGACATTTTAGGGAGAATGGTAGATCACTGGAGATTTTAGTTTTCTGCACGAAAGGTTTCTATTATAAAATTGATAGTTCACAATCTAACTTAATGGTGACTATAATTTAGAATGTCTGGGTAAGACTAGTATATGACTTAGTGTTTTGTGATAAATATCTGGCATTAATGAGGGCAGATGCTAATCAAAGATTTGTTTTATGTCACTAGAAGGCCCCCTATTTTACCCATATTCAGCACTTCTCTGACAGATAGTCTTTTGTGCACATCTCTCAGACTTACTGAATTAATGGTTCTCAAATGTCATTGTGCATAAAAATTACGTGGGATACTTTTAAGAATGCAGATTCCTGGGTCCTGCCCCTGAATCGTAAGTCTGAGGTGGAGCCAGGAAATGTTCATTTCTACAATCAGACCTTCTCCTTCATGGGATGCCAATGCCCTCTGAGAAACACCTCAGCAGACTTGCAAACCCTGTTGAGGTGAAGGAGTTACCTGTTCACTTTGTGTGTATCCCGAAAGGCTAAGCATGGCCCATGGTCCAGAGGTCATCATTTTTAATACTTCTCAATTAAATTCACCTGGCTATAAGCAAGGGCTAAACCAAATCACATATTTAAGTTCTTCCCTGCTCTGAAACTTTTTTGATTTTTCTGATAGAAATTTTGGGACTTGGTGATTCTAGAAAAAGTTTAAGATTGGGCGAGTTGAAAAACGTAATGGATGTTTTCAGGTAAGGTTCTGACGTGTGAAACCGCACTGATTTTAAACACACAAATGAGAGACTTATTGGCATTCAGAAGCATGTGAGAAGAGCAAATGTTTTTGAAGTTCCCATCAGAAAATTCTTGGCTAAGTTTTGTGTCTCATTTGTTATTTTGTAGAGTTTATAAAAATAAATGAGTTTCTTTATAATAGGAATAAAAGATGCCAGGGGAAGAAAAAAGGTTTTGTGTACTTTTAAATGAAGGGATTTGAATAAAGGGGCAGGTAAAGGCTCGAAGGTAATTGACTTGAGCTGTTAAGCTGTTGAAGGCCATTATGTGGTCATTCTTCAGAGTTGTACAGCAGCCTTAGTTGTTGCACTTTGATGGAACAAGAACCCCGAAGAGGGTGTGCTTCGTGGTTTTTCTCAATGTAGGAGAGTACGAGAATTCCACAGGATGCGTTTGGCTTGAATGGAGTGGGAAGTTGGAAGGGGCTAGGATGTGAGCTTTCAAATTGATAAGATTGACCAAGAGCTGAAATTGAAGTTGGGAGCTTTAGCTTAATAAGAAGGCGTTACTTAACAGCCATGGTCCCTGTTGTAATGTCCTTTCATTAGAAACCAAGATCCTTATTTGTCATAATGAGAATAATAGTACTTTTCAACCTAACGGGGCTGGCATTGATAGATAAGATGAAGAGGTACACGTTTGTAAAATATTTATTTAAACCTTATTAAGTGCTCCAGAAGACAGATTTCCTGACACAAAAGGGTTTCTTGCATTGTTTATCTTGTTTCCTGTCTCCACAGAGCCTTTCACACATGCAGCTCTCACACATGTCAGACATCATCTCACTAGCCTTCTGCAAGCTGCTAGGTCCAAAGTCTTATTTTTTGCGTTGCTCTTAACAAAGAGAAATGTTTTCGTTATTTTGTGAAAGCAAAAAGTAGGTGAATTTTGTCCGAACCCAGTTAAAACCAGTTTGAATTGGCCGTAACAAGTGTGAGTGGTGGGAGGGCGAGTCTATCAATGAATTCAAACCTTCTAGGAGAAGACTGAAAGTGTCTGACCAGACTGAACTGGCTTCATTTCGTGACCTGGCTGCATCCTCTGAAGTGCACGTGGTTTGGGGTGTTTCCAATCTGCCAAGTACCAAGAACATGGCTTTCTAGTGGGGTAACATGGTTCTTCAGTTGAGCTGACATTTGAGTGTGTTTTCTGTTCCCCAAAGGCCGGCAAAACCCTGAACTCTGTGGCAGAGGAAAACATTTTTATGAAATTCCTATGGGTGTGGTGGAGCACTTCTATAAAATTGAAGAAGGGCAATTCAGAAAGAGATGCATTTTCTACCAGACACCTATCCCATAGGACTTTTAGCTTGAATCAGTTCAGAGCTTGAAGTAGAAAAAAGAACTGAACTGATGTTCTTCTTGAGCTGCCCCCGTAGTCAGCTGCCTTTCCCCAAGACCACTGTGGCCTTGGGAGAGGGCTAAGAGAAGAGAAAAGGAAATGGAGGAGGGAGGACTTTGAACTACTTACATCCAGTGTAAATTAAAAACAGAGAGGGCATATACACACCTCACGGAAAACACTGAATGTAAAGGCAGACAGTGATTGAAATTAATGAGATGAATGTTCAAAGGCAATCTTAAAAAAAGTCAATGGTGGGATCCTGGATTGAGAGGTGGGATGAATGGGGCAGGGAAAGAAGAAGGGTAGATTTTTGGAATTCATCAATTTGATTATCATTGTGTGTGTGTGTGTTACTTCAGAACCTCTCCTCTTCTAGGAACAGAGTGACACCAATCATTCTTTCCTTCTCTCCCATTTCTGCTCTACTTCTATACTTAGCTTTATTGCCCTCTATACATATGCTCAGCAAAAAAATAGTGATAAGAATATCTTCCCTATCATTGCCTTCATTTATGTGGTGCATATTAATTGTTTACTGTGTGCCAGACTCTGTGTTAGGTGCTGGGAATACACTGTTAAATATAACACACATGATCCCTGGCAATCAGGGTACATATAGCCTCTGATCTTTGAATTATAGCAATCTCTCAACAGTGTTTGATTTGATCCTTGGGGTTGTTTTTTTTTTAATCTTTATTGTTGAGAGTATTACAGATGTCACTATCCCCCTCCCTCCCCCCATTGCTCCCATCCACCCAGTTCCAGCCCTGCCCCAGGCATTCGACACCTTATTGTCTGTGTCCTTAGGTAATGCATATATACATATAAGATCTTTGTTTCATCTCTTTCTGCCCCTCACCCCCTTCCTTCTGAGAATGGTCAGTCTATTCCATTTCCATGCTTCTGATTCTATTTTATTCACCAGTTTATTCTGTTCATTAGATTTCTTGTTTGTTTATTTTGGTTTTTAGATTCAATTGTTGATAGGTATGTGTTTGTTGTGATTTTGTTCATATTTTTTATCTTTTTCTTCTTCTTCCTCTTCTTAAAGAATACCCTTCAACATTTCCTATAATACTGGTTTGGCGGTGATGAACTCCTTTAGCTTTTTCTTATCTGTGAAGCAATTTATCTGACCTTCAATTCTAAATTATAGCTTTTCTGGGTAAAGTAATCTTGGTTGTAGGTCCTTGCTATTCATCACTTTGAATATTTCTCGCTACTCCCTTCTGGTCTGTATAGTTTCTATTGAGAAATCAGCTGATAGTCATATGGGCATTCCCTTGTAGGTAACTAACTGCTTTTCTCTCGCTGCTTTTAAGATTTTCTGTCTTTAGCCCTTGGCATTTTAATTATGATGTGTCTTAGTGTGGTCTCCTTTAGTTCCTCTTGTTTAGAACTCTCTGTGCTTCCTGGACTTGTCTGTTTCTTTCACCAGGTAGGGAAAGTTTTCTGCCATTATTTCTTCAAATAGGTTTTCAATATCTTGTGCTCTCTCTTCTTCTGGCACCCTTGAAGTTGTCCCAGAGGCTTCTTACACTATCTTCATATTTTTTGATTCTTTTTCCATTTTGCTCTTCTGGTTGGGTATCTTTTGCTTCCTCATATTTCAAAATCGTTAATTTGATTCTCAGAATCCTCTATTCTACTGTTGAATCCCTGTATATTATTCTTTATTTCAGTCAGTGTATGCTTGATTTCTGACTGGTCCTTTTCCATTTTTTTGGAGGTTTCTAGAAGATTCTTGAGTAACCTTATAACTGTGGTTTTGAACTCTATATCCAGTAGTTTGCTTTCTTCCATTTCTTTCATTTGTGACATGTTTGTCTCTGCATTTTGGCTGCTTCCCAGTGTTTGTTTCTATGTATTGGGTAGAGCTGCTATGTCTCCTTGGGGTGGTAGAGTGGCCTTGTGTAGTGTCTCAGCCTCCCCAGTCACCTGAGCTGGGAGCTCTAGGTGCACCCCTTTGTGGGCTGAGAGCACAGTCTTGTTGTAGTTGAGACTTGATTGCTGTTGGTGTCACTGGGAGAAATTGACCTCCAGGCCAATGGGCTGTGAGGACCAACTGTGACTACCGTGGGAGAGCTGCTATGCAGGAGACCCCCTATGGAGCAGGACTTGCTTCAGTGGGGCTTTGTCCCCCTTGAGTGTGTCACTTATGGATGTGAAGTGTTGTAATCTGGTATGGTCTGACATTGACCACTGGGTACACTGGCTCTTGGGTCTCTTAGGGAGGTGCAAAGTCAGCCACTCCCTGGGGCCACCCAGCAAGAGCTACAGAGAGATCTGCAGATTCCTCCTCTTTGTATCGGATTTGGAAGTGTCCAGATGAGGCCCAGCTATGAAGCAAGGCAGGTTGGTGCTGGTGCCAGGTCTTGGGCCTTTTATTGATAGGTTTGGGGCTCCCTGACCCAGCTGCAGCTTGTTTGAGATATTTTACCCTGAGCAAGGAAAGGTCATTCATATGCAAAAGCTGTGCACAGCTTGGGTGGGGTGTAAATTGAATGAGGCTGGGTCTTAGGGAATCATCAGGGTGGAGCAAACAAATGGCTGCCAGTCAGTCCTGCAACCAGGGAGGTCCCAGCATAGGAACAATGATCCCTGTGAGCACCTCCGTCTGGGAGAAATCCACCCTGAATTCCTGCCCCGATGCCAGACAATCCAGTTCTTCCTCATATGTGTCTGTGTTCCCCAGAGCCTCGCCCTCGTGCTGGAGCTCAGAGGAAGCAGGACCTTGTAAGTTCACTTCATGGTGCCGGCCTTTAAAGAGGAACAGCTAGGTCTCCAGCAGCCTGTGTGTCACTCAGCCCCAATCCGCACTGGTTTTTATAGCTCATAGTTCTTACTGCCTGTAGGGACTTCTTTTCCCAGCTCTGAGAGCCTGGGCTGGGGATCTGGTGTGGGGCTGGGACCCCTTGCTCCTCTGAGCAGCCTCCACAGAGAGATCTCCCTACAGATTAAAAAAGCAGCACACGTGGGTCCCGGACCAGCCTGTTCCATGCTTCTGCACCTCCTACCAGTGTCAGTGTGCTTTTTTCTTTATCTCTAGTTGTAGGACTTCCATTCAGCCAGCTTTCTGGCAGTTCTGGATGATGGTGGTTCTGTATTTCAGTTGTAATTTTGATGTGGTTGTGGAAGGCAGCGAGTACAGGCATTTACCTACACTACCATCTTAAAATCTCCAGATTTGATCCTTTGTATAGCCATTTGACATAACCAAGATTTCTATTTCTACTTCATTCATAATGAAACTAAGCTTAGAGAAGTTAAAATGATTTACCCAAGATCACATAGTGGGTAAATTGTGTAATCGGAATGGTCACCTTAATTTTCTGAATTTCAAGACAGTGGTCTTTCCGCTACACCATGCAGTTTCCTTAAGATCCAAGGGAAGTACGTAGACCAATATATTATTCATATTTTACTTAATAACCTTACCTTCCTTTGTTAGATATTCTTGATCATTATAAATGAAATTTATCCAAGAAATTCATGACCCCATGATATTTATTCAAATAAACTATTTATAGCTCTTAATGTAGAATAGATTATCTTTGTAGTGCATAATTATCAGAATTTCTCTGTTTTGCAATACCCCCTCTCTCATAAAGGTAACAACCAGAAATTGGAAGTAGGTGATATATAACTATTAAAGGAAGATATTAGAAAGCTTACTCCCTATCAGTTTGGACAAATAATAAATGAAAGTAATTTTCAAAACTAAAGGGGAAGAATAGACTGTATGGTGATTACAAGAGCGAAAGGTGGGTGGGAGGAGGAAGAAGAGGATAAAGGGAACGATAAATGGTGGTGGAAGGAGACTTGATGTGGGGTCGTGAACACACAATAAAGTATACAGATGATGTACTAGTATTAGAGAGTTGTACACCTGAAACTTATATAATTGTATTAACCAATGTCACCCTAATAAGCTCAATAAAAAAATAAATATCCATACTATCCAAAGCAAAAAATCAAAGTAATAATAAAATAAAATCATAAGAAAAAAAAGGCAGTGGAGTGAAAAGAACACTGTTCTGGGAATCAAGAGACAGAACTTTTAGTCTTGGTTCAGCCAACTTTGGGAAATTAAATTTTCTTTCTAAGTCTCAATTTCCCCAATCAGGGACTGGATTTTAGGTACGTTATATATTCTACACCCATAATTCTAAATCTGAGTTGAAAGGACAGGGAACCTAGAGATTGATATTGGGGAGACTATAGAAGGCAGAGCTATAGGCCCCTCTGCAGGGCAAAGCAAGAAAATATCACAGATCCATTCTGTCCTTGAATCTCAGTCCATCTGTTCCACTTGAAAGGGCTCCCTTTTTTTTTCCTCCCTTCAAATCAAGAATGAATCTTTCATATTCTTATGGCATTTGCTTAAAAAATGTAACACGCTTGTACACATAACAACCCAATATTATGGAAGGACTGTAGCTTTGATTTTTCAACTTAGAAGGGACACCATTCCTAGATATACTGGACTTTTTTCTTTTTAAAGCCCATCATGAAAGGTTTTCTCCAGATTGCCTTATATCCCTTTCAGCACAGCAGGCAGATAATGGCTCGTAATCACCACCCAATTGATTTGGAGACTACAGTATTTCTTCACGGGTGAATAGGATGCGCAGGGGAACATCCCATGGTGCTGGGAAAGGATAGCCAACGGGGTTGCCTTGATCCCGGAGTGAGACAGCCAATGGTCATTAACCAGAGGGGCAGATGAGCTTGTCAAGGTGTTGACCTTCTACCAAGAGCCTTCACTAGATCTATTCGGTCCTGCTCTTCTGGCATGAGCTCTAACATTCCTCCCAATTCTTCACCTCCCACACCCCTCAAATGTGTCTTGGTTAGTGATAACTAGTTGCTCCCTGCCGACTTGCTGAAAGGGTTTCATCGAGTTAATGGAAGAATTCACCAAAATGCTTCCACAACCTTAAGGATACCAGTCTCCAAGCATGAAAGAAACAAGGATTTGTGGGTTTATCCAATAGTCACCTAAAAGTTCAAGTTTTTTTCTTTCACTACACAAGTAACCTTCTAATTTAAGGGAAAGTAGCTTTGAACAGAAAACACCTGTGTTCTCTACCCTAGAATGACGAGGCTGTGACGTTTTGGAATTTCTTGTTGGCTCCAGAATCTTCTTGCCCTCTGTTCCCCGTAGGAAGCTATTCTATTTGGAAACCAGCTTCTTTCCCAGCTAACTGTAACTACTGAGAGAAAACACCATCACCCCTATGACAATACTCTGAAGCTATGTCTGAAACAGAATTCAAGTAAGGGATGGGAAGTTGGGGACACTTAGCTTTGTGGGGCAGTCTAACCCTTGTGACAGGTCCTGGACTAATCCAGAGTATGAGCAAGGAAAATCCCAGCATCTCTAGATGTGCTACTTGGTGGCCGAGTGTCATATCAGTCTCTCTGCTTGTCCTTCTTTGAACTAACCCTGGCCCTAGGGAGTAGGCTCTCACCTTGGTCATTGGAACTGGTTCCAGTTATAGGACTCTTAAGTTCTCTTGTATCTGACTCTGACTCTGTTTTGGATTGCACATAGTCTATTCATAAGTGTAATTTAATTATGGGGTGCCAGTGAATGCCTTAAAGTAGCTCATAAACCAGTTTTTGTCTTTGTCATTAAAATGTGGTGAATAAGAAACTTGTTTCATGCTGGAAAATGCTTCTTATGAGATCTATTATTTGGGAATACAATGCACAGGAATGTTTGTTTCTATCTACCTTGACAAAAAAATCCCCTTCAGAGATAGCATGTAGAGAGCAGCCATCTGTTCAGGGTTACACCTCCGAATTGCTGTTTCTCTGAACTCGCCTGATTCTGAATATGTTAATTTGAAAAGTAAGGTCTGTTTCCCCCCTGTGTCATGTTCATTTATCAACACTACTGTAAGCATGTACTTACATTCTGGTGTGTATTAATGACTGTTCATTGGCTATTGAATAACTGGGAACCCTGGGGTCTCTGAATTCAGTTGCTGACTATTTTTACTCTGCCACCAGACTTTACAGAACAAGTTATTATATATGTCTTACCTTTGTCTTACTCCAAAATAAATAGTCTTGAATGTTTATGAAATTAGGGGCAATCAGATGCTGTTCAACTGGTTAGGACTCTAGTAGTGCTGAGCTGAGGTACAGTGGAAGGTAAAAGAGAAGTATGTATGGCAGTAATCTTCTTTTTAAAAAAATATTTTAACATTGAATTTTAGAGCGAGAGGAAGTGATTGTGATCCAGCTAAGAGGTTTTCCCTGTTACCTTATTTGATGAGATTTCTTTACTGAACCATCAAGGTCACCCTCATATAAAGAAAGCAGAGTAACATCTGGATTACGAAGAAAATTAAACACTTTTTCTTAAACTTGTCCAATTACTATGTTAGAAGATATTATTATTAAGAAATTGGACACTACTCTACCGTAAAAAGGAATAAAATTTTACCCTTCAGGACAGCATGGATGGACCTGGAGAACGTTATGCTACATATGTGAAATAAACCAGTTAAGAAAAAGAAAGTACTTATGATTTCACTCATATGTGGTATTTAATGAAAAAATTGAACTACCAAGCAAAATAGAGACAGACTCATAGATAGAGAGCAGCAGGCAGCCCTGATGGAGTGGTGGCGTTGGGGAATTATGCAAAAAAGAAAAAAAAAAAGAGAGAGAACTCATGGACATGGACAACAGTGTGTTGTATGTGGGTAGGGGCAAGGGGATGCGTGGAGGTGGAAGAGGGCATAGAGGGGATAAATGCTAGAAAAAATAAGATCAAATCAAATTAAATTCAATTTAAAAAAGAAATTGAAATGGAAGTACTAGCTCTCCCTTCCTGAGATTTGCTTGGAGAACCTTCTGGGTTCTCTTCTGTAGTTTGGCTTTGGTGACCTTGGACATGTCTTTTTAACCTTCCTTTATTCATCTAAATCACGTCTCATAGAGGTTTGTTTGGGGTTTAGAAATGCGTTGGCATTTTTGGAGTAAGTGGTGAAGTGGACAGAAATGCTATACCTAAGGAAGTTTGAAGGCTAATGCAAATATTTTAATTGTTCTTTTCAACTCCCTTTTTGGAAGATCAAGGAGCATTTTATTCTAAGATCATATACTTCTTTAGCAAACTTAGTTGAGTCCCATGTATCAGACCATGACCAGCACCCTCCTCTGCTCTCCTGTGTTGCCAGATGATGCTTCTGAGAACCTTGCAAAGGCCTTCATTTCCCGTGTGCCCGGTGACTGCATGGTGGCCATTTGCAAGGACTTCCATCTAGCTATCCAGTCAAGAGCAGAATGTGCTTTTTCCACTATATAATTAGTACTTTACCATATACTGTTTGATTACAGTTAAAGGTGTCACAAAAGTAAGCTTATTAGAAAGTAAGCTCTGTGAAGGAGGAAGCCATGGCTTATTTCTCCTCCATTTCTTTCCCACACAGAACAGCAGTGAGGAATTCTTTACCAGGGAGTCTATGGATGAATGGTTTTTACACGATTGTGTACTCACTGAAATTCTAAGAAAAGTTATTTTTGCACATGCAGTTTTCTATGAAGAGGGTCCATCATTTTCATTAGATTCTCAAAGGGGTCAGTGGCTCCATGGTTAACCTCCATAGGTTAACAACTCTAATGGACTTTTAATGAATACTTGAATGGTAGAAACTATAAGAGAACAGATGTGACCTCGATGTATGAGAGAGAGTTGACATGATGGAAAGCATGCTTGGGATGGCTCTCAGTTCCCCAACATTGGAGATATTAAATTAATAGCTGGATAGCAACCCATCAGTGATATCATTGGGATGTTGATCTATTCTTTTTTGCTCTGTGATTCTATGACAATATCATCTTCATTAGAGAATACTTCTAATTCTTCATGCATACCTCCCCCTCATATTCATTTTTGTCTGACTTACTCTTTGGACTGCATATACACTTAAAGAATCTTTTTGGCAGATAGCCAGAGGCCTGTAAATCAGACTATGAGAACCATGGCCCTAAGAATGTGGGTGAAATACTGAACAGCAGGTAGGGAACTTGGCATGAACTCTAGAAAACTAAGAGAAGGTGGAATGATTTTTGAGTCAAGGATAAAAGATTCATAAGATAGTAGTTGACAAGTGGGTTGACATAGTTGCTAATAAATTAAACAGAATAGGATTTAATTGAGTACTAAATTGGGCTAGTTAGCTTTAAATTTAAATTTATGAACAATTTTTAGTTTAGGCTGCAATTTCGTTACTTTTATTCAAAGAAATTAGGACAATGCAACTCCAGAGATGAGTTTCAGAAGTTCAAAGTGGTAAAAACACACTCATTTTCAATTATATACATACTAGAGGCCTGGTGCACGAAATTCGTGCATGGGTAGGGTCCCTAGGCCTGACCTGAGATCAGGGCCGATCTTCCCTGGCTGCCAGCAGCTGCCCTGCCCCCTGCCGCTAGTAACCCTCTGTGTATGGGCGATTGGCGGGGCGATCAAGGTCCTGGCACCACCCACATCTGCTGCCGCCCTCGCTCAGTTCCTGGTTCCCCATCGGGCGATCGGAGCCTGCTGGCAGGGGGGAGGAACCAAGAGGTTGGCCATTCTGCCCACTCACCGGCCCACCCCCCGCTGCCGCTGGTCGCCCTCTGTGTGTCGGGGGCGACTGGCGGAGTGATCGGGGCCTGCAGGCTGGGGGCAGCTCCTGCGTTGAGCGTCTGTCCCCAGGTGGTCAGTGCGTGTCAGAGCTGACTGGTTGATTTGCATATTACACTTTTATATATATAGATACAGATTTGTACATGAATATGTAAATGTATGCAACAACATAATGCCTTGACATCCATGGAAATATGGCTCCATCCACATGAATGCATTCATTCACACATATACAAGTGTAAAGAAGATTAAACATTGTATTGAATAAAAAAGTTTTGCAGGGATATTGAGTATTTCAAAGCAGTTGAATAGCCAATATATGAGAGGAACATTTTAGGTACTATAATGATGCCTCTTTTGGGGTTAATGTTACAAAACTTCACGGGACATATAAAGAACTGAGTCAGAACCTAAGCTGACAGTATCATACTAAGAGATAGCCTAGATGAGAGAAATCTTAAAGATATCCATTATAATCTAAAGGAAATTGGCTCTGTGATATACTCCAGTTTTCCTTTAGAAGTGTATTTATTAAATCATGATCACCAACAACTCCAGTCCTAGTTTATGGGGTTGATTGTGGGGCCCTTTAATCAAATGCTTCCTCAAAATGCTTTCTGATGATCTTCTGAGCTGGCTGTTTTATTTACTCTTTAGTATTCTGCAAAGTCTCAACCATTTTTTAGCATGTGCATTTTTGATGAGTATGATATTGCTATTTTACATAAATTTTGTAAACTCTTTGAGGAATGCAGAGATACATGGAGAGGATATGGTTATGAGCGTCTTCCTTTATTTAATCCACCCACCACCAACCTCAGAGACCATTATGAAGCTGTACTTATAAAAGCTTACTGATTTGCCAAGTGTTTTTGCTCTGAAGGGACATCACCTATTTTTAGCAACAAAGAAGTGTTAGGAAGAGGAGGAAGGCATACCTCAGAAGGACAGATCTGAAATGAAGCCCAGAAAACTGAACAGAGTGGAGTGGAAAAACAAAAGAGTGCCTAGTGAAAGGCGGCCGAAGTGCAGAACTAATGTTCTGGATGGTCGTCGGAAAGCCTCAACTAAGAGTTCTGTTAGTAGAGGATTTTGGGAATGTTATTAAAAAGGGCTCTTAGCCAATCTAAGAAAGGAAACCAGGACATGGCAAATGGAGCTGGTTGTTTAATTTGTTTAGTAATCTGTATTTTTTTTTTGATTGAAGTACTATCAACACATTTATTGAGCAACTATACTTGTACAAAGTATTGTGCTAGGAAATGGGTGTGAAGGGTGGGAGGATGGTATTTAAAAAGTACAAGATGAATATGTGTTCTGCAAAAGTATACAGGAAGCTACGAGTTAGGTACTGTGTTGAGTGCTTTCTGTATATTATCCCATTTAATCTTTAATGGAGCTATTGTGTTAAGAATTAATATTATCCCTATCTTGTAGATGAACAGCCTGAGACTCAGAGTAGTGAAGACCTTCCTCCTTCCCTCCCTCCCTCCCTCCCCCTCCTCTTTCCTTTCTTCCTCCCTTCCTCCATACCTCTTTCCATCTCTCTTCCTTTCAACAAGGTTAAACGCAAAGGTTAATAAAACATGGTGCCTTTCTTCCAAGGGTTCACTTTTTGTGACGGTAGCAGAGTTATAACTATGTAATAAATGCTATAGTAGATGCCCTAGCTGGTTTGGCTCGGTGGGTAGAGTATCGGCCTGCGGACTGAAGGGTCCTGGGTTTGATTCCGGTCAAGGGCACATGCCTAGGTTGCGGGCTCGATCCCCAGTAGTGGGTGTGCAGGAGGCAGCCGATCAATGATTCTCTCTCATCATTGATGTTTCTATCTCTCTCTCCCTCTCTGAAATCAATAAAAAATATATATTAAAAATCCTATAGTAGAGGTATGAACCCAGCCATATGGGAGCTCAGAGGACGAAGCATTTCATTCTGCTTAGTGACATCAGAAAGGGATTCTTGGAAGAGGTACTATTTTAGCTGAGTCTTCATGGATGAGAAGGAGTCTGTCTAATAGACAAGGAAGATAAGGAAGCAATAACAGTGTGGCAGATATTGCTGGCTGCTCACTCAGCACCCAGTACCTTCTCTCTCTCTTGGAGAGCTGAGCTTTTGCTCAGGTGTCTCCTCTTCTGCTTGGCTCAAGGGAGGGTGACCCTATCCTTGCCTTTAGGAGTAAATGGTGATTGGTTTAAGCCAGTTAAACCATGACATGTCCTCACAAAATGGTGAAAATTGCCATCCAAATGCATAATAATAGCTGGGACGGCTTTCAGTGTGGCACTAATATGAAGCCTATCTCAAGGAGAATGAACAAGGAAGTAGCATTTTAGTATTTGAAAGGCGAGGTAAAATTACATGGGCTCTGTCATATTCATGCATTTAAATCTACTGGGAAATTAAGCAACTGAAGCTGTGCACTGTCATCACCAGAGTTGTTCACGTGAAAGAATGAAGATGTTCAAAGGAAAACCTTCAGGCTCCTGCCAGAAGATGTTCCCAGCTACATAAATGCCTAATTCAGCTACTAGTCCTTGCAAATTAAGCAGCTCTCTGAAAATTCAAGCTTCAGCCAGGAGCTACATCCAGACTCAGAGGTTGAAATCAGTATCTCCTGCTGATCAAGCTGTAACACAACTAAAGTAATAGGTCTAGCTCCTCATTTAATTCTCTGTGAGCTCTTCCTTTCTCTTTGCAGTGGTGTGGCATTTAATATTTAAGTCCTTCATGTACACCATAAAACTTGCATTGTCAAGGCCAATAAGAGAACTCTACCTATTTCAGTCTCTACCCTTATTTTTAGAGCATTAGGTAATGAGTATCCTAGTAAAGTCAGCAGAGGACAACCAGATGACTTGGAATAATAGTTGACAGGTAAAGGACAGGTAAGGAACGCTGGGCCGGCAGGTAGTGGGTAAAAGCCACAGAACAGTTTGGAGAGAGAGACTTTATTTTCAACTGCCTCCAGTAAGACTGCTAATAATAATAAAACAGTAAGGCTAATAAATGGAAAAAGAGCATTTCAAATGAGCTTATTTGTCATTTAGAAGCATTGTTTGCAAAACAATGGTTCACTTCCAACCCCTGGAGGAAACTACGTTACCAGCTAATGGTGTATCTTTTCAGAAGCTCTTTATGAATATATAAGCACATGTAAACATATCTTGTATTTTTACATAAAGAAGTCATGTGACTTGCATCATAAATATCTTTCCATATCAGATCTTAATGGGTCTTTCCAATTCCTTTGAACAATTGCAAAATATTGTGGGAAATACTTCACCTGTTCTCCTAATAATGGACAGTTAGGTTGTCTGTGAACTTTATGCTTTCATTAAACCTGCTGCAGCAAATAACATTCATACAGCATTGATACAAGTGTGAGTGTGTGTGTAGGATACATTTCTAGAAAGCAGAATTTCTGGATTAAAATCTATGTATATTTTAAACTTTGATAGCTAATGCAAATTCCCATCCTAAGAATAAATTCCTTGAAGAAGAATTGATGGGGCAAGTGATATGGGCCTTTCAGAAATGTACCTATTTACCTTCCTGGGAAGTATCTCAAACTCGATAATCTGAAAACCTCCTAAAAAAAAAAAGGACACCTAGAATGCTAAATAATATGTAACAATGAGCTAGGCTTGCAAAAAAGCAAGACAAATCCCAGGAACCAAAAATAGGAAGCTGAAAACCAAGGGAGGAAGGAGGCATTGAAGCCACAGATGTCCAGGGGTGTTTTCTGCTCCAGGTAACCAGGATGCTCAGTGTTCAACAGCCACATGAAGACAAGACCTTGAACCCAACCAAATGGAGAACAAGGGGAAACCAAGACTCACAGGAAGCTGGAGTCTTCAAGTGCTACCATGAAAAGATGGACGAGAAAAAAATAGCCAGCAAAAGGAGATCACAAAGCAAAATCTCTGGCTTGGCCTCGTAACACAGTGGGTAAAAAGTGTCTCCTGAGAATTTATAACCTCAGGCCTGCCCTTACGTGGTTTAGGAGTTCTAATATAGACCACCTTGGGCACCTTGCGTGCCTAACAGAGGCAAATGCAAATTCTTTTTAAAGGTATGTGTCTTTAACTCAGGCTGCGTAAGATTCCCATGGATATAAGGCTTGATTGAATATAAACTCACATACGGGAAGAAACAGATTTCTATGCATGAATGTACTCAGAATAAACAAGAGTATTAGACTTCTGGATCTTCGGATGATTGAACAATCAGATAGTGGAATGTAAAATGAGTTTTCTACTTTTAAAAGGTTTAAGGAAATGATATCAGAAGTAAAATGTTACTAAGAACATACACATAATCAAGACCTGGCATAAAAAAACAAAGTAGAAATTCTAAATATAAAAAAATGGTCCTTAGAAGATTAGACTCAGTTGTAAAAAGAATTAGCAAACTGGAAAGATCTGAAGGAAGTACCAAAGTGCAGAACAAAGTTACAAGGCTGGAAAAAATGAAAGACGTTGAACATGTGAGCTTGAAAGGGACAAACATAGACTGCATTGGCATGCTTGGTGGAGAAGAGAATGGCAGAGGAATAGGAAATGTTTAGATGAGAATTTCCCAGAATATATCAAAGATATGAGTCCTCAGATTCAGGAGACACAATAAATTCCAAATTTTCCCATTTGAATACAAATACAATTTTTATGAAATATAAGTATATTTTCCAAAACAAAAATTAGTGAGTTTGTTTTCTATTTTGCTAATATCTTTAATATCTGGCTGGGTTCTCATATCTGCTTCCACATTTAATATGTTCCAATATTACATGTCATGTAACCTCTGGAAAACTCCAACTTGTAAGAGAATGAGAAAAAAAAAAAAAACACAAATCATGTCTTAGTATTTACTGCAAATATACTTTTGACCTTGTAGAACTCCTAAAAGGCTCTCCAGTTTCCTCAAGAGTCTCTAGAGCATACTTTGAGAAGCCCTAATTTAGATTAAGTTTTCTATTATGGGACATGGTTGGTGGACTGGGTGTTACAAACAAATTTTCTACGCATTCACACATCCACACTCCATAAATGCACTGCATAAATCGTGATTTTTCAGGGAATTAGAACACAATAATGTACTTTTGGAGTTGAAACAAGAGTCAAGGGATTAATTTCATCTCTCTTCCATGATTCAGAGGATACGTCAGGGTCCTGCAATGCCATCTCTGTGAACATCAAGTATATTTTGTTGGTATGTGCAGAAGTCTTAGGTTATACCAGATATTTTTTGGTTAATAAGATGGTAGATAAACTACTTGTTACTGCAGTATGACTGAATGATATATGTCAAAGATGACTATGATTCTCTACCACATCATTGCAAAACTGCCCAGAAGTGGGAGAGAGACATAGTCATCTACCAGAAGACCAGCACATTGGTGTTTCATAAGGAAACTGATGCAAACATTGATGCAGAGACACTGACTCTGGAGGACAATGGGAGAGAATTAGAGGATGTTTTTTCATTGCTTGGAAAAAGTCTCATATACATAGCTTGAATTAACTTTCGCCATCAAATATTCTTTCATCTGCATCTGATTGTGTCTTATTTCCAATTTTATATCATTAAAGAGATGGTCCCCATCTGAATCTGTTAAGGGATCAGATTATCTGTTGATTTTACCCACATTAAACAAAATGATCCACATGTTTTTCCTTTCTTATTTATTTCATTGTATGAAATCTAAGATGCAAGACATTATTTCAGTAGCGCCCAAGAGAAGGACAGTTATAATAACCCATTGGAACTCAGACATCTCAATTTCAATTAAAAAGACTAACATTCTCTCTAAATATTTAGGTGAGTCCACAAGGCTTAATCCTGATTCATTTCTACTGGATCATAGATAGTAGAAGATTAGCTGGCCAACTTATGACTTACAAAATGACAGAAAGAATTAAAAACTGTTTATTCTCTACCGCATTACAAAAAAGGAAATGATATAAAAGAATGATTTGTTCTAGTAGAAGTTTATTATACAAACATGTATTGAGTACCTCCTGAGTAGTAAGCACTCTTCTAGCCCCTGGGATACAAAGATAAATCAGAAACAATTCTTGCCTTCATAGCAGAGGAGATAAACCTGTAACTAAAAACTGATTCTTAATGTGACAAGGTTTATAATAAAGATATCCTATATAATAAAAGGCTAATATGCAAATAGACCAAATGGAGGAACAACTGAACAACCAGTCGCTATGATGTACGCTGATCACCAGGGTGCGTGCACGGAACATGGCGGGCATCGGCCACGGCAGGATGGTGGAACAGGTGAGCGGGGCCACCAGACTAAGGCGGCCCCACTGGTCGCTGTCATTGGGGCAAGCCTCTGGTGGTTACTGAAAATTCTTTGCTCCCGCATGCCATAGTCCTGGCCCTGATTGCCCCTGAGGGCTTCTCCACCTCCCCCTGCTCCTAAGGGGCGATTGGGGCAGCAGCCACTGCTCACACCTGCTGACGGCAGCACTGGCCCCAATAGCTCCATGCTGTCAGCGGGTGCGAGCGGGGCCAGTGCCGTCAGTGCATGGGAACAGGGATGGTGGGAGCAGGGCTACCGGTAGACAGGGGACCAGGGCCGCAGTGGGAGGGGCCGGGCGGGGGCATGAAGGATGGGCTGAGACCCGCCCCTGTGCTCACTGCAGCCTTGTGGCCCACAGTTCATTTCAAGGTGCACAAATTCGTGCACTAGGCCCCTAGTGTATTATAAATACACATATAAATGTCACAAAGTTGTATGTAAATGTCACAAAGGGAATGAGCCATTCTGCTTATGGGATCAGAAAAGGCTTTATCTTTGAGTTGACTTGAGGAATAAGTTGCAGTTTTCTGGGCTGTAAAGGAAGGTAAGAGTATTCTAAGCAGAAAGCACACCATGTGCAAAGGCCTGGCATATCCAGTCAGTGCAAGTAATGCAGTTTGGCAAGGCTGGAGTGAAGGGTGAAGATAGAGAGCAGTTGGAAATGATGCTGCAAACTGGGTAGGAATCAACTGGTCAAGGGGCTATAGCCAAGCGAGGAAGCCTGAGCTTTGGCTCATAGGTCTCTGGTTTTCCGGATATGCCCTAGAACTCCAGGGGATTCACAGAGGTGCCTGAGTTGTGGGTGAGAGTGTGGTCAGCAGGCAGGGAGTTGCTCCTACCCTGACTTCAATAGGACCCACTCAACTTTACATGTGTGCATGTCGGACTCCATTTTACTTAACAGTTGTTTATTGAGCATAGACTAGTTGCCAGACATTTTACTGCCATACATACATAATTCATAGCTTCCCAGTGCTAGGTGTCAGATACTCCTAGCTATAATTGGCGGGGAACGGCTCTAGGGTGTCGAGAGTGATTTGATCAGATCACTTCTTAGAAATTTCACTGTAGTTGTAGTTTGGACAAGAGGTTAGAGAGCAGAAAGGCTAGGTAGAAAACGAAGGTATAAAATCAATAGAACTTGAGGTACACTGAATGTGGAGATGAAGACAATGGCGTATTAGGATAAGCCCCAGGCTTCTAGCTTAGAGGAATGCGTCTACCATAAGGAAGAACCTCTGGGGCTTTTAATTTTTAGGGAGATGTTGGAAGAAGGAGAGCCGGTGAGAGAGGCTGAGGTGGGGAGCATGCAGGGAGGAAAGCAAGGGAGGGGGGGGAAGAGGCAGAATTTCAAGAAGGGAGATCTGTAGTCCAATGCTTTCAGGAAGATAGACCAAAAAGTATTCACTTGATTCGGCACATGGGGAGGCTTGGGTGACTTCAGCAGGATCAGTTTCAGTGGAGGCCAGATTGCAGTGGGCTGAGAAGTGAGGAAGTGGAGACAGACTAGTTTATCTTCTTCATGAGAATGGCTGTGAAGGCATATTACTAGAGAAAATGCTGGGGTGGGAGGCATGAGGTTATTAATATGTGTAGGAGAGGAATCCAGGATGGAAAATTGAAGATAATGCTGTGTGCGTGTGCATGCATGTGTGTGTGCGCGTGTTTGTGTGTGTGTGTGTGTGTGTGTGTGTGTGTAGTTGCTAAGGGAGATCCTGAGCAGGTGGGAGAAAGCTGCTTTCCAGCATGGTCTTTATTGAGAAGCCCTAAATATATAAGAATTTAATAGGAATGTATGTATAGCCTTTGGGGATGATTTTAAAATAAGAAATGGCGTCATATTCTCTAAATAGTTGCATTTAGTACATATATATACATACTAGAGGCCCGGTGCACGAAATTTGTGCATGGAGGGGGGTTGTCCCTCAGCTCAGCCTGTACCCTCTCCAATATGGGATCCCTTGAGGGCAGTCGGATATCCCTCTCACAATCCAGGACTGCTGGCTCCCAACTGCTTGCCTGCCTGCCTTCCTGATTGCCCCTAACTGCTTCTGCCTGCCAGCCTGATCACCCCCTAACCACTCTGCTGCCAGCCTGTTTGCCCCCAACTTCCCTCCTCTGCTGGCCTGGTCACCCCTAACTGCCCTCTCCTGCAGGGTTGATCACCTCCAACTGCCCTCCCTTGCAGGCCAGGTGCCTCCCAACTGCCCTCTCCTGCTGGCCATCTTGTGATGGCCATCCTGTGTCCACATGGGGGCAGGATCTTTGACCACATGGGGGCAGCTATATTGTGTGTTGCAGTGATGATCAATCTGCATATTACTCTTTTATTAGATAGGATAGAGGCCTGGTGCACGGGTAGGGGCCAGCTGGTTTTCCCTGAAGGGTGTCCCAGATCAGGTGGGGGTTCCCTTGGGGCGTGGGGCGGCCTGAGCGAGGGGCCTGTGGTGGTTTGCAGGCCGGCCACACCCCCTGGCAACCCAAGCGGAGGCCCTGGTATCTGGAATTTATTTTCCTTCTACAACTGAAACTTTTGCAGCCTGGAGCAGAGCCAACCCTGAGGCTCCCTTCGAGGCCAGCAGCCATTTCTGTTGGGGTTATAATTGAAACTTTGTTGCCTTAAGCAGGTGGGCCCGGCCAGGGTGTGCGGAAAGCTTTGCTTCCCCTGTTGCCGGCGGCAACCCTGGCCTGCTCTCTCAAGCTCCATTCTGCCGCCATTTGTTTGAATTTGTTTACCTTCTATAATTGAAACTTTGTAGCTTGAGTGGAGGCTTAGGCCTGGCAAGGGCAGGCAGAAAGCTTGGCTTCCTCTGTTACCTAGGAAACCTTTTTCTCTGTGGCTGTAGCCATCTTGGTTTGGGTTAATTTGCATGCTCACTCTGATTGGATGGTGGGCGTGGCTTGTGGGTGTGTCAGAGGTATGGCCAATTTGCATATTTGTCTATTATTAGGTAGGATATCTGCATGTCCACATATTTGGTGTATTTTGGGGGAAGTTTAGTGAGAAAAATTTGAAAGTAAATTTCAGTTTTATTAGGGTACTGGAGGATTTGGGGTATCAAGGAACCGTGGAATCCAAATCATTTTGGTTTAGTTATTAAATTTCTCTATTGAGGACATTCAGACTTCTGAAGCACAAGGCTGCCTTTGTTTAATTAAGCCTGACTGATACCTTAATAACTCATTTTGGAGTGCACAGGAAATGCTCAGGAAGTATTTTTATCATTGACGACTCCTGGAGAAACTCTTTCCTCTCTCACCTTTCTCCTCTCTTTATCCTTGTTGGCATTGAGTTTCCCATGAGTCGCCCAAAGCTGTTTCCCCCCTCCCTTTTAATGTACCTTACAGGATTCAATAGTGGTTTTTCATTGATCATCCATTTAGATGAAATATTATTTTCTGTTCCACAGCTGGATTTTATCAGAGATGCTGGTGACCTTCTGAGACAAGCCAGATGTGTGAAGTTATTAGCCTTTGGGGATGATTTGAAAACGAGAAATGGTGTCATATTCTCTAAATAGTTTTTAAAGCATTTCTGTGCTTTAAAAACATCATGGGTATATAATAACCTGTGAGCTGTCACTTGCTATGATCCTGCCAGAGGGCTGGCGGTTAGGGGAACGGATGGGAAGATTGATCTGGTTAATACGTAGCTCTGAATGGGGGGCTAAAAATCCATGTTTGGCCCTGACTGGTTTGGCTCAGTGGATAGAGCATCGGGCCATGGACTGAAAGGTCCCGGGTTCGATTTCGGTCAAGGGCATGTACCTGGGTTGCAGGCTCGATCCCCAGTAGGGAGCGTGCAGGAGGCAGCTGATGGATGTTTCTCATTGATGTTTCTAACTATCCCTCTCTCTTCCTCTCTGTAAAAAGTCAATAAAATACATTAAAAAAATAAAAAATAAAAATCCATGTTTGTTCTTGAATTTGTTGCTCATTTTCAGTGTGGGGTGGGAGACAGATATTAAATCCCACCGTGTGAGTGAGACAGCATCCACAGGTGGCTCAGAGGGGAATGCAACACCTAGTTAGCAATTAGGAGGGAGTTCAATCTAATATCAGAAAATGTTCCTGACAGCTGGGCTTGTTAAAGTATGAAATGGCCCTTGGGGAGAGCTTGACTCGGCACAGGCTTCACCTGGCCACAGTATTTATTAGTGATTATGAGAGTCAGGCTAGGTCTCCCAGACAGGAACAAGCCTGGTTCCTATGGTGTTATAGGTTTTGACATTGATTTTGCTCCAGACAAATAAATCTCTGACTGTTAACTTCTTCCCACCTTAATTCAGCAAAAGAAACATGTTCCTGGTTTATTCAGCACACCAGCTCTCTCCGCTTCTGGGTACTCCTCCTGAACACGTGCGGTTATGATTTCCAGTCTGTAGTCCCTGATTTTATGGTGCCAACATGTGCTGACTTATCTTCCACTGCTAGGCCAGCTTTCCTGGCGCCTGTCTTGGTTCTTACAGTTTCTCTAAACAGTACCCAAATGCTAGATTGTCAAAAGGAAGTTGACAGAAATATGCTGTGCTACACACTGGGAAAGGAGCTAATAAAAGTAGCCTTTTAATTGCTATAGTAATGATTTAGATGGGCAAAAAGTACTAAAGTTAAATTTGCATGACTAATTAATTAAGCAAAGCCCACAATTGACAAACATAATTAGCACATTCAAAATTGAAACCACATCCTGGTTGTCTTAACTTGGAGCCAAAAAAGACACGTGAAGCACCCAAAGCCCCCTTCTTCCCATGGTGTAGATTTGCTTGCATATTTAGGTGTATTACACATGGAGCATCGTTAATTGAAAAACCTTCATGAGGATCTTATTTATTTTTTTAACAGGAATTTTCATGAGTTTTGGCTTATTTATTCAATGTTTCAGCAGCTAAATTTTATCAAATAGAACAGAAATCTTCTCTAATAGGGGAAAATATTCTATATCTATCTATCTATCTATCATCTATCTATCTATCTATCTATCTGTCTTCACCTACCTTTCATTTATTCATCTATCTATAAATTCTTGGATCATCTTTTATGCTACATAGATATTTTGTGAGGAAGTGGTTCGATCTGGGACATGGGAAGCTATGTGATGCCATGTCGAATTACCATGGAGCTCTCTCGGTGGAAATTCATACTGCTTTCTGTAGCAAATCCTCAAGGTGCCAAAGTAAATCAGAGTCTCTGGAGTCCGTGCTGAGCCAAAGCCATGCTGGGTCTGGAGAAGTCGGGACAATATGCTTTCTGCAGTTCAGTCATGCTCAGTCAGTGTGTGCCATACTTTGTCACTTGGCTACCAAAGTAGAATTGCTGTATTCAGGTTACCACGAGGAAAAGTCACTTCCCCTGTAGCCTAGACATCCTTCCTCTTTCCATAAAGCAATGACCTCAAATGTACTAAAGACCAATATACCTGGGTCAGGCACCATGTTCTGCTCCCCATGGCAAACCCTCAAATGTACCTGCAAAACCAAGTTCTCATTCTTAAGCAATTGCAGCACAGCAAGTGGCAAACCTCCCTTCATGCAAATCAACTCTTAAAGGTCCCACCCACCAGTGCAACAGACTTCATGCGTTCATGGAACCGGTGCCAGACACTCTTCCACATACAGGCCACGCATGTCGGATACCAGACTGGACCTCTGCCACTTACACATGTGCCTCCTTGTGTAGGAATTCTTTTAATGGCAGACATCCTGATTCTGTGTAGCTTGTAAGAGCTTTTCATCCTCGACAGAGAGTAAGAAGCATTATGTGATTGTAATTATGAAAACTTTCGAAAATGCAGAAAAGTGCTGAGGACAATACTGTGAAATACCTAGGTAGCCATCAAGCAGAATTTCCAAATGGTATTTTTTATATTTGCTTCAGATTTTTATTTTTAACTCAAAGAACGAATGCTTTACTGATAATCTTTGATCTCTTCCATTTTCATTCTTCTTTTCCTCCCTGTGGGCCTTCCCAGGGGCATCACTGTTATGGTTCTGCTGTATGGCTGTCCCCTATATTGTTTATATTTTTACTAGATATAGAATATGCCTAAAATACATGTAGTATTATTTTCATACATTTTGTAAACTGATGGTTGCCAGATGGGAGGGGGGTTGGAGGGTTGGGTAAAAACAAGTTGAAGGGATTAAGAAGTACAAATTGGTAGTTGCCAAATAGTTATGGGGATGTAAAGTACAGGATGGAAATATAGTTAGTAATATTGTAATACCTGTGTATGGCGCCAGGTGGGTACTATACTTACTGGAGGGATCACTTCGTAAGTTATGTAAATGTCTAACCACTATGCTATACACTGGAAATTAATGTAATATTGAATATCAACTGTAATTGAAAACAACACACAACTCAAGATAAATTTTGAACCTGGGAAGGAAGTAAGGAAAATTCTTAGATTCCCTTGTTTTTATTCTGTGAGCTTCAAGTTTAATGGGGAGCAGGAGAGAAAGCGGAGGTTCCAAGCAAGGTGAGGAGTTGGATGAAAGACTTCCAAGATAAGTCCAGGACCTGAAAGGTGACCCGTACAAAGATTACCTGGAAAAAAACCACTCCTCCTGCATTCTCAAAGTAGGCAGAAAGGAACCTTGCCTGGCTCAGCCTGGCTCTAGGTGAACGGAGCCAAAACCATGCTGGGTCTGGAGAAGTCGGGAAAATATGCTTTCTGGTGAATAGGCTGGGGGCCCAGAGGAGAGAAGGACTAGGGTTGGCATTGCTGCATCCTACAGGTTTGTTTGTTTTTTTAATATTTTTTAAATTGACCTTTACAGAGAGAGGAAGGGAGAGGGAGAGAGAAAAACATCTATTGGCTGCCTCCTGCACGCCTCCCATTGGGGGTTGAGCCCAAAACCTGGGCATGGGTCTTGACCTGGAATCTAACCGGCAACCTCTTGGTGCACAGGACGATGCCCAACCAACGGAGCCACACTGGCCAGGGCTGCATCCTGCAAGCGTAGAAAAAGCCCTTTCAGAGAGCAAATGTTTTCACTGTCATTCAGTTCTAAATCTTTTATAACCCCACTTAATTTCCTCTTTAACCTTTGATTATTTATAAGTGCAATTTCCATTTCAAAATGTAAGAGTGTTTTTATTTTTACTCTCTTTTTTTTATCCTAATTTAATTGGAGTGTGGTCAGAGTATGCAAACTGTATGCTATTAACTTTTTGAATTTTGTTGACACATTTTTATTATGTAGTGGTTTTTTGTAAATATGCCACCTATATATGAAAATGTATATTCTCTAACTTGGAGGGTAGTCTGGTGTTCTCTCAAGTCTGTCATGTCATGTGTGTGAATTGTGTTGTCTGCTTCTTTGTCTGATCTCTCTACCAGTGTCTGAGCCAGTCGTGTTAAAAATCTCCCACTTAAATGTGGGCTTACCTAATTTTCTTTGTAATCCTATCAGTTGTTTTTTTTTCCGTTTAGCTATGTCTAAACTGTAAATTCATACGAATTAATGATAGTTACATTTTCTTAGAGACTTCGAATAAATCATTTCAGAGTGAAGCTCTTTATCTCTGCTAATGCTTTCAGCCTTAAATTCCACTTTATCTGCTATCATTGTTGTTCACTAGAATTCTTTTGCTTAGTATTTGCCTGGTCTATCTTTTTAATCTCTTTATTTTCAACTTTTCTGTGTTTGTTTTAGGTTGTCTCTTGAAAGTAGCCCATTGCTGATATATATATTTTTATCCACAGTTATACTAAGTTTCTTAATTACCTGAATTTAATTTGTTTCCATTGGTCGTGATTAATGACATAATTGGAATTATATCTATCATATTATGTTATTTTATATTTACTAAGCTTTTTACCTACTTGTGTTTTATCCTTTCTTTGCTCTATTCTGGATTTTATGTTTTTATTATTCTTTCCTTCACCTCTACCTCAGCAGTTTGAAAATTTTAGATTCTGCTTTTTAAGTAATTTCTTTACATTTCCTGGCAACTTGAGCCTCAGTTTCTCATGTGTGACAGATATTAATAGTGCCTATTTCAGGGTTTCTGTGATGATTAGGATGATGCACATAAACCACACAGTGTCTGTTAGAGATAGATATA
Organism: Ia io; assembly: GCA_025583905.1. NCBI lineage: Eukaryota > Metazoa > Chordata > Mammalia > Chiroptera > Vespertilionidae > Ia > Ia io. Next base: position 1,128,443 of record JAJQQW010000021.1, read on the forward strand.
GATAAATATAGATAGATATAGATATATAGATACGTGAGTCACTACATCACATCAAATAGACCACGTTAGAATAGACGACAATCTATGATATAACAATATGAGCCTGTGACTTGTAACCAGGTTTCTTCTGCTCCTCCTCATTATCCTGGAATTTTGATGCACTTTTTAGGCTTTGGGGGGATGGAGAATAGCAGGTCATTACCCTTCAGGTTTGGGGTTGTGTCTAGGAGCCTGTGGTTTTTAATGTTGGACAGAAAATTACAGACTTAACAGGGGTTTGGTGCCCATACAGAGCTAATGGAAGATGAGTCCTATGAATGGTAGGGATCTTATTCATAGGCACATTCTTCCCTGAGGAGCCATCCTCCCTGTGGTCTGAGCTTTTGATTGAATCCTTGACAGTTTGAGCTGCAGGAAATCACTGTGGCTTTGGCTTGTGAACAACTAGTAGTGGGGAGGCAGGAATGAAAGAAGTAATGCTTTGCCCTGGCTGGTGTGTCTCAGTGGATAGAGCATTGGCCCACACACCGAAGGATTGAGGTTTGATTCTGGTCAAAGGCAAGGGCATGTACCTGGGTTGTGTGCCCCCCCGCCACTCTCCTACCAGGGTGTGTGTGTGGGGAAACAACCACTTGATGTGTCTCTCTCCTGTTGATGTTTCTCTCTCCCTCTCCCCCTCCCTCCCTCCTTCCCATTCTCTCTGAAAAGCAATGGAAATATCCTTGATTTATATTCTACTAGAGGCCCGGTGCATGAAATTCGTGCATGAGGGGGGGGTGTCCCTCAGCCGAGCCTGCACCCTCTCCAATCTGGGACCCTTCGAGGGATGTCCAACTGCCCGTTTAGGCCTGATCCTAAACGGGCAGTTGGATAGCCCTCTCACAATCCAGGACTGCTGGCTCCCAACTGCTCGCCTTCCTGCCTTCCTGATTGCCCCTAACTGCTTCTGCCTGGCAGCCTGATCACCCTCTAACCACTCCCCTGCCAGGCTGATTGATGCCTAACTGCTCTCCTGACAGCTCGATTGCCCCTAACTGCCCTCCCCTGCAGGCCTGGTCACCCCTAACTGCCCTCCCCTGCAGGTCTGGTCCCCCCCAACTGCCCTCCCTTGCAGGCCTGGTCCCTCCCAACTGCCCTCCCCTGCTGGCCTGATCACCCACAACTGCCCTCTCTTACAGGCCTGGTCCCTCCCAACTGCCCTCCCCTGCTGGCCTGATCGCCCACAACTGCCCTCCCCTGTAGGCCTGATCCCTCCCAACTGCCCTCTCTTGCAGGCCATCTTGTGGTGGCCATCTTGTGTCCACATGGGGGCAGCCATCTTGTATGTTGGAGTGATGGTCAATGTGCATATTACTCTTTTATTAGATAGGATTGGCTAAGGATTTTATAGAGGTCATTTATAGAGGTACATAGTGGGAGTGGGGGTTGGGGGAGAGCTGGAGAGTGGATTATCTTAAATATCTATTTGAATAGCTAAAGTGACAAGACTTCAGACAGAGGGTTGAGGACATGGTAAAACTCGCAGCTAAGGTGAGTAAGAGGGCTGCACCCCATTCTCTGCTTGGGGTAACATCTATGCATATAGAGTTGAGGTCTAGTCAGGAAAAGGAGTGGAGGTCCAAGAGTGATGGGAAAGACCTGGAAATCCTAGGGATTCCCCTTCAAAGTCAGAAATAAAAGGATGGTCATTTCGGAAGTAAATGTAACTCCTGCTGACAGGAGAAAGGAAAGGGAGAAGGACAAAGGGAGGAAGAACCATGATCTGAGGGACAAAAATAATCAATAGAGTGAAACAGTAGGAAGGTTAGAGCGACAAAATCGAGTGTTATTTTACTAAATTCAAGACATGTGGTCAGCTTCCCATTGGAGAAAGAGAACACTATGAATAGATCAAATACAAAGAGAACCTTGAATGTCAGGATCACTATTCCTCCTCTATCCCATAATGGTTTTTAGGTCAGGTAAGAAGTTAACATTTGCTGACTTGTTTCATTTTTTTATTATTTCCTCTTGTCCTGCATGTGAAGAGGCCAGCGGACCTTTAAATGACCCAATGGCAGAAAACCAAGGGAATAGGGACAAGCTTACTAGTAAGTGCCTGGCCTAGATAATGAGTCTTTGAATAATCAAGAATGAGGAGTATTGTCATCCTAATACTGGCGCAGTAATTAGACTTCGATGCTTTGAACTAGGCTGTGATAATTTGCATGTGTGGATGTGAAGCTGGATAGTTTTTAATTAGCAACCGAATAATTGGTCCTGCATTTCCTCAGCAGAGGAACATCTTGGTTCACATTTCTGGGAAGTCTAGAAGAATGAAACAGAAACTCAGCAACACAGATGCAGTGACCACAGGTGCTCTTTTGTTTTGCTGAAGAAGTTCTTTTCAATGCACACAGTATGCCATCCCCAGGTCACCTTTCAGACTCCCTGTTTCGAGACACAGCTGACTCCCAATTATAAAAGTAAAAGCAATTATTTGGATGCTCACCATGAATTGAAGATTGCAGTTTGACGCTTATTTATGAGAAATAACCCACACCAGGAAAACAGTCTATTTAAAATGCAGCGTGCGCTCTGACTGATTTGCAGCAATAACAACAGTCACATCCCTGGTGGTTCTTCAAGATGTTCCTTTCTTCCCGTGCCATAGGAAGCAAATGTTCTGCTTGGATTTTGATGTCTCTCTTCCTAGGGTTGCACATTTCTGGGCTCTTTGCATATTAGAGATGAAGGGAGAGAAAGAACTAAGAATCCCAAACAATGGCATTTTAAAACTCAAGTTTGGGAGTTATTTTGATTCGCAATTAAGATTTCCACGTTGTTTGAACTGAAGTTAGAAATTCAGTTGTTAATTAAAGCATCCACAAAATGGAATCTCTACTTTCTCCCAAACAGCATCCTCTCTTTTTTTAAAAAAAATATGTTTTCGTTGATTTCAGAGAGAGGAAGGGAGAGGGAGGGATAGAAACATCATGATGAGAGAATCATCAATTGGCTGCCTCCTGCACGCCCCCTACTGGGGATCGAGCCTGCAAGCGGGGAATCCGAACCGTGATCTGCTGGTTCAAGGGTCAGTGCTTAACCACTGAGTCATACCACCAGGCGGCATCCTTATCTTTTAAGCACAGAACAGGTTTGTGATTCTGTAGCTCCTAGTATGTAGAGAACCCAGAGAAGGTATTACTTACCTCAAATACTCTTAAAATAATCCCGATGAAATACTATCTGAACAATACAAGTATTCCTTAATTAATTGAAACTCTGCTTAAAAATAATTACCTTTAGGGATTGGATGGTGGAGAATATTTACAATATTTAAAAAATGTCATACTATATTTAGCATAAATGATAAAATTAAAAGAACCAAAACAGAACACAAAAACTGGAACTCTTGCCAGTAGGGGCATGAGCGTTATGCCGTCTCACCAAGTGAGTCTAGCTGAAAGGTAGAAATTCCTGAAGCCTGGTGGTTTACTGGAACTCCAGGCTCTTTTTAAATAAAGCTTAACGTTTACACTCATTCTTTTCCCTCTCTTAAACTTTCTGGACTTAGCAGACATGTTGGTACTGTTCTAATGTTGAGTTCTTATTTTAAACTAGAGGCCCAGTGCATGACATTCATGCATTGAGAGGGGCGTCCCTCAGCCTGGCCTGTGCCCTTTCACAGTCCGGGAGCCTTCAGGGGATATCTGACTGCCGGCTTAGGCCCCGTCCCCATGGGGTGCAGGCCTAAGCTGGCAGTTGGACATCCTTAGCGCTGCCACCATCGCCGCAGCACTCGCCAGCCGTGAGCCTGGTTTCTGGCTGAGTGGCGCTCCCCCTGTGGGAGTGCACTGACCACCAGGGGGCAGCTCCTGCATTGAGCATCTGCCCCTGGTGGTCAGTGCACATCATAGCAACCAGTCGTTCCACCGGTCAGTCAATTTGCATATTACCCTTTTATTATAAAGGATTGTGTATCTTTTAACCCTTTGCACTCGCTAGCTTTTTTCTCAATTCCTTTATTCTACTCGGGATTTAATTTTTTAAATACCCCAGATTTTACAAAGCGCGGCAGTAGAATAAAAAACTGGAGTTCCTTTTCATACAAACTTATTTATTTGGATTTTTTTATATTTCAAATTATTGATACATTCAAAGAGTAATTTTAATCTCTATGCTAACCGTGTCGAGTTATACTCGACATCCGAGTGCAAAAGATTAAAACTTGTCTATCCAACTAGCTTATAAGATTCTTGAAAACAGCGGCCATATATTCAACTTAAAAAAAAAATCATACAGCCTGGCTGGTGTGGCTCAGTGGTTGAGTGTTGACCCATGTACCAGGAGATCAAGGTTTGATTCCCAGTCAGGGCACATGCCTGCCCGCCTGGGCATCTGGCTCGATCCCCTGTGGGGGGCATGTAGGAGGCAGCTGATCAGTGATTCTCTCTCATCATTGGTGTTTCTATTCATCTCTCCCTCTTCCTTGCTTTCTCTGAAATCAATAAAAACATATTAAAATCTTACATACCACCTGGTAACATACCTTGATACATTAGAAACCCAACAGACACTTCATTGATTTCATTGCTAATATTTTTAATCATGTCATGTGCTTGAAAACCTTCATTTTCTTTAAATATATGACCTTAAGAGGTTTGCTTCCTTCTGAAAGGTGGAACTTTTATTACATTTAGGAACTTGGTTCCCCGTTAAATGCATCTATTAACTGAGAGACACCTGTATAAATATGCTCCTCCCTCCACTAGCACACACACAGGCAAAAGTAAATGTGATGGTGGAAGTGATGGAGAATGGGGGCAAGTCTGTCTGTTTGCGTTAATTAAAAAGGTCCGTAAAGGAGACATTGATAACTGCAAGGTAACTAACAACGTAAGGTTGTATCCTGTATCAGAGCTCACAGAGAGAGGGAGAGAGCAGTAAGGCTTTGTGTTTAAGTAGCAAAATGGAAACTCTTTTTTTCTATACCTGGTTTCCTTAGAGCGTTTTACTTTGGGCATATGGAAATTTCATACTCCCCAAAACACTTATCAAGCCCACTGCGGTACCACCAATTTCCCTCTTGAACTCTGAATATGAGGGTTGGAGAGAGCTGGCAGTTCTGTAAGCAGAATTAATCTCTTAAATTCTGCGTGTACCTTTTGGCATGGGACAGAGCAGGGGAGGACAGCGTTGTTGGTATTAATATAGTAAATGGCTTCTCTAAGCTGACTTGGTTGTAAACAGGATGCTAGCGACTTGATCCTGACAATAAGCCTGAATATTATTCCCTTCCATTGAAGAGCATTTTAGGGCATAGCTCTTACTTCTTGCAACAGTTGTAGGATGAACCGGAGGGTAAAGACAGCAGAGAAACAGTGGCAGATCTTACTAAAAATAGAACCGAACTCTCTTTTCTACCCTCTGCCATCAACAATGAGTATCTCTTCTGAATATTCACTATTAGCTGAGCCCCATTCAGAAACTTCCCGTCTTCCTGTTGTCACTATGACTTTCTGACCCATATGGCTTAGAAGTGCAGGAGAAGTGAGTGTCTTCCGTCCCATATTACACACGGCACTGCTGCCGTGGTTTCCGCTTGCCTTTCCTCCTCTCAGGGAAAACAAGAGACCTGCTTCCCACAAAAACCCAGCCAGAGCAGGGCCAGTTGGCTGGGATTCCCTGTAACCTAACAGAGCACGTTTAATGACTCAAGAGAGGCCTGCTGTATATTGCAGCTCGTGGCTCATGAAAAGATACACTATGTTAATTTTCTGAACTGGGTCTCTGAGGCTGTATAATGCCTCTCCTGAATGAACTGCAGCGATTTGAGTGTCCAGCATCTCCAGCTCACCAAGGGAAGGGCATCCTTGGATGTTAGTGAGCTGCTACATTCCGGCTGGGCTGCATCCTCTGTGCAGGAAAATGGCTAATGGATGCAGATTCTTCATGGTTTGGGGTAAAAGAAGACGTATTCGAGTCCACAGGAGTGGATGTAAGGACTGACATGATTCAACACATAAATAATCTGGGAGAAGAAGTAAGCTGTAAATCACTGATGCAGACAACCTACCCCCTGCAATTGCTTGTTCACTTGTCTGTGTCCCCCACCTGAGTAGTTTTTTTTGTGTGTGTTTTTTTATACTCCTCACCCAAGGACATTTTCATTGATTTTCAGAGAGAGAGCAGAAGGGAGGGAGGGAGGGGGAGAGAGGAGAGAGGAAAGAGGAGAAAAGGGCGGGGCGGGGGGGGGCGCGGGAGAGAGATGTATGGATGTAAGAGGGAAACAGATTGATTGCCTCCAATCCTTGTTTTCCTCTGGGCAGCGCACTTCTCCCCTATTGATAAATGTGGGTAACGAATGTCGCGAGCCTCTCCTTTTAGAATACGTCAATTGTTCCTTATTGCTTCAGAAAGAACTCGAAACTCCTTAACACAGTGTACAGGGCTTTGTGCCCTCTTGGTGCCCGCCTTCCGCTCTAGCCTCCTCTCTCCTCTCCAGCTGGGTTCAGCTACTCTCAAGACAACAAATGGCTATAGTCTTCTCTGGGCCAATCTCTGTGTAGGCATTCTGCCTGGAATATTACCTGCCACCTCCCCACATCTGTCTCACTTTTAATAACAGTGCTAGTAGTTAAACTCTGGGCTAAGCAGGACTTACACGGATTCTTTCATGTAATCCTCCAACAACCCATGAGTACCATTACGATTCCTATTTCTCAGATAAGGAAACCGAGGCTTAGTGAGTGTAAGAGCCCTACCCAGGCTCACATAGTCAGTAAGCAGCACAGTGAGTTCAGCTAAGTAGCCTGACCCTGGAGCCCACTCTAAGGCTGTGCTGCCCCCAGCATGTGAGCTAAACAAGGTTATGTGGCTCTCCTCATTATTTAGACATCACTGGCTCCAGAATCCCTCCCCAGTATGGCCCTACTCCAGCCTCTAGTGGGTCACGTGCTCTTCCTCTGCTTGGCTTCCATTTCTCCCCTTACTGCATGTATCATACAAACCCCCTGCCATTGCTTGTTCACTGTCTGTGTCCCCCACCTGAGACCCACAGGGCAGGGTCCCTCCGCCTCTCTTGCCATTTTATCCCCAACAGCCCCCCAGAAAGCATGGCGTTCAGCAGCAGCTCAATAAATGTTTATGGCCCTTTAATTAAACGGAGCTCTACTGAAATCCCTGCACGATTCTTCTGGCAGGAAAAGGTTAATCCTCATTCCACAGATTTAAATACTCAGCAGCTTCTCCTTCCTCTGGGACTCCAGAATTATGTGAGGAGACGGAGGCTGTCTTGTGGTTAACAGAGCCTCGTCATAGGGGTCAAGGCTGCCACTCTATCAGGCTTTTGCTCACTCTGAGCTTTCTCTCCCCCATCACGTTCTGGTGTACAAAAAAAGAGATAAACCAGGAAGTGGCTTGTAGCTTTACAGAAAGATTCGCCAAAGGATTCTCACTTCTCATTTGGCTTGTTACCCATGTCACGTGACACTGAAGCTGGTAGAAACACTGGACTGTAGCCCACCCAACCCTTTATCATTGGAAGGAGCCTCAAATTCACCATTAGTTAGTGGTCAAGCCAGGGCTATCATCGACATCTTTTATTTAATGATGGACTTATTTGGTGCACATAAAATATGAATACAATTTTTTTAACCTTCACATTGATAGGAATAAATGTGTTGGCTCTGAAACAACTTATAACGTATTTGTACACATCATCAGTGCAGACACAAGAAAAAACTTCGTTGAAGTCTAACATACATTCAGAAAATTGTGTATAGCTTGGTGAATTTTCATAACGTGAATATAACCATGTAACCAGCACCCAGGTCAAGAAAGGGGACATTAGGTCCTTGGTTGATTACCTCCCACCCACCCACCCTCCCCTACCTTCCCTTCGAGACCATGGACACAGACAAGGGGGTGGTGAGGGCCTGGGGCCAGGGGTGGTGGTGGACTAAAGGGGACATATGTAATACTTTCAACAATAAAGAGTTACTAAAAAGAAAAAAGAAAGGGAACATTAACAACGGATGATTTTACTATAAATAATATATAATTACTTTCATATTATCTCCTAAATATGTTCTATAAAATAGATCACAGGCTTATAATAACAGGAGGTCCTTATGGGGGTGAGTGGAGAGGGAAAGGAACTTTTAAGATGGCAATTTATCCTCATGTGCAGCTCTTAGCATCATGGTGTTTAAAGCATGTATCTGTTTGCTTTTGTGTAATGAAGATGTGGCTGTTGATGTGTGCTCAGGCTGATATTGTAAAGTCATAAAGGGCAATCTTGTGTGACTCTAACGAACATTCTGTAGTGCTCACATATCTACTTAAAGCATTTTTTTTTGATGATTTGTTACATGGGATTTGTAAGCATAGGTGTGTATACTTCATTCTTTTAAAAACAAGGTGAAATCTTGAATCTGTTATTAGCTGTATCTATACTCTGATTGCATGGAGCTCCTTATATGTTTTACTTACTCTTTGGGGCAAACTTGAATGTAATTCTGAGTGGAGTGACTGGCATTAATGTGTGTCTTGTAGAGCTGTCCTGCCTCGGTTCTAAGCCAACTAACCTATTACCCAGCTCCTTAGCACCAGGCTTTAAATGTCCAATTTACTATTACCTGACATAGAACTTTATTCCTGATGTAGGCATTACCCAATACTTTGGAAAAATTATTTAACCTGAAACTACTAGAATTCCAATTCCAACTACTAGAATTACCAATTCTGTCATATCATTATAATAAACATTTGGGGGATGAAACTTCTGCCTAAAATTGGATCGAAATATTACACTTATCAGAAAGGCCATTACATTACATGAACATTTTCATTGTACAGTTCAATTAATAGAACAGTGACTGGGCAATTTCTTGAAGAATTTCTCATGATCTAAAAGTTGCTTAGCCCAATGGATTTTTAATAACAGCCTAAGAAAGCTTTTCTTCCTCATTCCCTATCTCCATCCAAGGATAAAATTCATCCATTATTCAGAGCAGTGGCTCAACTAACCTTAGTCCAGAAAAGAAGTTCTTACCTGGTTTAAACTTACTTCCTGCTGTCTAGAATAGCCCATTCAGCAAGCAACATATTAATCTACTTAATTAACATGTATTGTGCCTTCCTTAAGGCCAGGCAGGGTTCAATTATTCGCTATAGCTAATTTTACCTTTCTCGTTTTTGTATCTCATTCTGCTTCCCCTTAGTCTTATCAGCTTATAACAAAAGCTCAGTAGGAGACTAGCAGTAGCATGATAGAATTAAATGGAATGTCACTGAAAAGCCTGGGAGTTTGAAAGGTGCCTCTTAACTTCAGCAGGGAGGCGGGATAACACAGACCTTGCCCTTGGCTTGGAGAAGTTTGTGTGGCAAGTATATGATGGTTATTCCATTTGTTTGCTATTACTGGACTCTATATTTCTTACATGAGAACCATATTTAAACAGGATCACTACTGAGTGTACACATTCCCCTGTAAAGGGAAGTGCTGTCATCCTGTTGACACCGCCAAAGCCTGTTAGGACTATTAATTTGGTTGTTCATTTAGGCATGCATGGTTGCCACAGCAACAACACTCTTATAGCTCCTTCAAGCCCTTTGAGCAATGAGCATCTGTTAAGGTGTCTTAGTTTCTATCCTTCCTGTCACAGACTGAACCCCTCACTTGCTCTCCTCATGAGCTACATATTTATCAAGAATCCCTAGAGAGAAAAGAGACTCTTTGCTGGAGCAAGTCGAAGGAGAGGGCTAAATGAAAACAAAGGCCTTTGTTTTCCATGGGTTGCTACAGAAGACCTGAGAATAGGTGGCTTGGAAGTCAGATGATTATGAACAATTTTGGTCAGCTGAAATGCGAATAAGTCCTTGGCAAAGTTCATAGCCAATCTCTTATACAGGTTGGCCAGGACACCAAGTGTCCTGCTGAGAACCAAAATTGTAGATTCTAGCCTGTGGTATGCCGTAATAGGGTGCAGTCTCTTGCCAACTATTTTTCATATGCCAATACTTTCTCCTTAAGAACTGTATGGTTTTCAGAAAGTGCGTGTCCTGAGGGGACTTTATTTCCTCTTTTTTTATTTCCTCTTAACCACGACTGGTAGTGAAAGCTTACATATTTTCAAAAGCCTTTGTTGGAACTAATAGATAACCATCTTCTAAGACAGCGGTCGCCAACCGGTGGTCCGTGGACCACTGGTGGTCCATGAGGTCCGAAAGATTGGCAACCACTGTTCTGAAACACTATTCAACATGAGTCCTTGTCTTTGATCCTGTCCTAATTTATCTCATCTGTAACTTACACCGTCAGAATTGGAGGAGAGCAACATTATGTGCTTGCCAAGAGAAAGGAGTGGAGACAGGGGCAATCTGCCATTTACAGCTGTTGAGATGAGATATATTAAGTCTTTGCAGAATCCTTAGTTGAAACTTACGTGTAAAATGTTAGGGCATCTGATTCAGTAAGTTTATCAAAACATCATTATAGGTTTCCTACTCCTGCAATTACTCTGATCAAGATGATCAAGAACAGATTTCTGTATTCATTTCTGCAGAGACGCTTACTCATGTCTCTTCAAAATTCTCTTACCTAATGATACCTATTGTTCAATAATAGATAATATTTAACAGAACAATCTTTTACTTGGGGAAAATTATCTTTGAGAAGAATCTACTGATCAAGTAATTGTCATTTCCACCTTTCAGTTTAGAGGAGAAACTTCTAGGCTGAGTTCTATTCTTAGGTAGGAAGGTTGAGTCTGGGTTACTCTGGCTTCCACAAGACAATGAGTGTGTTCTGAGGGCTTCTTTTTTTTGCAAATGTTTGTGGGGACTTCTGGGACCAATTTTTGAAGGATTCTCCTATTCCCACCTACATTTCTGGACTCTTTTTACTTTCTAGTCCCATTTTATCAGAAAAGAACTCTTCATTTTATTTTTTTGCTTCCCTAGGATCATAAGATTATAGTATTCTTGAGGTAGAAAACACCTCCCATTTTCTCGTATACATTTCTGTCCTTAATACTTGCAGTCCTTTAACTATGCTCATGTTGTCCATTTTTAAAAATTTGTATACATTAATTTGTTACAGATGAGCACAAACCAAACATTTTTTATTATATGCAATTTATTATACCAGTGCAGTGTTAAAGGAATCAGCCCTAATTACAAATAAGGTTTTTTTTTTTTCTAGTTCTAACTTTGATTTTAATTCATGGGATGACCCTGGATAAGTCCTTTAATTTTTCTAGGTCTCAGTTTCTTTATCTGTAAAATGAGAACAGCATTCTTTATAACTTATTATAAAGATAAATGAGATACTATATGTGAAGGCTCCTGGGAAAGTGTGAAGTACTATATATAAATATGAGGTCTGTGCATAACCACTTACACTGAGTGCCTCTGGGGTCCACATCAGCCTATTGGCTTTGACTGTACCCTGGGCTAAGGTGGCAAAAATCCTATTATAAATCCACTGCAAAAATGTAGATTTACCTTGACCAAATAATTTCACTACTAGAAATCTATACTGAGGAAATATTCACATGTGTGCATGCAACCACAAATGTTAACTGAAGCATGTAATTGGAAAACTGGAAACAACCTTAATTTTCCATCAGTAGGAAGAAAGTTAAATAAATATCCACACCACGGAACACACTGCTCCTCTAAACAAATAAGATTGATGTATTCTGCAATTGCATGGAAATATCTTCAAGTTGCATGAAAAAGCAATTCACAGAACAGTACATAGTGTACTATCTTATTTATGACAAAACACACACAGAGAAATAAACAGAAACCTCATCTACATATGCAGTGTATCTACACTAATAAAAGAGTAAGATGCAAATGGACCATACCTGCATGATGCCCACCATCCAATCAGGAGTGAGTATGCAAATTAATCCAACAAAGATGGCAGGTTAATTTGCATACACAGGCATTCCGCACCACCCAGCTGCTCCGGGCCTCTGGGCAGCATGGGAAGGCGGAAAGGCAGCTCTGGCCAGAGCAAAGGTGGTGCCAGCAGCCAGGGGAAGGAAGGCCCTTTCTTGCACGAATCTTCATGCATCGGGCCTCTAGTTTGTATATAAATTTGTAACAGCCTTATGTCATCGTATATCCCTATGTCACTCTTATTATACCATGCAATGTGGAGAGTAGAGGTTAAGAAATGGGTTCTGGTGTTACACTGTCTTCAGATCCTGGCAGGACACTTATGACATGTGTAATTATGGGCAAATGACTTATCCTTTCTGTGCTTCACTTTCCTATCCCTAAAATGGATTTGACACACTATGTGCAGTATAATCCCAATTATGTTTTTTTTAAAAATACACCGTGTATGCACAGCAGAAAGACTGACCCACCAATATACCAACAGTAGTTATTATTCAGTGGTTGGACCATGAGTGACTTTACTTCTTTTCTTTTTTAAAATAAATTTCCTATAATAACAATGTAAAAAGCAAACAAACAAAAAAAGAATTTGACAGTTTTACCTAACTCAATTTATTTTAAATGCATAGAAAAAAATCCAGATGAACACATTAGATCATCCCGTGACATAGATAGTGTCAGTGTTTTATGAAGTTAGAATATATTACAGCCTAGTTGTTTCCAGCTTTCTCGTCTTGTCCCCACTTCAGCTGTAACTCCTAATTGTAGACTCTCCATTAATAGTCTCCTGCCATGGTCAGTATTGTGCTAGGGATATGGCAGACACTGAATATCTATATTACAAAAGAATAATAACATATTATCTAACAAAAAAGAGAGGGTTTTAACTTGAATTTTTCTATTAATTTATTCATTCATTTATTAATAAGTTATTCAGTAATTCAACAAATGGCAGTTGAGCATCCCTTACAGAGCAAGCATAGTAAGTGTTGGTGGACAGTGGTGATGAAAAGCTATGAAACATCTAATTCGACTTAGTTCTCTCGACTTGGAGGTCTGAACTGGTCCAGGTTTTAAACAGAGTTCATGCTGTCACCTACAATTCTTCTATGTGAAGAATACCCTTCAATGACTCAGATGAATGTGAACAGAGGAAGCCAGTAGGGCCCTGGAGAAGCTGACAGAGCATGAGGTGCCCCAGATGATTCTGAAGGCCTAAGACCCAGAGCATCCTTTGCTCTGGTTGAGAGATCTGTAGTGAATGTGCCAGTTATAAGCAGGGCTGAGCTTGCACAGCACGTGTAGGTTTGAGGGCATTATCTCCGGAGCCACACTGCTTGAGTTCAAAACTAACCCCACCACCTATCAGGTGGGCAGGGCAGTCTTGGGCTAAACATACACTCTCTGCCTCAGTTTCCTTACCTGTTGAATGGAAGTAATATGACTTCCTTGGGTTATTTGCAGATGAAAAGAGATGATATATTTGAAGTACCTAGCATAGTGGTTAATATATTCAAGCATCCAACAAATGATAGCTATTATTCTTTAAAAATAAATCTTATCAAAGAATAAAGCAGTCAGTCCATCAATGTGGGGGTCCCTGATACCAGATAAATGTGGAGATAGGGTAAGAACAGGAGATTTTAGGAGATGGTGAATAATGAGAGTCAGAGATAGGGTGAGAGTACAATTGATATAGGCCCGTGGTCGGCAAACTGCGGCTCACGAGCCACATGCAGCTCTTTGGCCCCTTGAGTGTGGTTCTTTCACAGAATACCACGGCCTGGGCAAGTCTATTTTGAAGAAGTAGAGTTAGAAGAAGTTTAAGTTTAAAAAATTTGGCTCTCAAAAGAAATTTCAATTGCTGTAGTGTTGATATTTGGCTCTGTTGACTAATGAGTTTGCCGACCACTGATATAGGCCAAAGAATCAGAGGACCCAAGGATTTTAGAATCAGAATCCATTCACTCATCCATCCATTCATTCCGTATACTGGGCACCTACTATGTGCTAGAAGCTGTTCTAGTTGCTGAGTCTACGCAGTGACTATAACATTGCTGCACTCTTGAGCTTTACATTTTAATGGCAGAACTGGGCCACATGATCCCTTCTTATCACATGCAGGAACCCTGCTGCAATGCGCCCACTGCTGCTCCTCTGTCCTCTGTGTGTATATGCCGTGGGAAAGCGCATGAGTGAGCAGGAGCAGCACATTCCATGCGTGGACAGCTGGAAATGCGAAGTGCTTGCTAAAGTATCTAAGTGTAACTGTGCATTGAAAAGAATACCGAATTCCGAATAAAGCTAACCTGCTTCCATTGGATAGCCTTAGGAAGACCCCAGAGGCTCAGAAGAAAACGAACTTTGGCAAATATAATCCGGGATGAGAAGGGTCAGAAGAAACAGATCACCCAGGTGTGTGGCCATCGAGAATGCAGCAGAGGGTTCTGGCGGAACTGCGGGAAGACCCTAATCTGAGGAGGCAGAATCACGCAGTGTGATGAGGGGGCTCCTGTCCCCATTGGGAAAGGTTCAGTGGCCTCAGATCTGACTTTCCTCTCAGCCGTACCTGCCCAGCTCATTACCTCATGCGCTCCACTATCTGCACTGCCCAAGCTCTTCCTGAGGAGCAAGCAAACCTTCCCTCCAGGGAGGTCACCACGGATTGCAGTGCTTTGCTTCATGTAGACATCCCCCCAGGGAAAGAGCCGTCACTTTCCCTGCTGGGCCACAGATTGAGGGGCCCCAAGGCTTGATGGCAGGCCAGTGCCAAACCAAGCTTCCGGAACCAGGCACAGGCGCCAGTTTGTATCTGAACTTACCTCCTCTTTCAGAAGAGCATTCCTTGCCTTTGTTTCTTATTTGCATTTAATCCCCATGGATCACAGTTTTGTTCTGTGGATCCACCTAGCAAAACACACGATTCAAGGGCTCTCGGTCCTTGACTGGCTCACAGAACTACAGAATTCTGAGAACATCGGCCCTCTCACTACAGATGTGGAACCAGGGCTTGGGAAAGTCAAATGACCAGCCAAGGTCAAGTGGCTAGTTGGTGAAGAGTGCTGGACTAGAGCTAAGGTTGCCAGGGTTCTGGCAACCACACAAACACATTTTTAAATTAGCAATAGGAACATATGCTCAAAAATAACTCCTCAACCTCCTAGAAGAGAGATCTCAGATGTCATAAGTAAAAGAGTATAGAGTTGAGGTTTGAAGTATCCTTTCCTTTTATTTTATTTTCAATAATGTCTAGCTTGGCACAGCCTTGACTCTGAGATGTGTTCCACTGGAGTATCCTGCGTGTGTGCCTGTGTGCCTAGGGGTGATGTCAGCATGGCTCTCCGAAGATTTCAAGAGGATGCCTTCTCTTGGGTTTTATTTTGTAGGAAAATAAATCTGTGGTGGTTTTGGGTTTCCTTGTCTTATGAGCTGGGGGAGTCAGCCAGGAGGCTACTGTCTCCTGATTTTCTATGTGGTCATCATCTGTACTCCATTCAGACCACAGATAAGACCACTGGATCGTAAAAGGTATCTCAGGGACTGTCCATGTGGTCATCAGTGGGGAGGGAGAGGAGTGGTATGCAGACAAGCAACTCTGACCAAAATATTTCTTCTGAAAGCTCATACTTGCAGTGTGAATTCACCACTGGAAGACTGCCATGCTTTCTATTTTAAGATCCCATGTCCCTTATGTGTCCCTTTGCTGATGCTTACGCTGCTGTGTGGTGTGGAGAGTAGAGATGAAGACAAAGCATCCTGAAACTGGACTATCTGACTGCAAATCATTTACATTTACTAATTTTGTGATTATAGACAAATGACGTAATCTTTATGTGTTTGTTTCCTATCCTTAAAGGGATCTGACACATTTATGTAACTCAAACGATTGCTATGAGGACTCACTAGGTATAGTATAGACACACTGGCACCTACTATGTTAGTTGCTGCTGTTAACGTCTTCCGCTTGTGTAGCCCAGCGGTGTGGAAAGAACACTGGGTCATGGATCAGGAGACACAAGGTCCGGTCCTGGCTCTCACTTTGTGCGGTTACATGAACTTGAGCCAGTCACTTGATCCCAGCTCACAGAATGCAAGACACAGAAGCAAGTATTTTGTCTAATCTCCTCAACTTACAAATGAAATTGGGTCTTGAGAGAGGAAGAGGCTCACCCAAACTCCACAGGGAGTTAATGTCCAGGCCAGGATCAGCTAGCAACTGCTCTCTTGATTTCTAGCCCAGAGCTCTTATATTCATTACTTGGGGACAGAAGACCTTGCCAAGTGTCCCCAACTCTGCTGAAGATCTGAAGACTTTGGAGTTGGCAGGCAAAGCGTTCCTAACAAGCTGTCTTTGGGTTGTGGCCATCCCAGAGGCAGCAGCCAGTGCATTCTAATATGTCATGGTTGGCATAAGTGTCAGAAGCAAAGAGATGCCTCTAAGATGCTACTGGAGGAACGCTTCTGCACCTCTGGCAACCCCAGAAAACTCCTTCCTGACTGACAGGACAAAGTTGAGCTGGTGCTCAAAGCCCAGCGGCTTAATAATTGACTATGTTTCTTCTTCCTTTCGTGGCTCCGGGCAGAAACTCACAGTGACTGTGTCTCTGTCTTAAACTGTGGATTTCTCCTTTTGAACTCTCACTATAGGCCTTTCCCATCCCTTTCCTTCTCTCTTCCAACTTACACTCAGACCATGGAATGACAGGTTGATCAGAATATCCAGTTTCGGGTACATGGCTTTGACCGGTAAGACCCTCTTTCTGTTTTGCAGCCTGGCCATGACAGACACTCAGCAAAGCTGTTCCCCTGCTCATTATTCTAACTATATCCCAAGTTTCTGTCTCTGGGGCATTGCACACAGTATGCCTCTCCATTGATTCTTGCTGACTATTATATTTCTCTGAAGCCCCAATAGTCTCCCCACTCAGAAGTGGCCTCCTGTTCCTTAGAACTTTCAAAGCTTGTATTGATGGTGACCAATAGGTTCTACATGTCTGTAGTGTTCTCTCTCTCTTAACAATCTCCTTAAGAACAATATATTGAGCCCTAGCCAGTTTGGCTCAGTGGATGGAGCGTCGGCCTGGGGACTGAAGGGTCCCAGGTTCGATTCCGGTCAAGGGCATGTGCATTGGTTGTGGGCACATCCTCAGCAGGGGGTATGCAGGAGGCAGCTGATGGATGTTTCTCTCTCATCGATGTTTCTAACTCTCTATCCCTCTCCCTTCCTCTCTGTAAAAAACCAATAAAATATATTTAAAAGAACAATATATTGACAAATTTTTCTCCCCCAAAGCATTTAACAGAGTTCCTTGCCTGTTGCAGGAACTCAGTTAGACCTGCTTGAATAATTGCTGACTTGTTAGTGGGTTGAGCAAGGGGTTCCAGCTTTAATCAAAATGCTATTCCTTTATATCAAACGTGCTTTCTCCCACCTGGTCGATGTGGCTCAGGAGGTCACGGTTTGATTCTGGTCAGGGCACGTGCCAGGGTTGTGGGCTCGATTCCCCAGTAAGGGACATGCAGGAGGCAGCCAATCCATGATTCTCTCTCATTGATGTTTCTCTCTCTCTCTCCCTCTCTCTTCCTCTGAAATCAATCAATATATATATATATATATATATATATATATATATATATATATATATATATATATATATATTTTAAAAGTGCTTTATCCCCGGGTGTCAGTTATAGCCATTTGAAGGCTCCTTGAAGCGTTGGTAATGCCCAATCATTTTTGGAATTCTACTTGTTAGAAATCTGGAGGGACACATTTTTGAAATTAAAGCGAATTAAAATTAATTTTGCTCTTCTTTTTTTGTTGGCCCAAACTGACAACACAGATAGACAAGCAAAGCAAATTAACATACTTTTAAAATGCACATAAAAGTTTAAGGTTGTCAAAAGCTGTGATGAGTGAAGAAGCCCTGAAACTTTGAGTCACTCATTCATTCATTCATTCATTCATTCAGCAAACATTGCATGCAGTTTGATTTCCTGCATTTGAGGAGGAAATACAGTTGTGTTATTTTGTTTATGCAAAATCCTATATAACTTTATTAGAGCCCTATGTTTTTGGCAAATTAGTGGTCAAAATAAATTTTTGTTCACAGAAGCACCTTGTGACAATTTATATTCCCAAATTCAGGGAGGTGGGGGTGAGGAGAATGCAAAGATTAATCCTTGGACTTTCTTAAGCCATTTCTCCCCCATTTTCTGCTCGCTTTTTACATTTTGTATTTAGAGAATAATAGGTGAGTTTTCCTGTGGCTAATTAGAAACATGTAAATGGAACGTCTCAGGCCAGTAATTAAACCGAGGAGCTCCCTGGGTAAATCTTGCTTTTTCGCTCCCAGATTGTCGTGAGTTCAGTTCCTCTTCAAGCGGCACTTTGTATTTCTGTTTTCTTCACTCACAAAGATGAAAGCAGCCTGAACTTTACAAGAGCATCTTGTGAAAGAAGAGGTGGGGGGAAAGACGCAGTGGTTGACATAAAGTGAACATCTCAATAAAGTGAGTCAGATGAGTTTTTCTGTTTCCTGGTGCATATTAAAGTCATGTTTATACTATAGTCCATTAAACATGTAATAGCATATGTCTAAACATGTACATATCTTAATTTAAAAATACTTCATTGCTAAAAAAATGCTAATCATCATCGGAGCCTTCAGCGAGTTGTAACCTTTTTGTTGGCGGAGGCTTTGTTGGTGGAAGGTCTTGCCTCAATGTTGATGGCCTATGCCTGATGAGGGTGGTGGTCGCTGAAGGGTGAGGTGGGTGTGGCAATTTCTTAAAATAAGACAGCAATGAAGTTTGCCACATTGATTGACTCTTCCTTTCACAACTGACTTCTTCATAGCATGCAACACTGTTTAATAGCGTTTTACCCACAGTAGAACTTTTCTCCAACCCTACGTTGCTGCTGCTTTATCAGCTGAGTTTATGTGATATTCTAAACCCTTTGTTGTCCTTTCAACAGTCTTCACAGCATCTTTACTGGGAGTAGATTTCATCTCAAGAAACCACTTTCTTTGCTCATCCATAAGAAGCAATTCCTGCCATAGCCAGTTTGGCTCAGTGGATAGAGTGTTGGCCTGTGGACTGAAGGGTCCTGGGTTTGAGTCCGGTCAAGGGTACATGCCCTGGTTGGGGGCTCGATCCCCAGTAGGGGGTGTGCAGGAGGCAGCCAATCAATGATTCTCTCTCATCATTGATGTTTCTATCTCTCTCTCCTTCTCCCTTCCTCTCTGAAATCAATAAAAACAAAAAAATTTTAAAAAAGAGTCAACCCCTCATCCATGACATTTTATAAAATCTTCATTGTTGTTATCTATGACAATTTTATCATGAGATTGCAGCAATGCAGTCACATCTTCAGGCTCCACGTCTGATTCTAGTTCTTCAGCTATTTCCACCACATCTGCAGTTACTTCCTCCACGGAAGTCTTGAACCCCTCAAAGTCATCCATGAGGGTTGAAATCAATTTCTTTCAAACTCCTGTTAACATTGATATTGTAACCTCTTCCCATGAATCATGAGTATTTTTAATGGCATCGGGATGGTACGTTCCTTCTAGAAGGCTTTCAATTACTTTGTCTAGGTATATGAGAGGAATCACTGTCTGTGGCAACTATAGCCTTATGGAATGTATTTCTTAAATAATAAGACTTGAAAGTTGAAATTACTCCTTGATCCATGGACTGCAGAATGGATGTGGTGTTAGTAGGCATGGAAACAACATTAATCTGGTTGTCCACATCTCCATCAGAGCAGTTGGGTGACTAGGTACATTGTCAATGAACGGTAATATTTTGAAAGGAATCTTTTGTTCTGAGAAGTAGGTCTCAAAAGTGGGGTTAAAATAGTCAGTAAACAAATGTGCTGTCATCCAAGCTTTGTTGTTTCATTTATAGAACACAGGCAGAGTAGATGTAGCACAATTCTTAAGGGCCCTAGGGTTTTTGCAATGGTAGATGAGCATTGGTTTCAACTTAAAAAGTCATCAATTGCATTAGCTCCTAATGAGAGAGTCAGCCTGTCCCTTGAAGGTTTGAAGTCAGGCATTGACCTCTCAAGTGATGGAAGTCATAGTTGGCATTTTATTCTGATACATGGCTCTTTATTCTACATTGAAAATTGTTGTTTAGAGTAGCCACCTTCATTAATTATCTCAGCCACCTTCATTAATTATCTTCTGGATAACATGCTGCAACTTCTAATAAGCACTTGTTGCTTCACCTTGCACTTTTATGTTATGGAGACGGCTTCTTTCTTTCAATCTCTTGAGCCATCTTCTGCTAGCTTCAAACTTTGCTTCTGGTGGTCCTCACCTCTTTCAGCCTTTATAGAACCGAAGAGAGTGAGGACAAGAGATTAGGCTTTGGTTTAAGGGAATATTGTGTCCGGTTTAATCTTCTATGCAGACCTCTAAAACTTTCTCCATATCAGCCATAATGCTGTTTCACTTTCTTCTCATTAGTGTGTTCATTGGAGTAGCACTTTTAATTTCCTTCAAGAACTTTTCTTTTGCATTCACAAATTGGCTAACTGTTTGGTACAAGAGGCCTAGCTTTTGGCTTATCTTGGCTTTCAGCATGCCTTCTTCAGTAAGCTTAATCATTTCTAGCTTTTAAATTAAAGTGAGAGACATGTGACCTTTCTTTTGAACACTTAGAAGCTAGTGTAGGGTAATTAATTGTCCCAATTCCAATACTGTTGTGTTTCAGGGGATAGGGAGGCCCAAAGAGGGGAAGAAAAACGAGAACAGCTGGTCTGGTCGATGGAGCAGTTGTAACACACCCATCATTGATCAGTTAAGCTTGCCGTCTGATGTGGGTGCAGGTCACAAACAATTACAACAGTAACATCAAAGATCACTGGTCACACATCACCCCAATAAATATAATAATAATGGGAAAGTTAGAAATATTGCAAGTATCACTAAAATATGACACAGAGACACAAAGGGAGCCAGTGGTGGTGTAGAAATGGCACTGATAGACTTGCTCCATGCAGGGTTGCCACAAACCTTCAATTTGCATAAAATGCATTATCTGCGAAGTGCAATAAAGCAAAGCACAATGAAGCGAGGTATTCCTGTAATGCACTTTGATGCCTCCAACTTGAAATCCATGTTTTGAGAGCCTGATATACCTAATAGTATTTGGAATAAAAAATTTAAATCCCAAAGCTAGGGCTGTTCGCAGAGAAGAATGCTTGTGAAAAGTGGATGTTAACATTCATCTCACATCTCACCAGTGTCCGACTGCAAAGCACCTCCATTCTTCTCTGGGAAGCCTGCGTTGTATACATGTCACAGACTCATGGCATGTCCACTCTTCCTTTGGCTGCTGTCCACAGAGCTATTCATAGCTGTTAACCTTGCCTTGAGGCTGTGAGCATTTATTTTGGGTAAGAAAAGGTAGAAGGAGAAAAAGACTTTCTGGGAACCCATTGTTTTCTGTAAAACCATGGAGCCTTTCCAAGAGCCCCTCTCTTGACAATCAGAATTACACTGGAGATCTGTGGTTAGGAATTTGTGTCTTTAGGCTGAAATCCACTGTTCTCACTAATTTGCTTTCAGGTACAGGTGCTGTGTGCCCTTTTAGCAATGTCATGGCTCTTTGACCATATTCATAGGCTCCTGGGCAGTAAGACGTTTTGAAAGCCAATAAATACTGAGATATAATAATAGATTTTAAAATCACTTCTCTGCTAAAAGCTCGAGACAAACTTCCCTTTGCTCCTGTGAGTCCCTTAGCTCATACAGGACATTTGCATCCAACAGGGTCTCAGGTAGCTCTTGTTTCTTCTGCTGTGACATTGTCTTTATGATGTCATGAGTGGTTACCGTGGTGGCCATGGTTGTGATATGGGAGATGTGTGAATTCAGGTGTGGAGAAGCTTAGCAGTGACAGATGGGTCTTTGAGAAAAAGATGAATTTCCTTTCATTCCAGCTTCCTTAGTAACAACAGGATGAAGCTTTAAAAAAAGGAGTGTGTGTGTGGGTCGGGTGGAGAATGTGCACGTGATAGCTGAGAATTAGCCTTTGAACTGCATGCTACTTATGCTTTGCACAACATATTGGAAAGTCTTCCATTTCATTGTTTTTTTAAAAAATTACATTTTGATCACATATCTTGTAGTATGGTGATAAAAATAACTTTATGTTCTTTCTTGGAGAAAAAAAAGATGGCTTCTGATAGAAGAAGTCCAAGTTGAACAGGGAATTCTTTTGAATGATATCCTGGGAAGCTCAAAGGTGATATGTTTTTATCCATTTGGGGGAAAGAAAACAAAGGTTACTGCAATCCACAAAACACTACAAAAATAAGATAGAGCCACGCTCACAATGTAGCCAGACTGTCTTGCTGCTGGCATTTGACAAGCTCGGAAAATGAGACTGCAAAACCCACAGGGAATTCTTTCCCCTGGATGTTAATGAAGTACCCACCATACATTTATTTCTTGGGCTAAGGGGTGGCGGGGGTGAGGGCCCGGGTGCTGCTGAGCGAGTGTGTTAAGGAACTGATCTGGAATCCCCTGCCTCTGGCTTGGCATAATAGATTTCATTACTGCTTGTTTGGAAGCTCCGTCTTTTCTTGGAAAGGACCCAGGGCCAGCAGACTCTCATAGTCAGTGGGGTGGCTGGTGACAGAGGAACCGGCCGAGGTGAGTGCAGGGAGGCTGTGCACGCTGGATTCTGAATAAGGGACCTGGGTCCCAGTCCCAACGTTGCCACTGTGCATTTTCTCTTTGACCTTAGCCAAGGCCCTTAACTGTTCTCTTTTCTCATCCTATTAATCAAATGATGTTATTGCAAAAATAAATATTTCAGGTATAAAATATACATTTTAGGTCGGCTACAAATGCAAGCGATTATCTTAATATTTGGGGATTCATGTCAGCAGAAAACTGTGTAGTTGTTTTCTTGTCCAGTGGTGTATACTGCATGGACCTTTAGGGTACACATGGGTACTTTGGTGAGCCCTAATGCTGGTTGCTTTGGGGGAAAAGAGGGTGTAATAGTCAGGATTCTCCAGAGAAGCAGAATGGATGGGATCTATCTAATCTGTCTGTCTGTCCATCCATCCGTCCATCTAGCTGTCTTATCTTTCCCATGATATGCTGCCTTTAGGCTGGAGGTCCAGGAAAGCCAGTGGTGTGGCCCCAGTTTGAGTCAGAAGGCCTGAGAACCAGGGGAGTTAATGATGTGAATCCCGGCCGAGGGCAGCAGATGAAATGAGCTCAAGTAGTGAGGCAGGACAAAAGGAGCAGATTCCTCCTTCCTCCACCTTTTGTTCTGTTCAGGTGCTCAGAGGATTGGACGATGCCTATCTGACTCTGGCGGGCAACCTTACTTGACCACGGATTCAAATGCCAATCTCATCCGAAAACATCGCTCACATACCCAGAAACAGTGTTTAATCTGGGCACCTCGAGGCCCATTCAGGTTGCCACATAAAATTAACCATCACAGAGGGTATGTCTGTCCCTAGACAATGCTGAGCTCTTTCGGGATCAGTACATGTCCTCAGCCTGGTGTTTGGGACCTTCCCTAATAACTCTTCAACCCAACGTTGCGATCTCATTTGCTTACTCCTCAGGGGTCAAACCTGTGTTGTCCCTGACATGCCTCTGGCCTTCCTTGCAGGTGTTTCTTCTTTCCTTACCCAGCCACCCCTACCTATTCTCCGGCTTGCACATTCTATATTGCTCTCTCCCTATGAACAAGTCCCATGGCATGTACAGGGTGTGCACTGCACAGGGACATCTGGCCAGGGCAGGGGACATGGTCTTAAATCCAGTCATATGACCCACAGAGGGGCCGTGTCTGCTCGGAGGAAGGGTACCTTTTCCTAATTGAGAAAAGGCACTGGGCAGGGGAGTGTGGCTCTGACTGTATTGATCAAGTTAACTTTTTATCCACCTTTGTCCTACTTGAGATTACAAGCTCCTTGAGGGCTCAGGCTTTTATTTTCTTATGGGTATCTCACGTGTAATAATGCACAACTTTGTTTTGAATTTTAACCGAGCTCTGGGTTCTGAGTACAAGATTGTGCTAGAAGCTCTCTAAAAACCCCATATTTACTCACTTCTTTACCTGTCTGCACATTGCAAAGTCTTTTTAAAAAAATATATTTTATTGATTTTACACAGAGAGGAAGAGAGAGGGATAGAGAGCCAGAAACATCGACCAGCTGCCTCCTGCACACCTCCTCTGGGGATGTGCCCGCAACCAGGGTACATGCCCTTGATTGGAATCAAACCTGGGACCCTTCAGTCCGCAGGCTGATGCTCTATCCACTGAGCCAAATTGGTCAGGGCTACCTTGCAAAGTCTTTAATGAAAGAGAAATACATTCCCAATAAATATCCAATTGCTCGCTTATCAGTAGTATCAATGGGAAAACTTTATACCATTCTCTTTTTTAAAAATTTCTGTACCTATCTTGGTTTCTGGGAAGGAGGGGTAAGGAATGGGACCATTTCCTCGAGGCCGGATTTTAGATGAGGCTCTTGGGTCTGGACCTGCGTTCTCTCCTGCTTTCAGAACCACATTGCACTAGGCTTTGTGATGGGCCTGATCTGACTGCTCACTGATGCAGGCTCTGCATGATGTGTTGAGGATATCAGGTACAAGAGTCCCTATGGCAGCAGGAGCAGGTCCAGAGACCTGCGCTCCCTGCATGGGGCACCTGGAGAGAGAAGATGACTGCGAGTGCTGGTGTGAAGCACTCAGAAGGTACTAGAAGATGTGAACATGAATGCCGTGTGCAGATGGCTCTCTAAATGTACATCTTCGCCCCAGACCCATCTATCACTGATCTTCCCTCTTGGGGGTCTGAAAGGCTCCCTCAACCCATATGTCCCACACTGATCTCAGGATCTTTTCACCGGAATCTGGTCATCTTTCGGTGTTCTGTCTTTCCAGAGGACACTGCCCATCTATCTCGTTGGTAAGCTCTCATTTGGGAAATTCATTTGCTAGGATCACTCTTCACTCCCAACTCCCCAGTCCAAGTGAGATGGATATGATTTCCTCTTCATTGAGCTCCCACATCTGGTCCCCAACCCCTTTACCTCACAGCAGCCGGAGCAAGCATCTTAAAATGCAAATCTGGTCGTGTCCCATGCTCCCCAAACTACCCTCCTCCTCTGCTTAAAACTTTTTAATGTTTTTTAATTTCCCTTAGGATAAAAAAACCACATCCTCACCAGAGCCTCTAAGATCCCTCATAATCTGACCCGGGCGACTTCCCTAGTTCCATTGCAGACCAGCACCCCCACCTCTGTCCAATCTTCTTTCTGCTCCTCACAGGCCCCAGACCCAGGCAGCTCCCTCTGCCTGGAATCCTTCCTTCTGTGGCATGGGTTTTTGCCCTGAAGGGTGTCCCGGATCAGGGTGGGGTTCCCTTGGGGTGTGGGTGGCCTGGGCGAGGGGCCTGTGGTGGTTTGCAGGCCGGCCATGCCCCCCGGTGACCCAAGCGGAGGCCCTGGTATCTGGGGTTTATTTATCTTCTACAAGTGAAACTTTGTAGCCTGGAGCTGAGCCAAGCCATCTGCTTGCACTGTGGCGGCAGCCATTTCTGTTGGGACTTATGTATCTTCTATAATTGAAACTTTGTAGCCTTAAGCAGAGGCCTGGGCCAGCCAAGGTGTGCGGAAAGCTTGGCTTCCTCCATTGCCAGGGGCAACCCTAGCCTCCTGCTCTTTCCAGCTCCGTGGCTGCTGCCATTTCTGTTTGGATTTATGTATCTTTTATCATTGAAACTTTGTAGCCTTGAGTGGAAGCCTAGACCAGCAAGGGCAGGCGGAAAGCTTGGCTTCCTCCATTGCTGGGGAAACCCAAGCCTCCCTCCTGCTCTCTGCGGCTGTAGCCATCTTAGTTGGGTTTATTTGCATACTCGCTCCTGATTGGCTAGTGGGCGTGGCTGGTGGGCATGGCTTGTGAGTGCAGCGGAGTGATGGTTAATTTGCATATTACTCTTTTATTAGATAGGATACTTCCCTGTGATTTCTGTCATCTGAACCACAGTGACAGCATTGGGGTGATAAAATGAATTGCTCCACTGTCCCGCCATGGTTGAATTGGATAGAATGCAAAACTTGATGCCACTAAATTTTAGGTTTTTGCGAATGTCTTTCAGGGATCTAGCATCCCTTTCTAGAATATAACCAATATAATCATACCGTAGTGTTCATCACTCATGTATCTTATGCCATTTGATGTTTTTAACTATAAGCAGGGTCGAATCTGGCTGTGCCAGTTGTGCATTGCCCAGTCTGGCCAGCGCCACTAATGTAGGCTCCCTCAGGAATGGCGCCCCCTAGAGGTGTGTGCAAGGTGGAAACCCTCACCTTATTTTGCTGGCTCAGAATGGTGATATGCCTTACTCAGTGTCATGTGACAAGTGAATGTGACACTGTCGCGAGGGCCCAGCTTCTGAATCTAAATCCAGTTGTAATTTTGCTGTACCTCAAGGCCTCCTGGCTGAGCAATGCTTGAGTAAACAAGTGAATGGAAAGGTGAATCCTCCAGTTAGGAGCCAAATGGGTACAGAGGGTCATGACTTGTCTTAAGGTCCCTGAGTGCCACTAGCAGAACCCGCTGCCCTGAGCTGTGGTTCCCCTGCCTGGATCTCATCCATTATCAGTGTGGACTTTGCCCACATGTTGGGCCCCAGATGATAGGCTGTGGGAGTTTTCCGACCTTCCTTCCTGAACCCCTTGCATCTTTCTGGTACACAAGGCCATACCTCCCCTGCTTGTCTTACTCCCTCCGGGCCTTGCTGCCAGCGGCTCTAGGTCATCCTCTCCCAAAACGAGTTCATTAATAAAAGGGAAGATTGTAACTCAGTAGGGCAGTGTGAAAGATAAAATAGCCTTTAAAACACAAAGGAATGACTTTGTAAGGGTGGGATTCCTGGCTGGCTAGGAGAGTCGTGAATCTGTGGGTCTTTTATACGAGGGAGCAGGAAGCAACCATAGCGATTACCTAATGCAGCTGAGGAAACTGAGGCCTCGAGTTAGTGGATTGGCTGAGGCTAGAGCTCAGAGGTTTTCCCATTATACCATGTTTCCAAGAGCTCTTCCAAACTGACTGAGGGCAGCCCTGCCTTGGGCCCGTCTATGCCCCATCAGTGTGTGGGAGAGCAGGAGGGCAGTGCCAAGGGGACAGCTCAGCCAACAGTGTGACCCCGGGACACGTGCTTTTAAATGCCATTATGAAATGCAGTCCATTTAGAGCTCTGTGCCTAGTCCCATCAGACTAATGCAGCCGTGGTGGCAGCGGGCAGGGTGGTGGCTGACTCCCTGGCAATCTCCTGGAGCCCGGGAGAGGGATTACGCTCACTGAGGCAGCCTTATCGCCGTAATAAAAATGGGAGTTACGTTTATCGACTCATCTGGACTGCCCATTTAGACGATTACCCCATTTCCAATCCCATTTCTAGAGAAAAGAGGATTGCTGGACACTCTCTCCCACCCCCACCCCTGGCAGGGCCCTGGATGCTGGTGGTTTCATGGGGGGATGTGTTGGAGGTAGGCATGCAGCAAGCCAGAGCTTTGCCCTCCCTGTCTCCCAGAGCTGGCAAGCCACAGCGGATGGCTGTTCCCTGAGAAACAGCCCGGCAGGGGCCTGAAGCAGCTGGCTGGCGTCAAATCTCCCTGTAGGAGATTGTGCTGGCCAAGTACACGTCACCCTTGTGTTGCCCCTCTGCCTTCTCTTATATGCTACTTCAAAAAAACGAAAGCAGCCCTTGAGCTGTGCTCATGTCTATGAAGTTACTTAACCTTATCTCTGGGAACCCAGGTATAAAACAGCAGTATGCATTTGGAGCAAGGTGAGGAGGTGGTGAGACAGAAAGATCCCTGAGCAGCAGGAATACACGTTACAGAGTTTCCCTTGTCACACAGAAGAGCCTTTTGGGCCATTGCTCAGAGGCCATTGACTCTTACTTAACACATAGCTCTACTGAGCTTGGTAAGCTGCTGTCTGACACCCACGCAGAAGGGAAGGGGGAATTCAAGATGGGGGGAGACCGCCACAAGCCAGAGTCAATAGTTAAGAGCTAGACCAAAGAAAGGGGTGACATCTGTGGGGACAACTGTGCACGGTAATACTGCTCAAAGGGGGATGCTGGGCGAATGACTCTGAAGGGCCCTTCCAACTTCTCAGTTCATGGCTCTGAGAGGCAGAGAGGCAGGGAAGAGGGACATCAGTGGGGAGTTGGTACCCAGCAGGCCTTGTGATTGGGGAAGCCCTGAGTTTT
This sequence comes from Ia io, assembly GCA_025583905.1. Classification (NCBI taxonomy): domain Eukaryota; kingdom Metazoa; phylum Chordata; class Mammalia; order Chiroptera; family Vespertilionidae; genus Ia; species Ia io. The sequence continues at coordinate 1,156,616 of JAJQQW010000021.1, forward strand.
GGTGCTCAGAAATACTCAACTGCTTTTGCTGGAGTCCTCCATACACCACATCTGCTCTTGATCCTCCTTTATTCTTTGCCAGCAAGAGTAAATTCTTGCTGATGTTTCTGGAAAGAGTTCTGTGAGGCGTCTGAGTGTAATGGGTAGACATGGGCTTGGGGTGAGACAGGCCTGTGTTCAGACCCTGACTCCTACTGAGAGCTAGCTGGGCACTCTGGCAAAGTCATCGAGCCTCCATGTCCTCACCTGTCTGTCTCCTGCACAAGTTGTGTATCATGTCCCTTCCCACCTGTGATCCTTCAGTAGCTCCTTGCTGTTCTTCTCACTCCTCTCAGGGTGACCTTCATTCCTAGGCAAGAGTTTCTAGGACACCTGGTCAAATTTAAATCTCAAACGACAAATAATTTTTTCGACCATGCTCCAAAGATTGCATGGGATGGACTTATACTAAATAAAATACTGAGTATCTGAAATTCAGGTTTAACTGGGCATCCTGTATTTCCAGATTTAGAATTATTTTAGGTGTATTGAAAAATGATGAAGTTAGTACAGAGTTACATAAACATTAATGTCTATGTCAGCATGATACAGTGGTCACAATTAATGAACTAATGTTGGTATATTACCATTAACTAAAGTTTAACTTTATTATTTTTCCTTCGTTTTTACCGAATGTCCTCCTCTGTTCCGGAAGCCCATCCAGGGCAGCACTTCAGTTAGTTGTCATGCTCCCTCAGGTTCCTCCTGTCAGTCATTCCTTGTTGTTGTTGTTTTTAATTTAAATTCTTTATTGTTTATAGTATTACATATGTCTCCTTTTCCCCCCATTGACCTCTCCCCAGCCGCTCCCAATCCCCAGCACATGCCCTCCTTCCCCTACTGTCTGTGTCCATTGGTTATACTCATATAAGTCCTTTGGTTAATCTCTTACTCCCCTTCTCCTCCCCTCACCCCCCCGCCACCGCCTTCCCTCTTAGGTTGGACTGTCTGTTTGATGCTTCTATGTCTCTGGCTCTATTTTTATTTTTTAAATATATTTTATTGATTTTTTATAGAGAGGAAGGGAGAAGGATAGAGAGTTAGAAACATCGATGAGAGAGAAACATCGATCAGCTGCCTCCTGCACACCCCCTACTGGGGATGTGCCCGAAACCAAGGTACATGCCCTTGACCGGAATCGAACCTGGGACCCTTCAGTCCGCAGGCCGACCCTCTGTCCACTGAGCCAAACCGGTTTTGGCTCTGGCTCTTTTTTTGTCCATCAGTTTATGTTGTTCATTATGTTCCACAAATGAGTGAGATCATATGATATTTATCTTCTCTGACTGGCTTATTTCACTTAGCATAATGGTCTCCAGGTCCATCCATGTTGTTGCAAATGGTAAGAGCTCCTTCTTTTTTAGAGCAGCGTAGTATTCCATTGTGTAGATGTACCATAGTTTTTTAATCCACTCATCTGCTCATGGGCACCTAGGCTGTTTCCAAATCTTAGCTATTGTAAATTGTGCTGCTGTGAGTGCATATATCCTTTCTGATTGGTGTTTCTGATTTCTTGGGTTATATTCCTAGAAATGGGATCACTGGGTCAAATGGGAGTTCCATTAAAAAAAATTTTTTTTTTTAGGAAACTCCATACTGTTCTCCACAGTAGCTGTACCAGTCTGCATTCCCACCAGCAGTGCACAAGTGGTCCAGTCATTCCTTGTTTTTGATGATCTTGACAGTTTTGAGGGTTACTGGCCAGGTGTTTTGTAGAATATCCCTCACTTTTTTTTCTCCTCATGATTAGACTAGGGAAATGTGTTTTTGGGGAGGAGGACCACAGAGGTCAAGTGCCATTCTCATTCTATCATCGGAAGCATATGCATTAACCACATGACTTATCACTGTGGATGTTGACCTTGATCACCTGTCCAAGATCATGTTCATCAGGTTTAGCATCCTGTGCTTTTATTTGCTAAATTCCAGGCATATGAATCCTCCATGACCAGACCCCTGGCTTCCTGTTACAGATGTTTTTCTGCTCCAAACTTAGGAACTGCTGGCTATTCCCCTAATGAACAACTCTCAGTCTCTCCCACTGCCAGGCTTGCTTTTCCTCCACCTGGAGTGTTTCACTTATTCATACAGAAGGCCCGGTTAGGTACTGGTGATCTGCCCTGGACCCACTCTCGGGTGGTACTGGTTACTCTGCGGTTGTGATGTTTACTTATGTCTCCCTAATCTCAGTGCATACGTAGCATCTGGCACAGTGCCTGTTGGAACTCAAAGCATAATCCTATATAATGAAAGCCTAATATGCTAAGTGTCTGGTCATTCAGAGCGTAATATGCGAATGATATGCTAAGGCCGTTCAACCACTCGCTATGATGTGCACTGACCACCAGAGGGCAGATGCTTTGATTCGTAGATTAGCTTGCTGCTGGGGTCCAGCCTATCCAGACTGAGCAAGATGGGCCAGACATGTCCTGGAGCCCTCCCACAGTCCCTTCCCAGCTGGCCAACCTCCCGCATCCCTCCCCGGCCCAGATCGTGCCCTGGTGGGTCCCTCGGCCTGGCCTGTGCCCTCTCGCAATCCAGGACCCCTCGGGGGATGTCGGAGAGCTGGTTTCAGCTTGATCCCACAGGCCAGGCTGAGGGACCCCACTGTGCACGAATTCATGCACCAGGCCTCTAGTTGTTGAATAAGGGAACAATTATTCCAGACAATGCAGATAAACCTCTAGCACAGCGCCTGCCTTGTAAACAGTAGATGCTGAATAAGGGCCTGTTTCTCTCTTTTTCAGTATAGGAAATAATCCTCTCTAGATCTGAGCAACTATATTAAGTTTGTGCTTGCCCGACAACCCCATCACAGGCCCCTACAGGAGATGAGATTCTGGAGCAATGGTCTCCTAGGATTCACCGAGAGCCACAGTTATCTGCATCAAAGCGTCAAGGAGGCCACTTAATGACAGAGATGTTGGGCTAAGTAGGCTACTCTCGGTCAACCTGCAAATTAAAAAGGCATCCTCTCTCCCAATGGACAAACTTCAAATTATGAACCCATTGGCCCAAATTTCCATAATCAGGCCCTCAGACCTTTTTGTTATCTAGTGAAAGGGACCTACCTCATTCTCTTTTTGTGGCCCACACTCAGCACATGTATGAGTGATATTTATACCTGGTGGTGCTTGTTCCTGATGACTAGTATACCTGCATGTTTGTATGTATATTAATTTTTTCTTTCACTCATTCAGTGTATTTGTGACTCTACTCTGAGACCCAAAGTGGGGGGAAACACCTCATGTAGTGGTTCCAGGAATCTCTGATCGATCCTAAGACTAATTATATTATCTACTTGGTGCCAGGTTCTTCACCTTCTTCACCTCCCATTCTCTCAATAACCATGCAGGTTCAGAATTATTATTCTCTATCACTAATGAGAAAACTGCATTTTGGAGTGCTTTAAAACTTGCCCAAATGTGTGGTGGATCCAGGCTCTGAACTACGGCTGTGGACTTCAGACTCCGAGCTGCATCCACTGGAACTGGCTGCCTCCCCGTGGTTCAGAATGTTTTGTAAGATAGGATCTGCATTCTTGGATCTACTCCTCCCTCTGACCCCAGGCCACTTCACTAGAGCAGGTCGTCATGAATCTATGCCTGTACACCTGCAAGAGCCTCCTTCATGGATTCCTGGCCTTGGGTTCCCCGCCCACAGACAGATCACTGCTGTGCTGCCATTGCCGTACTCGGGACTCACAAGATTGCCAATTTTTAGCCCTACATGTTCTTTGCCTTGCTCCCAAGATGCTATACTGTGCTCCTACTTTATATCTAACTTCACCTGAATTAGCCACAGTCTTTTGCCTGCCCCCTATGCTGGCCATCCACATTTCCACTTCACGTGTTGAATCTGTCCTTGGAGACCCAGTTTTCTCTCTATGCCCTGAAAGGTTGGGCCTTTTTCTTTGGAAGCGGAATGTCACAGGTATAAGGTTTGATCAGTCTTCCTTTCTCTGGGAGCTCCTAGGCCACAGGCTCAACCATGGTGTCTAGGAACCATCATAAGAGATCCACACAAGGCCACGTTAATGAGGAATCCAGTCACTGCCAAGTGGCTGACTCTCCAGGAGTGGTGATTATGCAGCCTCTGAATTTATTCTCTCTGAGGTCACAAATGGCCCAGCAGTTGAGCAGAAAGGTAGTCAAGGAGGCTTCAAAGAGTTAGCTGTGCCAGTATGCTCACAGGAGGAGTAAGACATATTGGAGTGAGAACAATAAGGGCAAAGGAGGCCCAGGAGGTGGCAGATGACTGCCAAACCCAGGAGGACTTCAGAGCTGAAAAGTCAAAGAAAATAGGATGGAATAGGCAGCACCATCATGATTTGTCTCATGTGCAGGAAAATGGGGACAATCGCTCAGGTTTAGAGGGGGAGAGAAGGAGAAAGAAAGGAAGGATGATATATTTATTGAACTCTTAGTATACTGCGGGAACTGCTTCATGCACCTTTCATCTTATTACCTTAGTTAATGCTCACAGCCCTGAGTGATCTGGACTCTCAGTGTTCCCATTTTGCTAATCAGGAAATTGAGGCCAGGGGAGGGTAAGTGAGCCAGTTACCCAGCCAGTAAAAGGTAGAGCCAGGATTGAACCACACAACCTGTCTCTGCAGTCTGCTCTCTTAGTCATTAACACCACAGCGCCTCCGGTCCAGGGGGAGAGACAGGCAGTAAACCAAGGATTCTGCAAATATTTATTTAATTACCATGGTGATGAGTGTTGGAAAGGAGAAGCGCTAGAAGCTTTGTCTGAGACAGCTGGGAGACTCAGTCGGGGAAGGGAAGGAGTATGTTTCCCTAAAGATGTGTCCTCTACGCTGAGCCTTTGTGGGGGTCTGCTCATGACAGAAGCAAGAGGGGGGGCATGCTGGTGGAGGAGGGACAAATGCCCATCTTGTACCCAGAGATATTAGACTGCTGCCATCTCTTCTGTACCCCATAAATAGCCAGCAACCTGTTTTCCTCAATGCACAGTGTAATCTGGTCCCCTTTAACTTGATTCTTTCCCATAATGTTGACCATCAGGAGGTTGCTCTGATTGCTTCCCTATGCCCTTGACCAAGGATTGGCAAACTTTTTCTGTAAATGGCCAGATAATAAATATCTTGGGCTGTGGGCCCATCAGTCTGTCGTAACTACTCAGGTCTGCTGTAGAGACACAAAAGCAGCCACAGGTGATATGTCAATGAATGTGGCTGTGTTCCAATAAAACTTTATTATGGATCCTGAAATGTGAACTTCATATAATTTTTACATCTCACGAGATACTATTCTCCTTTTTTATTTTTCAACCATCTAAAAATGTAAAAACCATTCTCAGCTCATGGGCTGGCCATATAAAAACAGGCAGGGGGTGGGGGCTGGATTTGGTCAGTGGCTGTAGTTTGATGATGCTGCCCAGGATCATATTTCCAGCTACCCTACCTATGCCCTATCTCCATTGATGTCTCCAAAAGTCAAGCTCATTGCTCCAGTCAGATCAACTCCTTCTCTGGATGTTCTGATTTCTGTTAATGATCTGGGGTGTCTGTTCCTTAGGGGATGTAGGGGCAGGAAAAAAAAAGACAAGAACCACTGTTCTAGCCATGTTTGGTCATTGTCACTCCTCAGACCTGCTGGGGACACTCCTGCCTTTGCTCAGTTTCCGCCCCACCTCTCTCCTCCTTTTCACCGCCAAACTTCTCCTAAGATTGTGTCGACTCCCTGTCACCATTTCATCACCTCCCACTCCTCACTCCTCACCCCCTCCAATCTGGCTTCCACCACGTCGCTCCACAAAAACAGCTCCCACAAAGGTCACCGATGACCTCAGTGTTGCTAAATCCAAAGGACATTTTTCGATTCTCATCTTACCTGCAATCGACACCGTTGACCACTCTCTCATTCTTGAAAGACTCCCTCTGACTTTGGCTGCCCTTTCTCTTTCTCCTTTGTGCACCTGCCCTCCGCTGCCTGGCCCTGACCTGTCGGGATTCCTAGAGGCTGGATCCAGGGCCTGTTCCTCTCCCTTGAGCTACTCTCTTTGGGTGATCATGCATCAGTAGCTCCCATCCTGACTTCTCTCCTGAGCAGCGGTCCACCTTTCCAACTTTGTACCTGACATCTCATCTCTCAGGTGTCTTAAACCACCTCAAACTTGACGTGTCCAAAACCAAGGTCATCCATTCGTCCCACTAGCTACCCAAGCAGCAAGCATTTTCAGAGCTCTTGCTGTCAGTCAGACATTGATAGTTGCCAAGACCACAATTTTTCATAAAAAATAAGACAGAATCCTGCCCTCAGGGGATTTATAGTTTAGGGCAGAGACATACTAGTACATTGACCACACCTTCAAACCTCTTAATTCCCACAGCTCATTTCTCTCTGCCACAATGGCCCTTGCCCATTGTCCTTATCTGGGTGCTTGGCACTGCAATCTATCCAGTCCTGAAAGCCAAATGTATCCGTGCCACCTCCCTTTTCCTTACCAGAGCCCCATAATCTAGCTTGCAGTCTTGTTGACATACCCCTAAATAGCCCTTGACATGATTTCTCCTCATCCCCACTGCTGCTCTCCCGGCCCTGGCCTTTTCCATGTCTCTTGCTAGACCACTGGTTCATCCACTCTGGTCTACAGTCCAGCCAGATGATGTTTCCAAAATAAAACTCTCATGCCCACCTCCTCTCTCCCCTCCATATGATTGAACCAATTGAAACCTTCCTAAGACTGTCCATATTCTTAGAATAAAGGGTGGGAGCTTCTCACGGAGACCTCTCACGACCCCACGTGCCCCTGCTGGGCTCTGTGGCCTCATCTCCACACTATCCCCCCGATGCCATGCTCCAGACTCCTGGACGGTTTCAGCCCCTTGTTCTCCTAGCACTTCTTTCTCACCTTGAAGCATGTCGCTCCCTCAGTTGGGAATAATACAGGCCCCTCTCTTTGCCTGGATGTCTCCGGCTCCCCCTTCAGTTCCTGGTTCCACCATCACTTTCTCAGCAAGGCCTCCCCTAACTTCTCTGCCAGATTTACCATTCCTGTTAGAGCCTCAGGCAGAACCTTGGACCACCCCTCAAGGCCAGTTGCCACACTGCCATTTACTGCCATTTGAAGGTTTGATTCTTCTTTCAAGGATAGGGATTTTATCTCTTTACTGAAAATTCTGCCATCAGTAGCTATTTGTTAATAGCTATTTGTTCATTGGGTGGATGGATGGATGGGTAGATAGATGAGTGGATGGATGAACGAATATCATTACCCTGCCTGAAGCATTTTCTCTATGCACCTTTCAAGGTCAGCTCAAATGCCACCTCTTGCAGGAAGCCTTTCCTGATATACTTGGTGGAAATTCACCTCCCTCCTGTGTCCCCGTGCTCAGCATGTAACTGCCGCAACATCAATTGCCTTTTACCTTGTGCTCACAGCTACTGTCCCTGTGGTCTGGGTGTTTGCAGAGATCCAGGACCAGTCTTGCCCATCTCTGTAGCTCTCAGTTGCCATGGTGCCTTGGACATGGGAGGTGCTCAGTAAACACTCGCGGAGTTGATTTCTTTATGTAGTCCAGGCCATTCTAACCCTGACAGCGATCCCTCCTCGAAACATGATGTCGTCACTGCCAAGAAAGGCCAAGCGAGGGAAACTCTCAGCCTCTCCCACCCTGTCCTTTCACGGCTCCTCTTTCCCTGAAAGTTAGTTACTCGGTCACCCAAGAAGCTTCTCTCACCTAAGCGCACGTCAAGACTCAATGCGAAATCGCCTGGCCCTCACTCACTTTTCCTTTTCTGGGTGGGTGGTGGTGCAGCTAGTTTATTACCAAGTTTCTTCACTGCCTCAGGACCCATTTCATTCTGCCTGCTGATATGTTACATTTAATTTTTTTAAAAGAATTGCCTTACCTTTGTTTTTATCTACAGCTGTGTTTACATGGCTTTAATTGCTTCCTAATTGTAGATAGACACCCTCTTCCTTTATTTTTCTTGCTCAAGTCTGATGACTAAAACAGGAACACCGAGACCCAGTCAGCGCTCTTTCTTGCCCATGCTGATGAAAAGGCCTTTTTGTGAAGTTGGAATAGCTCCTACAGAGCATACCTGTTCCCAGAGTCATGACTCCATTTAAAACAGTGTGGCATGCTTTTATTTTAGCACCTTGGGTGTTTTGTGGTCCCAATTATACTTTTTACTGATCCCGACTTTGTTTCTACTACCCTCAGCACTTTGATATGTCATGCGAGCTCCCATCTGTCTGGCGTTTGGGGAGAGGCAGGTATTCTATGTAGGTGAATATTCTGGCTAGCTGAGTTGCCATATTGGTATGTACGGACCCCTGATTTTCATGAAATTCGAAGCACAGTAAAAATTCTTTTGCTGTATTGCTAAGCTGATTATTTAAAATGCGAGTGATGCTTTCTGCATGCAGAGAGTAAGTAGCTCAGGGGCTCACCACATGTCTCCTCATTCAATCCTGACAGAAGCCCAGGGGCTGGTGTGGATGAGGAAACTGCTGCCCAGAGATGCTAAGTAACCTGCCCAAGGCCCCAGAGCTCAGGGTGGTGGAATCAGGATACCTGACTCCAAAGCTCGCAACCGGTAAGACCAAATTGTTAATTTACGTTTTTCTGAGGATCCAGAGGTTCCCTTTGTCACCTCCTCCAGGCTGTCATGAGGACACTCCCAGATGGTGAAGGGCTTTCATTGGACTGTCTGCCTTCCTTCTTGCCCTCTGGTCCCCACAGGGGCTTTGAAATTCATGCATTATAAATAGGTTCTATGATCCTGGGCCCAAAGGACTATGGGAATGGAGAGGTTAGAGCATTAAGAGGTGGTTTTAAATCTTAGTTGAAATCCCTTAAAAAAAACACACTAGGAAACTCAGGCTACACCTGATATGGGAGAGACCCAGATCAATCGATCCATCAACAAATCTTTATTAAATGCCACTAAAATGCAAGGCCCCAGGCTCAGTGCAATGGGCAGCTCTCTGAGTAGCTCTCGCTTTTACAGTAGAATTGTGATTTGCAGCTCCTGATGAAAAGGACTATTTATGGCATGCCAGAGCTTAGGGGGCTTATGGCTGTTAAGTCTGTTTAAGCCTGCAACTGAGATTGAGGCTTTTTCTTGAGAGAAGAGGAAAACAAAACTGAGCACCCATCCCTCTGTTTGGAAGTGTGTAAGTTGAGCTCTTGTGTTATGAAACAGTGGGAACCGAACTGAAATGGTCTTCCCTGGGAAAAACAATAAACAGGAGGCCACTTGAGCTCACCGTATCTACAGGGAGGGTAAGGATGAGATTTAAAAAGAAGAAGAAAACCTAACATTTTCATAGTATGTCTCAAGTACGCCTATTTTTCCTTTAAATGACTCTGAACTTATCTTGCCATTTGGAAATGTTAACGTTGGAAAGGGCAATTAGCATAGGGACATGTGGACTGGTCGAGAGTGTGAGGATTTGGGGCGGGGAGGAGAAGGAAGTAGTGGTCTGTCACAGATCGAAAGGCTGCCTGGAACATCGTGTACGGACCAAGTTTCAGAGATGGCATTGCACACAGGGAGAGAGCCGGGCAGGCCAAAGGGGCGCTTTGCTGGTATGCAGACCTGCTGGCAGAGTGCCATCATGGGTTGTGGCAATGAGGCTCAGGACTTGTTTTATATCTGAGACCCTATGTCTCCAAACAGGGGTCTGTGGATAAACTGTGAGGAGCTGAGCCTCGGTTGGCCTCCAGCTTAGCTAAATGATGGCTCTTCATGCAGCCTCATGGTGTAGTAGGGTCAGAGCTCAGCTTCTGTGCTCTGCTGCTAGGCTGCTTAGGTCTGAATTCTTACCAGCCCCATGAGCAAAGGACTCCGTCTCTGGGGCTTCAGTTACTTCATCTGTAAAATGGGGATATTGGCAATAGCTACTGTGGAGGGATTTCAGAAGGATTAAATGAGATAATACACAAAAACTATGTATTTATTTACTTATTTACTTATTTATTTATTGTTAGTCATCACCCGAGGATATTTTTCCATTGATTTTAGAGAAAGTGGAAGGAAGGGGGAGAGACAGAGGGAGAGAGAAACATTGATGTGAGAGAGACATATTGATTGGTTGCATGTGCCCCAACCAAGGCCAGGGATCAAACCTATAACTGAGATATTTGCCCTTGACCAGAATTGATTCAGTCCTTGGGTCGTTGCTCTATCCATTGAGCCAAACCAGCTAGGGCATGGAAACTATTTAGAACAGTGCTTGGCATGTACCAGTAGCAGATACTTAAAGAAATGAATGTTTGTTACAAAGTCCTCCAAGTGTGGCTCTGAGGGACAGATGTAGTGGGCCCGGGCTAGGCAGGCTTCAGGACTGTCAACAACTGACAATGGTTGTCAGATACTAGATAGGACTGGTCAAAATGACACCTAGGCTTTCTGTGATCTTAGGTAGATGATGATTTTCATTCTCTCTTATCTTTTGGGAAAGTATCACCATGATCTTTGATCAGGAAAGACAACTATTGATAACACTGCATTTATACTCAGAGAAATCAAGAAGAAAAACAAAGAGATTTCAATTTCCAACAGAGTGGTCTAAATGTGGGTAATTTCAGCTCCTCGTTTCAAACTGCTTTTATTTTCACAAATACAAAGATGGAGGAAAGAAAATGGAATACTATAGGTGGCATCTGCCGAACAGTGATGATGACCAAGGAGAATACAGGTTGGAATCTGAAAGGCTTTTGTTAGAACACCCCAAGCTCACGTGTCTTGGTGTCTTTAAGTCTTGGACAAATGGCTGCTGTACGATGCACTGTTGATGTAAATATGCATTTTAATGGCCATCATATCACATCTGCATCAAGTCTGCTGGGTCTGTGAGTGCTCAGTGCCCATAAAGCCCCTTAGTGCTGAAGGGAGAGGTTTAGGAGACACATGGGAGGTCTGTGATTGCATGGAGAACGGGTGCACTTCTCTGAGGACAGATTTCCTGTGCGACAAGTTGAGGCTGTATGTTTAATTTATGATGTGGAGGCTGACCCCAGCTGATGGGCAGTGCGGAGCTCTGAGGAGACTCCAGGCTCTGTTTCCACAGTCCTCGGTGCCCAGGTGTGGTTGGCTACACACTTGCAGAGGGGGTGCCAGGGAGGAACTCTTTTTTTCTGACATGAGACATTCTCTGCTGTAGAAGAGAATGGGATTAAATAGAGACAGTGCAGTTGAGATGGAGAGATAGAAAGAGGAGGAGGCGAGAGAGAAGAGAGAGGTGTGATGTGAGATGAACATATCTGGAATTCAGATATAGGGAAGTGAGGAAAGAGAGAGCCGAGGAGAGGAGAGGGGAGGGGATGCAAGGAGAAAAGAGAGGCATTTTCTAGGTCTTGTATTTTCTCTCCTGGGGTGTGGGTTTATGGAACTCTGCTCTCATTCTGTGAGCCACTCCAATATCCTCCTACCCATGAAAGCCAATAATTCCCTTCCTGTTAATGTTAAGCTAGATTTAGTTGACTTTCTATGACTTGCAATTCAAGGGTCCTGACTAGATGTCAGGGATTGTTGGGTGTCAGGATTTGCATATGGAGCCCCTCTTCCTCCCTATTGAGGCCTCTGCTGCCCCAGAGCACCCTCGGGTACCCTCCGAGCTTCCCAGCAGCCTCTTGGGGCCCTCCTCAGGTGCCCACTCCATAGCTCTGTCTGGCCCATCTCCTCTGATGCCAAACTGCCATTTGTTCATTTATTCAGCAAGAGTTTATTGAACGTAATTGTGGTGGAAACACAGCAACCAGCACAGTGGAAATAAATACTTGTCTAAGAATCAAGGTTAACAAGTAATTTATTTCTTAAAATAAACTAAAAGCTATGAGAGGTCAGAGGAGGGAATGACCATTATGGGTGGAGTCTGGAATGGCTCTGTGGGTGTCATAGATGGGCTGAGAGGTGGGGTTGGGACAATGGGATTGAAAGAAAACATGGGAGCTTGGTAGAGGGTATGGAAGCGTCAGGAGAAAGAGGACCAAACAACCATAGCGGAACACCAGACCTGCCACGTGCTGAAGGGAGGCTCAGACAAGGGGCTGGAGCAGCCTATCCTTTCAGAACCCTGCTGTCCAGTTAGGCCATTGGAGAGCCCACTTTCAGCTGGCGTGTTGTTGCCTGGAGGAGGGCTTTACCCATTGGTATCTTAATGGTGTGAGGAGTCTTCAATCCTTTACTCAAGAGACTGGCTAAGGGAACAGTTTCAGGCTGGGGAGATGGATGAGCTTGTTGCCTTGGGAACCTAGGAGCTTTGTTGCCACTGTGCACAGTGTTCCTTCCACACCAAGGCTGACGCTGCCTCGGTGGTCATGCTTGGCCTGGTGTGGGTGAGGGTGGAGAGGCACTGGCTGCTGAAAGAGGGAATTGGCAGTGTGCCTGCCTTCCTGGGCAGGAGCCTGTGCTCTGTCCTTCCCCTTCCTCCACCTGGAATTTCCTGTGGGAAGATGGAAACATGCCTTTCCTGCCTTGGTACCACCTCTTGGTGCAATTCAATGGGCTGAGATGTGTTGGTTCCCCTTAAGACAAGGAAGAGAGCTGTATTTTTAACTGGGCTGTTGGGAGGATCAAGTTAAAATCTATAATTGTTTAGTATCTGTCCTGGAGCATAGCAAGTGCTCAATAAATGGTAGCTCTCAACATTGACCTTCTCAGCAATAATTCTGAGAGTACAGGGTTGAATTAGTGTGTGTGTGTGTGTGTGTGTGTGTGTGTGTGTGTGTGTGGTGTGTGTGTGTGTGTGTTAATCTTAGTGGTTACAACATGATATCACTTAAAGCAGAGAAATCTAAAATGGACACACCAGCTAGGGAAGACTATTGAGTGTCTTTAGCTCGTGTACAGTTTCCAGTTTCCATAGAAACCAAGCAAAGAAAATTTGCTAAAGGAAGCCTAGAAAATAAGTAGATTCAGGTCTGTATGATTATGTCTCCAACCCTTTAATGCACAGGCAGACTTTTATTACTATGATCTTATTGTCTCTTTAATATCTTTTTTTTTCTTATAAGATGCAATAGACCCAGACTCTTTCTATGCAGAGGATGACACAAAGTGTGGGATTTATTCTGCCACATTCTCTATCACAGGCCCAATAGCAGTGCTTCCGAGGCCCCTGTTACTGTGTTTATCTGCCAGATACACCCAGCTCTGCCATTCTGTGAATATTCAGAGGTGGTTTCTTGTTAGCTGTTAAGATACAGGAGCAAAGAATCAAAAATCCTATAATGGAGAGGGGCAAACTAAAACCCCAATGGACATTTTGGCAATGAGACCTGGGCTAGAATGGAAATATTGAATTCCCCTGCACAGGGCGATAGTTGGGGTTCTGGGGTCATTTGATTACACCCGACTCCTTGGAATCCCTCTTTCGCTGTCAGAATTGGTAGCAGGAATGAGAGAGACGGCTCTGAGTCAGACCTGCCAACATTTGAATCAATAGCCATGCAATCTTGCTTCAAGTTGCAAGCAATTTTAAATCTTTTCTTTAAAATGCCTTCAAGAAGGGAGGAATGGAGGGGATAGGAGGGAATACCAAAGTGAACTTCATTTTTTTTTTTTCTGTGCAAAAGGAGGCTCAGGGAGTCTGGACTCCGTCATGGCTGATCCTAGTGCATGGGCTCCCTTGAATGGTTCATCATTTTTAACTGCTTAGCACAGAGAAAATGAAAACAAGACAGGAGTCGGGGGTGGAAAAGTGCCTTTGCATCAGTAAGAAATGTCTATATTGGTCTCTGCCCCCGGCTCTTGACACAGAACTCCTAAAATCTTTCTAAATAGGGGTGCTGGGAGAATCTTTTGTCCTAACATGTAGTCTTTGAGCCTGGTTCCTGACACAGAGCTCCTAAGACCTTTATAATTTCCTGAATGATGGACTCATCTAACACTGAGCTCCTAAACCCTTGGAATTTCCTGGGTGATAAGAATCTCATTTTTGTTCTAATGAGGTACCTCTCCAGTGGGCTCCTGGATAGCTTTAAGGTAGGGGCTGGTCACTAGAAAGACCAAGCCATGATTAGAAGCTTGGAAACCTAGCTTCTTCCCCCATTTAAAAATATATTTTTATTGATTTTTTACAGAGAAGAAGGGAGAGGGATAGAGAGTTAGAAACATCGATGAGAGAGAAACATCGATCAGCTGCCTCCTTCACACCCCCTGCTGGGGATGTGCCCACAACCAAGGTACATGCCTTTGACTGGAATCGAACCTGTGACCCTTCAGTCCCCAGGCCAACGCTCTATCCACTGAGCCAAACTGGTCAGGGCTTCTCCCCATTTTTTAGAGAAGGATGAGAGAAGAGGGGATGGAAGTGGAGTTAATAATTGATCATGCCTATGCGATGAAGCCTGTGTAAAAGTCCCAACAATCTGGGGTTCAGAGAGCTTCCGGGTTGGTGAACACATCTGCATACCAGGAAGGTGGCACACCCCGACTTTATAGGGACAGACACTCCTCTCTTGGAACCCTTGCAGACCTCAGCCTATGCAGCTCCTCGTCTGGTTGTTCCTCTGTTACCTCTATCATACCCTCTACTATGTAATAGATGGGTAGACATAAGTAAGTGTTGCCCCAAGTTGTGTGAGCTCTTTTAGAAAATGATGTTATCTAAGCGGGGTGTGTGTGTCATGGAAATCTCTGATTTATAGTCAAGTTGGACAGAAGTTGTGAGTAACTTGAGAACCTACTACTTGCAGTTGGCATCTGAAGTAGGGGACAGTCTTGTGGGACTGAGACCTTAACCTGTGGGGTCTGCACTAACTCCTGTTAGTGTCAGAATTGAATTTAATTGTAGGACACCTAGCTGGTGTCACAGAGAATTGCTTGGTGTGTGGTATTGTGAGTGTAGTAGTAGTGTGAAATTAAAGGAGAAACACAGGAGTGTGGTTTTTCCATCATCATCCCCTCGAAGGCATGTGATTGGCTTGCTGCATGGCCATGGAGGACCAGGCAGCAGAGTGGAAGCAGCTCTAGGCTGGTGTCAGAAGCTCTGGGGCCACCTCGGTCCTGCCACTTTCTAGTTATGTGACCCATGCATGCATGCATTTCTCACAAGGGCCTGGCACAGGGAGTACAGGGCTCAGGAAAGAGCATCAGCAAAATTGGAAATGCTTGCTTGTGAGTAAGCACATGATGCACATATAAACTCCAGAACATCACAAATTAGCCTTTATTGAACACTTACTCTGAAACCAGTCACTGTAATAGTGACACTGGGAAAACAACCCAGAGTGGCTCTTCCACGTGGCCTGGCTATGGAAGTAGGTGAGCGAGAGCTAGCGTTGCCCTGAGGGCAGTAAACAGGAACTCCAGATCAGGACCACACACTCAATGCCTCCTAGGTGACCCCTCGAGCCCCCACTTGGCAGAGCCCCTCCCAGCCATCTCTGATTGCTCTTCTCAGGGTCACTCTTCCACCTCAGCTTCTGTAGCCTCAGACAAGAGTGTTGCATCTCGTCCAAGTTCTTAAAAGCATCCGGCATTTCCCCCATGCCTCTGCTTCCCACAGGAGCCTAAACACCAGAAGCTTTCTCGCTGCACTTCATTGTTGTGTTTTTAAAGAAGGGCAAGTCTTCACCTTATGGTTGAAGGAAGGAAAATGGAATCTCACAGGGAATATAGGGAGGAAGGTTTTCATCATCAGGCATGCATTGGTTGCCATGGCATCCAGACGACCGCTGAATCACTCCAGGGAGAGCCAGCCCGAAGAGGACAAAGGAACTCCCAAACGTACTATCACTTATGTTCCTTCGTGTCAAAGTTCTTCACAATTTGCAGTGAGCTAATCCTCCCATCAGGCCTGATGAGGCAGATCAATACTATTATCCCTTTTAGAGCTCAATATTAGTATCCACTTTAGGGCTCATTATTTCATCAGCCCAATTACTCCTTCTTTAAAGTCTCATCTGTGTCATCTTGAAGCACTACTCTAATTTGTGATTGTGAATCTATGTCACCTATGCTCTCCCAAGAGAGGGTGGAGCCAGGGTAGGTGGTACAGGAGACACTTGGGGCTGCATATCATCAGTATTCAGGGTCTGTGAGGACTCTGACTAACAAGTGCTGGGCACCAACCCAGAGGCCAGGACCACCAGCCCACTCTCCGGGTGACATCGGGAAGGTCACTTCTTTTTGGGACCCTTTTAGTGCATCTGTAGAATGGGGATCAGGATAATTCCCATCTCTCCTTGACTTGCCTTTTGTCTTTCACAGAGTTGTTAGAATAAAATGAGACCGTAGCTGTAGATAGACCTTGCAGTAGAGAAATACAAGAGATGATAATGATTGCGAGTACCAAAGCAATAATATAAGTATTTGGACTGTGGAGTACACACGATGGGCCCATTTTATTATTTTAATCGAGCATTTTATATGATTCCATTTTTCACTCTTTAGCATATCAGTTATACCACTTTTTAAAAACTTCTTTTAGTGGTTGCCCTTGCGTTTGCAATATACATTTACAGTTGATCTGAGTCCACTTTCAAATAACATTATGCCATTTCACAAGTAATATATCTAATAATAACAAAATAATCCTAATTTTTCTGTCCTTTGTATCATTGCTGTTATTCATTTCACTTATATATAAGCATACATAAGCATTTCTATCTGTCCATCCATCCACCTAATATATACATAAGATATTCATATATAAGCATATATAATGAAATACATTGATACTATTATTTTGAACAAAATATTATCTATTAGATCAATAAATATTAAGAAAATAAAAGTTTTTATTTTATCTTTAGTTCTCTTTTTGATACTCTTTTTTTCTTTCTGACCTATATTATCTTCCTTCTCTTTAAAGTACTTCTTTTAATATTTCTTGCAAGGCAGGTTCACTGGCAGCAAATTTTCTCTATTTTTGTTTGTCTGGAAGATTGTATTTCTCCTTCACTTTTGAAGGATAATTTCACAGGGTACAGAAATCTAGGTTGATGGTTTTGTTCTCTCAACATTTTGAATATTTCATTCTGCTCTCTTCCAGCTTGCATGGTTCCTGAGGAGATGTCAGATGTGATTCTTAATGTTTATTCCTCTATAGGAAAGGTGTTTCCCTCTCTGGCTTTTTTCATGATTTTTTCTTATCTTTGATTTTGTAATGTTTGAAAATGATATGCCTAGATGTTGGGTAGTTTTTAAAACTTACTTTTATTAATTTGCTTGGTGTTCTCTGAGCTCCCTGGATCCATGGTTTGGTGTCTGACATTAATTTGGTGTGAGATCTGACTTCCCAAACGCATTTGGCTGCAGAGGGGCCAGATATGCAACCTGGAAATGCAAGGAAGTCAACACCCTGTGGGCTCAAATTTGACCAATGGAAAACAGGTGACAGGAGGGTAAACGTCCTTTCCATACCTCCTTCCAAGGCACAGTTTTGCCTAGTCTCTGGGGTCAACTGGTGTGACTGAGCAAGTGCATCTAACAAATGACCAGCTGTTCTTCTTATGGCTCATGTCAGAGAATCACTCAATATATTAACCCATCACATGGCATTCTTTCTCTGCTCACGTCCCTTTCCCTCACTCTCATTGCCTTGGGATTGCACCTCTCACATAGAAGCTTAGCCCCTTATCCTTACCTCAGGTTCCTTGTACCCCAGAAAACCTGACCTAAGACAGGGTCTATAGAAAAAATTCCAATCCTCCAAACTCACAGTGGTCCTTTAAGAATTTGTCATTGTATCTCCATCTCCAAAGTAGAGTTCTTTTTCCTAGTTCCTTCTCTTTCAAAGTGTCAATCTGTTTGTGATCTTGACCCCTCTCCTCTGAACTGGCTCTGGTTTGTCAGTATCCTTATCAAGTGTGGTGCTGAGGATGGAAAGTTTTGCTCTTGAAAGAAGTATAAGCAGAGGTAATTTTTTTGTGTGTTTAGAAAGAAAATTATAAGTAAATGAAAATGAAACTAGATCGGATTTAATATATTAAGAAAACCTCTTTGATAATAATCATTATGATTGAGATTTGAGGGGCTAGGAATTGGGATATGGAGAAAGATCACAGTTTTCCTGAAAACCTTTTATAATAAGCCTATGTGTGGGACATTCCTATTTGTAAAAAAAAAAAATCATATTTTTTATCTTATTTGGCCCTAATAGCCACGGGATAGTGCAAATGTTTTCAGTATCCCTATTTTACACAAAGACAATTGGCTCCATGATATTAAATGAGTATTTCATTGCGGGTAAGTGACATGGTGGGGATTTGAACCTGTCTCCAAAACGTTCTGCTCTTTCTGTGATGCCAGATATTTAGAAAGGTCTAACCATAGTTACAGGGAGCGGAACTATTGATTTTAGGTATCCCCCATCACCAAACCGAAGAATAGTTCATGGGTGAAACACCTGGCTCAGAAGTACCAAGGCAGCCTGACAGACAGCAAGCAGCCTGTTCCCGCGAGAACAACATGAGCCTATTGTTCCCCAAGACACTGCAGTCGGGCTACTGAACCTGATTCCCAACAGGTGTCCTACAGGTGGGAGAAATTAGTAAATAACAGTTGACCTCGAGAGAGAGGGCGGGAGACTGGAACAAAAGACAATCAAGGCAAAAAAAAAACCCACGAGAAAAACACACCACAACAAAACACAACCAAAACCCCTTCATTGTACTTAATACTTGTATTTAATCAGAGAAGCTGGAACCTTTGTAACTGAGAAACCTAAGATACTTGATAAGACCAGGTTCACCCACAAAACGGTGAAAGGAAAATATAGCAGAATACAATCAGTGTCATGAATTGTGGCTGAGAGTGTCGGTGCTACAGGGGTTGTGGTACCTGGGTGCCACACGTGTCGAGGAAGGAAGAGAAGAATGGAAAAGGCCTCTGACCTCAGCAGTAGCACTACCATGTTTCTTGCTGTGTGGCCACCCACAGGCCCCCATTTATCTCTTAGACTTTTCTTTTCTACAAGGAATCATCCTGCCAAGGATCGAAGACAGAAGATAAATAGCATGTCTCCTAGCCTGCGGAAGAAATGTTAGGAAATGATAGCCTCGCATGGCTCAATCAATATCACTGAGCAAAGCCATTGATGGGTTTTCATCTATAGTTTTTTTCTCGGAGTCAAAGCTCCCCCAGTAGCGGGGCAGTTAAGACATCCTCAGTGTGTTTGCTCTTCCATTGCAACCGTCACTGCTGTAGTTCGTGCTCTAGTCATCGCCTGAATAAATTATAACCATAATCCAGACTAGTTTCTCTACCTATGCTTTTCCCTCCCTTCCATCCACTCTTTACATTGTTGACAGGGTTTTTAATGAGGAAGATTGTATTAATGTCCCCAACTTCTGACTCTTCCCTGTGCGTACATTATTTGCCTTGGACTTTGCGGCTCCTCTCACACAAGGGAAGGAGAATAGGTCCCACCCCTTGATTTTTGGGTTTGACCATAGAGAGAATTGAAAAGGGTGGACATGGTTAACAAATGAGCCAGAAGGTTAAGGACAGTGTTCTACTATCTCTAAAAACTCAGAAGCCAAAGTCAACAGGCTTCTCCATGTGTTAATGGGTTAGACACCTCATTAGAATTGGACTGAGCTGAGATGGTTAGAAAGACCACTCTTACCTCGCCTACCCCTGTGATCATGTGTTTTCAATTCTCTTGGGTATATGCCTGAAGTAGAATTTCTGCTGGGTCCTATGGTAACACTATGTTTACCTTTTTTCCCCCAATTGTTTTCAATATATTCATTTTAAAGGATTTCATGGTAGTTTTGTGAGAGACAAAAACAGAGGTAGAGGAGAGAGGAGAAGAGACAAGGAGGATAGGGAGAGGGGGTGTTCGTGGTGGTGATGCTGCTGGGAGCTGCAGATTATGCTCAGCCAGGAGCATCGGGTCCCAGGCTGGTTGATGTCATGGGAACCGGTCCAAGTTAATCTGCAGAAGTGCAGCACATCTTGATGGGAGTTGGCTTTGCTTTGCCAAGCCCTAAGAGTGGCCCAGAATTAGATCTCTAGATTGGAATAAAAATGGAACAAAAGGTTCATTTTTTACCTTGGAGCAAGATGGAGAGACCAACACATTTTGTTTGCTGGCCGAGGAGATTGCTGTAAATAAGGGGCTCGTTGCCAAACAATTGGTCTCCTCGTACCAGCCTGCCCCACTCAATGGCAGGCCTGGCTGGGGAATGTTTTCTGGCCACCTTTGTCCTTTCATCTGCTTAAGCTCGTTATACTGTCACTTTGAGCTATGACTCTGCTCTCTCTGGCTCTGATTCCTCTGGAAAGGCTGCTGTCCAGATGTTTAGGTATTTAGCAAATGCACTTTCCCGATGCCTTGGCAGGGGGAATGTTCCAGTAGGGGTGAATATTTGATGCTCTTGGCTGTTGGGAACATGTTTGCTGAAATGACCAGCAAAGTCCCTGCCTTACACTCCCTGCATCTCGAATTCTCTTTATGGTGACAGCTGATACATCATTTAAAGGAAACTCACCAGGGAGCAGAGGGAAAACACAATTGTTTTTTCCCCTTTGCATTCTCTCATGGGTCTTGCACAGGCTTCCAGATTATAGAGAAGGGTGCCTTCTGTGGGTCTCCCTCCCTCCCCACAGATTATCATCCCACAGAAAAGGGCAGAATGCCTGTTTTCATCTTTCTCTGATGTTTGCTTCTCTTTAAATCACCTCTTTCCCATAATACAAAAACTCCTCCCCACTGTGTTCCACTACCTACTTTACTATTTTGTGTATTAGTTTAGTTTTTTGTTTTTGTTTTTTTGAGCTAAGAGGATGTTAGAGAATGTTTAGATCATTCTCGCAGTTCACAGATGGATGAAGAGGGGAAGAGACTTTTCTCAAAGTCAGTGGTGGATCAGTGAGGGATCTAACATCTAAAACCCTTCCCATCGCCTCCCTGGCCTCTGTCTTAACCCTTCACCACCCTGGGACTCTGGGTGTTGTCCGCCATTATATCCCCAGCAGTCTTGCTCGGTGCCTGGCACATATTTCTGGAGCCAGGCTGGGTTTGAATCTGGCTCCAACATGTACTACCTGTGTGTTCTTATAGAACTGATTTCACCACCTGTGTCTTGGTTTCCTTCTGTATGAAATGTAGCTAACGATGACACCTACCTTAAAGGATACTTGTGAGAGGCAAATGAGTGAATACCTTGAAAGTGATAGGATAGTGCCTTTTACTGAGTAGGGGATCGATAGATGTTGGTTCTTACCATTATTATTGAGTGAATGAATGATTCTATGCCCATTCCCTCAGGAGCCAGCTTGGTGTCCTCCAGTCTGTTCCTTCCTTTTCTAAGCAACCATGCCCTATACCTGGGCTAGGAGGCAGAGCTGTGCAGCTGATGTTTTTGGTTGGAGGCCTTTTGGGTGTACCTCTCTTGGATGTGAATCCAACCCTGGGAGCTTGAATGAGGATTTCATGGGGATTTGGAGGGAGAAGCGCAGTCTTTGAGCTCTGGATATAATTCCTGCTTTCATTTATGACCGGTCTGATTTAGAGTAAAACTTGTCTCAGCCCCTTCATTCATGCAAACAAGGCTTTGGACACTTAATATAATTTTGTGAAGATTTCCAACTCCTTGGAGCTTTGCTGAGGAACAGAGCAAACACAGTTTTCGGCATCTCAAAGGGAGGCCTAAGCTGATAAAAATAAGAATCCTAGGCAACTGAGCTTTGCTGGACATTCCACTTCTTGTTATTCAGAGCAAGTTGTCTAACATGAATGCTGTCATTGAGACGTCACCTTGACCCGCAGTGGCCAGTGGCCTGGCTAAATTGTGCTTGGGGATCTGTGGGGACTTGGGGCGTGTGAATGGTCTTCATCACAGCTACCACCCCTGAAAATCCACTCAAATAGATGCCATACCCAGGTCCAGGCAGGGCAAAGCAGTGGGCAGCAGCAGAGCTGGGACTAGAACTCTCTCTCCTAGAATCTGGTCACATCCCCTTTACAGGGTTCAATGAAAATCCTGGCATTCCAGTTGCCTCCCACTTAACATACATGGGGCAGAGCCACTGGGCGTGATTGCTCAGTCCTCTAGGCCACGCTCAGCACACTGAGAGCAGTACCATGGTAATGTTCACAGACATGAGCTGTGTTAGGAGGACTGCTTCCTCAAACCTTCAGGAATGATGGAGAATGAGTATCCGGATCTTTTGAGTGACAGAGGGGAAACCAATTGCTTCAGTTGCAAACGGGTGGGGTGGGGGAGAGCATGTTATTGCTCCATCACCATAGGATACTATGCTTTGAAAGTTAAAAAAAAAATCTGTGAAGAGTTACTTTTTTTATTGTCTCTTGCAGAGTCCAAGCCATCACTTCCCTTATGCTGTTATTTTTAATAAGTCAACAAATTGGCTAATTCTCTTGGAAATGCTTTGATTTTAGGAAATGGGCATTTTACACAATTCCCTTAGAGAAAAAAGAAAACAGATTTCCAAATGCATTATCAATAAGGAGGACATTTGAACCCTGCAATTAGAAATGGAGAAGACATGATGAGCTCTTGGGTTCAGATGTTCAATTTGATATGGATATGTGAAGGAGGTGTTGGAGTGCAGGCACTGGCGGATGCTCACTTCTTCGGGACAACTCGGGACTGAGGAAGGGCGGGCCCAAAGCCAACTTGGAACTTGAGTCTGCCTCAAGTGGTCCCGTTCACTGCCTAGAATTGTCAGGGAACAGAGGCAGGAAGGGACATCCTTAAGTGTCACCCTTGGAGCTGCCCCTTGAGGGCAGGACCATGTCCTATTTTGTCTCCTAGCGTAGATCTCACCCCACGTAGATAGAAACACCTATTTGTTTAAATGAAGCGGCTTTTAGGGACCCAGGGGCATTTCCCTACATTGAAATCAGGTGACATTTAGAGAACTAGACTTAACCAGGGCAGTTTTGGGGATGGGAAGAGCGTGCTTGGGAGCAGTCAGGAGGGAGTTGTGTCTGTCACGAAGCCATTGGATGGCTGTCCCGAAAATGGGTCACGAAGGTCCCTCAATGGCAAGAACACAGAACTGAAATGTCACCGACCTCATAATTTTGCTAAAACCTGGCTGTGCTTCCCTCCATCCATCCTTCTAAAGCCTGTTTCCTGAAGCAAAAGCCTGCAGGTTGAAAAGCCAACTCCATCAGCCTCCTCTGGGACCCCACCGACAGAGGTAAAAGACAGAATGAATTTAGTTTCCTTTAAAAGCATCATCTGACTTCCTTTGACCTCTTTCCTGATTTCTAACTTAATCAAATAAACCCACATAACTTAAAACCATGCCCTGCACCCCACCAGTGGCTAAACTCATTTTAAGTATCTTTGGAAGGGAGGAAGGGAGCTTGCCTGGTCCAACTGGCTTCCTGTACTTGAGTACCTCGGTTTCTCGGGGACTGAGGGGCATCTCCCCTGCTTTCCATTAGAAAGATGAACAAAGGAGGGGAGGGGGGAGCACAGTGCCAGGGAAGTTAAAGTGATCATGGAATGTTGAGACTGACATCACATTTCACGTTAGAGGTAACTAGAACAAGGAGAGAAGTGATGGGCCTCAAGAATGGTGTCCTTTGACCCCTAGACAACAGCACTCAGTCACACTAACTCCTGGCTACCTGGTGAAGTGGATTCATCTCTTTCCTTAGTTAAAACAACCTAGCCCTGGCCAGTTTTTCTTAGTGGTTAGAGTGTTGGCCCGTGGACTAAAGGGTTGCAGGTTTGATTCTCCTTCAAGGGTACGTAGCTGGGTTGCAGGTTCAATCCTGGCCTGGGGTGGAGGCGGGAGGCAACTGATCGATGTGTCTCTCCCATATTGATCTCTCTCTCTCTCTCTCTCTCTCTCTCTCTCTCTCTCTCTCTCCCTACACCCCCCTTCCACTCTCTAAAAATAAATGGAAAAAATATCCTCGGGTGAGAATTAACAAAACCACTATAACAACAAAAACCCAAAAACAAACCTACAGGTTTCCCTGCCTTAAACAACAATCCTTCCTTGTTTGGTTCAATATAGATGTTAAATGGCTTAAGCTGCAGTATTTTGTAGGGATTAATTTGGAAAATTTCCGCTGTGTGTGTGTGTGTGTGTGTGTGTGTGTGTGTATCTAGATAGATATAGATATAGATATAGATATAGATATAGATATAGATATAGATAATTATGTATGTATGTGTTTGTGTCTATGCCTGTGTTTCTGTGTATGTGTGTTTGGGCTGGAGTAGGGAGGAGGTGACTAGGGTTGGGCAGGAGGAGGATTGGCAGGACTAATCCCAAGTGTGAGAGGGCCAGGGCCAAGTTCCTGAGCTGCTGCCCTGTGCACACACCCACAGGACTCACTCTGCCCCTCCTGACCAGCTTGGGTGTGGACCTCAATGAGGGCACCACTGCCCTCTGCTGTATGGAGGTGAACGCTGCTGACGTGCCTGCCTCACCTTGTCCCAAATGGGGGTAGGGGCACGGAGATACAATAAAAGGCTGTGCCTGTCGTGAGGCTCAGCGGATCCACCCATCTTGGGGTCATTCTGCTCTGCCTGGGACATGCTTAGCTGTTGGCGGTAGAGCAAAAGCACCTGATGCTTGACCGTAGGGGCTTGGTGTGGGTCAGAGGCAATATTGCACCAAGGCTTTCCCTGGCAGGGTCTGAAGATGCTGGACATTGCTAGCAAAGCTCTCAGTGCCTTTCTTGTCTTCCTGGCCCCTCTGAGGTCAGCATTCAGAACTCTTCCCGAGCCACTCCTGTTGAATTTTCTTTAAAGGTAAAGCCCATGTTGGCCTTGGGCCAATCTTCTCACTTCTGCAAACACAGCACCCTGGGGGAAGGAGCCCAAGTATTGCTTGCAGATAAGAGCACAGCACTTTTGCACAGCACGCTGTAATTTGTCAGTTGTGTTCCCATTAGCCATCTCAGTTGATCTTCACAAACCTGTGAGTTAAACAGAGCAGTGATTGTGACTCTCATTTGGGAAAACTGAGGTCTAATCTAGAAGGTTTGTCACTGTTTGATTGACTTGGAGGTGATTAGCTAAGACATAAAGTGTTCTTTCATTAGGCTTTAGATTAAAATAAATTAAGCTATAAGATTGTTAATGCCAACCAACATATCCTGCAGTCAATCAGTATGACAAAGGGCAAGTTCCTAGCAGCGCCATCTAGCCACTTTCTCCCAACCCTGGGGCTTCGGCTTACCACCTAGCACCAGGAGTAATAGGGGAAAGTATGTCTACACCAACTTTCCCGAGGTGGAAATCACCTGCAGTGCATCTTTAAAATGTGAATTTATTGACAATATTTAAAAAACAGATTTCAAATAAAAATACAACTAAAAACCTGGATACTATATATAACACAAGTATAAGAAGACTAAAACGTGGAGAGGGAACAGATTGGTTAGAGATCTTGGGACCCAAGGAACAACACAGTGGCGAGTTTCCTGAGTTTTCTTTATATGTCATATGTCCAAGGCTTGGAACTGAAGAATTTAGCAAATAAGAATAAGCACAACGTTTCAACAAAAGTTAGCTCTCTCTGGCCAAGATACTAGGAAAGGGACAGCCTCGCAAGACAGAATAAATCTACATTCCAGCCAATCACCACAGAAAAATTATGGTCCCCCGCCCCCTACATGCCAACACAGGCTAAGTGAGTGGCCTGGACTACACGCCTTATGAGGGGTGGTGTCAGGAGAAGCCAAGTAGAGGACTGGAACTTTCATCCCTGTGACCCAGTGACCAGCTCTCCCCCTCCCCCCACTGCAGCCATGGTATCAGCGGAGACCTCTTGTGGAACTTGTGTGTTTGGACTCCCGCCTCCACCTGGCAGTAATGAGGCTCCTCTTCCTTCCCTGCTGAAGTGGTGCCAGTAAAGAGGAGGTCTAGCGGAGAGTCCGGACTTTTACCATCACCCCACTGTAATGAGGCCAGGCTGCCATGTGGCTAAGGGGTCCATGTAGAGAGCCCAATCTCCTGCCACTGCCTTTTAGTAACAAGGAGCTCCCTCACTCTCACCACTTTGAGTGTCAACAAAGGCTGAGGGGGAAGCCTGCTTTTACCTCTATCTGGAAGAAACAAGCCAGCGCCACCCTGTCCCCTGCTGGAATGGATGTCAGAGAAAGACAGGTAAAACAGAAGGTTTCAATAAGAGCCAGAGTCTTATAAAGTAACACAAGCATGTCCAGGTTTCAAAAGACAGTCACTTGTCACACCAAGATCCAGGAAGTTTGCAAACTGAGTGATAAAAGACAATGGATGCCAAACATTGACATGACAGAGGTGTTAGCATTATCTGACCAAGGTTTTAAAACAGCCCTGATAAAAAAATGCTTCAGTGAGCAATTAGGAACATACTTAAAATTAATGAAAAAAATTACAAGTCTCAGCAAAGAAACGGAAGATATAAAGAAGATCCAAAAGGAAAATGAAAACACACACACACACACACACACAGAAAAAAAGAGCTTAGTGGATGGGCTCAATAGCAGAATGGAGGGGACAGAGGAAAGAATCAGTGAACTGGAAGATAGAACAATAGATATAAATAGAACAGCAGAGCAAGTAGACTGAAAAGTAGCAAACAGAACTTATGCAACTGTGATAAAATAGCCAACATTCATGTCATCAGAATCCCAGAAGAAGGGGAGGAATAGACTGGGTCTGAGAAAGCACTCAAAGAAATAATGGTGGAAAACATCCCAATTTTGGCAAGAGACATAAACCTGTAGATTCAAGAAGCTGAGTAAACCACAATCCAAAGAAATCCATGGCAGGATGCATGATAGTTATACTTCTGAAAACAAGATAAAGGAACAATCTTGAAAGGGCCTAGAGAATGATGTCTTACTTACAAGAACAAAACAAATAAAATGTCAGTAGATTTCTCATATGAAACAATGGAGGCCAGAAGAAAGTGGGACAGTAATATTTTTTCAAATACTGAAAGAAATGAGTGAAAACATCCTTCAGGACTGAAGGGGAAAATCAAGTCATTCTCAAAGGAAGCAAATGTAAGAGAATTGGTTGTAACTGAATTGCAGAGGAAATCACAAGTAGTTTAAGTGCTCTGAGACAGTGTTTAGGGCAAAAACACTCACGAATGCTTTAAATGGCTAAGATGGATTTCCTTAGAAATGATACTAAAAAGAAGTTAGTGAACAACACATTCATCTTGGTGTGGAGCAGAGAAAATTTCAGAAAGCTGGAAGCAAAGCTTATGAGGAAAAACCGAGTGAAGTAGGGCTAGACCATCTATAATAATAAAAGTATAATATGCTAATTAGACTGGATGTCCTTCCAGACGACCTTCTGGACAAAGCCGGGGCTGCGAGGGAAGCCCAGGTCCTGGGTGCCAGAGGGAAGGCAGTGCTGGCAGCCGGGGGAAGGAAGGCCTACTTTTGCACAAATTTCGTGCATCAGGCCTCTAGTGTTAAATAAATGGCTTGGTGGGAGGAAATATTTAGTGATTATCTTCAAGCATGCCTTGAGAAATTTTATATTTTATAATGTCATAAAAAATTCTTCCCCTTGAATAAATGTGATTTCTTTTTTGCAGACCATTTAAAAACTAATAATTTTCTTCTGGTGAAATAGAGGCTAAGAGAAGCACAGAAAAATGAAGAGATTTGCATCAGGTACCATTAACAGCAGCAGAGTAAAGACGAAAATTCATCTTCTCACCTTTAACCCACTGTGCTTTTCATTACTAATGGGTTCACCATGTATCAGCTCCTCAAGTATAGAATTCAAGGGAACAAGCTGAGCATACAGCAAGCTGGGCTTAAGTGAGACCAGAAGATTTTTCCTATACATGACAGTTGTGAAAGAATGAACCTGGCTGGACTTCCCTAAATCTTTCAGATTTGGGTTCTGGGCTTTCAGGACTGTCTATAATATTTCACTTGGAAGCAGGAAGAGGAGTTTTCTTGGGCAGCTACCCACATGACCAAATCACGTCCCAAAGACCCCGCCGCCTCATACCATCATCTTGGGAGTTAGGTTTCAACATATCCATTTGGGCGGGAGGGAACACAAACATTTAGACCATAGCAAGGCAATTTAGGGCAAGAGTCACTTCCCTGGAAATGTAAGACAAACCTCTAGGCGTACATCTGTTCTCAAGACAAGGGAAGGGGGAAACCCGAGAGGTGAGAAAGAAAAGGACCCCTTGTTTGGCTGAAGGGCACTGACCAGAACACCTCAGTCAACAGCCCACATAGCTCCCAGGTGATCTGACAGGAGATCAATAGGTTCGAGCTGAAATGAGAAGCATCTGAAAAGCTAAGAAATATTACCTGGAGAATTGCACTAGACAGCATTGCACTCAGTACAGTTAGGTCTTGTCAGCTACTTGCCCTGCCTTTGTTCAGGAAGACTCTTTTAGATTGGAATTGGCGTGGCTGGGAAGCTATTAGATATATGTAAACTCTTTTAGATTGGAATTGGTGTGGCTGGGAAGCTATTAGGTATATGTAGACTTTTGCTTTGTGAGAATTGGATCAAGCCCCATAGACTCTCTGGGGGGAGGGGGAGAGGCTAAGAAATCCTTTCATTCACAGGTGGGAACTTGATGGTATGGGATTTACTGGAAGATGCATTGCAGTTGGCTCAGTCTCTCTCTCTCTCTCTTTCTCTCCCCACCCCTCTCTCTCTTACACACACACACACACACACACACACACACACACACACACACACACTTTCCTTCTTTTCTGTTCTCTTTTTTCCCTGGATGCCTATCATTAGGTGAGACTCCCCACATTCCATATTATTAAAGCATTGTCTATGGTGACCCATATGATATGAAACACAAAACTAAACCAAAAGTTAAAACTCAGGGAAAATGGAAGTTTTCTCCCCATTATTACCCCTCTCCCCCTTTAAAAAGTCAGTTGCGCTCTGGCTGGTTTGGCTCAGTGGATGGAGCATCAGCCTGTGGACTGAAAGGTCCTGGGTTCGATTCCAGCCAAAGGCATGTGCCCGGGTTGTGGACTTGATCCCTAGTAGGGGGCGTGCAGGAGGCAGCTAATCAATGATTGTCTCTCGTCCTTGGTATTTCTATCTCTCTCTCCCTCTCCCTTCCTCTCTGAAACCAATAAAAATATATGAAGAAAAAAAAGTCTGTGGCAAACTCAAATAATTTTTCAGTAATAAAATCCCCATCTTTCAGAATAATTAGAAAAGTGTAATATTCTGTTAAAAGAGGACTGCCATCTATACTACACACAGATGGCTAATATCCAGATACTTACAGTACAGCGAAATCTGCTATGTAAAATCGAAGGATTGCTTCCAGTGATTCAGGACCATCATGGTCTGCTAGGACCTCGTTACCTCATTATGAGTACTTCTCATTATGTAGGACTCCAACTGGGAGCATACAGGAGGCTGAGCTGAGCCTCTGCTGACATGTGGACTCCCGGGGGAAATTTTATATATAATCTGACTGATGTAAGCTTTACTTCTTTGACATTTATCTCTTTCATAAAAGTAAAAGGCTAAGAAAAAAAGAAGTCTGTTTATTTTAGCTTTACTTGTGTTTGGGTTCTGAGAAGCAGAAGACTCATAATGCTCTGAGCTTCTTCCCATCTTCCCAATGACTTCCTCATCTATGATTTCACTTGGTGGTTCTTGCATCTCTATGTGGTTGGAAAGAGACAAGTAGCATCTCCCCACACTGTGGATTGGAAAGCAGAGCTCCTGACCTACGGGAAGGGTATTTCCCAAGCTCCCCTCTCCCTCCACCTCCTGCCTCCCCAACTCTCCTGTCCTCATCCCCATGAATCTAAACGGGGCCTCCTCTGTGTTCTCCTTCATGGCCTTGCCATCAAGAGCGCAGTGGTACAGAGACATCCCTCTTTCTTCCAGGTTCCATACCATGTGTCCCAGCACTGTGCCACTTGGACAATGGTTTAATCTTTGGGAGCTTTTTCTAAAGAGGCAACATGTTCTAAGAAGCAGAAGCACTAACCAGGGTTTGGGGAATCAAAACTCAAATCTTGGCTTCACTGAAACCAAGTCATCCTGCCATGGTCATCCTGGTCATCCTGCCATGCCAAACCTTGGTCATCCTGCCATGCCATCCTCACCAAGTTCTGATGGGGAATGAATGAGCTAATTGGCAGGGAAGCCCATGCGGAGTCATCTCAGTAAGAGTGCTTAGTCTTTAATCTGTCCTCAGGTTTAGGATTTTGCAGGCACTTTGCTGCCAGAGCAATGAAGCATCTGTGAAGAACTTCCTCCCAGTTCATCCTTGTTGGGGGGCTAGTGAGGCGTGACCTGAACCTCTTTCTGGGAGACTAACCTGAACCTCCTGCCACTCACTGCTGTCACTCATTCTGACTCTGCATGTGGCCAGGCCTCACCTGTAGATGCAGCATCTGGAAAACCAAGAGGTATAATTTGAGAGCTCCAGTATCCCGGCAGCTCTGCCTCAGGCAGAGGCTTGGCTGACTTCCCTCAGGGGACACACTCTTTCTCTGAGGTGAACCACATCATGACTCTCGCTCTCTGAGTGGGTTTGCTATTATTCCATCGTACTTCCCTTGGTCAGGGGTGGAAGAAAGCTTTAGTTGGCAAATTCAGCCCCATGCAGCAAGGCTCTGGGCTCTGCTTGGCTGAAGTGATGTTAATTCCTTCACCACTTGCCCCAGCATTTCTTCAAGGGCTTTGGGTTGAAGGTGGGGAAAAAGATGGAAAATCAGACATGAGGCCCTGTACTATTTTTTATAGTGGTAATGGCACGGAGGGGTCAAAACCCTGTCTTGGAGAAGGGGTGGGGAATGGGGTGTAGATGCACATGCTCTTACATGGGTAGCCACATAGACGAGCACATGACAGGAGCCCAAGAAGCTGATGACTGTCACCAAAGAGCATGTCCACGTGTTTGCTCGACCTCCCTCATAGCTCCTGCCACCGTTGTGACAAAGAAGCCTGCTAACATTAATCAGTGTTTTTATTTAGGAAGATAGTGTCTTGGCTGGTATTTTCCCTTATAGGAGCTGGCTGTCCTAAATGTAGTAGAAAATTGCCCTGAAATCCACAAATCAGGCCAAGGAAGGGAAAGGGAGGGGCCCGATGATTTTCCCTGAGAAATGATGTTAGTCAAGAAACACAGTCTTTAGGGATGGAGTCAGAACAGAGAGCCCTGTACTCACCTGAAGGGAAGAAGGATCTAAGAAGAATGGCCAGCTGGGGACTTGGCCACAGGGCACGGAAAGGAAACCTAAGTGTCTAACCCTGCAAGACCTCAGAGCACTTAGATCCCTTTGCCTGGTGTAATGCACCTTCAGACAGAGATGGAGAAGAGGATGATATCCTTGTCACAGAAAGCCGGAGGTTGTCTAAGGGCCCCTGTCCATTTCAGCATCAGGTAGTCCTCCATGGAGTAAGGCTGCCTGGAAGCAACTGTCAGCTGGTCTGGGAAAACCTCCAAAATGGCTCACCAAAGGGAGCTGTCCATGGTTCTGTAGTTTCCCTTGCTTGCACCCATTCACCAGTTTCTATTAGCTGGTGACAGGTGCTGGGCCAGGGACTTTCTATGCATTGTGTCCTTTAATCCTCATGGCAACCCTGCAAGGGTAGTATTGTAATCAGCAGCTTTATTTCTACAGATGAGGAAACGAATGCTCTGAGTTTCACTTTCACCTTGTCCAACTATGAATGGCCTGAATAACCTCTTCAGACATCAGATTTGAGGATTTCCAGCCTAGCAAAGAGAGCATTTCTGTGCAACACCCTCTCTCTAGTCTGTGTAAAGGGATATTGTGGTTTTTTTTTCAAAGATGGTGGTGGTGGAGCCCTACACCCATAGTTCAGCTTGTTGATTAGGAAGGAGTAGGGACTTTAAATATGTTTGTCAAAAGAGAAGGAAAAATTAACCCCGCCTAATAAAAAGAAAGAAAATCATGTGTTTTTGTGGTGTGTGTGTGTTTTTTTTGTTTGTTTTTTGTTGTTTTTTTTTTTGTGAAGATTAGCAAGACCTTGTTATTTTTTAGCAATGTTCTCTTTTCTTTTTTTGGCTACAAGGTGAACAAAATAAAATAGGTTTCAGGTCAGAGGGAAAGAACATGAAGACTCATCCTTTATTAAATTGGAAGTCATATTTGCTAGGGCAGTGGAAACCACGAGAAAGGAAAATGTACGTGAGCTGTTGATGCCAAACATTGCTACATCAGAGGACTGGAAACGGTATTTGAGCTGGGGAAAGGACTTTGCTCTCACGCCAATGTCACAAAAACACACGGGGAGAGGAGCAGAATTTCTAAGCTAGGACTGGGGGTGAGGACCAAGCCAATGGTTCTCTTGACCTGGGTCCATAGACCCTGGGGATGGGGGAGAGGAGAGAGGCTCGCAAACGGCTCCGGAAAATCTGTGTATACTTCCAAAGTGTAGCAACATGTTGTTCAGGGATGCATTTTTACAGCGGGAGCTTGGTAACTTTCAAGAGGTTCTCACGAATGTCCAGGAACATCCATAAGGTAAAGACTCGTTGGTTTAAATAACCCCTCCAGAAAGTTAAGTCTCATTGAGCAAAGCATCATCAGATACATGTACCTCCGTGTACATGTATCAGAGTTTGAAATAAGCAGCCTGTTTAAGTATAGCATTTATGCTAATGCAAATCAATGCCTCTACTTATGTATTTTAATAAAGAATTCTAGTTTTATAGGAAACATGTCTAATTATGAAGAAACTGTGAGTTGTTCTTTTCAACTGGACTTATTCCTCCAGGGAGCCCATAGAAGGAGAGACGGCATCCATCAGTCAGGAAACATTTGATGTTAGCACCAGATGTGAGAGGGCTATCACTCACCTGCCTGAAATTCAGTAAAGCTCCCCAAATAAGACATTCACATTATAGTGCAGATGTTGGGTGGTCACTTTGTGCCCCTGCCAATCACTGCATGGCTCATTGACACTGCTGAGACAGAGGGCAGGGGAAGCATCAAGTGTGGCCCGCCATCCTGTTTGCCCACTCAGGCAAGTTTCTTACTGAACTCTGATTGCCAAACATTTCGCTCAGCTGGATGCAGGTAAGAATCAGGACTCAGCTGGATTTTTAAAGCCCACAGATTCAACAGAATGAGTGAGGGCTTATAAAAAATTCTCCTCTTCCTGCCCTCCATATTTTACTGCTCTTACTGTATGGAGATTGAAAGAATTGTGTGTGTGTGTGTGTGTGTGTGTAAGATAGAGAGAGAGAGAGAGAGAGAGAGAGAGAGAGAGAGAGAGAGAGAGAGAGAGAGAGAGAGAGAGAGAGAGAGGAGAGGAGAGGAGAGAGAGACCATCCATGAAAAACATTTGATTTCTCTCAAGTGTCTTTGACAGCTCAGTGAGCTGGCATAACCCAGAAAACCTGCTGTCATTTGGGCAAGGAAGAAAAGCAAGTATTGTTGTTATCTCAGCATTTCCCCTGAAAAAAAGTTAACATTACTGAAGGCAAAAAGGGTGTGATCACTAGGCTGTGATCCATTGAGTTTCAGAAACTTTGGGGTACTTAGGAAGGTGGGGATTCCACAAATGTGGCCAGTGTAATGGACACCACCTTTCCAGTACCATCATTTCATCTTAAGTCAGAGGCAGGTATGAATCGGAGGCAGCTAAGACCTGGAATAAGTCCAATCTGGGGTGATGAAGCAGGCATGAGGGCTACCATTCAGGATTTTCAAAGGGCACAGTGGCCATGGTGGTCAGCAAATCACTTCCCTGGGGACCCGGCAGTGACTTGGGGATCCGAGGTTTGATCTTACTCTCCGCCAAGCACTAAGCCATGCACAGTACTAATCAGACACGGGTGCCATTAGGATTTGGTCAGTGTGTGTGACCCTTGTTCCGTTCCAACTTCAGCCTTTCCCTAGCGTTTGAAATGGGATTGATTCTTTCACCCATTAACTCTGAGCTATGATCATGCTTTCTCACCTAATAGCATCTTCACGGACCCATCATCAACAGTAATGGGTGGTGAATGTGTGGACTGTGCTACAGCTCATACATGCAATGGGGCCCGCACTCTGTGCACTGAAAGATACGTCGTTTTCATTCCTCAGAGATTTATTTAGACTTGATTCTCGAATTCTTTAGTCTCTCAGCAAAGCAAGGAGCTTGCACCTCAGAACAATCAGTGACTGGTCTGTGGCAGAGAGCGTATATCAAATTGACCTTGGTCTTCAGGGACATATTGACAGTGTGGCTCAGAGAACTGCCACCTGTTGAGACCTTCCCAGCCAGCCCTCTTGCCCACCAATCTCCTGGAGGCCCCTCACTTTCTAATCCAACTGGAGGGCTTTCTCCTGCTTCCCTTGCCTCCTCCCTGCTGTCTCCCTTCAGTGGCCTTGCTTTGATCATATTATTCCCATTTTCTTCCATGACCTTGCACCCCAAAATGAATATATTCACATCCTAGTAATCATGCCCCTTTTATGTAGCATTTTAATAATGCCTTTGATGAAATACAGTTTTTGCATCCACTTTGCTATGCCCCTTGGCCTCTGGCAGTGCCTTATACAGAGGTGTTCTTTATGCGTACGCTGGATGAATGAGTGATTAAATAAATGATTGAACAAAAAAGCAATCCTTCGCAGAATCTTTTACCAGATCAAGGACCACAGAAACTGAAGTTTTGTCATTCCACTTTTTAAAAAGTATTTAAAAATGTTCTCCTCCTCTCTTGCTACCTTATAAAACCACCCTCAAATAAGTGTCTTAAAACACCAGGTTATTATCTCTCTTGGTTCTGTGGACTAAATGAACCTTGCTGGGTATTTTTCCCTTGAGGTCTCTCATACAGATTTAGTCATATGGAAGCTGGGGCTGCAGCCATCTGAGGCTTGAAGGGGCTGGATGTCCAATATGGCACACTCACATGGCTGGCATTGATGCCAGCTGTTGGGCCACCTACACTTGTTGACTAGACTGAACTATCTATACTTAGTCTCCCTAGGTGGCTTGGGCTTCTTACAGCCTGGCAGCTGGGCTCCTGAAGAGAGCATCCTAAAAAAGAATATTCTGAGAGAACCAGGAGGAAGTTACAAGTTTCCTTATGACTTGGCCTCAGGGGCCCCAGAAAGTTACCTCCACTGCACTTTGCTGGTCAAGCAGATCGCTAAAATGAGTGCAGTTATAAGGAGAGGAGTAGCATATGTGTGCAGAGAGGGAAGGCATTGGTAGTGTTTACCTTTGAGACTATCCAGCGATCAAACAAATATATTATCCTGAGATTAACCTATCTCTATGAGCACCTCCTTTCATCGGGTTAGCTACTGGACTGCTGAGCACTGGGATGGCTTTGATCCTAGGAAGAAGGAGAGGGAGAAATCAGTAGTTTGAGATAACAGTTAGGAATTAGGCGGGGGGGGAGGGGGGCGGGGGAGAAGAGATAATATAAGTTATAAAGTAAGGATACTAGGGAAAGTGTGTATGTGGTGGTGAGTGCTCAAGAGATACTTTGCCATAGCACATGGCCACGGGCAATAGGTAGTGAAGACATAGGAGGGTGGGTAGGGGCTAGGAGGTCCGGGGGTGGGGGAGGAGGGGAAAATGGGAGATATCTGTAATACTATCAACAATAAAAATATATTTAAAAATACTTTGCCTACTTGCTTTACTAGATTAGTATAGGTTGGGGGTAGGTTGGAGAGAAAAGCAAGCATGGTTGATACAAATTAGTTAAATCACCTAATTATAATGACGATTATTGCAAAAGATTTAAAATGCACTTCTAATCACCCACTGCACACAACTGTGTTCATTTCTCTTTCCAATCTTAATTCTTCCTTATGTGTATTCTACATCTCTGTCACCATCCTACTTTGAGCATGGGCTCCATACTTTTCATCCAGACTCATTGTATAATTGCTCCTCCATGTTCCCTGCTGTCTTCACCTGCATCATTTTAGAGGCTGCATCCCATTTTGGCAGAGGGAGATTTGTGATGGGACAATGAGCTGAACACGATTAGCAGGCCGCGAGTTTGACATGCTTGAGCTAGGGTGACTCAAGTCTCCTGGCTTCCTGTCACCCATTGGTGAATGGGTAAGTCTGCAGGGAAGCTGAACTGGGCCCTTCCAAGCTTTGGGGGACTGTCTCTGCCCTGGATGTCCTACTGGGGATGAAGCCGTCAGGATGTGTCATAAATGTTTATAGCTGCCAGCAGGAAATTTTCTTCCTTTGAGTGCAGAGGCAAGCCAGGTTTTTTCCTTCTTCTCTCTTCAACCTTCCAAGGAGCTGTTGGTTTCTTAAAACAGTTAAGCTAGAGCACAAAGGTTTAGATTTCTCATCTCTGACAAGGGTTTACATTTCTCCCGGAAAAGGGATTTAATTTTACCGCTGTAGCAATTTTTTTCCCCCCACAAGAATCTGTTTGCTTCTTTGTCTGATACTGAGATGCCAAACTTGGCACATTTCGGGCAGGTGGAGGGCATCCCCCTTCAGCTGCAATGACCTCTGCTCTCTGCCCATTTAAATCCCACTGTACATTATTCTATGCACTCCTTGAAACCTTCCCTTGCCTTCCGCACCTACACTCGGGATTCTGACAGCTTAAAACATTTACCATTGGCTCATAGTCACATTCTCCTAGAGGGTAGCATCATGTCATTGGCAGACCCTCTCCTGGAAATCAAGACACTTCAAACCTTGTCCATGGCTAACCATCTCTGTGACCTTGTTGAAGTCCTTCCACCCCCTGAGCTTTAGCTTCTCCAATTTTAAAATGAGAGGCTGACCTCATGGTTCCTTCCAGCCACGCTGCTATTATCTAAGTCCTTTGACCTGTGAGGTCACTCTTGTCCATCACTTTAGAGACTGTGGAAATTTGTCTGGTCAATTCATGTTCATTCTCCCCAATGACCCCGAGTATTCCTGCTCATAAGACGTCATCAAAACAATGTTGAAATGTATATTGTTATTGAAAACGGATTGGGTCTCTTTCACAATCTGCCACCTAGCCTATCCCTCGCTTATCTCCGCCTTTTCATCCAATAAGTGGACATCAGACCCTGTTGCTCATGTTGGTTGAAGTTCAAAGTCTCTGATGATGGCAAAGCTCAGCAAATAGAAGCATACTCTCTGAAGACCGTACTTCAAACACTCTTACTGGTAATGTAACATGCCTCAGACCAATCCCAATAGAATGCCCACGCACCAATTTGATTCTCCTTGGACTACTCATCTAGGAGGGAGGAGTGATTAGCTGGAAGGCCACTGAGTCCCTTTTATCTCTTATCACCAGAGCATGAAGGCCCATTGCAAGGACAAGCAGTCTGTCCTGGAGGTCCATGTTTGCTCAGCCCCAAACTGCTGAAGATTTGTTTGTGCTGAAAAAAGTTATAGAAACAGTGTTGAGGGAGATGGACATGATTTGGCTTAAAACCAGAAAAGCTGGAAGCTTGCTAAGGTGGTTTTATGTCCTAGAACAGTGGTTCTCAACCTTCCTAATGCCGTGACCCTTAAATACAGTTCCTCATGTTGTGGTGACCCCCAACCATAAAATTATTTTTGTTGCTACTTCATAACTGTAAATTTGCTACTGTTTTGAATCGTAATGTAAATATCTGTGTTTTCTGATCGTCTTAGGCTCTACAGCAGTGGTTCTCAACCTGTGGGTCGCGACCCACAGGTTGAGAACCGCTAGCAGGGTCACCTAAGACCATCGGAAAACACAGATATTTACATTACGATTCATAACAGTAGCAAATTTACAGTTATGAAGTAGCAACGAAAATAATTTTATGGTTGGGGGTCACCACAACATGAGGAACTGTATTAAAGGGTTGCGGCATTAGGAAGGTTGAGAACACTGTTCTAGAATGTGAGGTCCTCTATAGAAGCCACCATTCTGGCTAGCCAGTGGCCACCAAGTGATAGAACCTTCTTAATATATCCAGCCAAAACCCCAGCCTGCCTACATACCTCCTCCACTTCCTGCCTCTGCGTTTTCCCTTATGCTCTTCCCTCCGCTTGCGATGCACTGACTCATGTCGCCCCTGTTAACATTCTACTCACTCTTTGGGGCAAAAGAGGAGCTCAAATGATGCCTCTGCTATGGGCTTTGGCTTCTGAATGACTTGGGTTTAAATCCAAGCTCTTCTACCTCAAGGACACTTAACTTCTTTTAGTCTCAGTTTTAAAATGGGGCTAACGATACCAGCCTGGCAGGGCTACTGTAAAGATGATGTGAAATGGCAGAAGGCTTGCAGCACTGAATACAGTGCCCGACATCTGGACCATTAATGGTTACTTCCCTTATGTATATCTTTTTGGGGCAGTAATATAGTACTATATTTTTGTACACATTTAACTTCTTGAAGAAAGGACTTATTTTTAGCACTCCTGTTTATCACTTTCTATGCTAAGCACAGAACATTGGACAAAATAGGTTCTTAATATATTCTGTTCAGATGAATTAACCATGTCATTTTCCCTTTGTTTGTAATACCCAACAAAGTCAGAAGAAAGTCACTGTTAAAAAAAACCAAAAACACACCACACGACAGGGCGAAAAATGCCGTTTTTCTATATTTTTAGCCACGTGCAGATTTCAGCGTTGGGGTCTTTCCTCTTAAACTGTAATTCCTGGGAGTGGGGACGAGATGGAAAGCATGACCTTTCTGCGTGCTTTTGGTATTTAGTGCTCCGCAGGACACTTGCTGAATATTTAAGTATGTTGCTATTCATGATAAAAGCTTGTAGAGCAACAGATCAGGGAGCAGAAAAACAGCTTGGTAATGGAGTTGCTTCAGACAAATGGAGGAGGAAGGGCTGTAATTGTCCTAACCGCTCCAGCTCCTTCTGAAATCCTGCTTTCTCACAACGGCCACACTGGAGTTCCTGGGTTTCATTTTCATCACTAGAGGCCCAGTGTAGGCTGTCTGTCCACTGGTCGGGACCGGTGTGGCCGGCAGCTCCAAAGTCCCTGGGCCCCTAGGGCGAGGCGGGGCGGGGGCGTGGTCTTCCGGCCGCCGGAGCCCAGGCCCGGGTCTGGCTTTAGCCTCCCGCCCAGGAAGGCTGGGGCCAACGCCGCCTCCTCTGCCTTCCGGCTCCCTCATGAGCCCTCCCTCCGCCGGCCCGGGCTGCGTGGAAACCCGCGTCCTCTGCGGACACCGCTGTGCACTCCTGCGGCCCCACCACCGCCAGACTCCTCCCCCGGGAGCCCACACCGCCTCCTCAGCCGGGGCCTCCAAACGCCCGGCTCACTGCCCCAGAGGCCCCTTCTGTGCCGCAGCACAGCCATGGCGCAGATGCTGAGCTTGCGCCACCACTGGTGACGCGAGCTCAGCGTTCTGCTGGCCCAATCACCACCTCAGCCACCCCCGAGTCCCGCCCCCTGCGCCTCCCGCTGGCCCAATCGTGGGCGTAGCGGAGTGATGGTAATTTACATATTACCTTTTTATTATGTAGGATGTGTCCCTGGACCTCATTCCTGATGGTGGAGGGAGGGGCCTGGGGGTTGGGCAGTTCCTCTCCTGCTATGCCAGCATGAGGCCCTTCAGGCAAGAATCACCGGCATGCTTCTCAGGAGTGAGGACGCTGCCACTCAAACCGACTGAGTTCCATGTTGGTGACCAGGGCAGGATAAGGAAAGCTTTGGGCTTAGCGGAGGTGGTATAGCATCATGGGTAAGAGTGTGGACTCTGGAGCCAGACTCTCTGCGTTTATAACCCATCTCCTCCCCTTGCTTAATCGTAGGCAAGCCAATCAATTTCATTTAGCCTCAGTGTGTCTATCTGTCAAATGGGGTTATGGTGGTAAGCGTGTCTACCTTGTAGGGTGTTTATGAGAAACAAAGGTGTTAAAGTACATTCAGTTACCTAGAACTGCACCTGGAATACAGTACATGCTCTGTAAGTGTTGCCTATTATGATTTTTGAGCCGTAAGGGCTAGACTTCCAAAGCATGAGAAAAGCTCTGTGTCATGTGCTTCTTCTGTGCCTCAGTGTGGCTGATCCTCATCCCTTTGCAGTGAAGTGGACCTGGGAATGGAAAGGGGGAGCTTCTGCTCACTTCCAGGCAGGAGACAAAGGAGCTGTGGCTGTGAGGGTGGAATAAAGGGGCGCTTGTGTGGGTATGGGGGAGGGATCATGGTGGTTAC
This sequence comes from Ia io, assembly GCA_025583905.1. Lineage (NCBI taxonomy): Eukaryota > Metazoa > Chordata > Mammalia > Chiroptera > Vespertilionidae > Ia > Ia io. The sequence goes on from JAJQQW010000021.1 coordinate 1,196,656, forward strand.
ATATGCATCTGAGGGTAAGGGAGGACCCAGAGCTGGCTTCCAGGTGACTGAGATATGGGATCTGTGGGTGGTGATGCCATAGTAAGACAGGTGACAACATAGAAAGAGGTTCACTTGGGAAGGTCAGCTTGAGCAGGCAACAGAATAATGGGATAGTAAGTGGAAATGCCTAAAGGTGTTGTCATTGCCACTTTGGAACTTGGGCGAGTGGTCCGAATAGAACGATAGATTTACAAGTCACCAACACGGGCAGTGAACATCATGAGAACCAGTAAAATCCTTCAGACATCTTGCAGCCAAATGCCCAATGTCTAGACCAGGGCCAGATAGTAAATGTTTTAGGCTTTGCCAGCCCTATGATCCCTGTTGCAAGTACTTAAATCTGACATTTTGGCTTAAAAGCCGACATAAACAACACATAAATGATGAGTATGCCTGTGTTTCAATAAAACTTTATTTACAAAAACCTGTGGCCCACTCTTGCTCCAGACCATTATGTTACACATAGTAGGTATACAATAAATATTTGTTGGATTAATCTACTAGCTTCAGAAATTGTCTGAAGTCCAGATTTTTAAAAAATAATTTAATTAAATTTCTAGGAACTCAAACTTTTGTCAGTGTCACACCAAGACACTCACGAAAACTAGGAGAGAGGGCATTTGAATTTGTGCTGCTGTACATAAAGGAAGCTGTCATCAATTAGAGATCTGCCACTAAGTTGCAAAATATACAGCTGGAATTCTTTTCTGAACTAAGTCCTAGGCTCTCAGCCAAGTATGATAAGTCAGACCGGTGAATTATAGGTGATGAGAGAACTGTTGGATGTTAAATCCCCTGAGGACCGGGGGATGGTGGGTTGGATGTTAAACCCCTTGAGGCCTCAGCTTCATGAAGAGCACTCTGAGAGCCCTCAGGGATCCTGGATGGCACTCTCTCGTCAGATCCAGGAAATCGACTGCAAACGTGTTAAATAATTTAGAAAGTGCCCACAAGTATTCGTAGCTTCCATTGCAAGGAAGCAGCAATAGAAGGAAATCAAAGAGAAGATGAAGAATCGAAGTTTTGTGAGGGAGTAGGTAGGCATTCTGAACTCAAGGAAGTAGTAGTCATAGAAAACTGAGAGAGAGAGAGAGAGAGAGAGAGAGAGAGAGAGAGAGAGAGAGAGAGAGACCCCTGATCCTTCCATCCAAACAGTAGGGATTCATCATAGCTTGCAAATGGTAGTTAAGATGGTCAACATAAGGGCTGAGGATTTCAGCTACTAAATTATTGCTGAGCTGTCCTGAGGATGCGCCCCTTCCTCCGTCTTATACTTGTGGCTGGTGAATCAAACCCCAAAGTCTGTCTCTTGTTTCTGAAGAAGGAAGCTGCACAGCTCAATACCTTGGCCACCTTCTTGGGGTTCTTAGATGTCAAGGAAAGGGAGAAAATCTAGAGAAGAGGTTCATATTTGACCACAAGTTACAAATGGTTTTTCTGGTGTTTTCAAAAGGAATGTGTGAGAGTGTGAAGAAGCCCCATAGTTCCTAGGTGGTCTCTGTGGCTCTGGGATACAGAGTGTTGTCCGTGGCTACAGTGATGGCAGCAGCTATGTGCCAACTTTGATATATATGTGCCTATATATACATGCATGTACACACATACATATATGTATATATGCATGTACACATACACATACTTGTGTGCACATACATACAGGTATGACTTGACTATCTTGCTAGCCCAAATGCCTAAGCTCTGTGTCTAGTGTATGGCTGGTTCCGATTTTGTTAAGTTGCTACTGATAAAAACACAATCCAGTATAGAGTAGGAAATCAAGGCCTGTTTGGTTGAATGGTGTGGTAGTTTGAATTATTGGTCCCAAGTTTTTATTCTCCTGTAGCAGATATCCATGCCTTTTCCGTGGCCTCATGATGGACAGAGTGCCACTCCCCTTTTCTGGACTTTGGGGTTGTCCTTGTAACTTTTTGGTCACTGGAATATTTCAGAGAATGTGATTCAGGAGCGGCTGTAAATATCTTGTGTAACTGACTCTACCTTATTGAGCTTCTTTCATCATCATAAAAAAGACACGCCCTGGAGGTTGGTCCCAGAGAGTGCAAACTATGTGAAGCAGACTGAAAATTAACCCGGGGCCTGGAGTCAAGTCTCATTGAGTCCAGCCTAGATCAGCAAAACTCTAATCTAGGCCAGCTAGTGTGGCTCAGTGGTTGAGCATCAACCCATGAACCAATAGGTCCCCGGTTTGATTCCTGGTCAGGGCACATGCCTGTGTTGTGGGCTCAATCCCCAGTAAGGGGCATGCAGGAGGCAGCCAATTGATGTCTTTCTCATCAATGCTTCTATGTCTATATTCCTCTCCCTTCCTCTCTCTCTAATCAATAAAAACATTTAAGCAGCCCTCTTATCTCCTAAGTTACATGGTGGTCTGTTAAACAGGGAAAGCCGAGTTACACATGCTTAAAGTAAGAGGAAAAGAAATGATTACTACCATCTAGTTTTCACGGCTCAGCTTTAAGGACTACCCATGTAAACATGAGACAATAGCAAGCAGTACATCATAGGGAAAATTTAAAGGGTGGCGTTTCTGAAATATGGGGGTTGGGGTGATGATGAAAAATAAATGAAAAGTCATGTCATATGAAGGGTGATAGCTAGGCTCCCCCCCTGCTATCCTCCAATAGTCAGAGTGAAGAGGGCCCATTCCACACATGGGCTCGTTGGATCTTCTCACTGGAGAGATTTCCAGAGCTGATCTGGCCCTGCATTTTGTCCCCTGCACAAATGATTTCTGTAGCATCCCTGATGGGAGCTGATCCAAATTTAGTCACTTACCTGCTGTGTGATCTTGGATAACTACAAAGACTGTGTGTGGGGTTTTGAAATGAGACAGAATTGGTCATCACCCCAACTCCCATATTTTACATCCCAGCACTGTGACCTTAAGAATTTACTCATCTTTGCCAGAAGAGAGAGATCGTGAGAATGTTCACCTTACAGAGCTATTGGGAGAGTTAACTGGACAGCAAAACGGCTCCTCCAGCCCAGCACCTGGCACCAAATGAAATGGCTGTCCCCTCCTTCTTCGGAGCAGCACAGAGTGCACCACCCTCTGCCAGGAGCAAGCTCTTCTGATGATTCTGTGAAGAGGGAAGGGGAGAAATAAGCTGAGTTTCAACTGCACCCCTACCATGTGCAGTCCGGCTGCTGGGCCTGCTGGCCTGAATCAGCCATTGCCTTCCCAGTCACTTGATGGGGCATTTCCATTTTGTCAGCACATTTAAATGTCTCAGGAGTAAGAAAGTATGAGAGGCAGTTATTGATCATTTTATTGATTTAATCAGATAGTTTTGCACAAATTATGGTCCATAAAATTCTGAGCTCCCAATAGTCTTCCACAAGCAGAGTATCAGTGTAACTTCTTTTTTTTTTTAAATTTCTTTATTGATTAAGGTGTCACATATTTGTCCTCATCCCCCCATTCCCATCCCACACCCCTTCCCACGGATGCCCCAACCCCCTGTTGAACTTAACCATTGGTTAGGCTCATATGCATGCACACAAGTCCTTTGGTTGATCTCTCCCCCCTCCCCCCACCCTCCCTATCTTCCCTCTGAGGCCCGATAGTCCGATAGATGCCTCCTTGTTTCTGGTTCTGTTCTTGTTCATCAGTCTATGTTGTTCATCATTTCCCCTAGATGAGCAAGATCATGTGTCACTAGAGATATACTTATAAGAACTGAATGTGAGACGAGCAATAATAGTTATGCTGACGGGCAAATGAATCAGTCTGTAGTGAGTTTCTTTCTGGACCAACAGTTCTTTTGAGACCCAATATCAATGTCCACCAGTTCCTTATGTGTACATGTCAGTACTGACCCCTCAGCTCTGGATGGTGGACAAATGGTGGTAATGCAGGTCCGACACCCTCTGTTTTGGTCTTGGCCGGACCCAGGGGCATGGCTTCACCTGGACTCAGGGGCACGTGGCCTCACCCGGGCCCAGGGGGCGCGTGGCCTCACCTGGACCTGGGTGCGTGCGGCCTCACCCAGACCCAGGACCCAGCCTCACCTGGATCCAGGGGCACACGGCCTCACCCGGACCCTGGATGATCCAGCTTCACCTGGACCCAGGGGCGCGTGGCCTCACCCGGACCCAGGGGCGCGTGGCCTCACCCGGACCCAGGGGCGCGTGGCCCCACCCGGACCCAGAGGCGCGCGGCCTCTCCCGGACCCAGGGGCGCGTGGCCCCACCCGGACCCAGGGGCGCGTGGCCTCTCCCAGACCCAGGGGCGCGCAGCCTCACCCGGACCCAGGGGCGCACGGCCTCACCCGGACCCGGGGTCCAGCTTCACCCGGACCCAGGGGCGCATGGCCTCACCCAGACCCAGGGGCGCATGGCCTCACCCGGACCCGGGATCCAGCTTCACCCAGACCCAGGGGCGCATGGCCTCACCCGGACCCAGGGGCGCGCGGCCTCACCCGGACTCAGGGGCGCACGGCCTCACCCGGACCCGGGATCCAGCTCCACCCGGACCCAGGGGCGCGTGGCCTCACCCGGACCCAGGGGCGTGTGTCCTCTCCCGGACCCAGGGGCGCATGGCCTCACCCGGACCCAGGTGCGTGCGACCTCACCCGGACCCGGGATCCAGCTCCACCCGGACCCAGGGGCGCGTGGCCTCACCCGGACCCAGGGGCGTGTGTCCTCTCCCGGACCCAGGGGCGCGTGGCCTCACCCGGACCCAGGTGCGTGCGACCTCACCCGGACCCGGGACCCAGCCTCACCCGGATCCAGGGGCACACGGCCTCACCCGGACCCGGGATCCAGCTTCACCCGGACCCAGGGGCACGTGGCCTCACCCGGACCCAGGGGCACGTGGCCTCTCCCAGACCCAGGGGCGCATGGCCTCACCCGGACCCAGGGGTGCGTGGCCTCTCCCAGACCCATGGTCGCGTGGCCTCACCCGGATCCAGGGGCGCACGGCCTCACCCGGACCCAGGGGCGTGTGACCACACCCGAGCCCAGGGGCACGCAGCCTCGCCCGGACCCGGGACCCAGCCTTTCCCGGACCCAGGGGCATATGGCCTCACCCAGACTTGGGATCCAGCTTCACCCGGACCCAGGGGCACGTAGCCTCACCCGGACCCAGGGGCGTGTGGCCTCACCCGGACCCAGGGGCATGTGGCCTCACCCTCAGTGTAACTTAAGATGGAAACTCCCATCCTGATTTGCAGAGGTGGGTCAGTGTGAGCTAAGACAGATGCAGAAAGTGTGTGTGTTTGGGAGGCATGGGGTGTTGAGAGAAAAGCAATTTCTAAGTGAGCTGGACTGTGAATGGTGTGGGGAGAAGAGAAGGTGAGAAAGGGGACAGGCAAGGAGCACCTGGAATAACATGAGGAGTTGGAACTTTGTAGGCATTGGGGAAACATTGCAAGTTTTTGAGCAAGGAAATGGCACGGTTAGAGCTTTGCTTCAGGAAGATGACGGGCAAGAAGGTGAGAAGGGATTGCTTTGGTAGGGACCGAACAACCAGAGATGGGAGAATACTGAAGTATCTGTTGCAGTTGTCCAGATGAGACGCAATAAGGGCTGTGCTTGGGTCGTGGAAAATAGAGAACACACATGACACACATTGCAGTGTGAGATCTACAGGAGTTATTGTCTGGCCAGGAAAGACAAAGGGAAAGGGCGGGATGACTCATGTTTTCCACTGGGGAAAGTGGCTGAGTTTTCTAATTTTTCTAATTTAACATGCAGGAGATGGAGCATATCTAGCATCACCAGGCTTTCCTCGTTTATTCTTTTTTTTTTTTTAAATGCTCACATGACTTAATTCTTCTATTTTACATGGCTAAGTACGTTTTTTTTGTTTTTTTTTTTTTATTTTATTTTTATTTTATTGATTTCTTACAGAGAGGAAGGGAGAGGGATAGAGAGTTAGAAACATCGATGAGAGAGAAACATCGATCAGCTGCCTCCTGCACACCCCCTACTGGGGATGTGCCCGAAACCAAGGTACATGCCCTTGACCGGAATCAAACCCGGGAACTTTCAGTCCGCAGGCTGACGCTCTACCCACTGAGCCAAACCGGTTTCGGCTCCTCGTTTATTCTTAATGCACATATATGTGTCAGTAAAGCTCCATGTGCATATAGAACACTATTAAATAAATCAAGAGTCTGATATCTCCCCCTCTCTTTCTCTCTCTCTCTCTCTCTCTCTCTCTCACACACACACACACACACACACACACACACACACACACACACACACACATATACACACACACACAAACACACACACACACTATTCCACTTCAGTCTTCATTCATTTTAAGTGTATGTAGTTATGGGTCTTGTGAAATAAGGATATGAAGCTTTCTGTCTGCATCTCAAAAGTTAGAGTTTTCATACTGACAGTGTAGGAATTGTATTTTAAATTTTTGAAAATATCTAAGCTAGTCCTACTACTCACAGTAGCTGCAAATGACTTCTGTGCTGTTGCTTTTCACACATCGCCTCGCTTGTCCTCACCACAGTCTGTGAGATGGACCAACTCCGTCTTCCCTCCCTTCCTACCGTAAAAACTGGCCTCCCGTGCAGCAGGGGTGGCCACCTAACCGGGTCTGGACAATGAGAGTGTAAATGGCATCTGCTTAGAGGGCTCCAGGTGAGACACAGCTTCCTGGGAGAAGGAAGCCGTGTAGGAGGAGTCTGAGCTGGCACTTCTGCTGTCCCCTCCTGTATGGCGTGAACATGCTGGATGTGATGCTTAAAGCTGAGACAGCCACTTGCAACCACAGGAAGTGACACACAGGAAGATGAAAAGCCTTGGGATGTCAGAGCAGGAGACAGAAGGGGTATGTGACCGCCATGACATCGTTGAGCCATAGAGCCAGCCTTGGAACCACTACATCCAGGTTTCGTGACCAAGGAGACAGTAAGTATCTGCCACCATTGGTTGGGTTTTCTGTTAGTTGCAGACACATGTGCCCTGGTGTTCAGTTACTTGCCTGGGGTCAAGCTAGGAAATAGTGGAGCTGGAATTCAAACCCAGATCTTTCTAACCCCAAAGCAATGCTATTAGCTTCTGTGCCTCCTGCCTTCCAACTCCCATACTGAGCAAGGTGAAGGGCTTATTTTGCTGGACGTGATGGATGCATCCCTTGTCCTTTCCTTGGTCTCTGTCTCTCCCATCTTCCTCCATGGTTTGGATGTCTTCTAGGTGTCAGGCACTGAAGCAAACCTTAGGAGATAGTGAAATGATTATGATTCCATCTCTGTGCTCACGATACAGAGAAGGGGTTGGCAAACTATGGCCTGTATTTTACAATCTGCTAGCTAAGAATGGTTTTTATATTCCCAAGTGGTTGAAAGAAAATCAAAAGAAGAAGAATATTTTGTGAACTGTAATAATTATTTCAAATTCAAGTTTCAGTGTTCATAGATACAGTTATATTAGAACACAGCCATGCCCATTTGTTTACATATGGTCTCTGGCAGTTCTTGCACTACAGCTGCAGAGTTGAATAGTTGCAACAGCTGTCATATGGCCTGCAAAGCCCAAGATGTTTGCTACCTGGCCCTTGACAAGAAAAGTTTACTGACCCCTGGTCTACCTGGGTGGGTTTACAGAAGGATGAGGCAAATGAACAACTCATTCTAGGTAAGGGAAAGAAAAAGGATATTTATGCTTGAGATACTTGGAAAACATTCCCCAAAGTAATATGAGTCTCATCTCTAGAATTTTCCCCTTTAAAGAAAGATTCTGTAGGAGAAGTTGGGGGTGCAGGTGGACTGGGATGTTTGCCAGATGTATTTATCTTCGTGTAACAAATGCCTTTTGTAACTTGTCGTTCCTTAGATACAGAATTGTGTGCTTTAATAGGTTTGAACTCCACCCAAACGGAGAGAACAGACCATGAATTCTTTTAATGCACACTGTAAAATTACCACGCTGACGAAGTGACCTCTGAGTGAAGGCCCGCAGAGCCTCCCACATATTGGCTTTGCCCTGAAACCCTTGGATGCTATCGATGCCTGTGAGCCCACGAGCCATTCCTCTTGAATCCTGGTTCCTGTCAAGCAGGTCTCACTGTCTCTGGGGACAACGCACACCTCGTACACACCCCTGGGTTGGTGGAAGAAGACAGCTCCATGAACACAACTGGAAAAATAAATAGAACTGGTTGACTTACTTTCCTTTTTTCCCCCCAAAAGAAAGTGTCAGAAAGTCTCCTACAATAATAATGATGCTTGTCAGTAGCACAGCAGCACACAACTTAGCATGTTCCTGTCCAATTTGACTCTGACTCCTAAAATAACCTTGACCCAAATAATTTGATCATAATAATAAAGGATGAAAATGCAGTTCTGATGTACCAACAAAAGAGACTTTTGAGATCAATGAATTCAAACCCTTTATTTTTCAGATGAGAAAACTGAGGCTTAGTGAGAAAAGCAGCTCATCGATGGCAGAGCCAGGCCTGTGCTTTTCAGTTATAATAATAGCGAGGGCCAAGGATCTCTGGCACCTTTGTCAGTCACATGTGTGCAGTCTCCAGGTGGGGTGGCTGTATAATTTGTTATCCAAACTGAAATCCTTTGGCTCAACAGGCATAAAGCAAAGCTGTTCACCAAGACCTATGTCACCCTGTTTGTAGGTAAGGAAGGTATATGATAGGTCATGGAGACCTTCGGACTCATTCTGATAACCGGGTGTGTCTCTAATCTTCTATTTCATGATTGTATCTCTAGTCTGTGGATCTTATAGCCTTTGCATTTGATGAGGGCCAGACCCCAGAACAACTTCTTAGTAGAGACCCAGTCCTAGTTTCTCCCACTGACCACTGGTTTTCTGCCACATCTGGAGCCCGGGCAATAGAGAAATCAGGAGCTGGAGCTGAGAGGAGAATCCTCTACTGACACAACACTCTCTCTCTCCAAGGTGTAAGGGGTCCTCGCTTTAGGTCCAGGGAGGATGTCTTCAAACTGGACTGGTAGTTGGTTCTAGACAAGGGAGCTTGAGATATCCAGAAGAGGGAAGAGAATGAAGACTTTTTAAAAAAATATTGTTTATGTGTTGTTTTTAGAAGAGAATAACAGTGTTTATTGATTTTCAGTGGTGGCCTCATCTCTGAGCTATGTGGGGAAACAAAGAAAAATGACGGGAAAGGAAGATAAAATATAATTATCCTATTATTGCTTATGGTAAAGAATTAACTAAAGAAATAGAGAGCTGAGGGCATTAAAATAATGCTAAACTAATAAAGGCAACTATCAGAACAAACATACAGACTTTCCTAAATATCTGAGTACTACACACAAAACCCTAAAAACTACGTAATGAAAGACTTAAAAAGTAGAACTATTCAATAGCAAAATAGTACAAATAATATGATAGAACAAAGACCAAACATATTTTACCTGTTAATAGAGGTAAACTAATATATGGAAATCAATACTTTTATGTATGCAAGTAACAGCCAATTAGAATATATGGGAAAAGCTACCTCATTAGAGTGGCCACACACACACACACACACACACACACACACACACACACACACATAATACCTAGGAATAAACTTAATAAAAATGTGCAATTCATATATGAAAAAAAGACACGTTTTAAATCCTAAGGATACAAAAGAAGACTTGAACAAATGGAATAATTTACTGTGTTCTTGGATATGAATTTATCATAATAAAGTGTCAATTCTTTCTAATTTAATTTTTACATGTAATATGATCATGGTAAGATATACCAGGTTTTGTTTTTAATCAGATGAGCTTATTCAACAAAGTTCACTTGAAAAAATAAATAAACTAAAATAGTAAGAAAAATACAAAGAGAAATGTCTAGCCTTCCTAGATATAAAAACATATTATAAAGCCTCAATAACTAAAGCATGGTAGTTGTGGTGAGTGAAACATACCCATGAAACAAAGCAGAAAATCCAGAAATAGATACAAATAGTGTGGCAATTCAGAATATGATAAAGAAGATACCTCAAATTCCAGGGGAATGATTGGACAATTCAGTAAATGATCTAATAATTGGAAAACCAATTGAAAAATTTTCAAAGGTATAAAAGGTTTAAATTCTAAACATGAAACCATAAATATATACAAAGAAAACATGGGAGAATTCCTTTGTAACATTGGAGAGGGAGAGGCCTAACTCTGACTCAGAATCTAGAAGCCCTACAAGAAAAAGTTGGTTTAAAAAAGATTGATATATTCAATTTTATTAAAAACTCAGAAAGACTCTGTGTAGGGGAAAAATAAAGAAACAGAAGATCTTTATAATACAACTAGGGGCCCAGTGCACAAATTCATGCACCTTGAAAGGAACTGTGGGCCAAGAGGCTGCAGTGGGCACAGGGGCGGGTCTTGGCCCATCCTCTGCACCCCCGCCCAGGCCCTCCCACCTCAGTTCCTGGTCCCCTGTCTGCTGGCAGCCCCGCTCCTGCTGCCACATGCTGACTGTGTGGATCGATTGGGGCCAGCACTGGGCACCAGCAGCAGGTGTGAGCGGGGCCGTCACCAGCAGTGGGTGCAAGCTGGGCCATTGCCGGCAGTGGGTGCGAGAGGCGGCTGCCAGCACCAATTGCCCCTCAGGAACAGGGGGAGGTGGAGAAGCCCTGAGGGGCGATTGGGGCCGGCAGCCACCACTCACACCCACTGACAGGGCCTAGTAATCAGGGCTGGTGCCGGGCACCAGCATCAGGTGCAAGTGGTGGCTCAGGCGCCGGCAGCGGGTGCGAGCCCCTGGCAGGACTGCGGTGCACCAGAGCAAAGAATTTTCAGTAAACACCAGAGGCTCGCCCTAATGACAGCGACCAGTGCCCCGCCTTGGTCTGGCCCTCCACCATTCCACCATCGTAGAATGATGCCTGCCATGTTTTATGCTCTGCCGCCTGCTGCTGATGCCCATCATGCTCCACACCTGCCCCCTGGTGGTCAGCGCACATCATAGCGACCGGTTGTTCGGTTGTTCTGCCGTTCAGACTATTTGCATATTAGGGTTTTATATGCTAGTATATAGCTATCCAGAATACATAAAGAACTATCAAATTAAAAAATAGACAAGCAACAGAATACAAAAATGCGCAACAGACTTGAACAGGCACATCATGAGATAGGATACCCAGATGGCCATTAAACATATGACCAGGTGCTCAGTTTCACTAGCCATCAGGAAAGGGCAATTAAAAATCCGAGATACCATTCCACACCCATCAACACGACTGAACTAAAAAAATACTTACAAAATCAGGTGCTGGTGAGGATGCAGAGCAAATGGAACTGTCAGACACTTCTGGTTCCAGTACAAATTAAAACCATCGTTTTGGGAAGTAATTTGTGAATATCTGTAAGCTGAACATTCACTATGTGACCTGGCATTTATCTCCTAGTTATATATTCAACAGACATTTATATACATGTGATCAGTTATTTAAATTAGTCTCAAACTGAGAACAACCCACATGTCCATCAACAGTAGAATGGATACATAAATCAACAGTATCTATACTAATAAGAGAGAAATATGGTAATGACTGTCGCTCTGCGACACCCACAGCCAATCAGGAGGGAATATGCAAATTAGCAGGACATAGATGGCAGTGGCCACAGAGCCAGCTCGAGCGGGTGGGAGGCTTGGGTTGCCTCCGGTGATGGAAGAACCCAAGCTTTCCACCCGCTTGGGCCAGCTGCCGAAGGAGGGGCCTGTGGGTGGCAGTCACAGAGCAGGCCGGAGTGAGCAGGAGGCTTGGCTTCCTCCATCGCCAAGGGTGACCCAAGCCTCCCGCCTGCCCTGGCCAGCCACTGAAGGAGGGGCCTGTGGATGGCAGCCACAGAGCTGGCCTGAGTGTGCGGGAGGCTTGGGTCGCCCAGGCCGGCCGCCGAGAGAGGGGCCTGAAAACAGCCCTCAGCTCCTTACCCAGGCTGGCCATGCCCCCATTGGGTGAGGGTCCCCACTGGAGGGCATGGCCAGCCGGCAAACAGCCATCAGCCCCTCACCCAGGCTGGCCAGGCACCCCAGCAGGGACCCCCACCCTGAAGGGGGTGTGGCCAGCCTGAAAAAAGCCCTCAGCCCCCCACCCAGGCCGGCACCGTCCCCAGTGAGGACCCCCCACCCCAATGGGGGCATGGCTGGCCTGCAAACCACCACAGGCCCCTTGCCCTGGCTGCCCCACCCCCCAAGGGAACCTCCACCCTGATCCGGGATACCCTTCAGGGCAAACCAGCCGGCCCCCACCCATGCACCAGGCCTCTATCTATACTAATAAAAGGGTATTATGCTAATTAGACTGGGAGACTTTCCGGATGTTCTTCTGGAAAAAGCCATGGTGAAGGGGCCGAGGTAGAGGTGGTTAGGGGCCAAGAGGGGAGGGCAGTTGTGGGTGATCAGGCCAGGATGGAATGGCAGTTCTGGGTGATCAAGCCGGTGCGGGGGCAAGGGGAGGGCGTTGGGGGTGTTCAGGCCAGTCGGGGGGCAGTTGGGAGTGAGCAGGCCGGCAGGGGGGCAGTTGGGGGCAAGCAGACTGGTGGGGAGGGCAGTTGGGGGCAAGCAGGCCGGCAGGCAGAGTGGTTAAGGGCAATTAGGCAGGCAGGCAGGTGAGCGGTTAGGAGCCAGCAGTCCCGGATTGTGAGAGGGATGTCTGACTGCCAGTTTAGGCCCCATCCCACAGGGATGGGGCCTAAACCGGCAGTTGGACATCCCCTGAGGGGTCCCAGATTGGAGAGGGTGCAGGCCAGGCTGAGAGACACCCCCCCCGTGCATGAATTTCATACACCGGGCCACTAGTTTTCATATAATAGGGTACTATAGAACCATGAAAATGAATAAGCTGCTGCTACACAGAACAATGTGGATGAATTATACCAACATGGTGTGGAAAGAAGCCAGACCCAAAAGAGCACATACTATATGATTCTATTGATCAAAGTTCAAACGCAGTCGAATTTAGTCTATAATTTTAGAAGTCAGGCTAAAGGTTACTTTTGGAAGAGGAGGTGAGAGTGAGTGGGAGTGAGTATGATGGAGCATCTGAGGGGCTGATATTACTTTATTGACGTAGGTGCTGGTAGTATAATGTGTTCACTTTGGAAAAATTCATGTATGACGTGCTATCCTTTAATGAAAATGTATTAAAACAAAAGAATTAAGGTTTAGACATTTCTTCGTTCTGTTGGATTTCACATGTCTCATCAGACATGTGAAAGGGCAGTGCATTTTATTTTGCACTGATAACATACATCCAAATTATGTTATGGGCAGTGCATTGAATTATGCACTGATCACATACATCCAAATTACTTAGGTGCATAATTATTTTGAGTGTATATGTAGAATGCATCATTAATAACATTTATGAAACAGTTGCAATTTTCCATCCATTTTTTTTAAGTTTAATTCTCACACAAAAATAGTGTAGGCAGGCCAGATAGAATCTCAGTTTTACTGATGAGAAAATGAGGCTCAAAGAAGTTTGACGGACATACCCAAGGTTACCCAGCTAGAATGTGTATGTACCTCTTAAAAAATTATAGGCAACTGCTGTCGGTGTACAATTCACTGTATGTGTTTTTACTTTGCTTCACGGTTCAGAAATCCCAGGCAGAGGAATTTAAGAGCTGAAATCCCTGGGTGCAGCTCCTCCCCTTTCCTGACACGGCCAGATTGCACAATCTTTCCATGTTGCAGTTGATAACCACTAATAGACTCCGGCTGGAACACGGCATTTATCTCCTTCTCATTTGTACCACATAAATGAAGTTAAAATAATGGCACTTTATTGGCACGGAGGAAAGCCGGTTCCAAAGTGCCCCACTTTCCCCCTTCCGTTCAGTGTCAGAGTTGATGCAAAATAACAAATGCTCTAGCCCAGTTTGCGAACACTGCCTGGTCATGTAGTGAAGATTAGGACTTGTCCTTCCAGTGAGCGGTGCTCCATCACGGGGCCTCCCATCCTACGTGACCATCCCCCTCGGCGAGCCAGTCCTGGAGTGACCATCTATGAGGGTGAAACAAGAGGGGGATATGGCGCTGGTGAGTGGGTGAACCTTCCCTTTGAAACCCAAAAGGATGAGGGAAGAAGGCTGGACCAGGAGTTGGAAGACCCTGGTTGAAGTCTCCACTCTCATACCCACTCACCATGGGAACCAGGACAAGCCACAGACCACAGCATCATGCAGGGTATTGGGATGAGCACTGGACTTCCAGCCAGACTCGGGTTTGAATTGTACCTGGGCATCTTCCCCCCGTCTGACTGGTCCAGTGCATCGCTGTTTCTGGAAAGCATGTTCCTCATCTGTAAACCGAACGGGCTGTGTGGATGTGGTTGAAGGAGTCATTTCATGCTAGTTCATGTTGTGATCTCTAAGGATCCATGTCCGCATCTGTGAAGTGGGGAGAGGGAGTCCTGCTGGTTTATCCGGAGAGGCAAGGGGACCAGCTCATGGTAGGTGTCTGGGAGTTTCTCTTAGTATTAAATGCTTGAGAACTGCTCCCTAGATTCTCAACAGCGTAACCATTAAGCATTAACCCCACTTTCTTTTATGGTCCCTTTGATAGGCTGCGTTTTGTCAGAACCATTATCTTACATTAGCTGCCTTTTTAAGGTCTGTTCATTCCTCAGTGAAGTGGCAATTCAGATTCCTCACACAGAACCAGCAGAACAGCATTCCACTGGTGACCCAGAGGTGGGGAGAAGTGCTCTGGTCCAATTCTACTCACTCTCTCCTCTTTCGCTGCTCCACCCTCCCTGGGTGTGTGTCCTGCTGCTTGACAGCGAGTCCCTGGGAGACTGTAAGGCGATGAGCCCATCCTGTACACACACACACACACACACACACACACACACACACACACACACACACACACACACACACGAGTCTGAGGTTTATGGCATTGTTCCTGGAGACAGGCAAGAACAAAGCCACGCCCTCTGGGGAGGGGCCAGGACTCCCTTGCAGGCGTGGCTAGAACACCCAGGGCGGTGGGAAGCAGAGATGCTCACCTCAGTGGTCTCCCTCTGGGTTCGTCTGACTTCTGGCATGTCCCCACGCATGCAGTCCCTCTGGGAGGTAGGGGTGTAATGGGGTCTCTGCCCTTTGAAGATGGCCAGAAGCAAGGTAGAGTCCTCCCTCTGAACTTGAGGGGACCCTCAGAGGGTCTGGCTGTCTCTAGCTCATCAGCGTGTAAGCTAAGCGTCCGTGCCCTTTGAGAATGCAGCCAGCTGGCAACATCGGAGGGAAGTGGTAAACACGCTAGACCTTTCTTTATCATCTGTGCCGTTTATGCAATGCTCAAGAGGACTGGGTCTCAGTGTGAAGGCCAGGGAGGTATGGTGCGAGGACCAAAGGCAGGCCTGGCCCCTGCTCTCTTTGCCTGCTCCATGCCTCCATCCCAAGGTGGGCAGTAATTACAGGCAGCTACTGCCTGAACCCAGCCCCAAACCCACTGGAGTGACAGAGATGAGCCTTAGAAGAGCAGGTGTGAATCCACCCATCCTACTTTCTCTCTCTGGGCCAGCCCCTTGGTCGGCTAGATTAATCACTTGACTCCCAGGAGGACCCAGGAGTAAGGAACCCAGAGGCAGGTGTGGCTCCCGGAGGCCACCCTGGCGGCTCCTTTCCCCGCGTGGCACGTGGTGACTTCATGGCAGTAAAATTTATTGTGGGTAATGGAGTGCCACGCTCCTTATTTGCTAATGGATGAGTTCAAATGTGGAGAAAGGTTTGTTAAATAAGCCAGGCATACACCCCTGGGAGAAGGTGACTGTAAGTGAAAACAGTTGTACAGTTACCCAAGGAGGAAAGAAAATTTAAATGCATCAGTGGACGAAAGTGAAAGACGAAACAGAGGGCCAGAGACCATGGGATACCAGGACACAGGCTTTATTGGAGATCACCCTGCCAGCCGCCTTCCAGAGGGGAAAAAGGGGGGGGAGAGAGAGAGAGAGAGAGAGAGAGAGAGAGAGAGAGAGAGAGAGAGAGAGAGAGAGAGAGAGAGAGAGAGAGAGGGAGAGTGAGTGCCGGGGTGAGAGTGCCTTTTAAGGGGAGGAAAAGAGGGGACGGGGCTTAGGGCACTCAGCCCACGCTGATTGGTGGTTTCATGTAAGGTACATGGTTAGGGGCCTAGGGATCTAGGAATTGGGGGCTTAGGGTGTATGGCAGGTGCTGATTGGTGGTTCAATGTACAGTCCATGTAAGGTGTTCAGGAATGTCCGGCTGCAGGTGGAGTTTATGTCATACTCCGTCCATCAGTTGGGGGAAGGGAGGATCTATCAGAAAGGAGCCACATGCTAACCTGACAAGCTCCGGGGAGGCCTGTGTGGCAGTCTTGAAAACTCAGAGACCTAAAATAACCACAAAAGATGGTCTGAAAATTAAATATTTAACTACAAACAGGTTATAGTGGGCAGTCATTCCTAAGCTGATATTTTCCCTGACAAAGATCAACTTAGATCTTTCCTGAGCCCATTTGCCTTTTTGCCTCTAAGATAACATATCTGTGAGATGTCTGGGTAACTTGTAACTTCCCTTTTTCGGGACCCCTTGGGGCACAACCAGATGTGGTGGGCGCCAGGACAGATGCCTCAAATTCCTTCATTATCATGTTAATTGTTCCTGCACCCACCTAAGTATGTGTCCATCATTTTACTTTTTATCCAATCCCAGGGGTTTCCCACCGTTTGACTTTATCCCACCTCCTTAATCCGTCACCAATGAATTTCATGTAACCCACCTATGGCCCTCCTTTGATGGCAATGTATAAATACAGATGTAACCCGCCATTCTTCGGAGCATTATCTCAATTCATTGAGGTTCTGCTTCCCGGCATATGTCGACAGTTTGGCTCAAATAAACTCACTAAAATTCTTTACAGGTTTCAATGTTTTTTTTTCGTTAACACATCTTTAAAGTTCTCGAAATTGGTTTAAATGTGTGATTTTTAAAAGGCTGGGGGGATTCTTTTCAACAAATGACTCATCAAATTTTTTGTTTTATTTGTTTTGTTTTCTTCTACAAGAAATCAATGACTCTGCTTGGCTGCCATTTAAAGAGGTTACCGATTGGTGTTTGGAGGTAGAAAAAGAAGCTAAGGGAACAGGACCCGGTGTGGTAGCGTCCTGCAGCGGGTTCCGAACTGAGCTGGAAGGCCTTGGGAGGACCTTTGGTGAGTTTCGTTGTGCCAATGGGGACGTTAAGGCCCAGAGAAGGCAAGAGACCTTTCCAAGGTCACACAGCTTGTAGATGGTACAGCTGGGAGCCAGGCTTCCTCGTTGCTCTCTCTATGGAATGGGAATAAGAATGCCGACCTCACAGGAGTGTGGGGGGAGGAAACCGGGGGCCAGAAGGGGAAGTGCTTTGGGAAGTATACACAGTTAATACTTGGAAGGGTTGTGATAGGTGAGGATTGGCTCCGAACCTCTGTGGTGGTTCATTCTGGTGAGGGGCCCACCCTTCAGCCTTTTCACTAGTTCTGCAGCCAGGGCCATGCTGGCTAAGATCCCAGGAAATCCTCCTCCCCTCTCCTTCCTGCCCCGCGCCCCCAGCTCCCCTCCCAGGGCCCTGAGCTGAGGAGATGCACACACAGCCGCAGCCCTGACATTTTCTTCCAGACAGTGACAGCTGGTGGGACTTTTAACTAAAGGGATAAAGAGCACGAAGGCATAAAAAAAAAAAAAAGGAACTGTTAAAAAGTGGCTTAAAAATTCGTGTGCCATCTGCTTGGCCACCACGGCTGGCTTTTAGAGTGTGTGTGGGGAGAGAGACCTTCCTCTCTCCCACTCCTGGGTCTCCCCTGGTCAGGACCCACCATGAGCAGATTGATCAAGTCTGCAAGTTTTATTATTCACGGCTCCCAGCCTTCCTTTCTGCCCCTTCCTCTTCCTGATGTATGCTTCCCGAGAAGACTTTTTCTTAAGGTCCCCCAATGCTAATGAAGTCCTCGACCTGCAAAGACCCGCACACTTGGCTCAAAAGGCAGGTTTTGGATTTTGGCCTTTGCTGTCTGCATGTGGTCCTAGTGTAGCGATAACGGACTTGAAAAGACAGCTAGCCATTTAAGCTCTTGGCCACCTAACAGCATCACAGTCTTTGTTCAGGCTTTTCTTCGTGTCCTAAAGCTTTATCTTTTTCAATTCCGCTGATATTTCTTCTCAAGTTTGTCTGAGGAATGTTTCTTTTTTGTGAATAAGGTTATAAAATGCATATTCTAATTAGTTACCACTGTGGAATATGACAGTTATTAAGTTGTATGTTGATTTTGTATCTGTCTCCATGATGAATTCATATTTGGTTATAATATCCTTTTGGTTTCTGTGGGCCTTCTTGGTAGATGGCTCTATTGGCTGCAAATACTAAGTGTTTTTGTCTCTTTCTGTTCAGTGTTACATTTCCTATTTTCTTCTCTTGTCCTTCTCCGTGGGTGAGCCGTTTGCCCTGGCCGGTGTGGTACATGGTTGAACGTCATTCCATGCACCAGAAGGTCGCTGGTTGAATTCCTGGTCAGGACACATGCCAGGGTTGCACACTCGATCCCCAGTAGGGGATGTGAGGAGGCAGCCCATTAATTTTTCTCTCTCACATCGATATTTCTCTCTCCTTCTCCCTTTCTCTCTAAAATCAATTTAAAATACTTTTTTTTTTAAAGTAGCAACAATTATAGGCAGCCCTGCCTTGGTCCTGACTGTAATGGGGTTGTTTCTGATAATTTACTATTAACTATGATGTGTGCTGTGTGTCCACAGTAGAAAACAGTATCAAATTTTATTTTTTTAAAAGGCAGAAATGGGTAATACATTTTATTAAATGTTGGCATCCATTGAGATGATTTAATTCCAGTCAAAAACGTGGAAGGTGTTCTCATGTTGAGCCGTTCTTATATTTCTGCTCATAATGCACTCCTGGTTTTGCATTTCTAATACTTTGTTTAGGGCTTTTGTGTTTTAGCTCATGAATGATATTGACTCATGGTTTTTCCCCTTTCGTCTGTGCTTTACTGTTCCGGTATTGGAAATGGGTTGTTCCATACACAGAGAATGAGCTGGTAGTTTCTGTCTTCTTCTAAACCCTACAAGAGTGTATTGCATGGATTCTGGATTCCTCAAATGTTTTGTAGAACATTCAACACTGTAAACGTTCTCACCTTAGTGAACTGGAGGAGGGTAGGGCTTTAATTACTGTCTCAATTTCTTCTATCATTATTGGTCTTCCATGATTTTTTTGAGCTAATTATTATGATTTATTGTTTTCCAGAAAATTACCCAATTCCTCTCAATTTTCAAATGCTTTGGTATAAATTTGCACATATTTTCTCTTTAATTTAAAATATGCTTTGTCTATTGTGTCTTATCTCATTCTTAATGTTGTGTTTTTCTGTCATTCTTTCCCACCCTACCCCCAGTCTCTCAGTCTTGCCATAAGCTATTCTAGTTTATTGGTGTTTTCAGAGAACCAGCTTTTAATTTTATTAATCAACACTATTGATGCATTTGTTTTCTAGCTCATTACTTTTTTGGATTTGGCCTTTATTAATACCTTTCTCAAATTTCATTGTGTTATTTTGTTTTTCTTTTTCTAACTTCTTGAGTTGAAAAGCTTGGTTACTTTGTTTTCAACTTTTTCTCATTTCTAAGAACTTTATTGAAGATTAAATTTTCCTGAGTTAGGAATATACCTTAGGTTTTTTTATATATGGCCTCTCCTTGTCATACATTTTTAAATAGTGATATTAATTTCTCCTTGTTAACCTAAGAATTATTTAAAAGGAACTTAACATTTTCAGATGCGTAGAAGTGTTGGCTATTTCTGTGTTATTAATTTCTAATTTATTGCATTTTGGCTAGAAGGTAACCTGTTTGACTTCTTTCTTAAGGGATTTGTTGAGATTTCCTATATGACTTAATATATGAATTGCTTTTTTGAATGTTTCGTGGGCAAGTAAATATAACAGTCTCTTTTTATTAACATCTTACCTGTTAAATCACACCTTATAATTATAGTATACATGTTATTCACATCCTCTCTATTTGTACTTGGTCTACAGGTACTTGATCTGGTGATTTCTGAGAGCTGAGAGCCTCCCAGTCAGATGCTTAGCTTCCATCCTTAACCTCTACAGTCTGTTCTCCACACAGCAGCCAAAGGGACCTTTAAAAGCCAAAGTCTAATCCTGTGTCTCCTTGGCTCAAAGCCTTCATTCAGTGCTTCCCGTCTCATTTGAAGCAAAACCCCAAGTCCTTCCATGGCCCCTGTTGGCCTTCTCCTGAGTTACAGTTTATCCTTTCCTCCCACCCCTGCCCCTTGGAGGGGTGTTTCTCTTGCTTAAGTTCCCCGTGAAGCCTGGGTCCAGGAGCCCTTCCTCATGTCATCCCACCTGCTTGACTCTCGGTTTCCTTTTTCACCTTCCAGTCTTCCTCTGTGACTTGCTTTGGAGCGTATGCCCTTGCCTTTTGCTGTGATCAATGGGGTGTGAGCAGGTGCAATGCTAGCAGTTGCCTGAAATAAGCTCAGGCTGTGGACTTGCATTCTTGGTCTTCTGTCATCACCATAAGAAAGACATGGTCAGCCACGCCATGGGTCCAAGAAGAATGAAGGAATACCTGAACCAAACCCAAGGTCAGAGCCAAACCCAGCTGAGTTGAGATCAGTTGAGTGAGATAAGCAGAGCTGCCCCAGCCAACCCACACATGTACGAGTAAGAATATACTATTATTTTAAAGCATGTTATCCGGGGTAGTTTGTTACATGGCACTA
This sequence comes from Ia io, assembly GCA_025583905.1. Lineage (NCBI taxonomy): Eukaryota > Metazoa > Chordata > Mammalia > Chiroptera > Vespertilionidae > Ia > Ia io. The sequence continues at coordinate 1,217,433 of JAJQQW010000021.1, forward strand.
TGATGGCCATAGCTGACTGATACATCAGTCTTCCGAAACCCAGCCAGAGTACTCACTCTCCCAGAAGAAAAAATTCCCTTAATGCAAAGACTTTGCCTAACAGTAGGATTTTAGGTCTGTTTCAAGTCAGTGGGGTCAGTGGTTTGTGGTCTGTAACAGAAAAAGCGGCAGCCACTAGTGCCCGTTGTACCACATGGTGACTGCAAACAACAAGAGCAAAGACAGGAGGGTCTACGGGAGGAGCAGGTTTGCTGCGGCTGGGGAGGGCTTTGTGCCTTGGGCTCCTTTCCCGTTCTTTCCGCAAGGCCTCCCTCCAGGACCCACGGCTGGTCACCGTGTCCATGGCCTAAAGTGTGGGCTGACCACGGGCTCCTGGGTCTGTGAGACTGGGCGGCAGGGCACTGCTGTTCTGGGAGAGGAGAAGACACCTTCCACATGGACATCGTGGACATGTAGAACCGAGTCTTGTCAAAGTCTCATGCTTTGTCTATTAGGAAAGTCACGGAAGAAGCTATTTTTTTTCTTCTCACCCAGTGAAAAGATAGATGATGTTTCTAGTGCTTAAGTGAGTTCCAAATGGTACTGTAAATTCCATCTATTATTTATACAGCTCCAGCTCCCTGGAGAGCCCGCATGCCTTACAGGAAGAAAGGAGCGTCAAGTCCATGTGGAGTGCGAGAGAGTTCAGGGGTTGCATCAGAGGGCATGGGGAGAGGTCTGAGATGTTCCTGGCGGTGTCTGTCGGCAGGTGACCAGGAGCCTGGCTGAGTGGTAGAGGGATCAGTGTGGACAGAGCTGGCAGAACCTCTGAGACGATCTGGGCCTAGGATATTTTTCTATCTTTCCTGGTCCTGAGAATCAGAGGTTACTTGCTAAAAATCCAGATGTCAGATCTCTCCTCTGGAGATTCTATTTCGGCCACACAAAATGGGATCCACACATCCATACTTTCTGTAAGGACCCCTGGTTAATTTTGACCACGAGGCATGGGTGGAAAACAGTGACCTCTCAAGCTGCCCCATTTTATAGAGGAATAAAAGACGCCCCAAGGGGGGATTTTGCCCCAGATCGCGAAGCCCCAGTTAGTGCTCGAGGTAGTCCAGGAGCAGATCTCTGAGAGCCGAACGGCACAGTTTCAGAGGGCTGGTGTGCAGCCGCCCTAGGACTGACAGTGTCGCCTCTGGATTCCTTGCCTTTGGGTGCTCATTTTCTTTCTTTAAGAGCAGTGGAAGGCAGGGGCCCTAAAGTCAGACAGGACCAGGTTCAAATCCTGCCTTTACTTCTCTCTTGCTGAGCAACCTTGGGAAAATGGTTTAACCTCTCTGAGCCATTGAAATGGGCATTAAATCAGGTCATGTACCTATACCTGGTAGGCGTTCAATAAATAATGGCCTACAAAGTGCCAGGTCCTATTCCAAGCACCGTAATAACCAGTGTTGACTCACTTAATACTTAAAAAGTCTGTTATTAACCCCATTGTTAAATTAAGGCATGTGAGAACACAGAATTAGAATGACTTGTTGAAGATCATGCATATGTCAAGTGAAGCAGAGGTGAATTTGAACTCAAGCCGTCTCAACTCAGTTGAGATTTAAAGGCAGGACAAGAAAGTCACTTGCAGCATGCAGGAGGGTGGGGCATGGGGCATTTGGAGAGAGAGGGCAAGAGGCCTTTGGGTAGAAGGGCCTGTTCCCAGGGAACGGAGCAGGGGCTCCCAGGACCAATCCTTGGGAAGTAAAGACCGATTTCAGGGGCAATAATCAGCATCGAGATGCGCAGGAGCCAGGAAGTGTCCTTGCACTGTCGCCTGCGACAAAGAAAATATCCAGCCTGCGCAGGCTGCTTCCATTAGAGGTGATGTAACAAGCCGGCTTTGGCCTCGTTTTCTCCAGCAGGCAGCCCCCTGGCTCTCCCACACCCTTTTCTGAATCTGCAAGTGACATCGACCGCCATCTAGTGGTCTGCACAGGCACTGCACAGGCATGGGGAAGAAAGGTTGGAGCCCATTGACTTGGAAGATGGCTCTGGTGTGGGCGGGAAGAGATCAACCAAAGGACCTGTATGCAGAGATGCATAACCCATGGACACAGACGGTAGGGTGGTGAAGGCCTGGGTAGGGGCAGGGGCGGGCTAGAAGAGGTCAATGGGGGGGAAAAGGGGGAGATACGTAATACTTTCAACAATAAAGATGTTTTTTAAAAGGTAAAAGCCCTTTATCTTAGTAGGGAGTTTTATTCTGTTCAAAGCATATCCGTACTTTTTACTTCAGTATGTCTTCTCACCAATCCAGGGAGGTTAACTCGGTTTTATGGGTGAGGCAGCAAGTCCCTGTAGGGGAAGGGTCTTGCTTAAGAGCTGCATTGTCAGCTATGAATGGGACTAGGACTAGGACCCCAGGCTCCACATATAGAGGCACGGTCAGGTCCTGTGAAATCTCCTTGGATGAAGGAATGAAAAATAACGTATCCTCGAGGTCTGGCCACCTCCCTACATTGGAGAGGGGGTCCTTTTCAGCTCAACGACTGGTGAGATTTTACCTTGGAATGGGAATCCTCTGGTGGAACATCCGGGTGGATAGTGTTCATAGGGAGGTTTCGGAAGAAGATGAATACTACCTGTCCAGCTGCAGATGCAAGTACAGGGCAGTTGTTTAGGGCTTATCTGGTTCGGGTCTCTGATTTTAAAGATGGGAAACCAAGATTCAGGGGGGTGGGGTGGTGACAGGACTGACATCACACAGTGACAGAACCCTGGTGAAGCCTTCCCTCTCCATCTGGTCTTCCTGCTTTACGCACGCCAATGGAATAGCTGGGGCGTGGAGGCTGCACTGTTTCCGGCAGACATAACTGTTTCAGCCCAGAGTGAAAATCAGACTCTCCTGTCTTACACGTCAGGCCACATGGGGTGCGAAGGAAAAGAGGAGCCCCTGGAGCAGTGGTCGGCAAACTCATTAGTCAGCAGAGCCAAATACCAACAGCACAACGATTGAACTTTCTTTGGAGAGCCACATTTTTTAAACTTCAACTTCTTCTAACGCCACTTCTTCAAAATAGACTCGCCCAGGCCGTGGTATTTTGTGGAAGAGCCACACTCAAGGGGCCAAAGAGCCGCATGTGACTCGCGAGCCGTGGTTTGCCGACCACAGCCCTGGACAATTAGGTTTTTTTGGGCATCTGTAACATCAGCAGTTCTCAGACCATTCGGATGAAATCTCGGGAAGAACCTGAGTATGTAGAAGGGATGAGTGGCGAGGATTGTGGAGGCTGCTGAGTGTCTCTGTGGTGCCTGAGAGCCAGGGAGAGCGCAGGCTGAAAACCAAGGCATTGGGTGAGGAGCACTGGCTATGGGGTCCTGCCATCTGGGCACTGGTCCTGGTTCTGGCACACGCTGCCTGGTCCTGAGATGGACTCCCAGACCCCGATCCTCTCTCCCAGTGTCCTCACTCATAAGATGACCCAGTCTTCCTGCTTCCCAGGGTTGCTGAGAAGATCCGATGGAGGGAAGAGGGGATTGGGTGTGAATGTGGTTTGTAGAATGTTAAGGCTGTATTCTTAAAGGGCTTCTTTTCCTTTTACTCCACGAGGGACCATTTATATGCAACAGAAATGCTCAGCGCTTAAATGTTCAGTTCTGTGAGTTCAGACCATTGTAATCAGCTGTGAAATCAACTCTCCAAAACGAGATATAAATAAGCATTTCCCTTGCTCCAGAAAGTCCTCCAGTGCTCATTGCTGGTCAACCTTGCGCTCAGGCAGCTCCTGTTCCGATTTCTATCATCGTAGCTTAGTCGTGCCTGTGCTAGAACTTTGCGTGGATGAAATCACAGTATGTACTCGTTTGTGCCTGACTTCTTTTGCCCACCATAATGTTTTTGAGATTCATCCAGGTGTTCTTTCCTTTGACTGCTGAGTAGTATTCCACTGTATGGACCTACCGTTGTTTATTTTCCTGTTGAAAGCATCGTTTGGGTTATTTCTGATTTTGGACCATCATACTTAAGGCTGCAGTGAGCATTGTTGTACATATTTTCAGTGCACATATGTCTACATTTGTGTTGAAATGGGAGTGGAGTGTTGGAGCATCTATAGATGTATGTTTACCTTTATTACAGACGGCCAAACTGATATGCAACATGGCTATGCCATTTTACATTTTTACAGCAATGCATGAGCGTTCTATGCGTAGACTTGACATTTGATACTGTGGGTCTTTTTGATTCTAGCCATTCTGGTGGGTACCCACGCCTTCTTCTCACTCTGAGGGGAAAGCATTTAGTCCTTAGAATACTCCATGTATTTAGCCCAGGGTTCAAAGTTGACTTTTCTTTGGGGGAACTACCCCCTCATACTTTCTGTGCACGAGGTGAGAATGGCCTGGCCTTTGCTCCTAGTTCCATGTGCCCTACTCTGCCCAGGTAGTGTATTCTACCCTCAGGGTACAATGATTGGTTAGGAATGGGCATGCAACTCAAATTATGCAACGAGAGTTATTTCTGAGACTTTGTGGGAACCAAAATTTCTTTTCACCGGAGTTAACCACTAGGATAGAATCTTGCCAAGCCTGGGAAGAGTTTGCCCAAGTGTGAAAAGGTACATCGAGGAAAGTGGGCTGGGGAGGGAGAGAGACAAACTTCCCATGAGCTTGCCCAAGCACCTAGATCCAGCAGTTCCTGAAGCCAGCAGGAATCCCCGGCATTCTTGAGTTTTCAGGTATATGAGAAAAAATGTCACTTACTCGGCATCAGCCATTGTAAGCTGGTGTTTCTACCACTTAATATGGAAAGAACCAGAATATATATTTTTGTTTCCTTTCAAACCTTTTAAGTTCCTTAGTCAAGATTCTAAGGACCCATTTCCCCCTCAAGTTCTAGGGTAGAATTCCCTTCCTTGAGATAGCAAATCGCTGATTTCATAATTGTCCAAACTGGAACGGTTGTCCCTAGCGAGTCTCAGCATGAAGACTGGCTGGAGAAGCAGAGCCTGAGAGAGTGTGTGTGCGAGTCTGCATCTGCTGGCAGGATTAATGTACAAGGCAGGCTGTGGGCCAGGGTTTATTTTTAATAATCAGAAGCCCATCTTATTTTTGAAATGTGCTGCAGCTTCCTGTGACGACAGGGAAAAGATGTTTCATCCCTCCTTTCCCTCACCCCATGGGACCTAACTTTCTGTGGATTTGGAGATGACATAGTGAATCCACCCTGGGACTCCATATTCAGGAAGGAAAAATTAAAAGGAGCGAGGCTGGGGAAAAAAGACAGGAAAGGAACATTACCTGCTTCTCTGTAGTGCTTTGCTGTATTTGCTAAGATTCATCAGGCTCCCACACTGTGGGGTAGATGACATTTTTGGCAGGTCCTTGAAGCATATGCCCAGCTTGGTTGTCAAGATCATGGAGCCTTCGAACCATAGAGACCATGAGCTTATAGCCCAAGATTTTACTGGTGGAGAGAAGAAGGACCCTTGATGGGAAAGGGCTGTGCCCAAGGTCCCATGGAGAATCAGCCGCAGAGGAAGAATTATGTTCCAGCATAGGCTTCCCTGCCCCTACCCCAACGCCTCCCGGCACAGCCCACGTGATGCAGAACTCATTGACAGCTTTCCCACATTTCCGGAAGTGCTCCTTTGGGGTGGAGAGAGGTTCCAAGGTATGGATATGCCAATGTGGCTTGGCCACCTTCCATCTGTCTGTCACTTATCCATCTGTCAGTCCCCGTGGAGGTCTGTGTAGCATGGTTGAATTTGACCAGGCAAAGTGTGAGGTGCAGAAAGTGCAGCCAGAAGCATGTGACTTGCCTTGGCCAATGGGATGCGAGTGAAAGTGACAGCGTCGCTTCATGATGGAGGTCGTCAAGGAGGCCTGGCTTACTGCTGTGCCATCTAACGGGTTTATTGAGCACCTATTCTGTGCCATGCTCTGTGCTGGGAAGGCCCTGGGGGCACAAACCCCAGGAGCTCACAGCCCAGTAAGGGGGCAGATAGGGATGCAGTTGTCACACAGGGTGAGCACAGGACATAGCCAGTGCTATGCCCCAGGCAGGACGGGCCAGTGAAGGGAATGGTCATCTCTGCTGGTCACTTGAGCTGGAACTCGAAGACCATGTCAGGTTCTCCAGATAGGCTAGGCCAGTGGGCGGCAAACTCATTAGTCAACAGAGCCAAATATCAACAGTACAACGATTGAAATTTCTTTTGAGAGCCGAAAACCGACTTCTGCGCATGGGCCGCGAAGTTTCAATCTCACTTTACGCGCGTGCCCTCACGTGGTATTTTGTGGAAGAGCCACACTCAAGGGGCCAAAGAGCCACATGTGGCTCGCGAGCCGCAGTTTGCCGACCACTGGGCTAGGCACGTAGGGAATTCCAGCAAGAGAACTGCCCTCTCCACTCGTTTCTCTTTGGCATTAAACTTACTCTATCCTTCTTGATATCACCCACGTGTCTGCCAGGTCTCCTGCAGCCCATTTGCTGCTATGCTTATCCTCTTTGTGTCTCAGTTTTCTCATCTGTAAAATGGGTATAATAATGGTGCTCCCCATTCGCGTTGTTTTGAGGATTAAATCGTTTAATATGTCTGAATAGGCATGAAGAATGTGAGAGAACAGTCAGTACATGGTGGGCACTCAGTAAACGTTAAAGAAGTACGATGCTCTATATATAATACATGCTCAAAAATATTTCCTTCACCAAAGTGTCCTTCACTTCAAGTAACTCCTCATTTAAAGTAAAAATTGTATTCTGGCTGTTGGGAGCCTCAGGCCTACTGTCAGAGGGCACCCTTCCCTCGCGTGAGCTGATTCTCTGATCTGTGCGGGCGTCAGCCCATGACCAGCCGGCGTTGAAGGGACACAGAAGAAGAGCCCTCGGGCCTGGCTCTAAGGCTGAGGGGCCAGATGGAGAGACACTAGGTATGCTTGGATCCAACCATAAAGAGACCCCCATAGGAAAACCCTACTTCCAGCTCGTAGGCGCTTTCATATAGAGACCATCACCACTTAGGAGAATTACCTGATTTGGCAGAGAGAACCCAGCGGATTCTCAAATGGGCTGTCCAGCAAGTGTTCCAAACAAGCACGCTAGGAATGGGAAGATGTTGGCCTGTGGGGCCTCAAAGATGGCATCGGCAAAGGAAATGCCAGGTCTCTCCTTTCTCTTCCTCTCCGTTAATTCTTGGAGACATGGGAGGCTCAAAATCACAGGAAGTCAGAAATGCTGCTGAGGGGGGTTCAGCAATAACAACACCGTTACTGGGGTCCTGGGAAGACCAGAGGTGCCAGAGGCTGCAAGGAGGTCTGGGAGTTGAAGTGCTGAACTCAGTCAGGAGGGAAGGCCTGAGGACATGGACTCTCCTCTCTGGCAGCTGTGAAGGACCCATCTACATATTGGGATTTTGGCAGCAAAGGCCATTTCAGCTTTTGTGTGTCATTCTCTGACTCAGTGTTATTCTATGTTGCTTCCTGTTTATTAAATTCTATTCCTGATAACTTCATAATGAGAGGGTTGGCAGGCACACTTGTCTCATATTTCAGATGGTCCCAGGAGGACTAGGTGGAGTGTGTGTGGAAGGGAGGTTATGCCAAAAAAAGGCATGAGTCAATGAAACTGAGTACCAGGAGGGTTCATGGAAGATGGGCTGACAAAGCAGTTACACACAGACATCTACCCAGAGAGAATCTGAGGTCACCTGGTTGTAAAGAGGAAGGTGCAGAATCCAGAGCTGGGAGAGAGTGAGCTGGAGGGCTTCTAGGAGTAGGTGGTTCTTGACTGGCCTTGAAGAATGGCTGGGCCCTGGATATATGGGAAGGATGGTGTTCCAAGATGGAGACCATAATTTTCGGAGCAAAATTGTAATAAATAAATACTTATTGAGAATCTACCACGGGTTAAGCACTGTGCTTATTACTTTCTGCATGAGAGGTGGAATATGTTTCTGAATCTGGCCTGTGGGTCAATACTATACCAATATATAATTAACAAATATTTATTGAGTACTTACTATGGACAAGAGTTTTTTCCATCTCATATGTTGACACATTTCACATATTCATTTATTTAATCAACAAGTATTTACTGAATGTCTACTATACAGTTTGATATTTTGCTCATCATAGACCTTTTTTGCATTAATTTTAATTTTTAAAAATATTGCTTGAGGATATTGCATATATTGATTGCTGAGTACTTTTGGTGCCTCCATAAATTTCGTGCCTCACTTCCCTCACCCTAGTCCATTGCCCTGGTTTGGGGGTGATGGGAGGACTTGTGGGGAATGGAGACCTTGCTGGGTCAGTATGGATGGGGGAGGTGAGTAAGGGGATGCATGTGAGAGATAGAATCAGGTTGTGTAAAGTAGGAGTATCAGCTAGTGTCACAAAGATGCTGTGTGACAAATCAAACCCCACCAAGTCTCAGGACCATACACAGCAACCATTTATCCTCATACTCACAGCTCTGAGCTAGGCTGCCACTTGGCTGGGCAAGGCTGGCCCCGGCTCCAGGCTGCGGGTTTGGTGATGACAGGATGTGTGCTCTGCTCCATGGTCACCGCAGCACAAAGCAGCAATCAAGCTGGGAAAGCAAGTGTCCGGCCACTTCACATCTTCTAACTTCTGTGAGCCTAAGCAAGTCACCAACCCCCAAATCAAGAGGTTGGGCAGTTTACTCCACCCACCATGAAACTATGGCAAAGGTGTGGCTATATAATCCTGCTATGGGACCAGGAATTCACCCTCGCACAGTTGGGGAAGACAAGAATAACTCGGGGGATGGGAAAAGGGTGCTACACTTCAGGGTGTGGTCGCTCCACCTCTACCTGCTCCTTACCTGAGTCTCAAATCTGCCCAGAGCATCGGCATCCCTAGCCAACTCAGGCTTCAAGAACAGGTCAGGTGTGTGGTGATACGGCACCCGGAGCCTTCCATGTCGGTGATAACACAAGAGGGACTCAGTAGCCACCTGTTTTTTTGTGTTTTTTTTTCAAACCTTATGCCAGCCTACCATCCTGGGCTTCAGCTGTGGAGACCATCCCACCGTGCTTCATTCCTCTGGCAGCCTTTGTGTCGCTGTGCAGAGCCTGGGAATGAAGCCAATGGGAAGTGCAAAGCTGAGCAGTTCTAAGAGACCAGGTCCTGATCCATCGTCGGAGCTCCTTGATGCAGCTGTGCCTGAAGCCAGACCTTCTCAGTGACATGAATCAATAAATTACTTTTTTGTCTTAAAGCGACATTTGCATTAGTTTTTCTGTCACAATGGCAAGAGTGGCCAGTGTTTGATACAAGAGCTTACCTACCCACAGGACTCCACGTGGGAAGGAAGGGGGCAGGTACTTCCTAGCCTCAGTGTGGTAGAGAGCCTGCTGCTCAAAGTGTGGTTGGTTGGAGGTGTATTAGATATGCAGAATCTTGAGCCTCCCCCCAGATCAGCAGAATCCACATCTTCATTTTGATACATTTTAATAGAACCCCAGGTGGTTTTATGCACCTTAAAATCTGAAAAGCATTTGTGTTGAGAAGGTCAAGGCGCCCTACCTCCCTGGGCCTTTCTTTGGGACTGGGTCCAGTTTTAGCAGTCGACTAGAGTTTGAGACCAAGGTTCACACCATGGCTTTGTTACTTATGAGTTAAGGGGCAAAGAATACAGGTGCGTTTTTAGTATCTCTGCATCTGTCTGTTTTCTCTTCTGGAGAATGGGGGTAGTAACGGCTGCTTCCTCTCAAGCTTTTGAAAGGACTCGGTGAATTGAACTCACGGGAAGTGCTTGGCATACTTTTGGGGAAAGAGGAAGAGCTCAAAATGTACCAGTGATGATGATTTCCACAACTCTACACTGTGGCTGCTCTATGTTCAACCTAAAAAACTCGGATAGAGCAAATGAGACAATGGATGGGAACCATTTTTAGAATGTGTGCATTGATGAAAAAGTAATTTTTCTAAGTCTTAAAAGAAAATTGTGCACAAGGGTTGTGCCATTTGTATGTAGTTAGCAGTTGGTTGGTTTTGACCTGTTACCTTTGAGCCGGGGTAGGCGCCAGGTCAAGAGCAGAGGGGCCAGAGCTCTGAGCTAAGAGTCAAAGGGTAGCATAGGGGCCGTGCCTTCTAGGTAGGAGAGACTGGAGCATTTGGACAGGCTGTCCTGGCTGAAGACAGACCCCAGAGAGGCCTGGCGGGAGGTGGGGACTTGGGCTTTACCCGGCAGGCACCTGAGGTAGAATTCACCACAGTGACCCTGCCTTCTCTGTGGCCCTATGCCCTGCTGGATTAGGAAACTGTTTCTCCAACTGTGTGGCTTCCATGTTGCACAGACCTCAGAAAAGCTCCAAGCCGGCCTTAATTGGCTGACACAGCCCAGCCCTACTGCCAGGGAACACAGGGTGTCATGGCCTGGAAGCTGGTGAAGGCCATGGACAAGGGGAGGCCTGCTGCCTGGGAGTAACTCAGGAGGCTTGACCCATGGCTTTCTGCTGTTGATTCTGTGTGTGGCTAAGAGTCGGGCTACCAGTGCAACTGAGACCATGAGCCGAGCAGGAGGGAGGTAGGAAGGGGCTCTGGCAGGGCACTGCCAAGGCTACAGCATGAGATCTGCCACCTGGTCTTGGAGAGGACACGTGGATCCTCTGCTCAAAGGAATCCTGGGCGTCCTTGCCTGCACCCTGGGGATCCACCCCGGGGGAGATACCAACCTTGGCTGTGAGATCTGTAGTGGTTGGGAAGTGGGAAAGGATAAAAGTATATTAAGTGCTATTAATGCTCACCATCAATCTCTGAGGTTACCTGTGGTTTACAAATGACATGGAGATTGAGAGAGGGAGAAACTCGCAGCTCCAGCTTCAGGCGGGAGGAGGCATCACAATGGGATGAAGAGAATGGCCCAGCAGTCAGGCAGAACCAATCAGGTCCCAGTCCCCCTCTTACTGTCTCTTCCTTTACTTACGCTCTGAGATCACGGGTAAATCACTTCACCCCTTTGTGCATTCATTCAAAAAGTAGGGATAAACATACCCTTTTCTGGGAGACGGATGTTAAAAGTATGCGTGGTAGCACAGTTAAATCCATAGTGCAGTAGATGGGACATAGTAAGGAGGTGAAGGTTGCCGACTGTTAGCTCATTCAGAATCTAGTGGGCTAGAGGGACTAAAACATGGACAGGGAGGTGAATGCAGGAAAGGCCTCTCTGAAGAGGTGACACTTCAATGGAGACAAAAGGGAGCATTCTGGGATAAAGAGCTCATCATAGGAACTCATTATACGTGATGATGGGAGGAACTGGAGAAGTGACTTCTGGAAGGGGAAGGAAGAATTAGAGGACCAGGGGAAGAGCCGGAGACCAGGTGTAGGTGGATAAGTTGGAGCTGTAGGGATGTCCACGAGGGGAGGTTATGGAGAGGGCTGTGGGTGCTGTTGCCTCTGTGTGTCTTCCACCTACCTGGGCCTGCAGCTATGCGCCTGGAGGTGGACCTTGGGTAGCTGTTGATCATTAGGGCCTGTAGCTGGCAAGATGAGTTGGGGCTCCCCAACATTCAACAATTGGGACACAGAGCAGAGGAGAGCAAGGACAAGCTGGGACGCTCCAGGTACCTCTGTGTTGGCTCACTGGCATATCTGACTGTTACGATCTTTCGAGAATAACGGCTAATGCTCACTTCCTTTTCCTAAGTCTTGTGCAAGTTCCCATGTTGGCTAACTCTATCCCAGAACCATGCAGTAGGGCGATTCTGAGAGATGTAGTCCCTGCTGATCCAGGTGGATAATGCGATCCATCCCAATGCTGGTGCCTTAGTTGCCAAGATAGGGAAAACGTGGAGGGAGGCACGTTTGGGGTGGGAGAGTCAGGAGCTGTATCATGGACTTGTTTAATTTGAGATGGCCCCCAGCGATCCCTGTATCCTGCTGTTCATACTGTGCAATTCTCACTGGAGTGCGGGCTGGATTTAGACACTCGCGTCTAGCAAATCGGATTTGGCAGAGGTGACGGAATGGCATATCTGAGATGAAGTTACAGAAAGATCATGCTTCTGTGTTGGGTGCTCTTCCTTGTTCTCTTGCTCACTTTCTATGAAGCAGGGCAGCTGCCATGTCGGAAGTACTCTATAGCGAGATTCCCATGTCAAGGAACTGAGGGAGACCCCTGGCCAACGGCCAGTGAGAAACTGGGACTCTCAGTCCAGTGACCTTTCAGGAACTGGATCCTGCCAACAGCCATGTGGTTGAACATAGGAGCTAAATTTTGGGGTAGTTTGTTACGCAACAGTGACTAACCAACACAAATACCTTAAGTGGGTATTTGTGCTTAGGACTCAATGCTTAAGGGAGAAGTCAAGGGTAGACATATATGTTTAGGAATCATGAATATGTCGTGGTATTTAAAGCCATGGAACTGGATAATATTATTTAAGTAGAAACAGTAGCCAGAGAATAGCAGCTATCTGAGGGCCTCCCCAGCCTTTCAACAGTTGGGCAAAGGAGAGAGATTCAGCAGAGCAAGTGGACGTGAGGTGGCTAAGGTGGAAAGAGGAAAAGCAGTGGGGTACGGTGTCGGAAGTCAAGAGAAGGTCATGTGTCAAGGTAAAGACAGAGAAATGCCCATTGGCTGTGACCACATGGAGTTGATTGGTGACCTGGACAAGAGCAATTTGAGTGGAGTGGAAGCCCACCTGAGGACAGTGGGGAGGGTAGGGGATTTGCCCACCTGACTGTGTAGCATGAGGCATACCCCCCAAAATATGGACTTTCCCTTTCAGTGCCAGAATAACTGTGTTGGTTGGCTTTCCTCTGAGACTCTTGGCCTTGGGAGATGGGGGGCCAGAGAAGACAACAGAGGTTGGGCAGAATGGAACCTGGCTTTGGGGAAGTGGGTGCAGCTGGAGAAAGTTTGGTGGCAGAGCCAGGGAGCTCAAGAGGAGAGGTTCATTAGTTAAGGTAGGTGCTTTGTATGGCCTGAGCTAGAACTCTGTCCTTTAGTCATTCAACAAACACTTAACTGTTGTGTAGGGCTCTGCCAGGCAGGGGCAATCTGTTATTAGGTCAGAAACCACCCCAAAGGGAGAGGATGCAAGTCTAGGGGAAGACAGATGTTTAAAAATTTTAGGACCTTGAAATTAGTCAAGTATAACAAAGGTATGTCCTGTGCTATGAGAAAGCGAGGGAAGGTAGGCCGGAGCTTGACTGGAGGTGGGGAGTGGGGGAGAGGTGGCGGCGAATGAAGACTTCCTGGAGGAGGTGGCCCTGAAGCAGAGGCTTAAAGACTGACTGGCTAGCACTGTGCTGGGAAGATTGTTCCAAGGCCCTTCTCTCCACTCCTCCCCAACCCCACTTGCTCTTCCTTCTTTTCCAACTCCTTCCCCTTCCCCTTCTCCCCTTCTCCCCTTCTCCCCTTCTCCTACACTCTCTCTTCCTTCCTGGCCCATGATGAAAGGCCTTCTGTGGCCTCCCTCCCAGCTGATGAATTATGCATGCCCTTCAGCGGTGTGCCTGGCATCCAATTAGGGCTGTGGCCAGGTTGATAACAGATTAAAATGTAATTCATTGAGGCTGACATTTAAGCCCCAGTGTGAATGGCAGGGAAGAGAAGCAATGCTCTCCCAGACCTCGTGCATGCGTGGGGCTTCCTCTCAGCTACCTGTGCTTGCTGGACCAGTGCTGGCCTGCATGCTGGGCCTTCTGATGCACAGGGGGCCGGGGAAAGGTCCCAGACAGGCTTTGGACCGAAGCAGCTTTTTTTTTTTTTTTTTATTTAAATTTGGGAATAATTTGAGGTTTACACCAGAGTTCTGACAATAGAACAGAGAGTTCCCATATACCCTTCACTGAGCTTTCCCCAATGTTAACATCTTACGTAACCTCGGTACAACGATCAAAACCAAGAAATTAGCATGGGTACAACACCATTAACGAAGCTACTGATGTTTTCCGGATTTCATTCAGTTTCCCACTGACATCCTTTTTCGGTTCCAGGATCCAGGCCAGGATCCCACAGTGCAGAGCAGGCGCTGGAGATCATGCCTCTGCAGAGACAGCCATCCCTCCCCACAGGGGTTCTCAAACCTTTGAGAATTCGTTTATTATTATTATTATTATTATTATTATTATTATTATTATTATTTAAAAGGGATTTTGTTTAAAAAGCTCATCCTTCCCTAGACATTCTGGTTCTGTAAGTCTTGGGGAGAACCCTGGCATCAGCATGTTTAACAAGCACCCAAGGCAGCAGAGAATGCTGCCCTGACCAGCACTCCAAGCAAAGTTGGGTTGGTTCCTATTTCCTTTGGCAAATCAGTTGTCAGCTTGCAGAGTCCCCTCATCCTCTGGCTTGGGCTTAAGTCAGAGCAGGGCTACCCCCATCCATCACCTGTTAACCAGCCTCTGGTGGGGAAGAGGGCTGGGCTCACATGCTGGGTGGGGCAAAACTCCAGAGAAGCCCTGCTTGGAGAGGAGAGGAAAACATTCAGCTGCCAGTTACAGATATATGTATATACATATACTAGAGGCCCAGTGCATGGGATTCGTGCACTGGTGGGGGGCGTGGCTGGCGGGGATCGGCCCCCTGTGGGAGCGCTGCTCATCCCAGTCAGCTGAGTGGCTGTGGACCCGCCCTCTGAGTGGTTGCTCCTGCTGTGGGAGCGCCGCTCAGCCCGGTCAGACAAGCCCCTGCGTTGAGTGTCTGACCCCTGGTGGTCAGTGTGCAACATAGCGACTGGTTGACCCGTCATTCTGGCCGGTCTGCCCTTAGGTCACTGGGCTTTTATTATATAGGATATGTACTTTCTCATTTAATCCACAAAATAACCCCTGTGAGTAAATGCTATTTTCCCTGTTTTAGAGATGAGGAAACTGAACAATAGTGATATTAAGTTCAAGGCTGCCAGATTTACCAAATAAAAATACAAGAGGCGCAGCTAAATTGGAGCCTCAGCTAATACTGGGTACATACTTATATCTGAAAAAAACTTGTGTTCATCTGAAATTCATATTTCACTGGGCCTCTTGTATTTTATCTTGCAACCCTAATTAAGTGATCGCCTTTGGTTATAGAGCTGGTAAGTAGGCCTCATCCTAGACCTGGCTCCAGTGTCTCTCTCACTGCCCACCTCACCTGCTGGACCATACACTACAGGAGGTGGGCACCATGTATATTTGTCCCCCGCTGTATCTCCAGTGTGGGCACAATGTGGTAGTAGGTGTTTAATAAATATTTAGTGAAGAAATGAATGGCTAAATGCACACATGAACGGACTCACTCCTTCCTTTGTATCAATGGAACCTGCAAATGATGGTGATTAAATAGAAAGGCTAAGCTGGGGAGGTGATGTGAGACCACCTTGCTGATAGAAGTGCAAGAGGAGCGAGGGGGCTGGAGGCCTTGTGCCCACACCTGGGAACCCCAGCCCTTGCACCCTGAACCAGGGCAAACAGCCAACTCTTCCCCTCCCCTCTCAGGGTCCCTGCTTTCTTGACCAGGAAGAGGGTTGGGCCCCTTCTAGCTCCAGGCTTCTGCACTTCTCTGATTTTGCTTTCTCACTTCACCTTCCCGAGTAGGTTAAAAAATATGGCCAAATTAAAGGGTTTGCTGCCCACTACTAGATACTTACTTCCAAGTCAATATGTCTTCTCTCTCCTCGTCTTCCCCTCCCAGCCTCCTTCTCTACGACACTTTTCTAAGCACCACCATGGAGCCTGGCCTTGTGTTCCTTTCCTGAAATGCTCCCTTTCCACTTGTCGGACGAAATCAGAAGCCCAGAGAGACCCGGCCCAGCACAGTTTCTCGCAGACAAGGAAAGACATCGGGAATGCATTGTATCTTTTTAAAACAGATCGGTTGTCGTCGGGATGTATTTTTAGCTGTGGGAGAGATTGGCACGCTCTCCGTGCCACCATCTGCCAAAGGCAGTTGCTAGGCAACTGACACTGACGACAGCAAGGGGATGACTTCATGGAGGATCTGGGACCCTGGCTGCCCGATCCTGCTCCACTGTCTAATTCCAGCATGCCGACAGACAGGCCCAGGGGGCTAAGCATTCCTCCCCTTCTGGGAGAAGCCAGGAAACTGCTGCAAGGCCTGGGAGCTGAGCTCAGAGGATGCTGCGCAGGTAACTAGGGAAACCGAGGCATCAATGCCACCTTGGTTGGTAGATGCCCCATTTAGAAGCTGTGGAAACTTGAGATGCTCCTGTGGTTTCAGGCTCTGGACTCAGTGACTCTACAGTTTGCACATCCTTCCCTTTGGCAGCCCCATCAGCACTGGTCTGAGCCAGAGAAGGTGCTGCTTGGAGGCATTTCGCCCAGAGCAGGCTTTCTGGACCAAGCACCGGCTGGCTGGCTGGCTGGTGGCCAGGCTTCCTGGCTTCTGGCCCGATTCTACCTTTAGCTTTCTGGGTGGTTTGGGGTGAGTCCCTGACCATCTCTGACTCCCAGTTTTGTCACCTTCAAAGTTAGGGTAGAGAACCAGGTAAAATGTACTTATAAAAAGGCAGAGTAACCAGGCAGTAAAAATAATCCGTGAATCAGCCCTGGGTTCAGATCCTGACTTTACCCCTTCTTGCTCATGCGTGACTTCAGGTGAGGTACTGAGCTTCTCACGACCCCAGTTTCCTTATCTGTAAAGGACAGAGTAGCACTCTCATTGTGTCGCGGGATTCAACAAGGCGGCACATGGAAGGCACGCAGCAGAGCACCTGTATTTTGGAACCCAGGAAATGGGTAGGTGGTGTTCCATTTCTGTTGCAGAGGCTTTAAAGTATTTACAGCAATCATGTCTCCTCTTCCAGACTGGTGGACTTTAAAAAATATGTCTTTATTGGTTTTAGAGAAAGAAGAAGGGAGAGGGAGGGAGGGAGAGAAGGAGGGAAGGAGAAAGAGAGAAACATTGATGTGTGAGAGAAACATCGATCGGCTGTCTTCTGCACGCCCCTACTGGACTGCCTCCCCAGTTCTCGGCTTCTTGGCCACCTGATGGACAGCCCCACATGACCTAGCCTGCAAGGCCTTGCTTAAAAGTCACCTCTTCTGGGAAGTGTCTGCTGGCTCCCCCAGCTCACCTCAAGTATGCTGCTGGCTTCGGCTCATTTGACTCTTATTTCCATCAAAGCAAGAAGCCACTCTTTTTCTCTTATTGTAGCATTTTTAAGTACATGTGTAATTGATAAATAAAGAAACTGCATTTTGGTTCAACTTCATGCCTTTCCTCTCCCTTCCACACCAAGGTCTGGTGTGAAGTAGGGATTCAGTAAATATTTATTGCATGGAGATATCTTTCTACCCCCGGTTAGCTCATCTTCTGACCACCCCACTCCCGACTCCTCTGTGTGGGAGAATCCAGACATTTTGTACAGCTGCAGCTCAGCGGGGCCCATTTTGGCTGGAATTCAAGGAATAATTACAGACAAATAAGTATTCTTACAACCCACATCAATCAACGTCCCTCTCCTCAAATGCTCTTTCCAGGAAACAGGGATGGTCTGAGTAAGACGCTGTCTTGGACAGCCCAAACTTCTTTCTGGGGCCCAGGGAGTGTACAATACTCAGAGGGGCCCCAGCATCAGCCCTCTGCAACAGTCCGC
Source organism: Ia io (assembly GCA_025583905.1). NCBI lineage: Eukaryota > Metazoa > Chordata > Mammalia > Chiroptera > Vespertilionidae > Ia > Ia io. Next base: position 1,234,979 of record JAJQQW010000021.1, read on the forward strand.
AGAATGTCCGGCGGGCCCCTTCCAGCAGACAGGCCTGAATTCAAGTCCTGTCTGTCACTGTCTTCCTCTGTGAACTTGGATGAGGGATTTAACTTCTCTGATCTTCAATGTCCTCATAGGTCATATGGAGTCGTTGATATGTCCTGGGACTGTTGTTGCAATGATGAAATGAGATAGCACGTTGAAAGCATCAGAAGATGTCCCACCCCTTACCCTCCTCCAAGGTGTTTGAATTGTAAAGAAGAAATCACCAATGGCGTTTCAGGCAACAGGAGGAGCTGGAAATGGATACGCTGCGCTCCTGTGTTTTCCTGTCAATCAATGCGTATCAGGGTGTATCTAGCAGGGACCCCATTTTTGTGTCCTCTGAGTGCCCTTCATACCTCAGTAGGCCCAGGACTCAGACAGCTGTGGATTATAGCTCTGATAAACCCTACTTGATTGTGAACATCTTTTGGGGAAGGCGTGAGTAAACAATGATTTCACAGAATGTTGGTCAGAACAGAGAGCAGAAACCAGAGTAATCTCTTCTTCTTCTTCTTCTTTTAAAAATATTTTTTATTGATTTTTTTTTTTTTTACAGAGAGGAAGGGAGAGGGATAAAGAGTTAGAAACATCGATGAGAGAGAAACATCGATCAGCTGCCTCCTGCACACCCCTACTGGGGATGTGCCCGCAACCAAGGTAGATGCCCTTGACCGGAATCGAACCTGGAACCCTTCAGTCCGCAGGCCGATGCTCTATCCACTGAGCCAAACCAATTAGGGCTAGAGTGATCTCTTCTTGCATTCATCCTTGTGTCTTCTATGGGCACGTCCTCAGGAGGTCAGGCCTGGTGGTCCCTGAAGAAGTTGCGCCATCACGTCCCACCTGCGGGCGGAGAAGAGCCCTGCTGGGGGCTTGGCCAGACTGGACAGCAGGCAGCGTGTAAGAAAATGTCTACTGCCCATCCGTGCCCCAAAGTGTCCAGTTACCACGAGAGAGAGAGGATGTCTACGCCTCTCCCTCCCTGGCCCTGGCTGCCCTGGCCTGCCAGGTGGTGAAATTCCTTTTCCATTCTAAACGGAGCAGGGCTGGTGGGAAATCTCTGGTGGCTTCTGTCAGGTGACAGATCAAAGCAGGGCTCAGCAGTCAGGGGCGCAATCAGAAAGGCCGGGATCAAAGGGGAAGGGCTTCATTCGAGAGTGAACCCCCCTGAGCCTCATCCCAGCCCTCGCGAAGGCTCCTGGCATTCTCTGTGGAAAGGAAGAAGGGCGAGGAGTTTGGGCTAAAGCTGGCTGCTGAAGCCATGTGCTAACACGCAGGCCATCCCAGAACAGCTGCCATGTCATTGTAACGCTTGAAGTTAAAATAAAATGGATGGATTTATAAGAGGAAAAGAGGATCAACATTAGTGGGGTCAGAAAAGCCATTTTCAGGAGCCCTTGGGTTGGCCTAAATCCTGCATGTAAAATGGGAGGTGCAAGAGTTCTCCATGGAAACTGTCAGAGGGAAGCTGATTCCAGGGCTCCAGGGCGGTGGGGGGGCGCTCGGCGCACCAGGGGGAATGACTGAAGTCTCAGTGAGTAGGAGATTTGGAGAGGCCAGAGCTGAGGCTCAGATGCATTTTGTAAGAGGAAGGCTTCCTCGCTGAGGGTGGGGCATCTGCTTACCATACTCTATGGTCGGAAGCTTCCTGTATTTTGTTTGTGTGGGGGTTTATTTTAACTTCATAGTAAACTTTTTTATTTATTTATTTTTTAAAAATTTATTGATCGATTTTTAGAGAGAGAGAGGAAGGGAAGGGTTGATTCTTGTATGTATTCTGACTGGGGATCGAACCTGAAACTTTGGTGTATCCGGGTGATGATCTAACCGACTGAGCTATTCAGCCAGGGCCTAAATATTTTTTTATTTTATTTTTAATATTTGACTAGGATGCTCACAAGGTATTTGCTTGCTGGCTTTCCCCACTTCCCTGTGTGGGAATTGGAAGAGGTCAGAAGCTCTGCACCTGACTCAGGCAAACCCCTCCCCTCTTTGTGCCTCAATTTCCCCATCATTTAATGAGGATGTGAGACTAGATGAGTGCTTTCCGGGTGCACTTTTCAAAAAAGCGTTGAACTAGCCGAAACCGGTTTGGCTCAGTGGATAGAGCGTCGGTCTGCGGACTCAAGGGTCCCAGGTTCGATTCCGGTCAAGGGCATGTACCTTGGTTGCGGGCACATCCCCAGTAGGGGGTGTGCAAGAGGCAGCTCATCGATGTTTCTAACTCTCTATTGCTCTCTCTTCCTCTCTGTAAAAAAATCAATAAAATATATATTAAAAAAAATAAAAGCGTTGAACTAAAGCTTGGGTGAGGCACGGGGTGGGTGGGATTTAAGCGTCCTAGTACTCATGTGAGTGTATGCGTGTTGAGTTCGAGGTGGCGTGTAACCTGCCACCAGTGCCCCGCTCCCTCCTGGCTGCAGAGTGTGGGCAAGCTGGACTCTTGCTCCTGACCCTGAATCTGCCTCATGAGGCCCCTGGTGGATCTCCAAGGTTCTTCCCGACTCTGACAAGCAGGGAACTCTGCTGTGGGCTGTGAGTCCCCTGTGCCTTCAAGTGGCTGTGTCATCACAATTTCATTTTTCTTGGAGGACACGTTCCCCTGGGCTCCCGGAGGGCCCCCTGCCCAGTGTTATTATGGGATGGCACCGGCTCATTCTTTCAGAGTGAGCAGCTTCTTGTCCCTCAGAGGCAAAGCTGTTGTTCCTGAGAGGAAAGACTTGACATTCTCCGGGTGCTTCTCCGAGGCCTTTTCTGTCTCCATCAACGTGAGTGGGTATTCATCTCACTGAGTCCCCAGCAGCTGGCCTCACTTTGCATGGCTGTTTGGGGATACAGTTTTTTGTTTTTTGTTTATTGTTTTTTTTAATAGAACAGATTTTCTTTTGAGTTCTGGATGAATGTCAGCCCAGGTTTTTGGTGGGAAGCAGGCTCTCTTTCTGAAACAACTCCTGGGCCTGGCATCCAAGCGGCAAATTGGGAAGAATCCATTTCCCGCAGCTGGAGAACTGAGCCGGGGTGGAGGTCAGGCTTCTGTGTTGACAGGAAGGGTGCACAAGGGTTGAGGGGCCCATGTTCCGCTCCAGACCCAGCTCACTTGCTGTATGACCTTGGGAATCCCCTTATCCTCTCTGGACCACATGGCTTGCCATCTGTGCAATGAGGGGTTTGGATTTGATGGATAGTTTGCAATGAGGAAGAATGTTTTGGAACCCTCTCTTAAATGGAAATCTACACTGAGTGGCCAGATTATTATGATCTCTGAACGTATAATAACCTGGCCACTCAATGTGTGTGTGTGTGTGTGTGTGTGTGTGTGTGTGTGTGTGTGTGTGTGTGTGTATTAGAGGCCCGGTGCATGAATTTGTGCATGGGTGGGGTCCAGCCAGCCTGGCCAGGGGGAGGGGACATGGGTAGTTGGCCGGCCTGCCTGCTGGTCGAACTCCTGATCAAGGGGACAATTTGCATATTAGCCTCTTATTATATAGGATATACACTGAGTGGCCAGATTATTATGCGTTCAGAGATCATAATAATCTGGCCACTCAGTGTATACAAACCCAGTATGAACCAGGGGGAACCGCTGCTTTTGTACATCAAAAATGTCAGCTATGGGCTGTGTCATAGGGTTTAGCCCAGGGTTTCTCAACCTCAGCCCTGTTGACCTTGGGGGTGGACATTTTGGGGGGCTGTCCTACAGGGTGTTTAGCAGCATCCTAGGCCTCTACTCACTGGATGCTAGTAGCACCTCCCCAAGTTGTGGCAACCCAGCATGCCTTCAGACATTTCTGAATGTCCCCTGGGGGGCGGAGGGGAAAATTGCCCTGGTTGAGGCCCACCATTTTAACCTAATAAGACAATGAAAGGAGGTGGGAGGCAGTGGTACCCAGATCCATTGTCTGTGGCCCCAGACACTCTTCTGACAGGTCAGTGTGCCCGGAGACAACGTTTAAAACCTCGTAGTCTCAGAGGCCAGAGCGTCTCCTAGCTCAAAACTTCCATGGGAATCCAGGGTCCACTTTCCAAGTCAGATTTTTATTTTACTTTAGTTTGTATTTTTATTGATTTCAGAGAGGAAGGGGGAGGGAGAGAAACATCAATGATGAGAGGGAATCATTGATTGGCTGCCTCCTGCACGCCCCACACTGGGGATCAATCCCACAACCCGGGCATGTGCCTTGACTGGGAATCGAGCCATGACCTCCTGGTTCATGGGTTGACACTCAACCACTGAGCCACACCAGCCGGACCAGATTTTTAACTGGAAAAGCAGAGGAGGGAGCTGTGAAGGGATGGTCAGCAACTTCCTCAGTGCTCCCAGGCCCTGCTTCTGGAATGAATGTTTAGTCCACAAAGATTTATTGTGCTTTTATACTTCATTTGGAGCTTTCCTCCTTTATTCTGAAGTCATTTGATCTTTTTTTTTTCTTTTGCTTCAACTATGTCTTGCCTTAATCTCTTCCAGAAACATCCTCATAGACACACCCAGAAATAGGCATAAAATTAACCATTACAGCAAGCTTGAACAGACCACTCCCTTTGGTTTGGGAGGGAGGGTGACAGACAAGAAAGGCCAACCATCCTGAACTGTGGGTGCCTTAGAGGGTCCCAGGACCATTTCTTCTCCTTTCCTGAAAACCCCTGTCCCCTTAGCCTGAAGGTGTATTGGCCTTTTGGTCAGGTTAGGGAACAGATCACTCCTCCTGCCCCTGGCTTCCTGCTGGCTCTCCCCTCCCCCGTCTCTGCCTCCAGGTAAAGTGCTTTGTTCCTCACTGAGGACCTCAGGGAGTGGTCCCTGGCTGTTGGATGCTCTCGGCAAGGGCCTTGGGCATGCAGATCACATAGCATCCCCTGGAGACACTCGCTGGAGAAGAGCAGAGAGCTCTTGGCACACGAGTGAGTGAGCAGGCCAGGCCTCCCGGTGCAGCCTGGGGTGGTGGGGGATGGTCTAAGGATGTGGGAATGCCCTGGGGCCCCCAACACACAGACACTCTACCTTGTGAAGTCCCCACCTGGGTGAGCACTACCCTCCCCCAGGCAGGTAGAGTAGGAGTTAAGAGCACAAGCTTCCTAATAAGAGTTTTCCTTTCAAATGCTGACTGCCATTTAGCGTCCAGGACCTTTGGCAAGATAATAACTTTTGGAAACATCAGTTCTGTCATATTTAAAATGAGGATAAACCGCGTCTCTTAGGGTTGTCCTGAGGATTAAATGAGATGGTGCATGTCACCCTGGCACCCTGGGGGAGGAAAGTGAGAAGCCTGTGCCGTTTGTGTGAGAATAGTGGTCAGGAGTCAGGAACCTAGGCTCTGGTCCCAGCCCTAGCCCCTCTGTCCCCCAGCATCCCATCGTGCTGAGGAGGAAGCTGGCTTTGGTCATCTCTAGACGCCCCCTAGTTGTAATTCTCTTAGAATCCATGTGGTCAGAGTTGTTCCTTCCAGAGACAAACCTGCAACGTAGAGGAGTGCGTAAAAGCTCAGACTTACAAGTCAGGAAACTAAGTAGTCATTTCTCCTAAGCCTTAATGCTCTCATCGATAAAGTGGAGTAATAGTACCCACTTCACACAGTTCTAGGAACATCAAGTAAAGGGACGTGTGCAAAGCACTTTGCACTGTGGGGGCCATGATAATAACAAGAACAGTAACTATTACATAATCCTATATAATAAAAGGATAATAAGCAAATTGACCCTAACAGTGGAACGACTGGGAACGACCGGTCACTATGATGCGCACTGACCACCAGGGGGCAGACGCTCAATGCCGGAGCTGCCCCCTGGTGGTCAGTGCGCTCCCACAGGGGGAGCGCTGCTCAGCCACAAGCCGGGCTGATGGCTGTGAGTGCAGCGGCAGTGGCGGGAGCCTCTCCCGCCTCCTCGACAGTGCTAAGGATGTCAGACTGCGGCTTAGGCCCGAGGCTTAGGCTGCAGTCGGACATCTCATGAGGGCTCCCAGGCTGCCAGAGGTCTGTCTGACTGCCAGCTTAGGCCCAATCCCCCAGGGAGCGCACTGACCACCAGGTGGCAGCTCCTGCTCTGAGCGACTGCCCCCTGGTGGTCAGTGCGCATCATAGTGACTGGTCGGTGGTGGCAGGTGGACATCCCCTGAGGGGTCCTGGACTGCGAGAGGGCACAGGCCGGGCTGAGGGACTCCCCCCCCCCCCCGCACCCCCCGCGAGTGCACAAATATTCGTGTACTGGGCCTCTAGTGATTGTATAATATTGATACAATTACTCCTATAATTTAAATAACTATTCTCCTCCAGTTGCAAGGAGCTGAACTCGTCGATCTTGACTCCCACAACAATCACTGAGGTAATGTCACCACCTCAAACTTGGTACCAACATAGGACATTCTTTATTGTTTACAAGTGCTAAGTTAGGATGCTGAGCCCTCACTCTGCTCCAGTGGTGGGGAAATGTAGCCTGAATTTGTCCTGGGTTTTCTTCTTCCCTCCAGTTTTGAAGGTTGGGTCCTAATCCCTGGGCCGCAGGGCCAGAGGTATGTGTCCTTTGGGATGATAACATTTGGGGCATTGGATTTGGCCGCCTTTGCGATGGCTCTTGGAGTCCTCTGCCTGGGCGCGTGTTGCCATTCCATCTGGGGCTGGATTCACCCTCTCAGGAGCCGGGAACCTCGATGCAGGCTCCCTCTGTTCAGGACTCGCAGGGTTCTCCTCCCCACTCTCCTCCACCCTCTCCGCCCCCTCCGGGGCCTGACTTTCTGGAGACAGTAGTCTAGAACTGAAGTGTTTGACAGAAGTTGCTTCTTTTTCTGCCTTCCCACATCTTAGCATAAGCAGCTAGGAGCCCACTAATGAGGCAGCATTCGGTCCCGTGAACTTTAGGTTTTTTGCTATGACAGCCTCCAACGACTGCATACCAACGTACGAACTCCGTTATATGTCACTGTGCAACAAACCACCCGGGACAGAGTGACTTCAAAAATAACCACTTATTCAGCTCATGTTTCTGTGGGTCAGCCTTTGGCATTGGGCTTGCTCGGACAGCTCTGCTGGTCTTAGCTAGGGCTTGTTCATGCCTCTGTGGTCAGCTGCCAGTCAGCAAGCAGACCCACATCCCTGAGCCTTCTGATCTCCTCCTCAGAGCTCTGCCATGGCAAGTCCAGCATCTCCATCTCATTTTCTGTGAGCTGTCATGATGTCCAAGCTCCCGAGAGCCACTCCTGCAGCCTGTTTGACCAGCCCCAAAGCGTTCTTTCAGGACAATAAATCTGGAGTCATGAGAACATTGCTCTTGCAACTAGTTCTCTCCTACGCAGTCTCCTGCCTCATGCTCAGGTCCATCGCCCTCAAGATCCACTCCCACACTTGTTTTTCTGTTCCTACCAGGACACATTTGCCATGTCATGTAGTTAACTCAGGGAGAAAGCCATTTCCTCCCAGAGAATGGAGCTGTATTCCTTGCTAGGGCTGTGCTGAGACCTGGCCCTAGTTCTTGGGCTGGGGCAATGCATGGAGTAGAGTGATCTTTTTTAAAAAATATTTTTTTTAATTAATTTTAAGTATTTATTGTTGAAAGTATTATATATGTCCCCCTTTTTCTCCCATTGACCCCTTATAGCCTGCTCTCTCCCGCCACGCCTCAGGCCTCCACCATCCTATTGTGTGTGTCCATGGGTTATGCCTATATGCATACAAATTCATTAGTTGATCTCTTCCCACCTACCCATCCACCCCCACCTTTCCTCGGAGATTCCACGGTCTGTTCCATGCTTCTATGTCTTTAGATCTATTGTGTCCAACAATTTATTTTGTTTGTTAGATTCCACATGTGAGTGAGATCATGTGATACTTGTCTTTCTCTGACTGGCTTATTTTGCTTAGCATGATACTCTCCAGGTCCCTCCATGCTGTCTCAAAGAGTAAGAGATTCTTTTTTACTGCTGCATAGTATTCCATGGTGTAAATGTACCATGGCTTTTTTATCCACTCATCTACTGATGGGCACTTGGACTGTTTCCAGATCTTAGCTATTGTAAATTGTGCTGCTATGAACACAGGGGTGCATACATTCTTTCTGATTGGTGTTTCGGGTTCCTTAGGATATATTCCTAGTAGAAGTGGGATCACTGGGTCAAATGGCAGTTCCATATTAAATTTTTTTGAGGAAACTCCATACTGTTTTCCATAATGGCTGCACCAGCCTGCATTCCCACCAGCCATGTACTAGGGTTCCCTTTTCTCCACATCCTTGCCAGCACTTGTTGTTTGTAGATTTGTTGATGCGAACCATTCTGACAGGTGTGAGGTGATAACCTCATTGCTGTTCCAATTTGCATCCTTCTTATGATCAGTGACTTTGAGCATTTTTTCATGTCTCTTGGCCATCTGTCCGTCTGCTTTGGAGACGTGTCTATTTAGGTCCTTTGCCCGTTTTTTAATTGGATTGTTTGCCTTCCTTCGGTTAAGTTGTATGAGTTCCTTATATATTTTGGATATTAACCCTTCATTAGATGTCTCATTGCCAAATATGTTCTCCCATACAGTGGGCTCCCTTTTCATGAGGGTGATCTTGATGAGGAGAAGCATTTTCATGTGACACGCATGTCACAGATCGAGTCTGCTCTCCACCCTGTCATTGCCCTGCTACCTTCAGGTTTCCTTTAGCCTCTCCCGTGAGGATCGGAAAGTGGGCTTTGAACTACACTGCCTACCACCCGGTGTAGATGAGGGTATTTTAAAGCCAAGCCTTGGACAGAGGTCCTCTCGTTCTGGTTTCCCCCTCAGGGTATCAGGAGCGCGATCTGGGAGAACAGAGAGAACCCATCAAAGGTCTGCGCCTCTTGGGGGCCATCCAGGCCACTGGTTTGTCTACTGATGAGGATATCAGGGTCTTGGAGGTGAGGTCAAAACACGATCCTCAGGGCACGAGATATGTAACAATTGCTTTGGGAATCTCAAGTACATTGCTGGTCCAGTTAGTAGTGGGAATGGGACAAATTGTGAAGCTGAAGGTCTATATCCAGCAGGCACTTCATAGCTCCTTGTGCCTACCCCACCTCTCTCAGGAAGTGACTACCCTGGGAAACCTCCCATGTGTTAGATTGATGCTTCCCAAAGCCTCTATTGATATTGTTAAATTCCTGCCCCAACATCTCTGAGAGTGGGGCAGAAGGATGCATTTTCAGCAAGTGCGCCAGATAATTCTGATTCCACCAGCCCTGTCCCAAACATGTGGGAAGCCCCATTCGGGGCCCTCTGCCATGACCCACCTGCTGTGTCTCAGAGCATGGCCTTGTGATGAAAAGAGTACAGCAGTGAGAACCCAGAATGCTGAGGGCAGGTCCCAGCAGAGCCTCCTCATATTTACACTGGAGGCCCTGGGTCTAGATCAGAATTGCTATGACACAACTCAAGCCAGTAGAAGTGGTGCATTGGGCTCACATTATGGGTGGTTTTTTTTTAAACAATTGAAGCCACATTTAATATTGTATACTTCTGGTGTGGCCTACCAACATTGTCACAAAACAAATGTTTCCTGAGATTGAGAAGTCACTGCCCCTTCAGACAGAGCATGGGTGGTCCAGTTTTCCATAGTCCCCACCACTCCCTATTGCTCTCCTGACAAGCTGCATTCACTGCTTGTTTGCTACCTTCCCAGTCTCTGAAGTTGAGGTCTGAGTTGAGGTCTCTGGCTTACCTGATCCCAAATCTACTTCTACTCTTCTGTGAGCCCAAAGCCTAACCAATTATTTTCCCCCAGATCAAGGCCCAGTCTTCAGCTGTTTATGCAAATCAGAACAGGAAAGTCTTGCTTGGCCAAGTCCTTCCTTGAATCTTGGCCTGATGCTATGCTTCACCAATCCTGTGACCGGTGTCTGCCTGCTCAACATTTGTCTGCTAACAGGAGGATCTTCTTGTCTCTGCTGGAAGCTCTCTGAGGCCAGCAGCAGCCGTGGATGTCCAGGGAGTGCAGGCGGGCCAGCCAGATGAGTGGAGAGTGGGTGCACCCAGGCCAGACCCTGATCTGGGCTGTTTGGGTCCTTGCAGTTGCCGCCGAGGGTGAGACACCCAGTGGGAGAGAAGGGCTCTCAGAAGATGAGGTAGGAGGGGGATTTCCCTATCTTGGAGGATTGTCCACTGGTGGAAATGAAATTACTGCTCAGGGATCTTTGAGGGCCCACGGCGGGCTGTGTAGTCACCTCAGGGCACTGACCAATGCCCTGGTGTTGTTGAAAGCCCCAGGGCCCGGGTCCCTTCCTGGGCCACATGGTAGAGCACAGAAGACCTCCGGTCCTGCCCTTGAATTTCTCACACCCTGTGGGGGGCTTGGAGAGCCCTCTGTCCTGGGACAGAGCCTGTGCTTTTGTGGTGCTGGCTGCCCAGGCAGGAGCGTCACTATTTTTTAAAAAAATATGTTTTATTGATTTTTTACAGAGAAGAAGGGAGAGGGATTGAGAGTTAGAAACATCGATGAGAGAGAAACATCAACCAGCTGCCTCCTGCACATCTCCTACTGGGGATATGCCCACAACCAAGGTACATGCCCTTGACCGGAATCGAACCTGAGACCTCTCAGTCCACAGGCCGATGCTCTATCCACTGAGCCAAACCAGTCAGGGCAGGAGCTTCACTATTGAAATGACCTTAGCTGAGGTAGCACCAGCACACCTGGGTCCCACTAACTCAATAGCCGGGCTGCTAACCTCTGAAGGCTCCACATTCTATCTGGCAACCGAGAAGCCCACGCTCTCAGTCTCAGAAGTCTCACCCTCAGACCCCTGGAGGCAGACGGGCTGATTGCAGGTGGCATCTGCGTGAGAATTTATTTTCATTGCTGAATATTTACTTTATTCAAAAGCACACACCTAACTCAGCAAAACCACCACTCCGTAGATGTGCTTGCTTAAGATTCCTCTGGGTAAATGTGAAAAGTTAATTGAGATTTAATTTTAAGAAAAACAAAATATCAGTCGTCCTATAGGTAGGTGATGCACAGACAATTGTGCTGGTCGGTTATAAAAATGACGGAAACTCTGGGCCCGGTGATTCTGTGCAGTCCTAGGCTCTATAGGGCCTGGTGTGTATCTCAGTTCCATAGGAAGGGAGGCTTCTGGGCACAGAAGGGAGAAGGGTTTCCATGGTAACCAGGGGACATATGGCTTGGTGCTGTGTTCCTAGAAGAGACCAAGCTTGTGCTCTGATACAGGTGACTTTGAAGGCAAATTTGAAGGAGGCAGCGGACATGGGTTCCTGGAAAAGGAATCCAGATACTTTCTGTTGCACCCCTTTTGGGCCCAGAAAGAGCGCCCCCACCTGGGGAAGCTCTGAGTTGGGCTTATTCCTGGCCTCTTCCCAGCCAGCTCCTGATTCCTCCCCATGTGTGTTCCCTTAGGGCCAGCTGGAGATGCACCCGCCAGGAACACCAGGCTGGGCTGGGTCCGGGGGAAGCAAGCCACTGTGCTGGGAAGCACCATGCCTGTGAATGTGTTCCTCGGGGTCCCCTATGCTGCACCCCCACTAGGACCCCTGCGATTTACAAACCCAAAGCCTGCGTCGCCCTGGAATGGCATCCGAAACGCCACATCCTACCCTAATTTGTAAGACAGGGCTTGATCCCATGGGTGGCCTGCGACCTGGAAGTGGGGGCAGGGCATTGAGGGGGAGTAAAGGTCATGCAGCCCAATGGGCAGGGGGGAGCATCGGGGAGGAGGAGGAGGACTACAGACGTGGCTTCCGTGATCACATGGCACCATTCAGAACATGCAGATCCCCTGAGCTCCCGTCTAAACTTCCTGAATTGGGATCTTCAGACCTAGAAAACTGGATTGTCTGAAAGCTGTCTGAGGATTCTGAGTTCAATCAGGTTTGGGAGCCACTGTGATGGGCTTACTGATTGGAAGGGACGGTCCGCCAGGCCTGGTCTCCTTGGTCAGACTGGATAAGGGCTGTAGAGAGAAGAATCACACTAAAGGGATGTTAGTTCTAGCAGTCAGCCCTGTGCCCAGTACAGAGCCTGGCCCCCGGGAAAATCCATAACAACCTGTGGAATGATGGCATGGGTGTGTCTGTGACACGGAGGGACTGGGAGGTAAGGAGCTCCCAGTCACTGCAAGGTTTCAAGCTTAGGTAGGCACCCAGTTTCCTGGGGAACAGTGGAGGGGCCTCACGCATGAGGTGGGAGCTGAGACTTGGAACTCCCCAAGAATCTTCTGACTGTCAAATCTTGTCAAGTCCTCAGGTTGGTCACATTCCTGGCATTGCTTTCACAGGCCAAAGGAGTACCCTGGTGCCAGGAAGCCCCCTAAACCACAGAAGACCCCACGTGGCCCAGGGACTGCAGACACTCATCTGTTCATTCATTCATTCATTCATTCAGCTCGTATCAATGGCTAGATTATATTAGGCCCTGGATGACACCACCATGGGTTAGACATAGCTGCCCTCAGGAACCTGCAGACTGGTAGTGGTGGTGGGGACATAAACAGTAATGACAATTAAAATATAGAGTGACAAGGGCCGGAGAAGGTGCTGAGGAAGCACAAAGAACCACTTAGCCTAGCTCTGAGGGGAGGTCAGGGATGGCTTTTCTGGGAGCCTGAAGCCTCGATTTCTGATAAACAACTTACAAAGGGGCAAAAGGGCATACAAACTTGTCAGGGGGTAGATTTGCAGCAAATCTGTATGCTATTCTACCAAGAAATTAAAGTGATTGAGCACTTTGTAGAAATATTCATATACACAATCTCATTCGATCTTACTGTGTGTCAGGCTTGGGGATGGGGGCTCTGAGGTACTTAGGTGACTAATACAGAGCCCTAGGCTTCTAGCTGCTCAGTTGAGCTGGGACTATAATTACACTCATATACAAGTCTAGGAGAAGTTCTAGGAAAAATAAAGTAAAATGTGTAGGTGTTTCCGAAGATACCTATGGTCTATATGGAGAAATCTCAGGAGGCTTCTTGGAGGAGGTAGCATTTAGACGGAATCTGAAAGGGAAGAACATGAGCAAACAGAGGAAGACGGCAGTCTAGCCAGAGGGACTAGCTTGAGCAAAGGCCTGGGTGCAGGAGTCTCTCTGCCAACCTGCCTCAGTTGGTTCCTAATAGAGAGGCCTGGAAACTTCCTTTTGTTCCTCTGAGGTCAGAAGAGGGTGCTGCCAGAGCCACGCTCTTGATTAGCAACCCAGTGTCCTAACCTCTACAGTTTGGGGAAGTGCTGAGCCAGCCAGGGTCTTTATGCGTGTGTCTGGATTATGGTGGTGGGTGCTGGGGGTTAATGGTACAATTAGTATACACCATGTGCTTTCCCTCCTGAGAACCAGATCAAAGAGAATCATGGTTTGTTCATTTGTGCCCCTGGGTGGAGGGGGCATGATTAACTGTGTACCGAAAGCCCTCATAGGCATCTTCTGCCCAGGCCCAGGAGACAAGAACGGGCCTCTCCCAGGCAAGTTTGCTGACAGCAACTCCAGGGGTTTCTCCTCTTTCCAAGGTGCTTCCAGAACTCAGAGTGGCTGCTCTCAGATCAACGCATCCTCCAGGTGCATTACCCCAAATTCGGAGTGTCAGAAGACTGCCTGTACCTTAACATCTATGCGCCAGCCCGTGCGGACACCGGCTCCAAGTTCCCGGTAAGGCTGTCTGCTGTGCTGGGGGCAGGTCCTGGGGCTGGGACCCTGGCAGAGTGGCTAGGGGGTCTGGAATCAGCCCCAGCCTCCTATTGGGTAAAATGGAATCATTGACATGTCAATAACTTCCTTAAAAAGTCATTTGAATGACGTATTCACTTTACCTTCTTTTTGCTTCTTTATTGGCAGTGACTTGACCTTTGATTTTTATGTTGTTTTGTGTTTCCCCCTCTGTTGCGTATTTAACAGTCTGTAAACATTTAGAGAAGGCACTGCTTAAAAGGACTCTGATTATTTTTGTGTTTGTTTGTTTGCTTGAAAAATCCTCCTGTTAAAGAAAATAATTGGCTTCTCCAATTTTTCTGTTTGCAAGAAAGTCAATCAGGTAATAACGCGAAGCATCTCATTTAAGAATGTGAAAGATCCCTGTATAAGTGAGTAAAAAAGGTGCAGTCTAATTTGTAACCACACCCTCCCATCATCTTTTCTCCCCCATGCCAGTACAATGGGAGACTCGCTCTGTTGCATTATAACAGCAACATCTATTGATTGCTGACATGTGCTAGACACAGTACATTATCTTATCGAACCCCCCATAGTAACCCAAAGGGTCAGGATTATTGAACCCATTCTACAGATGATGAAGATGAGGCACAGGGAGAGAGAGCGTAAGCACCTTCCTCCATGCTCTACCCCAGTAAGTGGCAGATTCTTGTGTCAAAGCTAATGCTTTGTCCAGTTCTCCTTTTTCCTCAGTGGCTTCCTTCTCTCTTCCTGCCCCAAGAATGGCAGTCCCTAATACGACCTTTAAAATGGAGAATGGAAGGCATTTATTTTCCTATCTAATAAAAGAGTAATATGCAAATTGACTGTACCTCCACTACACCCACCAGCCATGCCCACCAGCCAATCAGGAGTGAATATGCAAATAAACCCAACCAAGATGGCTGCGGCCACAGAGAGCAGGAGGGAGGCTTGGGTTTCCCCGGCAATGGAGGAAGCCAAGCTTTCCGCCTGCACTTGCCGGCCCAGGCCTCCACTCCATGCTACAAAGTTTCAATGATAGAAGATAAATGAATTCCAACAAAAATGACAGCAGCCACAGAACTGGAGAGAGCAGGAGGCTTGAGTTGCCCCCAGAGATGGAGGAAGCCAAGCTTTCCACACTCCCTGGTCGGCCCAGACCTCTGCTTAAGGCTACAAAGTTTTAATTATAGAAGATAAATAAATCCCAACAGAAATGGGTGCCACCACAGAGGGAGCAGAAGGCTTGCTTCTGCTCCAGGCTACAAAGTTCCAATTGTAGAAGATAAATAAATCCCAGATACCAGGGCCTCTGCTTGGGTCACCGGGGGGTGTGGCCAGCCTGCAAACCACCACAGGCCCCTCACCCAGGCTGCCCCACGCGCCAAGGGAACCCTCACCCTGTTCTGGGACACTCCTCAGGGCAAACCAGCTGGCCCCCACCCGTGCACCAGGCCTCTATCCTATCTAATAAAAGAGTAATATGCAGATTGACCATCACTCCAACACACAAGATGGCTGCACCCATGTGGTCAAAGATCCTGCCCCCATGTGGACACAAGATGGCCACCACAAGATGGCCAGCAGGGGTAGACAGTTGGGAGGGACCAGGCCTGCAAGGGAGGGCAGTTGTGGGCGATCAGGCCAGTAGGGGAGGGCAGTTGAGAGGGACCAGGCCTGCAAGGGAGGACAGTTGGGGGCGATCAAGCCTGCAGGGGAGGGCAGTTAGGGGTGACCAGGCCAGCAGAGGAGGGAAGTTGGGGGCGACTGTGCCTGCAGAGGAGGGAAGTTAGGAACAAACAGGCTGGCAGGGGGGCGGTTAGGGGGTGATCAGGCTGGCAGGCAGAAGTGGTTAGGGGCAATCAGGAAGGCAGGCAGGCGAGCAGTTGGGAGCCAGCAACCCTGGATTGTGAGAGGGATGTCTGACTGCCCGTTTAGGCCCAATCCTACCGGGATCTGGCCTAAATGGGCAGTCAGACATCCCTCAAGGGGTCCCAGATTGGAGAGGGTGCAGGCTGGGCTGAGGGACACTTGCACGAATTTCGTGCACTGGGCCTCTAGTTAAGTATAAATAGTGATAATAGCATTTGAATAATTATTTATGTTCCTCAGTCCCAGTTTTTCTAATCAATATAGTAAAGCTTCCACACTTCTCTTCCCTTTTTTCCTCTCTTCTCTTCTCTTTGTAGGTAGACAAAAACCTTAGATTAAAAAGCTTAAGCTGATTTTGCTTTCATACATAGCTTACAATGATCTCCATCTTCCTGTGGGTCACAAATTCAATATTTTGTTAATACTTTCTGAGTACTTGAAATGTGCCAACATTGTTCTAGGAACCTCAGATGGAGACTCTTGTTTAAACCTCAAAATAGCCTCATAAATGAAATACTTGGATTCTTCACATCTTACAGATGAGAAAAATGAGGCTCAGAGAGGCTAAGTAATCTGTCCAAGGTCACACAGCTAGTCAGTGGCAGAGCTCAGACTTAAACTTAGGCACTCAGATGCTGGAGCCCACATGCTTAACCCTGAGCCTTCTTCCAAATACAAAACCTCTGATGCTCTTTAGAAAGGAAAATGAGACATTTGCCTTCATAAAGAAAGAAGGACCCATCATTCACAGGGAGGGGATGGGGATGCTCCACAGGCTGACCGGAAAGTTCCTTTCTCCTCCTTAGGTCATGGTGTGGCTTCCGGGGGGTGCCTTCCAGACTGGCTCAGCCTCCATCTTCGATGGGTCGGCCCTCGCTGCCTATGAGGATATGCTGGTTGTGACTACCCAGTACCGGCTAGGAATGTTTGGCTTCTTCAAGTGAGTGCCCCCAAATTATTGACACCCCTCATCCCCAAGGGGCAGCTATGTGCAGCCATAGGGGATTCAGTGCCCAGCATCCTAAGGAGGAGCCTTCAAGGACATTGAACAAATTTGGCCCAAATTATTAGGTAATTTTAGCAACTCTGACAGATAACCCCCCACGTATTAGTGGCTTAGAGCCAGAAACATATTTTCCTGACTTCAGTAAAATCTAATTGAGGGTTCCTGACTGACATCCTTCCAAATGGTCAATCAGGGACCCAGGCTCCTTCCACCTGTGGCTCTGCATTTGGCCAGCAGGTGGAGAAAGAGATTGGAGGATCATGTGAGGGCCAGCTTTCTGGGGCAGCCTGGAGGTGGCGATCATCACTTCTGTTTCCACACCATGGGCAGAACTCAGTCACATGGCCGTGCCCAATACAAGGGAGACAGGGCAGCGTAGCCCCGGAAGTCAAGGACACAGAGTGTGTGAGCCATTAGTCATCTCTGCCATAGGGCCCCATCTCAAGGCTCCTCAAATGCTCACCTGAGAATAGTCACTGCATTGCATTGTCTTCTCACCCCATTAATTGTCCACCCATCCTGGGAAGCATGCTCTCGGCATGGTTGGCAGCATGAGGCCATGGCCAGACCATGACTCTGGGGTCAGACTCATTGGGTTTGGATCCCAAACCTGCAGCGTTTTAGGTCCTGGGCAAGGGATTTGCTCTCTCTGTGTCCCGATTCCCTGTCTGTGAGAAGGGGCCGAGGTATCCAGCAGTACCCTTAGGGCCTGATTGCAGATTTCACTGAAGGGAATTCGTGTGAGCTAGGCCTCAGAAAATGCAGCCACTTCCCAAACCACCTCCCAGCAGAGGGGGCCTCGAGTGGTGTATTAAACATAGACATACTGGTCTCTTGATATCCCACCCTCAGCCCCTGCTCCTTGCTTCCCACTGATTGCACACACAGAGGTCAGCCTTTCAGTGGGAGGGTGGAGAAGGTGGGGATAAAGCCCAGAGAGGCAGACGGAGAAAGACCAGCACCTACCTCACAGGTTTGGAGGGTTACGGGAGCATCAGCCATAAAGCCTTTAGGACAGTGCTGCCGCTACTGTTATTATTGTCATTATTTACTTAGTCATTCATTGGAACCTCTGTGCCCAGGGAGGTCTTGCTCCTGGTGCAGACCAGCTCTCAGGAGCAGGACTCTTCTGGAATCCATGGATTCAGGGGAGCCTATGAATACCCTGAAATTGCACTTACAACACTGCATTTTTCTGGGGTGCATAACTTTCCTCAGATTCTTAAACCAAAATCCCAGCAGAGGGAGAGAGCCACGCCTGGTGTCCCCACTGCCCAGGTCTGGTTCTCAGCCCTTCCCTGGAGGGAGTGGTGCTGCCCTGACGCCGGCCCACAGCCTCGGCCGCCAGCTCCCAGCTCCCACTAAGGATTCTCATTCTGCCTCTTGCCCCTAGCACGGGGGACAAGCACGCGCCGGGGAACTGGGCCTTCATGGACCAGCTGGCTGCCCTGACCTGGGTGCAGGAGAACATCGAGTTCTTTGGTGGGGACCCACGCTCTGTGACCATCTTCGGCGAGTCGGCGGGAGCCATAAGTGTGTCCAGCCTTGTGAGTTCTCTTCGGTGGGGGAGGTCGCAAAAATGAGGGTGATGAGAGTAGCTCTGAGAGAGCATGCGGCTTAGTGTGGTCTTCGTTAGCTTCCACCACATACCGTGGCCAGGACCGAAAGGTGCAGGAGGCAATGGTGCCGCCCACCCACCTCATCTTCAGATACTTGCAAAATAGGTCTCGGATTCAGGGGTGGCTGTATGAGCACGTGAGTATGCGGACAGAAGGTTGTAACATCGGTTTTGATGAGTATGCAAACTTCGTATTAGACAGTGCAGAGGAGATTCATTCTAAAACAAAGTCAAGAAAACAACTAGGTCAGATCTTGCTAAAAGGAGGTGACGTCACTCTGCTCCAACGTGTCTCCACCTAGAAATGACTTAATGAGATATTATTGAGAGGCAACACAGTTTGTGTTTTGTAGGTGTCCTTTGTTGGGAGAATATTCTTACCCATTTGTTCATATTGGCTTACAATCCCCTTATGTGACTACCAGATGACAAAAAAGGATGTTGAATCGTTTTTGTTAAAAAAAAAAAAAAAAAAAAGGGGTGATAAACCACGTACATCTGATTGGTGCTTCATGTTGAACAAACACTTTCATACATGCGGTCTCCCTGGAGCCTCACACCGTCAGTCAGGAGCTCCGTCTCGTTTTAAGGATGAGAGCTGTTGTCGGAGAGTTTCCACGAATCATCCAAGATCACCTAGTGAGAGGTAATTCGAGGAAAACTCATTTATGTGCGTATAGTTGAAGGCTGGCATCCAGTTATCAGGACTGGTCATCATTGAATAGAGGAACTTGGCTAAAAGGACGCATGTAAACATTTTCACTTAAAACGTAAAAGGCACCTTCCTTCGCCAGTAGTTTGATGCAGGGTCTTACTTTCCACTGTCAGTCTGCTGACTGGAGGCCCAGCAAGGCTCTCCTGCATAAACCCCCCACAGGATCCGTTGCCCTTAAATTGGGGGTCCAGTGTCCTTACGGTGAGCACCCACTTAAAGATGCTGCAAAGAAATATGTGGATACAGCCCACGTAGGGAGCTTTCTATCCCCTCACGTGATTTACTCTTATCTTGTTCTCCCTTAATTTGGTAGCCATATTAGTTAGCTACCTACCCTTATCAAGTTACCACCCCCCCCAAAAAAAAAAAAAAGCACATCATTTTGTTTTCTTTCTACACACACACATCCATTGGTTCCCATGATAGTTCACTGGTTATGTAATGACAACGGCAAGTGTAACTGACAAAGCAGATCTGGAAGCAGACACACCTCGCTCTTGGCAAGAAATGGATGGGAAGAGAGATGTGCAGAGGGGCTGGAATATGGCTCTGGGCTCTGCGTTCGGAATGGTCAGTACTTCCTGGGCATCCGGTAACATGCTAACCACAGAAGTCAGTCACATGGAGGTGGGTTAAGCTCCTGCTGTATAACATTTGACAACATACAAGGTATTTTTTACCTTCCATATAAACTTATAAGGTGGATTGTACCAACTTTACATAAGTGATAGCAGCCACTATTCATGAGTGCTTATTACTTAACAGAGCGCTGTGCGAAGCCTTCTGTATTCGCACTTCTCCTGCTCCTCAGGACAAGTTTGTGATGTGGGCTCAGTTTTTTGTTTTTGTTTTTTAATATGCTTTGTGTTGATTTTAGAGAGGAAGGGAGAGGGAAAGAGAGATAGGAACATCAATGATGAGAGAGAATCGATTGGCTGCCTCCTGCACGCCCCCTACTGGGGATCAAGCCCACAACCCCGGCATGTGCCCTTGACCGGAATCGAACCCGGGATCCTTCAGTCTGCAGGCCGATGTTCTATCCACTGAGCCAAACCAGTTAGGGCAAGTGGGCTCAGTTTTTACTGCAGTTTTATAGTAGTGTAAGTAGATGCTTAGAAATATCCAGCAACTTGCCTGAGGTTGCCCCATCGGGAAGTAAAGGGGCTAGCACCCAGACACCAGAATGCTCACCCTCAAAGTTCACGAGGAACATGGGGCTCAGAGAGGTTATTTAACTTGCCCAAACCTTCCCAACTAGTCCTCAAACCCCCCAACCAGGACTTTTCCTTCTCTGAGGTTAGCTCTCTAAAGCAGGCTTCCTGGGAAGTTTTCCTTACAGAAGGGGTGGGTGATGTGTGATGGGCAGGAAGCCCCTGGATAACTTTTTTTTTTTTTAATATATTTTATTGATTTTTCACAGAGAGAAAGGGAGAGGGATAGAGAGCTAGAAACATCGATGAGAGATATACATCGACCAGCTGCCTCCTGCACACCCCCCACCGGGGATGTGCCCGCAACCAAAGTACATGCCCTTGACCGGAATCGAACCTGGGACCTTTCAGTCCGCAGACTGATGCTCTATCCACTGAGCCAAACCGGTTTCGGCTCCTGGATAACTTTTGCAGGATCTCCTGTGCTCTCTCTCCAGATTCTGTCCCCGTTGGCCCATGACTTATTCCACAAAGCCATCATGGAGAGCGGGGTGGCCATCCTCCCCTACCTGAAGGCCCCGGAGGAAAAGAGGAATGAGGATGTAGGTATATGTGAACACCTCTCCAGCTTCCTCTCCTTGGTCAGGTGTTAGCAGACCATGTGCTTGGCCTTATTGACCATGACGGAGAATCTGACGTTGACTTGAGGCAAAACATGTTGCTCCATGGAAGGCCTGGTTCAGTAGGAAATGGGTCCAGGTGCACAGTGCAATGCTGCTGGTGTGCCTGTGTGTGTGCATGCATGTGTGTGTGCATATTTGTGTGTGCATGTGTGTGTGTGTGACAGTTCTCACATTGTACCCATCAATCTTTGTTTGTGATATATATCTTAGTCTCCTGTACCTACTCTATTCCACCTAGAGTACTCTGATAAGATCCTGATGCTCTTGCCAGCTCAGTAGGAAATAACACTGTGACTTATTAATATTGTCTGGCAGGAGATTGGGAGGGGGAGGGGAGGCGTATGTCCCAGATGTTCATCATCTGTCATCTCGTCTTTGCACTTTGCCAGACGTAAGGACCTGGAGACCAAGGCCCCTGTCTCTTCCACGTCCCAGCATAACGTCTGGTGTACGTTAGGCGACTCTAAACATTTGCTTGAGGAGTGAGTTCACGAATGAGCTGATTCATTGAATGAATATTAATTAAACAATGGGCTATGGAGCCATCTCCTGGGTATTATTCATGTTGGTGGTGCATTTTCTTAAACACTTTATAGAAGATAACAACACACACCAAGAGCAAGGACAGAGTCATAATATTGCAAAAGTACAGTCACTGCAGACGGAAAATTGATTTTGGTAACGTGATATATCAGGCTAGTTTCAGTGTGTGTGGTGTGTCTGTATTCATCCACCACACACATAGGGAATGCCCATTGCTTCCCTGCTCTGTGTTGGGACCTGTGGGTTTATAAGTAGAGAAGGCAAATACTATAATCATTTTGTGATAAGGATTTCAAGCCCGCAATCCATGGGTATGTTTGGAGGTGGTCCTCAAACTCTTACGAGGGCTTTCATTGGATTCTCAGAGCATCTGTGATCCCAGAAGACTAAGGACCACTTCTTTCAAGGGACGCATTCTACACATGTGGAAAGTTCAGTGACAGGGCAAGAAGGTGATTAGCAAAGGGCTGGGTAGAGAAGGTGGGGACCCTTGGGGTGATGGGAGATCAGAGGAGGAGGGGATTCGCAGGGACTGCAGTGTCTGAAAGGACATCTGAGAGAAGGTGGGACTTGGGTCTTAAAGAGTGAGACAGAAAAAAAGGACGTCAGGGCATTCCAGGCTTGGGGTGAGGGTGAGGCTGGTGCAGAGCTGACCAGCAGAGACTCTGAGCTGGACTCAGGCCTCAACAGACCTTGCAAAGCTGCTCCTCTCCCTTGGGGGCTCCTGACCCCATGTGGCACCCCAGAGTGGGGCTTCTGGGCTCTGTGGGGCCTACTGCCAATGGAGCCAACGTCACAGGTCTATGACATCACAGGTCCCGCCATGACCAGGAATCCTGACTCTATTCCATGGCCACAGACTGACAGATCCTCACTCCCAGCTCCTGCACTTGCTAAAAATGACAAGGAGGGTCAAGCGAGAGCGTAAGGATGACCCCGGGCCAGCCTGCCCTCACTGTGTCCATTCTATCACAGGGACACGAGTATGGGAAGGGCCAGCAGGCTGGGCGTTGTATAGGAAGGACCGGCCTGGGACTGGACAGAGGACTGTTTCCACGTTTCATTTTCCCAGAGGCTGTCTCTACTGTGCTCTAACCTGGTCCTTTTCTGCCAACAGTTGCAGATGATTGCAAATATCTGCGGCTGCAGAGCGGACGACTCCGAGGCCCTGCTGCGGTGCCTGAGGGCAAAGTCCTCCCAGGAGCTGCTGAGCATCGGCCAGGTGAAGGGTCTGGGCAGGGCTGCCCTTTGAATGGAATGGTGGACAAACCTGACCGCTCTTATTTACTTTGACTTGAGACTTGGAAAGGTATGGGGGCTGGGGATTCATGGTAATGGCTGTAAAAATGTGGACTGCAGGTCATTTAAAAATATATATACTTTTATTGATTTTAGAGAGGAAGAGAGAGAGAGAAATAGCAATGATGAGAATCATGGACCAGCTGCCTCCCGCATGCCATCTAGTGGGGGATCAAGCCCGAAACCTGGCATGTACCCTGCCTGGAAATCGAACCATGACCTCCTGGTTCCTAGGTCGTTGCTCAACTACTGAGCCACGCCAGCTGAGCTGCAGGGTAAAAGTTGGCTGGCTGTACTCCCAGAGCTTCATTCAGTGGGAATTTGGATTTCTAACAAGTTCGCAGGTAACACAGATGCTGCTAGGAGCCAGGCTTTGAGAACCACTGGGCTAGGCCACTGTTTCTCGTAGGTGGATACTATGATTACCCCTTATTTGCAGATGAGGAAACTAAGGCACAGAGACGCTGACCCCCTTGCCCAGGCAGCCGGATGTATGGGGATGGACCAAGACTGGCTTAATTTCCCTTTCCTATCACATTAGCTAGAGTGGGTTGGCTCAGGGAGGCTGGGGTTTGGGGCCAGCAGATTTTGCAAACAGAGACAGCTTCTGGCCTTTCTCATTTCAGGTAGCCAAGTCTTTCACGCGAATGGTGGATGGTTTTTTCTTTCCTGACGAGCCTCTAGAACTGCTGATTAAAAAAACATTCCGTTCGGTTCCTTCTATCATCGGGGTCAATAACCACGAGTGTGGCTTCCTGCTGCCCATGGTAAGAAGTCCGACTCTGCCTCCTGTCGCTCCCTCCACAGAGGGGCAGGGGTTTGCTCCCATAGCCGGCCACTCCCACAGATGACACACATGTTTTGAGGGATGGAACCCATCCGCCGAGCACAGAGCGGTCGTCCTTCCTCTCTCTGAAGGAAGGTGACTGGAGATTGGGGTCAGCCAGGGCAGGTGTCCGCCCTGCTCCTCATTAGGTTTATGGCAAAAGAAACAACTCTGTATGAAACACTAAGAGACAATGGGATCCATTTGAGCTCTGTTCAAAACACCACAAATGCTCGTTTCAAATACTAGTAAGCACAGTTCCTACTTCGAAGGATTGAAATCCATGCAGATTTGGAAAACTTCAGGCCTTTACACATTCATGTTCTGGCATTTGGATGTCCAAGAATGCTCTCTAAGCTGGTGCACTGGTGCAAGCTGCAAAATCATCGACTCCTTTCGTTCATCCCACAAGAATGAACTGAGCATGTGCTGTATGCTCTGAGCTCTTACAAAACCCAAGCAGGCAACAGTGAGCAAGTCATACAGATTCAGGTTTCCGCGCGCCTCCGTGACCCCCTGGTTCATATATAGGTCAATGCTCAACCACTGAGCCACACCGGCCGGGCACAAATGCCCTCTTCTGATGAGGACATCAGTCAAATTGGATTAGGGCCCAGCTAGCATCCTCATTTTAACTTCATCACCTCTTTTTAAAACGCTGTCTTCACACATAGACACATTATGAGGTCCTGGGGTTAGGGCTTCACCATAGGAATGTGTGGGAGACACACACACACAGCCTGTAGTGTGGCCTTTCCACAGGGCAGCCATGGGGTCCCACAAGACTACAGGTGTAACAGATGGCTGTCTTTTATCAAATGAGAGGAGAAACTTGCTTAACCGATGCACGGAAGCTATATCTACCTATGGCCCCGGGGCCTGGCAGGGTCACTGCTTTTCCCAGCCTCCCCTCTGGAAGGGGGCGCCTGCACCCTCACAGAGACCAGCTTCCCTTCTGATGCCTGAGGTGCTCACAGGCGCCCCGCTTCTCTCCACAGAAGGAGTTCCCTGAGATCCTCAAGGGCTCCAACAAGTCCCTCGCCCTGCAGCTGCTGCACACAATCCTGGTAAGAAAGTTCTGGATTCCAAAACCCACCTGGGACCGGGGACTCATATTGGCTGCATGCCTGCCAGGCTGTGGATTGGGTTCTAGCAATGCTGAGGGCCGTTCTTCAACTATTCATTCATTCCCTCCCTGCACACAGGCATCCCGGGCAGGAGGATGGAGAGTCGGACCCCTTTCCTTCCTCCCTTTCGTCTTTTCATAAGCATTTATTCAGTGTGTGCTCTGCGCCAGGTTCATTTCACCCACTTATTCATTGGCCAAGTGTTAAGTGAGAGTCCACGTGCCCCGCGCTTCCCTAACACTGGGGTACAATGATACGCAGGCATGTCTCTGCACTTGAGGAACCTGTAGGCTGTTGGGATGGACAGACCCGACGAGACACTTCCGTGTGTCGCTGTACCAATCAGGGCAGAGGGATGCCCAGGGCTCTGTGGTGCCCGTGGTGTCTGTGTTGTCCATGGTGTCCGTAGGAGGGAGCAGTTGGCTCGCTCAGGGGAGGCATTTGGAGTTTGAGTTAGGTTTGTCTGGTGAATGGTGGAGCAGGGCTGAGAGGAGCGGGCGGAACCGAGAGAACCAGAGAGGGCAGAGTAGTGTGAAGAGGTCAGGGAAGGGGTCGGCTGCCTCGTATGGAAGGCATATAAGGTTCCATCCCAAGGGCTGGGAACAGAAGAGCGACATGATTCGATGTCCATTTGAGAAAGTGTCCTGTGTCTGCAGCATGGTCCAGGCTGGAGGCAGGGATGCCTCAGGTCCTAAGGCTTAGACAGGATGTTGGATGAGTCGTGGCTGCCTGGTGATGACAGCTGGGACTAACGTGTGAGCGAAGGCCCAGAGGCAGCGCTGGTACCAGGGGCAGGGCTGGCTTCACGGGCATGGGATCTGTGTAGTGCAAAGGGCCGTTTGCTCAGAAGCATCCTACACATGGTTGGATGTCCTGTTGTCGCCATCTTGAAATTCCTGTAATTTTGGAACCATTTTTCACTTGGCATTAAACATTTTCACTTGGCACTGGGTCCCGCAAGTGGCATAGCCAGTTCTGCTCAGGGGTGGCTGTTTCTGAAACACTTCAGAGAGGTGTGTATACTGTGATTAAGAGCATGGAATTTTTTAAAAATATATTTTATTGATGTTTTACAGAAAAGAAGGGAGAGGGATAGAGAATTAGAAACATCGATCAATTGCCTCCTGCACACCTCCTCCTGGGGATGTGCCTGCAACCAAGGTACATGCCCTTGACCGGAATCGAACCTGGGACCCTTGAGTCCGCAGGCTGACGCTCTATCCACTGAGCCAAACTGGTTAGGGCAAGAGCATAGGATTTAGATGCAAATAGTCTTGTGAAAGAATCATGGTTCCACCAGTATGGGGCCAACCACTTTAGCTCTCCAAGCCTCAGTTCCCTCATCTGTGAAATGGGGCTGATTCTGATCATTTGTACCACAGGCTCGCTGTGTGGATTCCATGGGCCAGTGCGTGTGGAGCGCTCAGCATCATGCCTGCACAGGCAGATGCCCCACGTGTGGGCTGCTGTCACTGACCTGGACCTCCTGTGACTGTGATCTTTTGCAGCACATCCCCAGCCAGCATTTACACTTCGTGGCGGATGAGTATTTCCACGAAGAGCAATCCATTTTTGAAATACGAAATAGTTTTCTGGACTTGCTTGGAGATGTGTTCTTTGTGGTCCCGGGGCTGATCACGGCTCAGTGTCACAGAGGTGAGTCCCCAAGCCACCCCCCTGCAGGGCCACAGCACAGCAAGGCTGGTGCCTGCGGACCGGCCCCCTGCCCAGCCCTCTGTTCCCTCACTGAGGGGACCTCTCAGGGGTGTCTGGGGTATAACCGTGAAGGCCAACTTGTGTAGTTCCCCTGCCTTCCAGAGTTCAGGAATGCTGATCATTTGTTATTGTTTGTGTTCCTTCTGCTTCTTCAGGGCCGTGGAGAAAACTCCCACCTCCCCATAATTTTCTGGGGCCCAACTTCCAGATTACTTTCTGTTTGTAAATGTCTTAGCTATAAGGAGGGCTGGAGCATTTAGAAAGAGAAGATTACTTGTGAGGACACAGACCCACTCTTCCCCCCTCCCTTCTTTTCTTCCTTCCCTCCTCCCCTCCTTCCTCTCTTCCTTCCTTCCCTCCTTCCCTCTTTCCTTCCTTCCTTCCCTCCTTCCCTCTTTTCTTCCCTCCTTCCCTCTTTCCTTCCTTCCTTCCCTCCTTCCCTCTTTCCTTCCTTCCTTCCCTCCCTCCCTCCTTCCCTCCTTCCCTCCTTCCTTCTTCTCTTCCTTCCATTCTCCTTTCCTTTTCTATAAGAGACTCACTTTAAAACTAAAGATGCAAATAGGATGGAAAAAGATATTCTATGCAAGCAGTATCCAAAAGAGAGTGGGCATGGCCATCTTCATGCCAGACAAAAGAGGCATTAGGATGAAATTGTCACAGAGAATTGTTACAGACTAAAAGAGACAGAGAAGCACATCATTTAAAGATAGAAGAGTGAATTCATCCAGAAGATATAACAATTATCAATCCATATGCACCTTACCACAGAGCCCCAAAATGTATAAAGCAATAGCTGACAGAATTGAAGGGAGAAATAGTTTTGCATCAATAGTTGGAGACTTCAGCCCCACTTTTAATAATATCTGGATCAACTCTACAAAAAATAGGCAACAAAATAGAAGATTTGGACAACAATAGGTCGGGGCACGTTCTTCGCAAGTACGCATGGAGCATCCTCTGGAAGAAAGCATATATTGGACCACAGAACAAGTCTCAATAAGTTTAAAAATATGTAAATCATCCCTTGTATCTTTTCCAACCACAATGAAAGGAAATTAGAAATCAATATAACAAAAGGAAATTTGGAAAATTAACAAATACTTGGAAACTAAACAGCACACTCTTTTTTTAACATTTAAAAAATTATGGCAAAATATGTATCACCAAAATTTAGCATTTCAGCTATTTTTAAACATATGATTCAGTGAAATTGAAGTTTATTCCCATTGCTGTGCAGCCGTCACCACCATCCATCTCCAGGACTTTTCATCACCCTAAACTGGAACTCTGTCCCCATGACACAGGGGCTCCTCACTCCTCCTGTCTCTATGAATTTGGACTATTCTAGCTACCTCATATAAGTGAAATCAGACAATATTTTTTCTTTTGTATCTGGCTTAATTCACAGCATAATGCCTTTGATATTTACCCAGGTTGTCCCATGTATAAGAATGTCATTCCTTTTTAAAAATATATTTTTTTATTGATTTCAGAGAGCAAGGGAGAGGGAAAAGGAGAGGGAGAGGGAGAGGGAGAGAAAGAGAGAGAGAGAGAGAGAGAGAGAGAGAGAGAGAGAGAGAGAGAGAGAGAGAGAGAGAGAGAAATATCAATGATGAGAGAGAATCATTGATTGGCTGCCTCCTGCACGCCCCCTACTGGGGATGAGCCCACAACCCAGGCATATGCCCTTGTGCCTTCAGTCCACAGGCCGACGCTCTATCCACTGAGCCAAACTCACTAAGGCCAAATTTCATTCCATTTTAAGGCTGAGCAGTATTCCACGGTACCGTGACCCCTTCAGCATCCATGGACATTTGGGTTGTTTCTACCTTTTGGTTATTGTGAATGAGCATTGATATACAAATATCTGTTCAAGTTCCTACTCCCAATTAATTCGGGTGCATGTCCAGAGGTGGGATTGCTGGATCCGATGGTAATGCTATGCTGCACATTTTTGAGAAACCACCATATTGTTGTCCACAGTGGCTGCAGCATTTTAGGTTCCCAGCAATACATAAGGATTTCAGTTTCTCCACATCCTCCCCAGCACTGGTTATTCTGTGTGTGTGTGTGTGTGTGTGTGTGTGTGTGTGTGTGTGTGTGTGTGTGTGTGTGTTTTTAAACAATAGTCATCCTATCCATGGCCGTGAAGTGGTATCATTCTCGTTATGATTTGCATTTCCCTTTGATTAGTGATGTTGGTGCTTTAATGGGAGACTTAGTAAGCATGATCGCCCTTATCCAGGAGAGGAAAATAAAAAGAAGATTCAGAGAAAGAGGGGGAAGCTAGAGCACAAAGGCCTTTCGTAGAAGAGAGGTGGAGGAATGTGGGGTGCACATGGGGCATCTTGGAAGCAGGGAATAGCTTTGTTCTGATGGTCATAGGCCATTGAACCGGGTCAATGAGAGGAAGTCACGGAGGTAGACCTTGGGTCCATGCGAAGGGCTTTTTTTAAAAAAACTAGAACCCTTGCCCTTGCAGCCTGCCCTGGACAGGCATCGAGCTCTGCCACCAGGGCTGCGAAGGCCTCTGGAGCGGGAAACGCTGGTCTCCAGGAAGGAAGAGGGAAGCCTCCTGTATGGGGGCTGCCCCCACCCATATGTTTGGGAATCCGGGCCGAGTCGGGCGGGGATGCAGCCCCAGCCCCGCTCCCCCGCAGGGGCGCTGCCACGGGCTCTCTCCATCGCTGCAGACGCGGGCGCACCTGTGTACTTCTATGAGTTCCAGCACCGGCCCCACTGCTTCAAGGACAGCAAGCCGGCTTTCGTCAAAGCCGATCACACGGATGAAATCCGCTTTGTTTTCGGAGGTGCCTTCCTGAAGGGGGATGTCGTCATGTTCGGTAAGGAACCCGCCTGGTTTGGGGCGGGGGGCGTGCAGGAACACGGGGTGAGGTGGGAGAAGACAGGCCTCCCCACCGTTTGCCAAAGCCCCTCACCCACCCCAACACTATGCAAGCGCTGGAGGACTAGTTTTAATTTATTTGTTTACTCTATGGCAGGCGTCCTCAAACTACGGCCCGCGGGCCACATGCGGGTGTTTTTGCCGTTTTGTTTTTTTACTTCAAAATAAGATATGTGCAGTGTGCATAGGAATTTGTTCATAGCTTTTTTTATTTTTTTTTTTTTTTATTTATTTTTTTTTTTAAATATATTTTATTGATCTTTTACAGAGAGGAAGAGAGAGGGATAGAGAGTTAGAAACATCGATGAGAGAGAAACATCGATCAGCTGCCTCTTGCACACCCCCTACTGGGGATGTGCCCGCAACCAAGGTACATGCCCTTGACCGGAATCGAACCTGGGAACCTTGAGTCCGCAGGCCGACGCTCTATCCACTGAGCCAAACCGGTATCGGCTGTTCATAGTTTTTTTTAAACTATAGTCCGGCCCTCCAACGGTCTGAGGGACAGTGAACTGGCCCCTGTTTAAAAAGCTTGAGGACCCCTGGTCTATGGCTTACAAACGTGACCTTCCCCCGGAACATGCCCTCCCTGGTGCTTTTAGAAACCACGATGCGAACACCGGCTGCTGGATGAGTGTTCCTCGTTGTACTAAAGCCTGAAGGGCCGGGCGCTTGGGGGCAGTCACGCAGTCTAACTAAAAAAAATCAGAACCGCTTCCTCCCATCTCTCTGGCTGCTGGTCTCACCCGCCATGCCCTTTTCAGAACCCCCGCGGGGCTACCACCCAGGGCTTTAAAAGGCAAGAACCTCCTTTTCCGTCCTCGCAGCCCAAAGTGGCCCGGATCCCAGTGACCTCGTGTAAATGTTGTGGACTGTTACTGCTGAGGGTCACTCGTGTATCCCTGAGTTGATGGCCCGTTTGGTGCCAGTCAGATGAGGTCATCAGTAGAAACAGTGACAGGGACGGCACCCAGAAACTATCCCTAAAATACTTC
Source organism: Ia io (assembly GCA_025583905.1). Taxonomy (NCBI): domain Eukaryota; kingdom Metazoa; phylum Chordata; class Mammalia; order Chiroptera; family Vespertilionidae; genus Ia; species Ia io. The sequence continues at coordinate 1,265,079 of JAJQQW010000021.1, forward strand.
GTTTTAGACAGTTGTGCAAGGCACGCTCTTGGCCAGTTCCCGCCGGCCTCCGGGCACTGAGGACAGCTGCTCCTGTAGAGTGTGTGCGTGCGCTGCGGCGCATTCACCCCTTCATTTGTTCATTCTCATCTCATCACACCGATCATAGCAACCACCTCCGAGGTCGCCACGGGGAAGAAATGAAATAATTCTCACAAGCACACTTTTATTATTACTCAGCAGCCATTGCAGAGCCTGGACTATTGACGGGTACACAGACTCTCCACGCGGGAAAAAAATAGAATGGCATATGTGTCAAAGGGTTAAATTCCGTGTTTTCTAAGGAGCTCCTAAAATCACTGAGAAAATAAACTGGGTAACAGATAGAAACAGACAGTCTGCGGAAAAGGAAATGTGACTGGCTTTTAACCGTGAAAACCCACTCAGCCTCACTGTTAACAAGGGGACTGAGGACTTGTCTTGACTGAGGAAGCGTTTTCCATTGGGAAGAACAAGACGTTTCCATCATTATTGGGGCAGGTGTGGGGAAACAGACAACCTCATATGTTAACGGAAAAGTCGACAAAAATCTGAAATGCATATGGTCTTTAGCCTAGCAATTCAACTTCTAGGGTGTGTTTGTGTGTGTGTGTGTGTGTGTGTGTGTGCAATTATACTTCCGCATGTGCAAAAATAAACCTGCTCACTAACACATTGGTTTTACTAGCAAAAGCCCAGAAATAATGTAAAGATACCTTAGTAGAGTATTGGATACAGGAATTATATATTTATACTAGGGGCCCGGTGCATGAAATTCGTGCACATTAAAAGGGAATTAATTAGAGGAAATATTTTAATATTGCTATTTGCCCTTTCTCTATAATAGAAGTGTCAGAGATGAAAGAAAATTAGTGAAATGTATATGAAAATCTCCCTCCTGTCAGAGTCTGGGGTGCGCCATGAGACCCAGAGTCAAGTCCCTGCCCACTCGCACATGCCTTGAAATTGAGAGAGACCCAGACCCGGCCAGCCCCGCAGGGCAGGGAGCGCAGCCTCAGGTCCCCTGTGAAGCCCCACCGGGTGAGGGGTGTGGCCTCAGGTCCCCCAGCCCCGGCATGAGGGTGTGAGGGCGTGAGGGCGTGACAACCATTTGCATATTAGCTCTTTATTATATAGGATAACTGCATATAAACATACATGTAGGGTGTCCCAAAAATGTATACACACACTTTGAATATTTATAGAGGCAGTGTTCATTAAAATACATTTCATTTTCAAAATTGAGCTATCAGCTGTTACAGTCTGTGTACATTTTTTATATTTATAGAACAATAAATGATAATAAGTGGAAGTTTTATAGGCAACACTGTGGAACTATCTCCTAGATAGAATTTTAGTAAAAAAGAAGATGCAGAATCCGTGTCCATTATCCTACTGGGAGTATAAAAATGTGTCCGCCTAACCCTTGTACATGCCTAGTCAGCCTTCAGAGGGCGCCCAAGAACCTGGTATCAGTCACTGCCTCAGGCTGGTAACAGTGGAGAGAAGAGATGGGAGGGAAATTAATTTTTATTAGATACTCTTTCTGCACTTTAGGTTTTGTGCTTTGAACATAATGCTTTGAGCATTACTCCTTCAAATAAAGAAATGCAATCATTAGAGAGGAGAGAGCGAGGGTCCCTGTCCCCAAGGCACTTGTAGCCTCAGGGGAGTGGCTGGAAGAGCGTTGTGCACAGGGAAGATGTATGTTCAGCCTCACTACTTGGAGGCCATGCTTTCTCGGCCAAGTCGCAGGTGCCCTGAGCCTCAGTTATCTACAAAAGCAAAATGAGAAAACCGGGAGGAGGGATGTGAAAGGCATTCATCAAATGCGAGGCACCTCGGCACCGTCCTGGGAGCCGGATTTTGTGATTATCTCCCTCAGAAGGAGCCACCGAGGAGGAGAAGTTGCTGAGCAGGAAGATGATGAGATACTGGGCCAACTTTGCTCGGGCGGGGTAAGTACGCCTCGGGGTCTCCCACAGCCGGCGCTTGAGGATGAAAAGCTCACTGCCCCCCCCCCACCCCGTTTCTGCTCTCCCAGGAATCCTAACGGAGCTGGCCTGCCTCGGTGGCCGGCTTACGATCAGAAGGAGCACTACCTGCAGCTGGATTTGAACCTGAGTGTGGGACGGGGATTGAGAGCCCAGAAGGTGGAGTTTTGGACGGAAACCCTCCCCTTGATCATGGCCACTTCTGGAGGGGGTCGCCTGGGTCCTCTTTTCTCCGCAATCTTCCTTTCCCTGCTTCTGCCTTTCTTTTCCTCTTTTTCTCACGGAGGGGGTATCTCTGTGTGAATTGGATTTTCCTCCTCCTGCTGCAATTTCTCCCGCTATCGTTGGCTTCTTTCTGTTGTTCAGCTGCTTTATGGAATCAGCTGCTTTCTCTGATCCTTAGGGAATTCTCTGCAACATCAAAAAAGTGCAATTTGCCTTGAAGGCTACCAGATTTCTTCAATACACCTGCAGGGGGGGGGCTGGCCTCTTAGTTGGCATAATAATGATCGTGTTATGCATATGAAATAAAAGCAGAATGTAAAATACATGCGGGGAACAGAATTTAATTCTGGGCTTAAAACTACCCCCACCACACACACACACACACACACACACCACCCAAGAGGAAGTAGACTGTCCATCAGAAAAGGTGTCTGCTTGTGTTACCTGAAACGTGAGTCTTCCAACCCCATCCAGGCAGGCTGCAGCCACAGCCAAGCGTGGATGCCTTGACCATCACTGGCTTGAACAGGGCTCTTCTGTGGCTCAGAGAGAGGTAGGGGAGGGAGGCATGCCAGCCAGCCTCCTTCTCAGCAATGAAAACCAGACACCCTCTAAGGTCAGGAACCCAGAAGTCGCACTCCAGGCAGCAAGGTCAGGCCAAGGACACCAAGGAGAAGAGATGTTTCCCTGATGGGGTGGAGGCGGCACTGGGTGCCTGCTGTGTACCAGCGTGTCCCCACTGGGAGACAGTGGTGAACAAAGACATGCTCTCCCCCAACTAGTGAGCAGACAGACAGGGAGCCAACATCCACCCAAGTGATTATCTTACTGTGTATGTTTGTTCCTTCCACTCAGCGGAAGTAAGGTGTTTTAAGAAAGTGTAACAAGGGAACCGGCTTTAGATTGAAGTCGTAGGGGGCTGTCTCTGGGAACATAACATTTATAATTTTTAAAAGGAGGAATTGCAGTTAACCAGAAGATGGGCAGGGAGAATCATGCATACCATCATTCTCAGGATGCACTTTTACTTCTTATATCCATACCATCCCTGTTATATCCTGATCTCATGGACCAGGGTAACTCATGTTTCTCTATGATGGCTTCAAGATTACACATGAGGTACACAGAATAAGAGGGTTCCTGAGATGTCAGTCACTTAGGGTTCATCTGGTTCATCAACTCATAGTCTGAATCTGGTCCCCAGAATTGTTCTCTTTAGCCCACAAAAGGTCAAAACATGGTTTTGGAATTCGTTTCCAGCTAGTTTGAAATCAGGGGACTGTCACATTAAAGGCCATGTTTCTAGTTTCTCCGGAAAACAAAGAAAGAGAGAGAACTAGCAACATTGGAGCTGCTTTCTCACATGGGAACCAGGACCTCCGACAGCACTTTGTGCACAGTAGAGGCATCCTGTCCTCATGACCCCACAGACATCTTCCAGGACACGGTCACTGACAGAGGTCTCTAGCCTGCGACGTGAGCGGCAGCACCTCTGAAGCAGTGCCGGGTGCCCTGCACGGCTGTTCTCAGGGACCCTGACAGCACAGTCCGCAGGCCTGAGTGGCGATACCCCACGACAAAGGCATGAGCTCTCGGCTTTCCACAGTCCCCACGACTCGCCCGAGGCCTGTGCCTGCCGTTTTCACTCACTGATATTACCTGGCCTCTGAAGGTATTTAAGTGTGGAGCCCTGACCTCTCATTTTACAATAATCTGAAAAGGTGCAGGGATCCCCCCAAAATCCCTTATGGGCCAGGCCAGCGTGGCCCAGTGGTTGAACATCGACTTATGAACCGGGAGGTCACAGTTTCATTCCCAGTCAGGGCACATGCCCGGGTTGTGGGCTCGATCCCCAGTGTGGGGCGTGCAGGAGGCAGCTGATCAATGAATGATTCTCTCTCATCATTGATGTTACTATCTCTCTCTCTCCCTTCCTCTCTGAAATCAATAAAAGTATATTTTAAAAAATCCCTTAGAGCCCTAATCGGTGTGGCTCAGTGGATAAAGCGTTGGCCTGCGGACTGAAGGGTCCCAGGTTCGATTCCGGTCAAGGGCATGTACCTTGGTTGCAGCCACATCCCCAGTGGGGGTGTGCAGGAGGCAGCTGATCGATGTTTCTCTCTCATCGATGTTTCTAACTCTATCCCTCTCCCTTCCTCTCTGTAAAAATCAATAAAACATATATATATATTTTAAAAATCCCTTAGGGAGTGAGCAGCGGGGCAAACCCAGGCCGAGTCTTGTCTCTCCTCTCTCAGCACATGACCCCTGGCTGTTGGATTGCCTCCACCTTAGGTGACTGTGGGGGTGGTGGATCCGCGATGCCCCAGCCACTTTATGACTCTAGAAAGAGGGGCTGAGCCATAGGCAAGCAAGCTGGAACTTCAATTCCTTCTGCAGCTGCGGAAGGTTGATTTCTACATTGGCATTTCAGGAAACTAACAGCTAGAAAACACCACTCAACCCATTTTTAAAATACTATCCTGTTCAGTGGCATCACACATATTATTTATACACTGCTCACAGTCCCCGCATCCTCAAATATGGTTGTAATTTTTGGCAGGTGCCTTGCAAGAGAGAGTATATGTTCCTGCTTGTTCCCGTCCACATGCAATCAGATGTATCCCTGAATTAAAGTTGAAATATAAATGTCACCGCATCCTGATTTCTTCCTTTAATTCAGGGGTTTCTATTGGGGTATAATTAGGAGACTGACTTGGAGGGCTTTCCCAAAATTCCAGTGCTCAGGCCATGCCCCAGGTCATCTGAAACAGGATCTTCTCGGCTGGCTCCTGGAAATCCATATTTTCAGTTTTGAGGCATTCAATGCACCTCCCTGATCAAGAACTGCTGAGGATTAATATTGTGTCACATGCATCTTCCAAGTTGCTGAAGGATCTTTTAAAAAACCAGCCTGCTGTGGCGACATCACCGTCTCTTTAGCCGCTAGCTGGCTCCAGGGTGTTTGTGGGCATCATTTGATGAACAACTTTGAGAATGAGTGCTTTTAGTTAAACTTATTTCTGGCATCTGGATTTACAGGAGAGGCACAGGGTCAAAGGCCATGCCCTTTTAGAATTATTCTTATGCTCTACAAATCACTTCCCAAAAGGGTCATGTCACTTCATATTCATGGGAAACACGTGTATTTCACAGTCACCTCTGCTTTCTCATCATTGAGAAAACAAAATATTTCATTGCTTTCTAATTGAACATGTAGGTTTTTACAGAAAATCCTTTTCTTCCCCTCCCAAACAATCTCGGATCTGAATCACTAAATCGAACCCAAACAAAACTGCAGAAACAAACCAGATGTTTTTGCCTGTGAATTTCCTAATGGCCAGCAGAGGGCAGCATCACAAAGGGGAAAAAAGGCTTCCCTCCCAGGCTTCTAGGTGGTTGTGATGGGATGGAGAGCGGAGAACCTGGAAGGAAAAGAACAAGTCAAAACAGTTAAATTACAAACTACCACCATTTATCCTTGTTCCTCCCCCCCCCCCCCCCCCCCCCCCCCCGTAGCATCTGGAAAGTGAGAAGGCACTCTCTGACCTGGAAAGTCTGACTGAAGGAACTTGCTGGAGGGCAGAGGTGGGGCCAGCCGTGGTTTTCTTTGCTCCTGTTCATAGTCCCCATCAAGTCTAGGCGCCGCCTCCTCTCCCCTGTGGCGCCCTGTTCCTCCCTCAAGGGCACTTTGGACTCTGGACCTTTCTGCCCAACCCCAAAGCCCAGTTCCCCTCCCTCTCAGCCTCTGGCCCTGGCTGTAGGTCAAGGTTTTCCCCTGAGCAGAGGGTGGTAGGCGGGCTCACCCATGCACCCGGAAGCTGCCCTGCCTGGCGCTGCCCCAGACCACACATACACAAGACAAACCTCCTTCCCACAGCGAGATGGACCCATTCGGCACCGCCTTGTGTTCTGCTAAAAGTTTGTGTTAAGAGTTCGTTTTATTCCCTGGGAAGGAAGGGCATTTGTCACAGTACAAAGCAATTTATTGGCAAAGAGACTTGTTCTCCATGGACGGGTCAGAGCTCAGTTTGGGCCTTTAAGGTTGGACAGGAGGATAAAGGCCAGCAAGGTGTGGTGGAAACAGCCATAGGTGTTCAGTGGTGGCCGGGGGGTGGGGAGGGCAGCCTAGTGGGCAGCGTGGCTGCTTTTGGCAAGGTGGCTGGAACATACCTTGGAGGCCTAGAGGGGTAGCTTTTAACCTTGACCTGCAGGAAACAGACTTCTTTCTTTTCGGGCGGGGGTGGGGTGGAGTGTTTGATAAAACGTGAATTCATCTACCCATCTAGCTGTCCGTCCATCCATCTATCATTTGTCTGTCTAATCTATCTGGGCCCCTTTCTATAATTACACTTGAAGCTCTGTATACCTCCTGGAATTTTCCTGTATAAGAGCCAATACATTCAATATCTGCTTCAGGTAAGTTTAACTAGGATTTCTGTGAGTACATACACTAGAGTCCTGATCAGAATAATTGCACAGTTGCCTATTTGCATTCTATTCTATTTCTAATACTCACATAGTCTTTGGTGATGTTTCTGTAACAGTCTTGTCTCCTGCATTAGATAGTATGTTCTGAAGGCCTGGAACACATTTTTAAGTTTTTAATGGAATATAATATACATGTAGGAAATGATATAGAGTATAATAGGGTGTGTAGGCTAATATATAAATTAGTGTAACAATATTATATCTTATACTAGAGGCCCAGTGCACAACTTCATGCACCAGTGGGGTTCCTTGGGCTGGCCTGTGGGATCAGGCCGAAACTGGCTCTCTGACATCCCTTGAGGGGTCCTGGATTGAGAGAGGGCATAGGCCAGGCTGAGGGAACCCATCAGTGTATGAATGGGACTGGGGAGGGATGCGGGAGGTTGGCCAGCCAGACCTTGGGAGGGCTCCAGGGCATGTCCCGCCCATCTCGCTCAGTCCCAATCAGCTGGACCCCAGCAGCAAGCTAACCTACAGGTTGGAGTGTCTGCCCCTGGTGGTTAGTGCACGTCATAGCATGCGGTTGAGCAGCTTTAGCATATCATTAGCATATTACACTTTGGACAACCGGACACTTAGCATATTAGGCTTTTATTATATAGGACTAGAGGCCCAGTACACAAAATTCGTGCATGGGGGTGTGTGTCCCTCAGCCCAGCCTGCACCCTCTCCAATCTGGGACCTCTTGAGGGATGTCCGACTGCCCGTTTAGACCCGAGTAGGATCAGGCCTAAATGGGCAGTCGGACATCCCTCTCACAATCCAGGACTGCTGGCTCCCAACTGCTTGCCTTCCTACCTTCCTGATTGCCCATACTGCTTCTGCCTGGCAGCCTGATCACCCCCTAACCACTCCCCTGCCAGGCTGATTGATGCCTAACTGCTCCCCTGACAGCTCGATTGCCCCTAACTGCCCTCCCCTGAAGGCCTGGTCCTCCCCAACTGCCCTCCCCTGCAGGCCTGGTCACCCCTAACTGCCCTCCCCTGCTGGCCTGGTCACCCCTAACTGCCCTCCCTTGCTGGCCTGGTTCCCCACAACTGTCCTCCCCTGCTGGCCATCTTGTGGTGGCCATCTTGTGTCCACAAGGGGGCAGCCATCTTTGACCACATGGGGGCAGCCATCTTGTGTGTTGGAGTGATGGTCAATTTGCATATTACTATTTTATTATATAGGATAGTTTAGTAATATATAATATAGTATATATGTTCTCTATATATTATATATGGTGCCCTGATGAATTGCCACTGACTGGTCATGCTTGTGTACCCAGCCCCTAGATCAAGGCACAGGAGATGGTCGGCATCCCAGCATCTGGAACTCAGGTCCAGGCCCTGTCCCACCCCGTCTGTCCAAGATGGTCACCTCCATCCTGACTTGTAGCAGCGTGCTGTCACCATCCTGGGTGCTGTGCTTCATATAAACAGAACTGCGTACTCCTGCATCTGGCTTCTTTCTCTCCACAACAGGTGTGTGACACTCTCAGTGCGTGGCTGCAGGTTTTTCGTCATTGCGGGGGACTCGTTATGTGTGTGAATAGGTCATAAATTATCCATTCTACTCTTGTTGGGCACTCGGATAGTTTCCAGTTTCCGGGAATTATGAGTAGAATATTATAAATATTCTAGAACTTGTCATTGAGTGACAACCTGCATGCCTTTCTTTTGGATCGTTATCTGCCACTGGCTTTTCTGGGTCCCGGGCGGTCGTCTACGGCAATTTTATTTAACACACCCAAAGTTTCCTGAAATAGTTACACAAATGTGCCCCCCTTACCAGCAGACTAAGAGATTTCCGGCTGCTCCGTGTTGTTGTCAATACTTTGGTCTTTTCTGAGGACTACTACACTATTATTCTTATTAATGACTGTATATTTCCTTGCTTAGTTTGGTTAGGTATAACAATGTATTTACAAAATTGCATTCCACAAAACAAGTTACTTGATAGGAAGAGAGGGCCATGGAAGATCAGTTAGCAATACAAGGGCAGGGACAACGTGTCCACCCTCAGGACCAGGAGGAGGGAGGTGGCAAGGGGTTGGCGTCACCAGGGGTCACTGTTACTGCAGCCATTTCTTGAGCTCCAGGGCACTGCCTCCTTTTGACCCTCAGATTTCTGGACAGAAATCATATTCTGTTGCCGCTGCCAAGGCTTCCGATCTCTGTTGTAATCAGGCGATTGGGTTCCCTGGGTTCAGTTCAGTTCCAGGACTGGCAGAGACCGAGCCCCTGTGGGAACGCTGCCCTGGGGGTGGGCCTCGGGGCAGAGAGCTGCACTCCCCAGGTGCACACATGGGGGTATCTGCACCCCCACTTCCAGAGACTTCTCCACTTTGAATCCCTTTGTCTGGGGCTCCCTCCTCCCCGTGCGTCAACTTTCACTTTCTCTGCTCAACAAACGGTGGTCATTGCTCTGGCCTCTTCCAGCTTCATAATGCTGTTGCCTTCGTCCCCTCGGCCATTCTGTGGGTACATGCCGGCTCGTGCCTTTCAAGACTTTATTTCATGTCCTTTAAGAAGAATTTGGGGATGGAGTGGAAATAAATGCAAGTGCTTGATCCTTCTTTATTAGGAAGTAGAGAACTTTTTTAAATGAACATTTAAAAACAGTGTTCTATGTGTTTCTATTTTTTTCCTTTCCATTGAATTTACTGGGGTGACCCTGGTTAACAAAACGATACAGGTTTCAGGTGCACAACCCTACAACACGTCATCCGTACCCTGTATTGTGTCCTCATTTCCCCGTGTGGGATGGATTTTAATGTGCGGCAGCAATTCCTGCCACAAATAATATCCGTTCAATCATGGACTTTGGTATTAGGGATTTTGTTTTCTAGTACACAGCAAAATCAATACAGAACCATTACATAAATGCTTTAAGGTGTGTTCGCACACCATCTTAAATAACCTTGCGTAACTCCAGGAATAAACGTACTCCACTTTGCTGAACACTGAGCTTTTGTATTTCTTTGCTTTCAGTGACAAGAGCCTGATTGTAGACTCGGTCCCTGCTTGCTAGCACTGCTCTCTAAAAGCTTCCTTCAGCCTTTTAAGAATAAGAAGAGGAGAAAGAGGCAATCAGAAAAACATGTACAAATTTAGGCCCAGAAAAGTTAAGATGGAACTATATTCTGGAAAGGGCTCAGCAAACTCAAATTGTTGTACGTGTTCTTATAGACATCTGAGCGAATACAGCGA